>OU343218.1:100928172-101064626 GCA_910596185.1 Chrysanthemum makinoi | reverse complement strand
TTTTTATTTTTTTATTTTTTAACAGCAAGAGGAAAACCTATAGAAATTGAGAGGCTTCTAGCAATTACAAAAAATAGCACCTCTATTCTTTAACCAAGAAAAGGAAAAAAGATGAATATTATCTAGAATGTCTACTTTCCTCATTAGATGAGGATTAAAGATGGCAATGTTTCGATACTTCCATATAATCCAACACGTAGTAGCGAAGATGACATATAACCGGATTTTCTTCTGTTTAGAACCTTGCAACGACTCAATCCACGACATCCAATCTGTATAGGAAAAAAGCGTAGGAGTAGAGATATCACAACATATTCGGATGGCTCTCTAAATAGAGGAAGCGAGGTCACAAGTGAAGAAATAGTGAGATGAATTTTATGGCTTCAAGTTACAAACCAGGCAATTTATGTAATCAATTTCCAAACCACGTCTCAACAGATTAAACCGATTAGGGAGACGATCAAGACACAATCTCCACATGAACACGTTAACTTTGCGAGGAAGGCTTTTGTTCCAAATAGTTAGGACATCCATAGAAGGCATAATATGTTCATCAATATGGCGCCTTGTATCTGCTACTGTTTAAACACCATCTTTCCCAATTTGCCAAAACTAAGAAGCCAAATTATTCATTAAGGTGACATTCTGCAACTCAGCAAGCATGGACGAGAGTAAAGTACCATTACGGCCATTGTCAACCGGTCTACGCCAATTCCATATCCAACCATTTGTGGACCATTGATCATTGATAAAGAAATCTTCATGCAAGTCCAACCTAAAGAGACAGTTATAGCGAATATTGAGGGGTTCTTCACCGACCCATGAGTCCTTCCAAAACTTAATTTGGGTTCCGTTACCAGTTTTGTACCGTAATGTTCTTTTGGAAGAATGCCATTCGAATGAAGGGTGTTTATAGAACCGATAATGGCAGCCCAAACACCATTCATAGAACACCCCGAGGTACCTAAACCAACATCTCCTCCATGGATAGCTTTAATAAGTGAAACCCATAAAGCATTTAGATTAGATACTAACCCTCCAACACCATTTGAGGAGCAAGGATAAGTTAAAAGATTTACGACTTCCAATACCAAGGCCAATACATTCAAAGGAAGCTAGCACTTGATTCCAATTGATCAAAGCTATTTTTTTTGCTAGAACCATCACTACCCAAAAAAAAACTGGGCTCTCATGCGCTCTAAAGCTTTAACAGCAAGCTCCGGAACTTTAAACATCGACATGTAATAAATTCCCAAGCTTCCCAATACGGAATTAATAAGCGTCAAACATACAGTAATGGATAGAAGATTAGCTTTCCATGAAGAGATCTTTGATTTGAATCAGTCTATAATCGTGGTCCAATAAAATATTAAGTTCATATTTGATCCGATCGGATGCCAAGATAAGTGAAAGGCAACGAGCCCACAGAACATCCAAAAAGATGAGCCATGGATGATAGATTCAAATCTGTAATACCAATGCCATAAACGTTAGACTTTTGAACGTTAACTTTGAGACCAGAAGCCAAATAAAAAATGTTCAAGATTCTAAGAATGTTTCCCATATCATGAGAATTCTAGTCCGTTAGGATAACATCATCCGCATAGAAAAAGTGGGAAACTTTAAAGTTAGGCGACCCAACTGAGGCTCATTTAGTTAACCAGGACGTGATATCATTGTTAAGGGCAATACGAAGACCCTCCATTACTAGGATAAAAAGGAACGGGGATAGGGGATCACCTTGACGAAGCCCTCGTTTAAAGGGAAATTCATTAGTAGGGCTACCATTAACTAAAATGGAAGTACGTGCCTAGCAAAGACACTCTCGGATTCATAAACGCCATGTGTCTCCAGAGCCGAGTTGCCCAAGAATGAAATCAAGATAGTTCCAACTCACTGAGTCAAAGGCCTTTTCGAAATCGACTTTAAAGATAAGAAGCTTTTTACTACGTTCCTTATACCAGTTAATGAATTCACTAAGCATAAGGGGGCCATCAAGAATTTGGCGACCTGATATAAAGGTCGATTGCTCTTGACTAACAACTTTGTCAACCACCTTTGCAAGAAGGTTAGCTAGAAGTTTAGCAACGATCTTGTAATGCATCCCAATAAGAGAAATAGGCCTATAATCCTTGACTAACAAGGATTGGTAACCTTTGGAATTAATGTGATGAAAGCAGAATTAGTACCCGGTGGAAGCGTACCTGTGGACAAGAAGTTTAGCACAAACGATTCAACATAGGATTTAAGAATGTCCCAATATTTCTTGAGAAACATGTACAAGAATCCATCAGGACCCGGGGCTTTACTAGATCACAGTCCCAAACAACTTGCCTAATTTCATCTAAAGAAGCCATATATTCAAGGTCAGAACGATCAGAGTCATTTAGTCTAGAAAAAGCCGAGAGGGTGTTGAGATTAATCTGAGAATCCTGAGCTTGGAACTTGTCATGATAGAATTTAAAAAATATGTCCTTCACTTGTTGCGGATTTGTACACCATGTACCGTCAATCAAGATTCCTTGAACCATTTGATTACGTCTCCGTATATTAATTAAACCATGGAAAAACTTCGTGTTTTCATCTCCCTCAATGTCCCATTTCATACGAGATGTTTGAATAATACCCAAATCTGCTAAAGAATGAAGATGGAAACGTTATTGGAGTAGATTTATTCTATTTTGCTTTCCTGAATCTGTAGCTATACCCGAGTCCAACTTATTAGGTCGAGCACCAGATTATTGACCTCCTGAAGCCTGTTGGTTTCATTATATTTAGTGACTATGATCCACTCCTTGATTTTGTCTTTCAATAGTTTAAGTTTGAGTTTCAAGCTAATAAAGCATGTCCATGATACTTGCATCTGCAATACATAGCAACATACTCATTTTTCAAAGAAAACTTCCATACAAAATCTTTTTCATTTAATTTACCGATATGTTTTTAGGATAAACATAATTATCTAAATAGTTTTATAAGTACTAAGGGTGTGTTTGTTTTTTTTAAAAAAAGTCTTACTAGCCCTCTTACTCTTTCCAGTAAGAGGTGGGCAGACGTTTTGCTTGTATGTTTTTTTCTTTTGAGTAAAACCCAGTTAGACATATAACATCTTACCAAGAAGAGGTGGATTTGCCTATCGCTTTACTGTTTGTAAACTTTATATAATATATTTGATTGTTTATTAACTATGTTATATTTATGATAAAAGTCTTGTTTCATATTTACATAAATTACTTATTATCGCATTGCGTTGGTTTAATAAACAAATTGCAAAAACGAGCACTTAAAATCATTCGGACTCATTAAAACAAACAACATTTTTTCGCTCGATTTAGGGTGTGTTTGTTTCATTAAGATGTTTTACCGATGTGACTACCACATCTTACCTGGTAAGAAGTGTGGCTAGAAAGTCTAAATCTCAACGAAATAATGTTGTTTGTTTTGTATAATTGTCCGAATGATTTTAAGTGCTCGTTTTTGCAATTTGTTTATTAAACCAACGCAATGCGATAATAAGTAACTTATGTAAATATGAAACAAGACTTTTTATCATAAATATAACATAGTTAATAAACAATCAAATATTATATAAAGTTAATAAAGAGTAAGAGGCAAGAAGACAAGTCCCCCACCTCTTACCGAAAGTAAGATATTATATGTCTAACTCCGGGTCTTACTCAAAAGAAAAAGAAAACAAGTAAAACGCCTAGCCTCTTATGTAAGAGTAAGAGGGCTAGTAAGACTTTTTTTTTTAAAAACAAACACACCCTTAGACTTTCTAGCCACCTCTTACCAGTAAGATGCGGTAGTCAGATTCAGACCCAAAATATCTTAATGAAACAAACACCCTTAGTTTGTTGAATAACTTTTGAAACTACAATACTCACTAAAAAACACTACTTAACTTACCAATGTTCAAAACAAAAGAGAAAAAAGAATAAGAAGCATCTTGTTAATTTTGACTATGCAACAACAGTATTGAAGAAGAAGACAATGAGGTATTGAGAAATAGGTGAGCATGGTCCGAAAACTGGACCGGGCTGACAAAAACTGGGCCGGATCGAAAATTGAATTCACCCAAATACCAAACCGAGTACTGTAACGAAATGTTCGGTCCAGGTTCGGGTCAGTCTGGTTCGGTTTGTGGGTCCGTCCGGTCCAAAAAAGCATAATGTCCGGTTTCGCATAAAACCGAACTTGACCACGGACCGAGTATCAGGAAAAGGGTGGACTGCGGACCGGACCAAAATATGTTCGGTAAGATCCAATTGGTCAGTAAATATTACGTTTATCTCTCTTCTCGTTGGATTATTTTAAATTTTTATTTAGGATCAGGATATTCAATAATATATTTTACGTGAGTAAGTTTTCAAATTTTCACATACATTTTATCATATGCGTCGTAGATTGGTATATTAAATATTCGAGAACTCGTCTTTACATTCTTTTAAAGTTTGTTGTTAAAATGTTACCAACTAAGTTACACTTATGTTATGTGTATACATTGGATAATTTTTTAGCTTTTCCAAGACAAGTAAAACACACCATAAAAACACACGAATCGCCAACAAAGAAAAAGAAAGTCACAATTGTTAGAAAACTTGAGTATAAGGGATCGATAAAAAAATCCCAAAAAAGCAAACTCGTAAAACAAACCGAGTCAAAAATATTTGAATCGATTTTTTAAATATATATTGCACACCCTATGTCAAAATCCTAGATCCGCCACTGCCACATACTGTTTAAGATTAAATTCAAAAGTTAAAAATTACTTGAAATTAAATACATATATGTGACCCAAAATATGTGTTTAACCGAGTTGAAAAAAAGTTCAAACAAAAATGGTTAACGAAAAATCGAGCCGTGATTGATAAAAGACCAATTAACTGAACCGGTAACACCTGATGAGATCTCTTTCAGTTTTAGCCATAAACCGAGTGACACCAATCCATATTCACCCCCAACATATATCATTAACGATCGTTAGATGATAACCATTGCCGTAAGAATACTGAGACGAGAGGGAGGTGTCATGTATGTTTTGAGACATAAGGTATCATATAGGAAACTAGGGACAACTTAGGGATCATTCACAAAACCCTCAAAAACAAATGGGAGCCGTCAAATACCACTGAAACCCTCTGTATATAAACTACCCTTGCCTTCATCTCATTCACATCCCAAAAACCCTAGTTGCACTTCTTCACAATTGCATTTTAGCATATTGTTGTTGCACACTTTTTTCATTTTTTTTCTTATTCTATATGTTTATAAAGTTATATTTTATAAAAAAAGAAACTGATGATGATAAAAGTAAGGCTTGTTTCTCAGAGACATTCGCAGTGGCCGCCTAAAACTTTCGCCTTTCGCCGGGCTTGAGAGTTTGTGATGCTCCATTCCTTCCTTGGATGTCTGAAGTTTCTTTTTTTTTTTCTTAAATTTCTGTTGACATAGGTTTTTATATATTAAAGGTACTTTAAAAAAAATATTTATAGATCTAAACGGTTATAATCTCAGAGATGATTTCATAGATGACGAGTCTGATAATCCATTCACCATGATGACTTTTACGAGGCATTTGTCTGAGAGATTATTACCCTTTAACTTCTGCATTTAAGTATTTTCTTTGTTAAAATTGAATTAAGCTTACTATTTTTAAATTTATTGTTTTAACATTTCCGATTTTAAAGTTTTGAGTGTATCTTTAAGTTTGTGAATCAAAAGTTGAAAATTATTCCTTAGTGCTTACATTAGTATATTATTCTTTTCAGAACTTTGATATTCTGTATATCTTTAGATTTGTTGACTAATAACAAAAAGGTTCTATCTTCTACTATGTTATAGACTAAACCAAGCATTGAAAGTACTAGGATCTGTTCAAAACTTTGTGGTAAGTATTGAGATGTGTGTAGTATTTGTGTGCTGTAAAAATGGAAATTTGTATAAATGAAGGGATCAATGACTTGCTGCTCATGAGATTTATGGGTACACCAAAAAATTATTTATATTTTATAACAAAAGAAACTAATGATGATAAGTTTAAGGCTTGTTTCTCAGAAACATTCGCAGTGGCCGACTAAGAACTTTCGCCTTCGCCAGGCTTGAGAGTTTATGCTGCTCTTTTCCTTCCTTGGATGTCTGAAGTTTCTTTGTTTTACTTTTTATTAATGTTCTCTTAACATTAGTTTTCATATATTAAAGCATGTGAGATTTTCTATAAAAAGAAATCATAAAATTTTTAACACTTCAAATATTACTATAAAAGGATAAGCATACATCTTGGAAGACCGCAAACATTACCCAATGCTATAAGTCTTCATGTTGTTTCTTAATCTCGGGAAATTTTAGTTACATGTTACTTGTCACTTTGTCAGCCACTTTCATTAGATTTATTTTCAAAACTGATTTTACAAGTTGCTGATCATTTCTGGGTGGTAGATCTATTTGTTTATATTTACTTTTATAAATCTATTATATTTTATAAAGAGAATGAAACTGATGATGATAATCTTAAGGCTTGTTTCTCAGGAGACATTCGCAGTGGCCGCCTAAAACTTTCGCCTTTTGCCTGGCTCGAGAGTTTATGCTGTTTATCCTTCCTTGGATGTCTGAAGTTTCCTATTTTTATTAAATGTTCTGTTAACATAAGTTTTTATATATTTAAGGGACTTTTAAGTAATATGTATATATATCTAAAGGGTCATAATCTCAGTGATGATTTTCATAGATGACGAGTCTGATAATCCATTAACCATGACGACTTTTACGAGGCATTTGTCTGAGAGATCTTTACCCTTTTTTATAAATATTTTTACATATTAAACTAAATTAAGTTTTCTAATAATTGTTACATTAATTTTAAACCTACTGGATTCTTCACGTATAAACTTCTGTAAAGCTTTATGTGTCACGTTTCACTCTATTTATAACCTCATTTCATTGATGTACAAAGAAGGGAGACCTCACAAGTACCATAAGTGCGAGAGGGGTGCAAGGCACGCACGCCATAAACATATCATAATATCATAAGCCTAGGATGCATCCATACGGCCCCCCACATAAACATATCATATGTGTACCCTGCTCACATGATAGGTATACACACATACATCATAATGGCGAAGTGACCACATAACATACATACATAATTCTTGAGCTCTCATTCTTTTGACGGATGATATGTCATCCTTTTCAAATAGCATCACTCTATTTATAACCTTGTCATCCTTTTCAAATAGCATCACGATACCATTCAGCCGTAATCAATCCATAGTGTTTATTCCATCTCTCTTTATGTTTTTAATCTTTAATTAGAAAATAATACTCTAGGATGTGAAACTAACGTTTTTCAAGCAAGGCAGCTTCTTGATTGGATAAAGTTAAATCGATTCAGTCAAGTTCTATTTTACTCAAACTTGCGATATTTAAATCTTAACCAGTATCACTCGCCTGATTCTGACTTTTTTCTATGATTTTTCAGGCCCTTATATATCTGGTACATATTTTTATAAAAGCTTTAGTAAATTAGCAAACGCACTCTGTCCCTAAACTCCTAGTGATGGGAAATGTTTTGAGGCAATTTCTTCGTTTGCTATATTGATTTTTGTTATCCAGTTTAACTCGTCTGTGTGATTTATTTTTATTATCGTACTGGACACATGGCTGGATCACAATATTTATTTTTTTATATATCTTTTTAAACTTTCGATTCGCCTCAATTACCTACTAGGATCAGTTCAAAACTTGAGTATTAAGTTTCTTGGAAGATTATATAACAAAAGAAACTAATGATGATAAATCTAAGGCTTGTTTCTCAGAGACATTCGCAGTGGCCGACTAAGAACTTTCGCCTTCGCCAGGCTTGAGAGTTTATGCTGCTCTTTTCCTTCCTTGGATGTCTGAAGTTTCTAAATTCTATATTGATAACATAGAGAGATCATTACAGTATTTGTTTTATTTACAAAGAAAAAAATCTGCTTTAATTTATTTGTTAACATCTTTTTTTAGCCAACTAAATTTTCTTACAAGGAAATATTATGTAATGTTAAGACGTCGTAACTAGAATTAAAAAAAAAATGCTTGATTTCTAATTATTTATAATACTTTTGATTTTTCTGAATAGGAAGTTGAAGATTCTTCATTTGTGTAGAAGTGTAATCCTTTTGCATCTACTGAGTGACTCGATATTTTAAGGTTTTGTCTACTGGAGTAACAAAGTTGTCAAATTCTTACAAATGTAAACAGACCATCTAGAGTTATAGGTGATTTCAAGTGTCTTTGCATCTGTAAAGAGATGTCTGCAAAATTGAAGGAATATATGTCTTACTTTTACGGTATTAAGAGGCTCTTTGATTTTGTTATTTAACATGTTTGCTGACTTATTATGAAAAAACGTTTACATCTTAAGATTCCTTGTTTGTGCCGACATTTATTTCACAGTTCATGAATTCTTGATATTTCTTCCGTCTTTGCGTTGTTGACTAATACTTTTAAGGTTTTGTCTTTTACTAAGTAAGTAAAACTTGCAACTTAGAGATATTGGTGATATTGAGTATCAGTGAATTGGAAAATCAATCCATGCAAAACTGAAGGAAACTATGGCTTACTGTTCATGTGATTTATGTGTACTTTGATAAATAATCTGGATTTAGTGTAATTTTTGGACAAAATTTCTCCATGGAAAGTACATAGTTTGGTAGCTATTTTGAGCTAGAATTGTAATTTTAACGGTGGTAAATCTTTTGTTTCCGTAAAATTTCGTTGCCTGTGTGGATATCTCCTTGTCAATTTTGAGACTCTTGATATATCTATGTCTCTGTATTGTTGACTAATACTTTTAAGGTTTTTATATACTATTTTTTTGCTGTTATGGGTTTGGCAAACCAGAGCGCTCAGGTTTATCATATATCGACCGGATCGGCTGTTGTGGTCATGTTTGGGTGGTTTGTTGGTTTCTGCACAACCTACGATTGATAAAAGCCTTGTTTGTGTGGTTAAGCCTTGTCGTGAAAAAATCTAATGCTAAAATTCTCATCACACACTAATGCATTATGCATGTATTACATAAAAGCGTATGTAGTTTGCAGTGGCTGAGCTAGACAGATTTTTGTGAGGGGGCAACAAAGTAATATGCGTGTTGTAGGAGAGTCGAAGCTAAAATATATATTTTTACCGTATGAAAATGAATAAAATTACACTAAATGACAATTTTATAGGGGGCACAGCCCTTGCTTGTATCCTCTTGGCTCCGCCATTTGTAGTTTGTGACACGCGAGTACCAAGGTAAATCAAAAAATTTGCACCAAATCTTTTTAACCCTAGTTCGTTTTGAGGAACTTCAAACAAAATTTAGGCCAAAATAGTGACAGAATGATTATCCAACTAATGGTATATATCTGCACATATACTATAGATTATTTCAGTTGGATGTTGAATGATTGTCCAACGGATTTAATTAACGTATACTGTATACATAGCAATTTACTCAACAAATGTGGAATTAGAAAAACTTGCAATGAGAAGATCATGGGTTTCTAGTTACATTACATAGACAACTGTGTTCAAGAAGTCTAATCAATATGAGACAGAAAAGCTAAAAGACAGTACTATACCCCAGCAAGTGGATGGAAATTAAATGGTCTTAGATTAAAACTCTTCTCAAACACACCAGGGACAGGAACGTGCGTTGGCCATCTTGGTAGTGCAAATGGTACCACCACACGCCAAGAAAGGTCTTTAGCATCCCCGGTTTGTTTACAAGCAATATCCAACCTTCTTTCCTGAAGGTGATATGTCACAATCCAACCGAGCTCAATGCACCTCAAATACACAACATTCAAATCCAATGGATGCAACGACAACGGAAGAAAAGTTGCTTTTAGCAACCAACTACTCAATTCAGCATCACTCGAATGAAGATCTTTACGTCTCACCTTAAATTCACAATCCCATTCTCCTTTCTCGTAATCTTTCATGACCCACATGCTAAAACAATATAACTTACTAGCTTCAGGTTCCACCTGGAAATATCTCAAGATTCCCTGACACCCATCACATAATCGATAAGCCCCATCATGCTTAAACACACTCTCGACATTTATGTCATCAGGTAACCGGATAACCCTACAAGATTTAGGATCTTTATAAGGATCAAAAGCAACCATACCATGATCATGAATAAACCAATGAAGAATCCCGTTAAAACAGATCGGACCCACACCCCGTTTTAACAGTTGAATTGGAGTACTACATGGCAATCTATAACCAACCCATTCCCTCCTTTCAGATGAAAACGTCTGTAAATCGAGATAACCCAATGGATACTCGTACAAAAGAAGTCTAACAACTCTATAGCTAGTAACAACATTTTCTTGATTAACTCTACTGACTAACCCTTCACCAAATCTATATTGATACCTGTATGAATATGACAAATTGTATGTGTCTGGTAAGGTCATGACCCATCGTCGAGTAATCATTTCATAAAGGTAATAACGAGTAGGCATGCTCATTGCCTGAAACAATATCAAGCCATTACTCATACCTAAAACCTTAAACAGTACATTATTTTCTCGTTCTTGATCAATACCGGAAAGATAAAGAACAGAAAAATCTGAAGAGGTGCTATATATTTCAGGTTGAAAACGATCAACAACTTCCTTAAAATTCGAAACATATAGGTATCTATATAAAATCCTAAACGGTAACAACGATGATAATGATGAATGATGTTGGTAAAAAGAAGGGTGGGAAATCAAGGCTTGCCAATGCTTGGATACACATTTAAACTTAAAGATCGATTTCACAGGCAATCGAGCAAGAATTTCAATAAGCAAGGAATCTGGTAAGTTTTGAATATCATACCAAAACAATGGTTCTGAAAATCGGTTTCTTTTTTTCTTTCTTGGATATGTTGTAGCATGAGATTGTTGCATGACCAAGTTGTTATTACCTTCGACTTCCATTGGCACAATAGAGAAAGATATACTATATATTAATCGAGAACTAAGGATTTGATGAAGTACAGAGATAAGTTTCGTAGTTGGAGGCTTGAGATACCCACCGACCCAACTTCTTGTATATTTATAGAGTTGGATTGAAAGATAAATTGGGAATTATCTCTTGCTTAAAATTAGGAAACATTAATTTATAAATAACATGGGTAACCCTTTTATCTACCACTCGACACTTTTGTAGAATATTTAATTTAGGGAAAAAAAATCAAACTAAAAAAAATATATATTATAAATAATAGTTAAACCCATTAAGCTCCTTTTTTCTTTTCTTTTTTTTTTTTTTTGATGGACACAACAACCAACAAAGACGGAGACAAAAACTGACACTACCAAGTAGCAAACAAATATATAGAACTATCCTTGCAAACTAGATGCCATTAACTGAAAACCCAATCACACTTGTAATGCAGAGGGCAGAGCTTGCCATAAAGTCGAATGAGATGACAACTCAAGTAAAGTGATATTACAAAAAACTTGTCAGATACCGAGTTTCATAACAAGACTAAATCTATTTCTGACCTTCAATGTATTTAACAAAATGAGGCTAGGAGCATATAGCTTTGAATGATCATAATCATGTGCAGTATTTTGTGCCAAAAAACTTAGGACTTTAGTTCAAAGATCACATATATTAATCGGACACTTCATCGTCAGGTTGGTATTGTAGGCCAATTCTGCATATGGGGTTGCTCTTGATAAGACCCAGGTCCACCTGAATAAACGCAAACAAAATCAAACCAAGTTTTTAATCATTGCATCATCGTGGATGAGTTTTAACGGATTAATATGGTGCTTTCAAATTAACTGCACAAACCTTGTGCCCAAAGAGATCTCTGATATTATCGATGCCATAAAGGATCATAGTTGGCCTGGAATCAACACAATTGGACTTATAAATTGTAATGGAAATCGACTATATATAACACTTTAAACATGTATATATGTTATAGCTTTGTAGCCATTAGTATCAGAAACCTCGAACACATAACTAGATTAGAAGGACCAGTGGAATTTATGATTACCATTTCCACATGATTAGATTAGTAGAGCAAATAATTAGATAAGCAACAGATCAAAACCAGTCGCTTTGGGCTATGGTCTATCTTCCATTAGATCAAATGGGCTAACAAAGAAACTTAAACTAAAAAGAAACAGGTCATTAGGGTTAGAACTTGCAAGTCTTCCGAAGTGTACTATAATTATGAAATGCATAGAAGACAATAGATCTCCTACATCACTTATTTTAGAAGTTTTTAGATTTTTTATTAATATGGTATTTGAGATTATTATAAATCACATTAAGTACTATTAAACTAAAAAAATAAAAAATAAACTGTTTGTGGGTCAGCCCAATCTGACCAGCTTTAGCCCACTCTAAATAATTAACCATTTGATCTGACCCGTTTTGATCGTTACCTTCTAGTCACATTTTCTACGGAAATTAAAGTTAGTCGCATACTCAGCATAGTATCAGTCATTAACTGCTACATTATCGAATTCGCACATATATATTGTCAAACACTAAACACAGTAAACATATAAATGTATAGTTTGCACGTACCGTTCAAGGGAAAGACCCCAAGCAATAACTCTAACATCCTCTGGAAGTCCCATTGGAAGTAACATTTCAGGTCTGAACATCCCAGAATTTCCTACTTCAACCCACTTCTTAAAGCCTTCATGATAACTGCCACATCAGATATTACAGTGGTCAGAAGTTGCACATTCTTGCATTTATCGATTAACAATGATGTTACCCTACCCGAATATTTCCATGCTGGGTTCAGTGTATGGATTGTAAGCAGGCTTGAAACGCAACTTAGTCATTCCTGCAGCAAAATATGACACACGATTATAAAAACATTATCCAAATTTAGTCACAATTCAAAGAATGTATTTTTAAACATATCAACATTTTTACCCAAACGGGAGAAGAAGTCATGCAGCACGCCCTGAAGATCTCCAAGACTTAGCCCACGATCGCATATTAACCCTGAAACAATAAGTAAAAGCCATATCATTTATTGTTAGATAATTACTCAGCAATATAAAAGCTCAAGTAACTCATTTATTGTTAGATAATTACTCATGAGCAAAATTTTGTAAAACCTTTTTTATAGTTTCTTGTAGCAAGCCTTAACAATTAAAAAATTGCCCTAATTGTTTCTATTGCAATGTTATTCTAAGATCACAAGTCATACAATAGATACCTTCAATTTGATGAATTTCAGCAAGATGTGTGCGATCAACAGCTTCATTTCTGAACACTCGATCAACAGAGTAGTACTTCTTGGGCACAAAAGGTTGTTTCTGAAATATATATACGTTAACAGATTATTAGGCAGCCACATGAACAGTTCAACTCCAAACCAAAGCATCCAAAAAGTTAAGGACAAAAGAACCAGCATAGAACATCTTTTTTCTACTTTCCAAACCATTTTTCTTATTGCATCTTTTCTTTTTCAATAAATTTCTTTAGGAAAAGCAGGGAAAATAAAAACCTGTGCAAGTGCATACAACATCCTCGAGGACACGGCAGTTGTATGAGTTCGTAACAAGTTTTTATTTGATTCTTCCCGTTTCCAATCATATTTATACCTACAATATAAATGTTTCCACAATTTTTAGAAATAATTATAAAAGGATAAGGTGAATTACACCTACAATATACAAGTTTCAAAGGATGGTAGTCGTATACCCTATTGATCCATGACCTCCAGACTCATGAATCTGCTTCACCCTTGCAACATAATCTTCAGGAAGAGTCCTTGTGGTAGAAGGTTCTAAAATTGACATTGTCACATCCTCCATTAGTGTCAATTCAGAAGCAAAAAAAAGTAAGACAAAAGTTATAGTTTATACCTTTTAAGAAGAATGTATCATGTGAATCACGAGCAGGGTGTTGTTGCGGTTGGAAAAGTGCATCAAAGTTCCAGAAGCTGTATTTGTGAAAAGAAAATAGTTCGAGCTGATTATAACTACTATAATAGATAATCTAGGTGCAGAGGTGAGGAGCATTAGCTACCTGCTTTGTGAAAAGAAAATAGTTCGAGCTGATTATAACAACTACTATAATAGATAATCTAGGTGCAGAGGTGAGGAGCATTAGCTACCTGCTTTCAACATAGTTGTTTGTTGGCATCTCCTCAAATCTGCGATATCAAACAAACAGTATTAGACATGCAATTCCCCAATAAATTTAAGAAAGTATGTAAAGTGATACTCAAAATTACCCCATTTGAAGAAAAATCATCTGCATCTGTCTCTTTACCTGCAACAATTCCATAATCAGAGATAGAAATCTATGTTTGATTAACAGCTACATCATCTATAAAACAATTTATGTATCAACATATCTATAAAGAATATAAAAATACACAAAACAAAAGGCATACTCCACACCAGTGAACGTTTTCCAACCTGCCATTTTGCCACCTAATACTACATATGATGACCAACAATGTGGCTACTTTGTTGTATAGGAAAATAGTTTTAAGTGCCAACTGCCAAGGCAAGATTATCCGTGTATCTACCTAACAACTAGGTGCAAATTATAAGCTTGACAGAAATTAGATTTCCCAGTGCATTATTCCAATGTTTTGACTAAACTATGCAACCTTAAACTCAACCAAAAAACTCTTATGCATACAAATCACTCAAATCAAATCCTTCTTATGTTTTAAGAAACAGAAATCTATTTTATCATCTACTAAGTTTTGCCAAAACTATTATGGTAGAATAACAAAAAATCTTAGCTATTATACAAAATGATCACAAATAAGATTATTAAAACATTTAGGAAAAAAGTGATGAATTTATCCTTACCTTGAGTAGTGCATGGAGATGGCCGCCTTCGGTAGGGAAACCTTTTGCACTGAAATTATACTTTTTAAATTCCAATTCCTTCCACTCGCCACTATCAAACAAAAAGAATATGCAGATATCAATAGCTTTCAGACATCCGCTTTTCCACCAATGAAAAATTGCATTCATTTATCACTCCATTTTCTAGCTCCCATTTATTGTATTTTAGGCCCCACACACATTTACTTGATGTGAGGAAAGGTGATAATGAGAGCATATAATGAATAAAACCTAAATAACGATATTCTCAGTTTCCAGTTGCAATTCCAAAAACTACTTTTTGCCACACAAGTTTAGGTGATTTAAGTATTAAGTAGAGTACCCTTTATATTACAAATCTGTTTCAGGCATGAACACACATCAAGTAAAAGTGTATAAACTAACTTACTTCATAGGGACCGAGAAACTCCTACAAAACTATGTGTCACGTTGTTGAATTGTAAAAGACAATTAAAATAGATGCAAATCACATCAATTTCCTTCACTCCCGATACAACTTTTTCACCTTTGTGACTACTAAAAAAGAACATCAACATACGTTTTTGAACAACTGTGAAAATGGTATTCAGTGACATTTTACATTTTCAGAAAGATGCAAATTGTTTTCTAAAAATTGAGAACGCATGACTTAGTTTCGTAATCTTCTATCATATTGAGTTTCTTGGCCGATTAAAAAGGAAAACACAAGGTTGACTTTTTTTACTGAATTTTGGGTCTCAAACCTTTTTAAGCACATGTTTACCTTTTCTTTGTGTAATTGTAATCAGTAGCCAGAGAAAAAACCAGTTTAGGATTTATCAGAAAACCCTTTCTAGCAAATGACAAGAAAGATCTATAGACTACAGGGCATTAGATTACCTTGAAAGATTTTCTCGGGTTAAATCAGTGGCAGGTTTCTTCCTTTTGGGGGCATAATCAGGACCTTTAATAACTGAGTAGCCTTTCCATGTCCTGTGTAGAGTGTAAAAGGTGTAAAAGGCATCCAGATCACATACAGAAGAAAGCATATGATTCAAATGTAACATGAAAGAAAAGGTACATTGACAAACAAAGTCAAACATATAATTCATGTGCAATCGCACACCAATGCAAATATAGTGGTACATGTTTACCCAATTTATCTTGATATATAATCAAAAGCATAAGAAAAATAAGATGTCATATAGGAACCTTACTGTGGAGAAATTAGTTTTCTTCGCTTCAGAGCATCAATATCCTCTTGGTTAAGGACCTGAAATAAATTTATACCAATGGTCAAACATATAAGCAATATAAAATGATTCATCATCTAGCTAAAGTAAAGAACTTAGTAAATCCATGAACCTCTCCATCATTTATCTTCACAAGCATAGCCTTCACATTATCATCAACGTGTTCGACCTACACCAAGTCAAAATAATAAAAGATTAACTTCTACCATATCAAGCATACCAACTTAACAGAATATAGAAACTAGCAATACTTAAGCTTTGATTAATGCTACACATAACAATATAAGCCAAACTTGTAATAGAGAAGCATGAGGATCAAACTGTCCGGTACACCACACCACGTTTACTAAACTAAATCCTAATATATCCCATATACATAAACTTCCTCCATGCATATTTGATATACCGAATGCGATAAACTGAAGTAATTGCAGGATACAAAAACAACAGATAAGGGCACGCTTTCAATATCAACAAACAAGCATAAAGATCAACTGCTTAATACTGATAAACATGGCTAAACAAGCAGAAACTTAAATTTATTATGTCATCCTTAACAAAGCTCAATAAACTTTACCTTTCTAGACACTTGTGTCTTCCCCATCTCCACCCACTTATTTTTATTCGCTTGTTGACAACCTATTTTGAAGACCGAGTCTCCCACCTTTTTCTGCATCAATAATTATATTACTGAGTATACTTTCCAAAAAGTAATCAACCATTCACAGAAATATACACTTTATCACTGTTATCAGAATTGACTAAGTAAAACAAATTAAATTCCAGTAATCCATCTCGTAGGTAGATGACTTATCTGTTTTACCTGCAAATCTACTTTTGAGATACCCTCTGGTGGAATAGCTGTGAATAGTTGAAATTCTGGAGATCCATTAGCAGCATAAGCTTGCCCCTCAGCAGTTAACTGCCATTTCTCCTTCTTAATATCCTATAGGCAAAAACAAATTTCAGCTATATACAGAAATTAAAATCCATGTTCATACCTTTATCCGGATAAGAAATAGAACATAAACAGAGATTGTGAATGAGGAGGGTTAAAAAACAAAAGAAAGGTGAAAAGAATATATAATCAATAGTGAACACCAAGGTTATGAACTAGTAATTACTCAGTTGCCTCTCAACATACAAAACATCACAAAGTACATACGAATAAACCACATATGTGAGAATATGATCATGGCATTATCTTCTTATCTCTTGATGAAGCACAAAAAGACAAAAATAGCAGTGAACCAATATCTCATAGGGAATTTACAAACTTTGGTTGAGATAACACCAACATTGAAAAATTCCTTTTCTGCTAATTTTCAAATCATAGCAAAGTATCATCCATGTATAAAACTACAAACATTCATGCACATTACATAAACAAAAGTATTACCTACACTCACAAAATCGTATCAATTAAATCATTTTTTCGCCAAACTTTAACAAAATTAATTGATATATATCACCTGGACTGGTTTAGATGATTAACATTCTCTCTGCTAGATTCTTCTTCCCCTCAACATCTAATCCCAAATTCACCTTTCTAGAATCTATGTTTTCATAACTTAGAATTTGTGTACAGTTTTTTACCGTCAATCAAGCACTTACCCGGCTTTAATTTCAGCAATCAAAGGTATAACAAAAAGAAAATAAATGTTCTTATACTTTTGGATCTACTATTTCTCTTTTACAGTACCATATACAGTCATCTCAACACTCAAATCACCATATGCACGAGAAAGTCATTCCATCCAAGCAATCATTACCAAAGAGTTCATTTCACACTCAAGCATGATTCACTTGACAACTAGGTCCCATACAAAGATACCTAGTGTGGGAGACCAAGTGAATGGCGATTACTCGATACAAGGTCAGTGACCGAGGCGAGTTGAGCCGAACAAGCCAAATAAAATGATTTGGTCGAGATTCGGTCAAAACTCAGTATTAGCTCGTTCAAAACTCAGATTGAAATATCTGAACAATTGTGTAAATGCTTCTAAACATGTTTATAGGAGTCCTATGAGCAATTCTATTGTCCTATGAACATGTTATCCATATAAAACTCCAATCTGAGTACTCCCTGCCTAGAGCGATTAATCGCTACAAAGTAGCCTACCACTAGAGTATCGCCTAGCCAGTTTTACAGTCATGAATATACCTAAATTACGAGACCAAGTCTATAACACTTCCGACAAAAAGCGTCACCTGGTCAAAATTCTCACATCGCGTTTCGTCATATATCGACAAATCAAGCAAAATACAAACACTCACTTCATGCACTTAACAGACTTTAATTGCAGCAATAGGTAAAACCAAAAAATAAAATATGTTCTTATACTTTTGGAACTACTAATTATCGCTCTTAAGCAGTACCAATTACAGTCAACACAACTCTCAATTCACCAAATGCACCCCTCTACATGACCTCGATACAATTTAGTCATTCTATCCAAATAATGCCAAAAAATACGAAACTCGTGACAGCCAGGTCTCACTAATAATGCACAAAATACCTAAACCACGAGACTGAGCATAAACCACCTCCCACAAAAAAAACTTTTCAAAATTCTCATTCCGCATTCTTTACACTATCGATAAATCAAGTTACACAAACTAAAATATATCAACATTGCGTATACCACTATGCCTAAAAGACTTCCGACAAAAATCAGCCTGTCAAAATTCTCATTCCGCATTTATCGAGTTACATTTTTATACAGACATTGCGCGTATAATGAATCACATAACTTATAAAATAAAATAAAAAAGGATATACCTTCGCGATAACGTATTTATAACCGTTAAGGCTCTTGATAACATTAACAATCTCGTCATGAGATATTCCTTTCTCCACAGCGAATTCACCCGAGTCTTTAATCAGCTCGTTATGTTCCAGATAACCTAACACTGCTTCTTCAGCCATTTTTTTCACTACAAACACATTATAAGTTTATAAGTACTAACCCTAACCAACAAATAAATGTAATGAGTAGAGATTGAAATGAAACAAGTTACCTGAAGAAGTGCCGGCGGCGGATGACGGAGATGACGGTGGAGATGGTGGATCAGTGGTGGCGGCGGAGATGAGATTTTGGGAAAGAAGTGAGAAGGTTTTTTATTTGGGCAAGAAGGTTTTTGACTTGTTTCGACTAAAGGGGTGTTTGTTTGGCTTATTTGATTTCGGCTCAAATATTTTCACAATCTTTTTGTGTTATTTTGAAACTTGTGAACCCTGGTTGTCATGATGAGATTTTATTTAAAATCGTTTTTGGCTTTGTAAAAAATCGTAGGATTAGATCTTATGAAAAATGTATATCTTTTTTATATAATAAAACAAGGGAGAGTTATTTTACATACCAAATTTTTCTTACATAGGGACTCATCTCTATCATTCATCTAAAAAGATACCAAATTTTTCTTACATAGGGACTCATCTCTATCATTCATCTAAAAAGAAATCAATGGATGAGATTAAATGCATTTTATTATTTCACCTATTTTTTATAATTTAAATATCTCTTAAACCGTTAATCGTTAAGTGAAAACATTTACACCGTCGCGAAGAGCATTTAATTATCTTTCTATAGACGGGCACTTTGATATACTTTTGAAAAAAGAAAAAAAAAATCGATTTTTTCACGTTTTTCGTCTTTTTTTACGTTACTTGAAATTTGCATGAAAAAAATCATATATGATATGTGATATCACATGTGATATTACACTAATATCACATGTGATATTACACGAATATCACATGTGATATTACATATCATATATGATATAACATTAATATCATATATGATATAACACTAATATCACATGTGATATTCAAATTAGTGTTTTATCATATATGATTTTTAATGCAAATTTCAGTAACGTAAAAAAACGAAAAAACCTTAAAAAAAACGTGAAAAATACAAAAAAAAAAATTGTCGAAAGTATATCAAAGTGTCTATCTATAGAAAGATAATTAAATGCTCGTCGCAATGATATTTTTTTTTTCCGCTTAACGATTAACGGTTTGAAAGTTATTAATATTTAAAAAAAGATGATGAAAGTGGGTTTTTTTAAATGTTGGGATTAATCTCATCCATTAGATCAAATAAAAATGGATGGTAGAGATTGATCCCTTGGTATGTAAATAATCTTTTGTCCTCAAATGATCTTAAATCTAAAACAAAACCCCGGGAATTTTTCATTTCAAAAAAATCAATTCATTCCTTATTTAGTAATATCTTTTTTAATTTGATTTTTTAAAAAGTTTTTTAATTATAAAAAAAACCTCAAATATAAAAACCTAAACCTACAATCGTGATGTGAGTTGCATTCCTTATACTTCTAAATACTATTGTCATTAGATAATTTATAAATCATGTCTATCATAATCAACGCCATTATATCATAATATGATATCCTCGATCATCATCACCAACAAATCGAATCATCATGAAACCGATCATCATTGTTTGGACACAGGTAGTTCGCAACAAAGGTAATATTTTTTATATAGAGGCCAAGCGTTAATATGATGCTAATGAACACAAAGGCTTTGAGTTAATGTAATCTTTTATATAGTTGCTAAGAATTATAGAGATGCAGGGTCTTCATGTTGTAGTGTGGAAGCATAAGAATGATGATAAATAGGTATGTGTAATTTAATTGCCTATTCGAGTCTCCAACTCCCATGTATCTTATCGCTACCCAATGAATCAAATGTATGATTTTGAAGAAAAAATAATTAGTATCCATTTACAGAAGGTATGGTTTAGAACTTTGGAATCAGGGTTGTGAATTTGTGAATAGATAAAGATAAATTCAACCAATTAAATCATTCTTTACTTTACATCTGATCAAAACCAATACTTTTATTGACTACTTTGATGAATTGTGGATTGTTTTCGTTTTCCTCTAATCTTATCGTTAAATTGTTTTGAAATTGATTGATTTGTTTGGTTGTGGGTTATCTGATTATGTAAGTTGAATTGATTATTGGGTCTTTCATATTGTGATGGTTTTCAAAGGGTTATATGTGGATAACATGGAGAGGGAACCGGTCAAATCTTGAGGTGGATAATTGAGGTCAGTAGCATGTGTTGCTAACTATAACTTAAGTTAGTTATGTATAACAACTCAACAATTAAGTAAATTGACATATTTTCATGTCATGTATATAGTCTTTAATGCTTATAAACGAAACTGATGTTTAATGCTTTATGTTTGTGTATTAAGGCTCTTGATCTAGGTCTTACTTTATATGATAGTAGTTTAATAAGTAAGGTAGCTATACTTAATAGCTTATCTTTAAGATTTGTAATAGATGTTTTACTTTTTGACGAATGCATGTAAGTTGCAACTCAATGAAGTGGCCAAACCTTTTTAGAGTGAAGTAGACATTTGTGCCAACTTTAAAAGAACTTTAAAGTGACGAAAGTCAATAGTATTTCCTTAATTGTCTTTGAGTTTGAACTCCTAACACATTTACTATTAGGTATATAGTATTGTTTTGATGTTGGAAT
Organism: Chrysanthemum makinoi; assembly: GCA_910596185.1. Taxonomy (NCBI): domain Eukaryota; kingdom Viridiplantae; phylum Streptophyta; class Magnoliopsida; order Asterales; family Asteraceae; genus Chrysanthemum; species Chrysanthemum makinoi. The sequence goes on along the minus strand of OU343218.1, from coordinate 101,043,014 downwards.
GATACTTTTTGTGCAACTTATGGACGAAATCTATGCAAAAGACTTGCTCAATCGCATAGATTAAGTATAGCTATTTATTTTATTATGCTAGAAGTTGTTAACTTCATTTTTACTTAATTCGTAAGTGAAAAAAAAGTGATATAACTCATGTCAATATTGTTTTATGGAGTGTTATTTATGCACGGTTAGAAATATATTATTAATATATAGCTAAAATGATAAACTTTTGATGAAAAACTATATACTCAAATGAGTAAATGAGTATTTTGAGACGGTCTTTGTTAACATTGAATGTGTTATTGCCACGGCATGTGTTCTTGAAAGGGTCATGGGTATATAGTAATATGAACTGTTATATGCCATGTCTACATTTTTTTAATCAAATGTGCGATTGTGTTCTATGATTATGGTTAATTTACGGATGATGACAGTAAGCAGGTATCATCAATGGTTGCTAAAGCATTAAGTGTTTTGATATCGATTTTGCTTTGGAAACCTTAACACAAGACTTTTTGTTTTTTTTTTTTTTTGTTTTACGCGAAGCTATTTAACACTTTAAATTGATCATTGCATACTTTTGACACACATCTAAATAGGGCGTTTCGGATTGAATATGTTTAGCTTATACTTATTTTTAAGCACTTTTATAATAAACATCTCCATCAGTGCTTATTTCAGCATAAAGTAAGCAAATAAGCAGTTTAAGTTTTTACATTCAAAGTCCACACACCTGAAAGAATACAATCCCAAACACTCTCTTATAGTTTATATCATGGTATGAATTTCCTAAAATTCCATTGTAGAGGTGGTTTGAGTTCCAATTCCAATTTAAACCTTAAATTGGTGTTTACAATCAATTTCAGTGGCATATTATGGGCGGACACAATACATTCAATGTGTAAGTTTGTTATTATTCGTTTGTCGTTAATGAATTTGTATGCTAATGATTGCGTGATATTTTTCTATTAATTTCGAAGGTTATTGCAACTATAATATCTTGACGTGGCTTCTTTTTCATCACTTGTGATCATGTTTCATAATTCTTTTTCAGTTATTAATTGTTTTGATTTTATGAATGCATGGTTCAGTTATGCTATAACTTTTAGTGTTTGTTTTGAGAAATTTGATGATGGCTTTTTGTTTTTGGATGATTACAGTTGTGGCAGCTTTGATGTTGGCTCATAAAAACACAATTCTTTTTGCAATGGGCTCCGCAACAGCTGATTTATTTATTTGGTACTATATGATGATACCGATGCTAAAGTGTCTGATTTTCTGCTCATATGTACATTTAACTATTCCTCAGTTTTTAGCTTGACTGCTCAAGATCGAGGTAGGTACACTAACACATAAGTAGTCGTTTATGTAAGTGTGTTATCATAAATTTGTATCTTATGAAATTGGTGAGTAGGTTGGATAGGCACTTGATGTCCAATGGTATGCAAGCTTACCTCGACTTGATTCAAAATATTACTTGGAACAATACCAAGGTGATGATGATGCTTGGACTACAATCTTGAAAACAAGGTTAACTATCCTACTTTTTAATCATTTAAATATACTAGGCGAGTACCCGTGCATAGCAACGGAGGTTCCTAGCGGCAGACAATTAACGATATGCTATATTGTGGTAAGTGTTTCGTATAACATTCAAAATAAAACGTGAAAAGATCAAAATGTAATTGCAAACAGTTGTAACATGCGATAATTCAACTCTAACAAAAATTCTTAATATGTATCAAACAACATATAAAAATATTTAATGAGATTCAAAAATAAAACATTACATCACGTCTAGTATTGATAAAAAGTCGACCGATAAATAATCTTGTATAGCTATATGTATGAACAATATGTACGAGTAGCCCATCATGACTGGCTGTGATTATTACCATTCAAGTTTTTTTTCATATAAGACATCATGTATTTGCCTCGAAAATATGAATCATTTCCATTTCCACAATGTTGATTTTACGTCTGCACAACTATAAAATTTCCTTGAATCGGGCTAAAGGTCGGAAAAGATCTTCACTCAAAGTCAAAAAGAGAATGCGCGTATCAAGATACCATCGTTCATACAAAGTTCAGATATTCAGATTAAATGAAATTAGAAAGACATGTAGATTTTCCATTTTGTCTTATACATGATACTTCCCTTCGAGTCCATCGAAAGCCCTTCTACGAACAATACATTTGACAACTTGGGCCTGCACACATGTTTATGTTTTAGTCGTCATTATCATTAGTGTGACATGGTTCCAAAGGATTGAGAAAAGTATAAAAGAAAACAAACACCAACAATACTTTTTCTTTAACAGGAGGCGGCTAAAAATACCTGTAATTCAAGCATATCATCTTCACTCTCAATTTTAACTTGCCCGCACATGTCCCACCTGCATAATTGCGCAAACAACATAACAAATATGCGTAATGAAAACTATGAGGGGATTGGTAAATGAAATATTAAAACCTATGTATGTCCGCGATTGATGACATATTTTGGGCAAATGAGAAATCCTGTTATTTGTAACCATACTTGATATGTGTAACCATGCTTGATATCTGCAAGAAACCCAAAAAAAACTGAATGTTAATTACTATTGTAATGCATATGTATTTACTCATGCTTGGCATTTTTTTGATGTGATATGACAGATCTATTATATGATATGATAAAAACACGTCATTCATTCCATTTAGGGGTGTCGTAACTCCTTATCTGACCAGGACCCGAATAATGATTCTCGGGTCGGGTTAGTCGGGTTCGAAATCTAAGTCGGATCAATCGGGTCAACCTAATTAACACGAAAACAAAATAGGGCTGGGTATCGGGATCAAAATACTTTGCCTATTCGAGTTCGGGTCCACCCGACTAACCCGAATTAGTTTTTTTTGTTTTCCGTATTTTTATAACTTTTCATATAAACTTTGCCTAATTTTTATTCGATTGAAAGGCCCAAGTTAAATTGTCCATGTAGTAGCTTGAAAGCTTATCTTTTTAGATTGACAGTTTAATTTGTGAATAATATGGAAGACTTGTTAGTTGTTGTTTGCCTACTGGTTTGATTTTGTAACCGAAAGGCCTAACTGTTATTTTATATTCCTAGTATTATAAGTTTTTAGTATTTGTCATTTTGCCTAATAATGCAAGTTGCAACTTGCAATTTTGCAAATATGCAAGACTGCATACTACTACAGTGCAGTATGCAAGTCTCCAACTCTCCAACAAACAAATGGATCTTGATTATTCATTTGATAAACAATTACAGATACACTTTGTGGCATCGTTATCTTGTCATGCATGGTTGTATGCATGTGCATGGTTATAACTTACTAGTTGATTTATTATTGTGGTTTTTTAATATATATACATTTGCCAATTGCAAATTTGCAACATTCTAGTGTAACGTAAGAAACAAATGCAACAAACTAATTATGTGATTTATACATGTCTCTTTTATTTGTTTAAGATTTTAACTACTAATTTTAAGAATTTAAATTATGTGATTTTATAAATGGCACATACCCGAACTTGGCATGACCCGAACCCGACTAGCCTGAGTTCAAATAGGGTCGGGTTCGGGCATATTATTTTTAGCCTTGACCCGACTACGACCCGACCCGAATTGACCCGAACCCGACCAACCCGACCCAAATAACACCCCTACTTCATATAAGCTTAAAAACTTGAAAGAGATCGAAACAAAACCTTGGATATATAAGTTTGATAACAAATAACTTACCAGTAGGCCTTAACTTTAGTCATGAAAACCATTAGAATGTGGTCTTGAATTAACCATGGCCACTTCGGATATGGACTAAACAAAAAACTCAAACAATCAACAAACCCAACTATATAAAGAGAGACACTTGTTTTAACAAACAATAAAAAAAATATTTTCATTACCACTTGACATCATTTGGCACATGGAATGGCTCATAAGGCTTTTGTCTAGTTGCATCTACTTCTTTTGCACCTAAAGCTGATCCGTGAACACTGTATGAGCTGGCCTTGTTTGGTAACAAAACGGAATGTTATTGTCACCTGCAATTCACCAAAAAAACTCTTAATAAACTCTAAAAAGATACAAACTTCGATCACGCTTTGTGCCATTGTATAATCATTAACCTTGATTAAAGTGGGCCTATTAATCACAACTAAAATTTTGCACCATATACAAACAAAATTGTGCAACGTATATGACCAAATTTATGAGCATTTAAATTTAAGGGAATTCATTTTAACTAAAATCATATATCTTTGTAATGCTAATCTAAATTCCACACCGAAAGATATACAATAAATATCAAAACTAAACTGAAAACCCACTTAGATGAAAGATTTTCCTCCATGATGTGACCAAAAGATGACCTGCTAAATATTTGACAATATCCGGTTAAAGCTTCTTTCGTAGCCGCAAGACGATCCAAACCACGAAAACCAATCTTTTCATTCAAACCTCTCACTTCACCTGTTCCACAAAGTAGCAAACACTATATATCGCAAACCATATAAACTAACCAACAAATAAAACACATCCTAAATTTTTATTAGAATGCAATTTACCAATCTCCTACGCCTCTCGGCCTCCCAAACCGCATCACATAATCGTACCTAACTCCTAAATCGGCAAAACAAAACATCAATTAACTCAATACACGAAAATCACCAGAAACCTAAAAACTCTCCTGAATCATAGTTCCGCTACTTCGCTTCCTAAAAGCATCATAATTTAGACACCACGAAACGCGATTCTACCATTAACTCAAAACACCAAAATCGCCAAAACCTTCGAACGAAAAATTAAACTCATAAAATAAAAGTCGTTTTAGAAAGGAACATACCTCGGTGGTGGCGGCAAAAGGGGCTGCGGCTGAGAAAAGCAAGGGTTTCATATCTTTGTAGAGAGAGAGAGGGAGGAGTCTATGATTTCAATTTAAATATTGTGTTTTTCTATTAATATTTTTCAGCCTTAAGTTTCTCTCTCATTTGACTATTTTTCAACATTTCACTTTTCAAGTGTTGACCATTTCTCTATTATATGTAGTATAGATTTAACTATTAATGGTTTCTATTTTATTTTGTTAAAACCCTTACTTAATAATAAGATGTAAAAGCATAGACACCTGATAACAAAACCAAAGTTAGAGAGCGTGTTAGTGATAGCTTTTTAAAAATGAAGTTACGCGTTTGAGAAAAAACATGCCAGAATTGAGCCATACATAAATAACGAGGTGGATTAGTTTGGACCATTTTTTTCCCGGAAAGCTTTAATTTGAACCATTTGAGTTGAAACTTTAGGTGGTCTACACATAAGACATGAGATAAATAAAGATAATTACGGAACCCAAAAAAGTGATACTCGCATTATAAGAGGACATTATACCAACATATTTTGTGTCTACATGTAAATCCGCTAACACTACTGTGACAACTCGTAATTTCAGGTCATTTTACAAACTTTGAAAATTTATAATCGAGAATTACCGGTTAACTAGGAACACATTCGGGCAAGTATACCCTAGTCAAGTTGTAGTATAGTATATGGTAAATCAAGGTCATCCCAAGAGACTTGGTTGCACTACAAGTGTCGTTTGTTTGTTTAAGCAAGTAACAAGTTGATGGTTATGATTGTCACATATCAAACCAACAAGAAAACCAATATAAGAACAAGCACGTATCAAGGTCGTGGTTATGATTGTCACGGATCAAACCACTAAGAAAAAGCATACAAAGAACATACATGTTTAGACAAATTATCACAAGGATATTAGGATGTTTAGTTTGGAAAACATATTATCAAAGATAGAACCTATAATAATAGTTTAGTATTTTATAAATCAAATGTGCATAAGCCTCAATCAAGTGGTCATGTCATGAGCCTTATACCAACAACAACAAAGAATCCCTTTCGGCCTTAGACTTTGATGTTATTAATTTGTGAAGTTCCATTTACTTGAAAGATAATGAGAACACATATTCAAAAGATTCCTTTCGGCCTTAATCCAAATTAAACCTTTACTTGTTATGTTTATTAATTCTCTTGCACAATCATCACAAAGTACAAGACCAAAGTCATTTGTCGATTAATGAATTGGAACTAACCATTGTTAAGAATATTTCGACATTAGACTCAACAATGATCAACCAAAACAATAAACAAGAACAAGTTCCAATTCAACCAAATATGATGTTATCAACATATTCCAAACAAACACTACAATTATCCAAACATCCTTTTATCACAAGTTCTCATATGAAATAAACAAGTATCAAGACAACATTCACAAGAATCACATAATCAACACAATCAAAGAACCAAACATGAAAAATAGCATTCAACATCATAAAAGTAACAAGAGTTTACCTAAAGTAAGATTACATTAGGCAAGGGCGAAGGATTAAAGCACTCCTTCAAGCCTCCAATCAACTACAACTTCTAACCAAGCATACTTCTGGAAATGGTAGAGGTTTGTGGTCTTTTGGGAGAGATAATTTTGGTGGATAGTTGGTGGGAATTCGTCCTTAAGGGTGGAGGATCGAATTTCACACATTTGGTGAAGGTAAGTTGAGAGAGGGATGTTGTTTTAGGTGGAAATTCGTCCTTAAGGGTGGAGGATCGAATTTCACACCTAGAGATGGAGTGGTGGGTGAAAGGGATGAGAAGGATGGAGAAGCGATGATGAAATGAGGTAGCAAAGGCCTCTATTTATACTAGAACCAAGGCTAAGGGTATTCAATGCTCAACTTGGCCTCCAAGGAGCTTGGAAGGGACTAGAATACATGTAGGAAGGGACTAGAATCGTTTGGAATATAATTGGAACTTGCTAGGACTCTTATTGATGAAGAAATTGCAGAAACAGGCCCTCCAACCGAATCGGTTAAGCTCCAACCGTTTCGGTTGGTTTTCTTGACCATTCTCCAACCGGATCCGGTTGCGGGGCTCGACCCAAAGGTTGGAGCAAGTTGGCAGAAAATGACAAAAACCAAAGTTGTAGATCTTTCTCTTAGCTTTCCGTGGCCGTGAACCGGGGGTCAAACGGAGTCCGTATGCAAAAGTTATGACAAAAATGGTGAAGGTGTGTCGGGAACAACGAGGCTTCCAATATGTCTTTGTTTTAGCTTCAATTCTTCATTTCTTTCTCGTTTCCCTTCTTGAACTTCATTCTTGAGTCTTTGGACCACTAACTTGATGACTTTACCTTCTCGAATATACTCCACAAGTATTTCTTTTGTCGGGAATTCTTCGTACGTGGAGAAATCTACGTATTTTACTTCTTTTTCCGTCTTTTTCTCCACTTTCCTGCACTTGGCTACAAATGAACTAGCAAACGCACTTTTGTACGATTAAGCATCAAAAGCATATGATTATAGCCAAATAACACACATAAAAGCACAGATAACGCTACTAAAAACATGCACAATCTGAGCGTTATCAAATTCCCCCACACTTAAACTTTGTTTGCCCTCAAGCGAATCTAAGAAAAGAAAAATTGAACTAAATACCTAAATGACAAAACGAAAAGAAAATTTGAAAATAAAATATATATATATATATATATATATATATATATATATATATATATATATATATATATATATATATATATATATATATTTTAACATATAAAAATAAGCGAAAAATGAGCGCAAACTCCCCCACACTTAAGTGTTTGCTTGCCCTCAAGCAAATCTAGAAATTAAGAAAAATAAATCCCACATGGTGCATGAAATATGATTAGAAAAATGTGATGCAAATCTACCAAGTACAAGTACAAGATAAAATTCATCGTTTTAAGCTTTTAGAGGTTAAAAATCGAGATGTTTGACAATACCCCATGGATTCTCTCGCTTGATAACATGGCTAAGCACTTCACAAAAAAGAACAGATATATAATTCACTCAACACTCAATTTATTTAGTGATGGATAGTATTAAGGAATAGTACACTCATATTGCTCAGCCATGATCTAAATATTACCATAGGCTTGTACAAGAAACAAAACTCCACCGACGTGGTGTAAGCACCAAGTGTAAACATCTAAAGAGGGATTTTATTCAGGTTATAACGATAGGCTTAGGGTGAATAAAGGGTATGGATAAGGCATGAGAATATTTATGAAATTGGTGTTAAAAGAAAAAGAAAAATAAAGTCAAGTCTAATACCCATGTTGCTAGTAACCGAACAATCCGCGAACCCGAAAATGATTATAGTTACTAACTTCTCTTCACATATCGATCACTGTTAGCCTCACTTTTTCTAAAGATAACGTCATTTACGTGAATTGGACTAGATGCGTTGTACACTTTGCCCTTAGGGACTAGTATCGTTTAAGTGGCAAAGATAGAGCCTATAAATACCCCTCATGACTCTCCATGAGGGGTGAGGTGAAGCATTAGGTCATTTGTAGTGTGTGTTTTATTTATCAAGTTATCCTTATCTTCTCCTCCCTCTCTCTAGTTTCTCTCTCTAAAAAGGATGAAGATCTTCATCTTCTTCCACCAACCTAGACCTCCAAACCACATAAATCTTGTGTTAAACGGTCCTAACAAGTGGTATAACGAGCCAAGGTTGTTGTTTGTTGATTTATGTTGGTTTATACATGTTTTGTTACTGTTTTTTGTGATACTTCTGTGGGTCGGAAAATTTTTTTCCGTATATTGTGGAAAACAGTTTTTATTCATGTTTTGGTATCTCCTTTTGGTAAAAAAAGTCATCTTGTGCTATCTTGGTTTCATATCTGTTTTGGGTCACTTTTGTCCAAACAGTCTCTGTTATGATTTTTTATACCAAATCTGTGAAAGTCAAAGTGGTCAACTGTCATCTTCATATGGTCAACATAGTAAAAAAGAAACTGTTTTATGCATTTCTGGGTTTTTGCTTGAAGATGGACGGAAAAACATGGTCGGAAAATCTCGCCGGAAAAAGTCAAAGGGTCAAAACCCTCTTTTTCTACGCATAAGAAGTATCTACAGTTGAGATACGCGTAGCTGTGAAGTTACGCGTAGGAAAAAGTTACGCGTATGCGTTTACGCCTAAGTCTGGCTTACGCTTAAGCAGGCTTACGCTTAACTTGCTTTACCCATAATGCCTACGCATAAGGGTACAAAAAGTTACGCGTAAGCCAGAAAAGTAAAAGATACGCTTAAAATAGACCAAGACCATATACCAATACCATAAACATCACTCGACCTCAGCCTTTAACATCATCAGTCCGTGGCGTTCCATAACCAAAACCAATCCTACATCTAGACTCATCAATATACCCTCTCATCTCAAGACTCATAAAGAAAATACACATATCAATCTCAGATTTGGATTCAATATTTTTTTTCCAACCTTTTTAAAGATTGTTCTAATTAATCCAACATCATCATTGACCCTTTAAAGCTAAGCTTCATGGTTAATATCTGAACAGTTTAAGAAGGACAAATCAATTAAGCTCCATCCTTCTCTCGTTCGTTTACAAGAAAAAATCAGACTCGACAAACAACTTAACCTTACCCGAGACCCAATTAGGATCTTGAAGCTCTTCACACTTCTTGATTCGGACTTGTGCTGTAATAGATAATCAAGGTTCGGTATGGTTTGTAAATTGTGTTGATTCGGATGTGATTTTGCCGAGGGATATGAGATTAACGAATGAGATTCGTTTGTTTTGATGAAATGGAGATGAGAAACATTATTGGTTTCCCAGATCTATTTTGGAGATGTGTTCGGTATATTTGTGGTAAGAGGATAAAAGATGAGAGAAAACGTCTTTGTGGGAGGCGTATTTTCTCATGATAAGTTTTTAGGTTTAGGTCATATTGTCTTCCAGTATTATAACCGGATGCTATATCAATGGATCGGGCTAGGATTGTGTCTTGAGCCTTGAGTTACAATTTGACTTGGGCTTTGACTTGAAATTCATTTCTTTGGGCTTATCATGTTGGATCGTGGGCCAGTGATTGCATATGTAAAACGTGGCCAGGAATGAGGACGTTCACAATGAGTTTTATAAAAAGTTATTATTCAAATTTTATGTTTGGATAATAAATTTTTTTGATAATATTTTTTAAGAGTGGTATTTTGGTATATTATTCACGGAGGGATACACTATTCACGGCTCGAACGAAGATGTGAAAAATTGACTACGGGGTTTTTGTACGGTATTATTGATGCGGAATTGAAGTGACATTTCACGGGTGGACTTCTTTATCTTTGAGACGATGGTTGGTTGGATGCATGTCTCAAGATAACTTGTTGGAGCACATTATGACATTTGACAATCTAGTTATAACTGGTAAGGAGTAACGTTGTAGTGCTCACAGTGTGTAACCATCACTTTAAGGAGTTACGTTGTTGTGCTCAGTGTCACACGAAGATGTGGATTGTTCAAACATTTAGAACAAGCAGTAAGTCACAAAGTTGGAATGGCTACTCCTTTTTCAAGTTAGTCGTATCGGGCTATCTCCATATGTGGTCATTACATTTAGCCGGTGAATTCAAAGGAGGTTCGATAAAAGGTTGGTTTGAGAGAAGCATATTGAGAGTATTTTTGCGACATATTCTCACGGAAATTTGATCAAGCTATGATGTTAATACTGCATCAAAGAAGGTAATACGGCATGTACGCAACACTATGATGATTCCGATAGCTCGCAACCATCAGGAGGGAGAAGTTGGTATTTCATCTTCCGTGATTGGATTACGAAGGGATTTTTGCTTAAGACTGAAGAAGGAGAAGTAGTGTGGTGTACATCGGGTCTTTTTACCAACTTGGATGCAATACTAAGTGAGTTATGTTGATGTTCCCAGAACGACAACCATTGTGCTTCAAGAGTTTACTTTCTTCGCTGCGTGTCTGAAGATTAAAGGCGTGTTGGAAGAGTGTTGTCGGTTCAGGAGGGAGCAAAGAAAGAAAAAAGGCTCACTAGTTAGGAGGGAGTAATAACCTAACTAGACCGTTACATTTGAAGTTCAGAGCTACAAGAAGATCATTTGCCGAGGTCATCGGAAAGGAGAACTTCAAGTTTGCCTCAGTATCTAGACTACAGAGACTCTGTACTTCAAGAAAGTCAACATAGTTTATTACTATTGTAATTTACTTTGCTTTGTATTTATAGGTCTCATTGTAACCATTCACGTGGGACGCTATCTTGGAGGGAGATTGTTAGACTCGCTTTTTCTAAAGATAACGTCATTTACGTGAATTGGACTAGATGCGTTGTACACTTTGCCCTTAGGGACTAGTATCGTTTAAGTGGCAAAGATAGAGCCTATAAATACCCCTCATGACTCTCCATGAGGGGTGAGGTGAAGCATTAGGTCATTTGTAGTGTGTGTTTTATTTATCAAGTTATCCTTATCTTCTCCTCCCTCTCTCTAGTTTCTCTCTCTAAAAAGGATGAAGATCTTCATCTTCTTCCACCAACCTAGACCTCCAAACCACATAAATCTTGTGTTAAACGGTCCTAACAATCACCAAATATATATATCACGTCTTAGCACATTGGCTATTCATCTTCCTTATAATATAGCACATTGTCATCACATATATATTTTTTCATTTCTTTTCATTTTTTTTTCGATGACTTATTCTTTCTTTTTTTTTCATTTTTTTTCACATTTTTTTTCATTCATTTTTTTTCCACATACATTACATCTCCCCCACACTTCGTATAAGCACATACCACAAAAATACAAGTAAGAAGTTGGCCACCTTCATCTTTGTCGGAATGGCACACACGAATGGCAAAGTGCGGCTAACTCATAATCATCAAAAACAATCCAATTATACCAAGCAACTAGCAACCAACCATGTAGACATTGACAAGGGGTTAGGCTAAGGTTTAAAGGTAAAATATTTTTGTATTTTTCTGGATTTATCAAAAACGAAAAGGATGGCTCAAAGGGTGTAACAATGGTATTTAGCGCTAACAAATGGGTCCATGTGGGTGGCTAACTAACCGATGTGGTTAGCTAATGTATCATTAGATGTAAGTGGAAGGCCATTTGGTTTTATTCCTAATGTTGCCTCTTTATCACACGATTACACTTATACCACACGAATGTGATCTTACTGCAGTTTGGTAATGATTTACAAGTACAAGTTCTAGAATAAATAAAATCACCGGCACACTCATAGCAAAAGATTCAAGCATAAAATATGTATGCTTATATGAAACAGGCTCAAATCCTCACAATTTAGTGGAAAGGGCTATAATATGTGCTAGCAAATGTTATCGATCCCAGAATGGATTGCAATATAAATCGGGACATATCTCAAGTTTTTCAAAATTACCGATATCACCAGTGGGTTGATCCAGTTATTCTAATATATTATCCAATAAGCGTGAAAACAACTGGATCATAAGGGCAAACAAGTTCACAAAATTTAAAATTGACCCAAAAATTTTGGAATTTAAAAACTGGTTTCGTTTTTCACAATAATATTTCCCCCCACACTTAAGTTAAGCACACAAAAGAAAAATAACTTAATGACTCTTTTTTTTTATATTCTTTTTAATTTTTTTTTTTTTTTTTTTTTTTAAACCAAACATGACTTATTCTTGTCCCACGAGTTCTCGGTAGCTCCATTGAAACACACAAAGAAGCGGAGAAGCAGGTTAGCGCGAAGCATATTAAAAACCCAACTTCTTTAGGGAATCAGTGAGACCCACCTTATACCTCTCACACAGTTTGTTTACAATGGGTGAGCCTTACTTACGAGGGACTAAAAGAAGTCAATTTATTAAAATAAACTACCAAACAAACAAACAAAGGAAAAATAACAAAGAAACAAAATAAAGCAATTGCGAAAACTTCAAAGCATGTAAGATAGGGAAAAATGATATTATAAGTCTAAGAGAAACGAAACCTCCCAGGCCAAAGAAATCACGATCGAACTCCATATGATAAGGTGCTATGCAAACGCTAGCATAAGCGTGTGAGATCAATCGATTTCTTATCCAAACATGTCCAATTCCAAGAGTATAAGGTTCATGATCCAACCAATCCTTCCTCCAAGAGCTTATTAAATCTGCAAAAATAAACTAAACTACAAAAACACGTAAAATTATAAAACTCACTTTCATAGGCATCACGGTTGCATTTAGCGCATGCAACAAGCCTTTAAACCCCTCGGTGGCCCGAGTGGACGAGTTATAGTCTCGTGAGGGTTTCCAGTGAACATACCCACAAAGTTCAAAACATTTTTATTTTTAAAAACACATGTACTTATTTATTCACAATGTACCAAATTAACAAAACTTAAATAGGAAAAACCAAATAAAAGAAATGATACTCTTGCAAAAACAAAAAGACATTTAAACTTATTTGATCTAAACACGAACACACAAAAACAAAAACTGAAAAGTGATTTTTTTTTTTTTTACGATTCGTCCAACCGATCCGGTTACGGGTAGTGACCGATCGGTTGGGACGAACCAACATGAGACCAACCTTCCAACCGAACCGGTTACGGGGGGTGACCGAACGGTTAGAGGCGATTTTTAAGATTTTTTTTTTTTTTGGACAGAAGTCTCCAATCGGATCGGTTACGGGGAGTGACCGATCGGTTCGAGTGGATTGGGTGGTCCAACCGTTCGGTTGCAAGGGCAACCGATCCGGTTAGATGATTCTGGTCAGTTTTGGTGGGTTTTCTCGCAAACATTTTCGAGCACACTTAGAAAGCAATCATTGAAATGAGCATTTTAGAACACATGAAACGAAATCCCAACATCAAAAACTTGATTTTGATGCAAAGATCATTTAAGCAATTATGAAAAATTAGAGATTTTTTAGACAGAAAACGCAAAGTAGCAATTAAGCGAACATCATGAGTAACAAACAAGAGCAATAGCAACAAGCAAACATTTCAAGCAAGCAATTCAACAAACAAACAAACACAAGTCCTCGGCAGCGGCGCAAAAAACTTGATGGGTTCCATCGGGGTTTTAAATTTATAATCGAGAATTGCCGGTTAACTAGGAACACATTCGGGCAAGTATACCCTAGTCAAGTTGTAGTATAGTATATGGTAAATCAAGGTCGTCCCAAGAGACTTGGTTGCACTACAAGTGTCGTTTGTTTGTTTAAGCAAGTAACAAGTTGATGGTTATGATTGTCACATATCAAACCAACAAGAAAAGCAATATAAGAACAAGCACGTATCAAGGTCTTGGTTATGATTGTCACGGATCAAACCACTAAGAAAAAAGCACACAAAGAACATACATGTTTAGACAAATTATCACAAGGATATTAGGATGTTTAGTTTGGAAAACATATTATCAAAGATAGAACCTATAATAATAGTTTGGTGTTTTATAAATCAAATGTGCATAAGCCTCAATCAAGTGGTCATGTCATGAGCCTTATACCAACAACAACAAAGAATCCCTTTCGGCCTTAGACTTTGATGTTATTAATTTGTGAAGTTCCATTTACTTGAAAGATAATGAGAACACATATTCAAAAGATTCCTTTCGGCCTTAATCCAAATTAAACCTTTACTTGTTATGTTTATTAATTCTCTTGCACAATCGTCACAAAGTACAAGACCAAAATCATTTGTCGATTAATGAATTGGAACTAACCATTGTTAAGAATATTTCGACATTAGACTCAACAATGATCAACCAAAAATAAAAACAAGAACAAGTTCCAATTCAACTAAATATGATGTTATCAACATATTCCAAACAAACACTACAATTATCCAAACATCCTTTTATCACAAGTTCTCATATGAAATAAACAAGTATCAAGACAACATTCACAAGAATCACATAATCAACACAATCAAAGAACCAAACTTGAACAATATCATTCAACATCATAAAAGTAACAAGAGTTTACCCAAAGTAAGATTACATTAGGCAAGGGCGAAGGATTAAAGCACTCCTTCAAGCCTCCAATCAACTACAACTTCTAACCAAGCATACTTCTGGAAATGGTAGAGGTTTGTGGTCTTTTGGGAGAGATAATTTTGGTGGATAGTTGGTGGAAATTCGTCCTTAAGGGTGGAGGATCGAATTTCACACCTTTGGTGAAGGTAAGTTGAGACAGGGATGTTGTTTTAGGTGGAAATTCGTCCTTAAGGGTGGAGGATTGAATTTCACACCTAGAGATGGAGTGGTTGGTGAAAGGGATGAGAAGGATGGAAAAGGGATAATGAAATGAGGTAGCAAAGGCCTCTATTTATACTAGACCAAGGCTAGGGGTATTCAATGCTCAACTTGGCCTCCAAGGAGCTTGGAAGGGACTAGAATACATGTAGGAAGGGACTAGAATCATTTGGAATATGATTGGAACTTGATAGGACTCTTATTGATGAAGAAATGGCAGAAACAGGCCCTCCAACCGAATCGGTTAAGCTCCAACCGTTTTGGTTGGTTTTCTTGACCATTCTCCAACCGGATCCGGTTACGGGGCTCGACCGAACGGTTGGAGCAAGTTGGCAGAAAATGACAAAAACCAAAGTTGTAAATCTTTCTCTTAGCTTTCCGTGGTTGTGAACCGGGGGTCAAACGGAGTCCGTATGCAAAATTTATGGCCAAAATGGTGAAGGTGTGTCGGGAACAACGAGGCTTCTAATATGTCTTCGTTTTAGCTTCATTTCTTCATTTCTTTCTCGTTTCCCTTCTTGAACTTCATTCTTGAGTCTTTGGACCACTATCTTGATGACTTTACCTTCTCGAATATACTCCACAAGTATTTCTTTTGTCGGGAATTCTTCGTACGTGGAGAAATCTTCGTATTTTACTTCTTTTTCCGTCTTTTTCTCCACTTTCCTGCACTTGGCTACAAATGAACTAGCAAACGCACTATTGTATGATTAAGCATCAAAATCATATGATTATAGCCAAATAACACACATAAAAACACGGATAACGCTACTAAAAACATGCACAATTTGAGCGTTATCACTCGCATTATAAGAGGACATTATACCAACATATTTTGTGTCTACATGTAAATCCGCTAACACTACTGTGACAACTCGTAATTTTAGGTCATTTTACAAACTTTGAAATTTTCACTATTCATCTCGGGAAATTACTATTCATCATTTTACTATTCATCATTTTTGAAGTCGGTTTGAGACTTTGAGAGGTTATTTCAAAATTTTACTATTCACGAAACACTATTCATTCCCGGAGGGTTAAGCTGCGTATTCATGGAACATCATTGAGAACATTACGTATAGACTAGAGTTAGTCTACATATCATCAGTAACATCATTTTCACATTAATTTATGCATGAGTTTGCATATTTCAGTAACGTATATTTGTTTATTAAATAAACGCTATCGCACGATCATTTATTTTGAACAATTGATCCGACACTTCCAACAATTGTCTCAAATATATTTTTATACTCATTTTAAGACTATAAAAATCATATTATTAGTTTACCCGATGTTTTGAAATTATTTTGTATATATATTATTATATATATATATTTACCACGGTTTTCGTAAATTCAACTCGATAAATATTTATTCACTCAATACTTGCGAGAAATGTATTTTTAAAATTTTTATGACTTCGATATATTTTATTTTGTTCCGTTAAAATTGATTTCTAGCTAACGCTACACAAAATAATTAATTAAATGTACAAAATACACATTTACTTAACATTATACACATTTAATCATCAAACTATATCAAATCCTCCCCAATTTACTCTTGGCCGACCCCCACCCCTAGTCACCATTTTATCAAAATATCTTGACTTAATAAGATGTACACATACTCAACGTACTAGATATTTAAATTATACCATTAATATATTAAGTCAAAACACATACATATACATACTAGAAGGTGAAAAACAACTAGAACTCTCTCATCTCCTTCATGTGGATCGGCCAAGATCAAGAACAAGGAGGAATCCATAAATTTTTCAAGATCAAGTGTTTATCAAGCTCAATTAGTAATCTATTTCAAGGTTTTGAAATAAAAACCTAAAGATTAATTAAGTTTCTAGCTAAAAAACTCTTCAATCACTCAAGTAAGCTTCTAATAATTTTTACTACTCTTTCATAATCTTACTTAAGCTATTTTATCATTCTAGTAAGAAAACATACAAGTATCATATTATGAGTTTAAACTATCTTATAATTATTTCCATGAAATATATCATTGTTGATGATGTTTAGGAACCCATGACACCTTAAGAAGGTGTATGGTAGGTTTAGAATAGATTTGGTGTTGATTTGAAGTGATTGAAACAAGTATTACGCAAGAAAAATCAAGTTAGACGATAATAAAATAGTTGCTGTCCATTTTTGCCAAATCTGGAAATTTTGACAGGTCACGGACCATTTTGGTTTATATTTTCAGAAAATAGAATTTAAAACGAAACCGTGGTCGCTTGAAGGGGTTAAAACGGATTTATAACGAAGAAGTTACGCTATTTTCAAGTTTAACGACGAAAACTAATTTTCTGAAAATATGTAAGCTATTAAGGGTTATTTTAAGGGCAAAAATGAGTTTTAAACATTGTCTAAATGAGTCAATTTATCAAAAATATATTAGTATATATTAACACGAAACCAAGGATATATAAAACGTAAAAAACGGACTTATAACGACTAAGTTACACGCGCTTTAAATAGGGTTGTCGTAACTATTTTTCACAAGTAATAACACTACATATTTTCTATTAGTCCAAAATGGTTATCGCAAGTGACCATGTTTCGAGCCGTTTTTCATATCGATAAAATATTTTTGAGAAAACGATGTCTTCAAGTAAAAGTGAGTTCGCCCATTCTATTTTCCAAAATAATCAACCGTTCGTCAAACGAAGTTGTAACGAATAATATGCGGTCACTCAAACTTTGCCGAAAACTAACCTTAAACAATATTTTTAGTCCGACTACCCTACTTCATCTATATTTTTCTCTATGATCGAGACTTCTATGATCAAAAGTTAAATGCTAAGACTTTTAGATATTGCTACAAGCTTTCCAAAACCAATGAGTTTTTTTTCTAACATTCGATATTCACTATTTTACGACTAGCTTTTCGAGGGCACTTAGTCATTTTTATGAGTTGTCAAAGTATATTATTTTAAGACGAAAAGCTATAATTTCTTGATAAATCACTAAACGACTATCGTTGGATGTTGTTTCAACGTAAATACTTGTAAAGTATTTTGTAATTTGATAAGATGTCATAAACATATATTTCGACGATAAACATTATTTTCAAATACACAAGTGGTATGGATATCATATGAGTTTGCATGCACAACATTGTTTCATGACTTATATTAGATCATATCATTCATAATAGGTTGCAGTTAGAGATTGCGCCCCATTTCAGTGTATCCACTTTTGCCATCATAATCATTGTATCAAGTGAGTTTTCATAGCCCCGTCTTTCAAGTTTATACTTTATTTCAAACCTACGGGGGAGAATACATTGCACATCATTTTATTACGAGCCCAAGTATATCAAATTCATTTACATTGCTTAAGTTACCTCATTGCCAATTGAATGTCCCCATTTCATAATCATGAACTGTTAATTTCGGAAGAAGTGAGAGTGAGTGAATAGATCTATTGAGGGTGACTCCTCCATCCGGGTTGGTGGTCCCAACTGGTCAAACGGATGTATTTCATTTAATATCAGAATTTTAGTTGTTTGGCAAACAATCTGTTGGGGCGAACATCATGACCAGTCTAGCTTCGGTGTCATGTGCTTATAGCAATTGTATCATTTTCATGTGGCATATTTGTCATACATAACTTATACTTGTGGTGGTCGTACAAAACATTTACAGAAACCTATGATTTCTCACCAACATTATTGTTGACCGTTTTAGCAATGTATTTTCAGGTATCTAAGGCATATACTTCATGGCATGAATAAGGACTTATCATAGAGTCGCGGTGACGACGCGTCTCACATGGGTTTTATGCACTTTAAAACATCGTTTGGATTGTGAAAAACTTATTTCCGCACATGTTGATTTTCATTTGGGACCTATATTTTGTAAACTCTGAATGTTTTTAATAAATCAAACGATGTATTTTCAAAGCGACACTTTAGGTCATTCAATATAACTGTAACTGTGATGCTATGACAGTCGCGCCCCAGGTATTCCATTCCGCTGCAAAACATGTATTTTGGGGGTGTGACAGATTGGCATCAGAGCAAGAGTTATAGAGAACTAGGTTGTATCATTGACCCTAGACTATAAGTACATCATCATAGCATCTCATCATTTCCTCATAAGTGCATATTCATTATACTTGCGGTGTTATACGCACATTATGCGAGTTATTTACTTTCATTTCAAATCGATTGTCACATTGATGTCTTCAGATACCCATCCCATCATACTCACATCAGACTCTGACATGGAGGATACCTTGTTATTCCCTACCACAATTTTAACATCAGTTGACTCTACACCAGACTTACCACACACATTATCCGATGTGGAGACTGAACCCTTCGAGGAGGGCGAAGTTGCACCTACACCACCACGATCACCATTGGTTCACCGTAGGATCAGGACAGTTTCTATCATTCAGCCGGGACATATCATACCATTTGGTAGGACTTATAGGCTTAGTCCTAGGATGTTTACTGCAAGGAAGAGAGTACATTCTCTTACCCTCATTCTTAGATCACCTGCTACTCATGTAATACAACCACCATCAGCTACTCATACCACTATTAGTCGTCCAATAGTGCATACTCTAGCTTTACCTCTGAAACGTCGCGAGACAACACGAAAGATAGTAGTATCTCATTCACCATCATCTCCTAACTTACCACTAGGATTTCCATCATCATCATCATTATCACCTAGAGCACCATCCGTACCACCACATCTCATAGACACTACTCATACATATGACTTGCAGCTTGGGAAGCATGCATGATTTGACACGCCATTACCATCTATCACTAAGACTATAGACACTACACCATCTTATAGGTTTGAGGACTGTGAGAGTTCTAGGGCTGTTGCTGCTAAACAGCCTACTGCTCCTACACTTGAGACATGATTAGACCATCAACAGGAACACATAATAAGTACCTTTCTATCTAATGTAATCTTTAGTCTTTATTATCTCCACGATAATCACAACCTTTGTTTATTTCATTCCCTATTCCAATTGCCCAATTTTTCAATCATTTCACAACAATATACCGCTATCTTACTAGGGATTAGGCCAACTTTATTCTTGACCAATTAGGAGACTATTACCATTCTATGAGGTTCTCCCATGTATCCTACAAACCATTCAACAAATCTTATTTCAAGTTATTTTTCTATCACTTTATGAAATTATTTCACATAATTTTATATCAAGCTGTTTTACCACCATCTTAGGAAAATTGTTTCACAAAGTTCTAAAATAAGCTGTTTTGTTACCACCCTATAAATTGATTTTCAGTCATTCTATCAACTATTTACTACCATTACACGAAAAGATTTTCATGTTACTGTGAAAAATTATTTAGGCCATTATCTTACAAAGCAACACGTTGAACACCATCTAAAACTTCGGAGAAACATAATACCATTTCAACAAAACCAAGCATCACATCATTTTTCCTCGATTATACATAGCCTGATCACCTATGTATAATTCAGGAAAGATCATGTCATGAAAGAAACAAGCATCTTTTCAAAATTCCTAAAACAATCTTCACTCAAAAGCAAAGCTTTGTAAGTAGATAAATTGTTCATAAACATCTCTTTTGTTAACACTCTATAGATGCCTACGCCATTCATCACTCACTCAACCGATAACTTAAAATTTTACCAGTGACCTTTTTAGGAAAGACTTTCCATACCATCTATGAGGAGGATTCCTTGATACAAGAAAACAATGAAAGGATTTCAGAACTACCAACAAGGACTAGAAGTAGGTAGCGAGATGTTTCAAAACTCAATAGAAATTTTAAGACATCACGAGACATTCCGAACTACTATCTTTGGACTAGAAGCCAAATTATATCATTTCAAAAGTACCAGCTAGACCGAGTTACAAGATTTAGTACAAAGCGAATACATACTAAGCAACACTATAGAAATAAACCAAGTCTCCTAACTGAGACTACAGAACATTCCATTAAACATGGCCTCAACAATATGTGAATGTTAGCCTCGCTTTTTTATAAAGATAAAGTTACTTACGTGAATTAGACTAGATGCGTAGAATACTTTGCCCATAGGGACTAGTATTGTTTAAGTGGCAAAGTTATGGTTTGTTGAGCCTATAAATACCCCTCATGACTCTCCATGAGGGGTGAGGTGAATCATTAGGTGTAGTGTTTTGTGTGTTTTATTAATAAAGTTATCATTTGTTTTCTCCTCCATCTCTCTACTTTCTCTCACTAAAAGGATGAAGATCTTCATCTTCTTCCACCAACCAAGGCCTCCCAAACCACATAAACTTTATATGTTTTTCGGTCCTAACAAGTGGTATAGAGCCATGGTTATGCTTTTTATGATTTATGTCGGTTTTGGTACTTGTTTTAAACTGATTTTGTTCCATTTTTGTTGTCTCGGAAAATTTTTTTTCCTACTTTTTAGGGATATCAGTTTTTAACAAGTTTGTGTATCCTTGGTCAAAAAGTCTTGTGCTATCATGTTTACAACATCTGTTTTGAGTCTCTTTTGGTTCAAACAGAAAACATCATTCTTGTGACTTTTTTTGTTACCATTCTGTGAATATTGTGGTCAAACCGTCAGATTCATGAGGTCAAACAAGGCAAAAAGATGACTTTTTAGTCACTTTTCTGGGTAAACATGAAGATGATCAGAAAATTTGGTCGGAAAAACTCGCCGGAAAAAGTCAAAGGGTCAAAACCCTAAACTTACGCATAAGGACTTTTACGCGTATGGAATACGCGTAAAAACATGGTTACGCATAAGCTTTTACGCTTAAGCTCTTCTTCAGAAATATTACGCATAACTGTGAAGTTATGCGTAGGAATTGTTACGCGTAAGATTTACGCATAAGCCTATGCTTACGCATAACCTAGACCATGTTTACGCATAAGGTTTTGAAGAAAATAGTTATGCGTAAGCCAAACCTTACGAGTAAGAAATGAAAGAATCTACGCGTAAACTTAAAGACCACGACCACATACCATATACCAAAACAACAGCTCGACCTCAGTAATGTACATCATTGATCCATCCAATATCAAAAACCAATATCTCAACAACATTCAATCTCAGTTCCGCAACATAAACTAAACCTAGCCAATCTATCAACTCCAATCGCATATCAATTAAAACCTAGACTCGAACTTAATTAAAACAAAGACATTCATGATCTCAGTTTGATTCAACTTTTTTTAAATCTTTTATAGATTTTTTCAATTGAATCTTTACCATCATAGATCCTTGTGGAAAGAAAGTTCCTCATTTCATTTTCGAATTATTAAAGATGAGGATTATAACAATGGTGTTATACCCTTTTCTTAATTCGTTAAAGACACAAGGAAGAGTGTTATTCCCTATTCACTATTGTTAAAAAAACAATTAAGTACTTAAAGCAATTTAACAGTGAATAATGACTGAAGTTAACATAAGTAAAACACACAGAGTAATTTTCAACATCATATTCTTATTAGAAATAAATCAAAAGAATACGTTACCCAAGTACTTGCGGAATAGTACTTAGGATTGAAATGACAAAGTTTGGGTGACTCCTCTCTAAGCTCAGGCTAAGTCTGAGCACAACTCTTAGAACCCACTGAGCTAGCTCAAGGATAAGGTTGTATTTGGAGGAGTGAAAAGTTGGCTTGTGTGTGTGTTTTTTTTACAATTCACAAGCTTAAACTTTTCACTCATTCTCTTATGCTATTTATACAAGTATGATTATTAAATTTATCCTAGAAGACAAAAACATGGATCACAGCAAACACGAATATTGATATATTCGGTTACTGTTCACCTTTCTATAGTAGGCGGCGAAGCTTCTTTCCTTGATAGAGAATCGCCGCTTACTATAAATGGGAAGATATGATCTTGATAGATTGAGACTGTGTATAGACTGGATAAACACTTGAGGGACTTAGTTTTATCTGGGTAAAACTTTCCCCCTAATCCAGGCTCAATCTTCAGTCTTTAAAGTCTTCAATCTCTTCTTTCGTTTGTCTTCAGTGTTTAACAGTTGGAGAGGAGTCGAAGGGATTCAATGAGTTATTGTCATCACTCACTGAATCCACTATCTTCTTCTTGACTTAGTCTTCACCCTTTAAGTTCAGCCTTGCAGAGTGGAGAGGCTCCTTCTTCGCCTCATACTAAGTGTCCTGAAGATAGCTCACTGAGAGACTATGCGCTCAGTGACCTGATTGTGTTTAACGGATTAAATACTTAGGATATTTTCTATTCAAATCCTAGTTTAAGGGGTTTGGGTATTTCTTGAACCCAGTCTCCCCTATTTGGATATACAAATAGCCTAAGTGTTTGATCAGTTTAAGTGAGCAAAAAGGCTTCTTCTTACACTGAATGTACTAATGAATACAATAAGGAGCATTTGAGTAATTTGACAAGAACATACATCTTTTATTGATTAGATTACATATTTCCTATCACTAGTACAAAAGGATAAAATGATGTTAGTCGGATGGATACCCGAGTGCTTCGAGCTTCACTTTCTTGGTGATGAGTGTTTTCCTGTCAGGATGGTCTCTTATCTTTGCATTCAGGTCTTGACAGAACCGATGTTTTTGGGGATTGGATCTGAGAGGCCACTGGTATATAGCTGATCATTGCAGCTACACCAGCTTGATCAATATCACTCCATCTTTGAAATTCTGGGTTTCCATAGACATCAATGTGGAATAGCCCTCTTTCAGGTTCTTCAATCACCAAACAGTTAACAAATTTGACACCCTCAGGCAGCTCTCTGTTGCATTCTAGGCCAGGCACTTTGATTTCAGGTTGGAACTCAACTCTTTTCCTTTTTCCAGTGGAAGCTTGTGGTTGAGATCCTTGAGGTGCAGTCAAGGCAGGCTGAATTCCCAGTTGGGCTGGTGCATCCCTCAGCCTTTCATATCTTTTGCTGAGCATTTTCATCAGATTCTTGACCACCTTGTTTTGCTTCTTTTCAATAATTGGACCAAGTTCATCGAGTTCAGTGATCCCAAAGTCAGTGAATTTTAGGGGATCATGAATCTCGAAATGTCTCTTATCATCCCCCTGTAGACATTCATTGCCAGTGGTTTGGTATTGGGGATGATTTTAACATCAGTGATTCTTTCAGGCTTCCTTAGGCTTGTCATTGTCCAGTTGTAATGATCAATCCTTTCTAGCCTGAGCTCTTCGGCTTTCCTTTTCTTTGCTTCATACTGCTTTCTCATTGCAGTCATTTGAGCGCTGAGCAGCCTTGAACTTTTGTCCTGCCTAACCCTTTTAAAGCTTGCTCGCATCTAGTCCCATGTTCTCAGCTTCTTCGGCGACTACCTTAGCAGTGCTTCCCTGTTCCTTTTCTCTTCCTCGGCTAGTTTCAATCTTCTTTCTTCTTTAGCAAGATGTTTACTTAGCTGATCTGGGGTGAGCAGGTATTCAGTGTCACCGATTTTATAGGGAATCTTCTCGGCTCAGCGTTGTCATTATGCCTTTGCCTTTGTCCTGGCCTGAGGAAGATGATTCGATCAAAGGAGGTGTAGTTGTCATGATAGGTGGTGTGACTACTATCAGTGTTGTTGTTGTTGTTGATGTTGGTGGTGGGGTGATGAGATTGGTATTGCGATACTTGGTGCAGATGATGTAGGAGCAACTGAGACTGGTGGTGTTTGCTCTCCCTCAGTGTGAAGAGGAGTTTCTTCAGCAGTATTCTCCCCTCAACTGTTGCGGAGTGTCGGTGAGGGCAAGAGTTGGTGTTGGTGCTGAGGGGCGGAGCGCTTGACCCTTGAAGGCCTGATGGATTTCAGTCATCATAGCCTTAATCTCGGAAGTGTCTGTCTGAATGCTAGTGACCTTTGCATCCAAGTTAGCCTGAGAAAGCTCCAAGGCAGTCATCCGGGGACCAAGATTCCAGGCCAGGGAAGAGGATGCCTGAGCCATGGTCGCCACCTGTGTATTCAGAGAGTCCATTGTAGCTCGAAGAGACTGGACTGATGATGGAAGACCACTGAACATGTGCGATTTGAGCAGATCTAACAGTTCAGTAAGGCGTGAAGATTGTTGCAAGTATGCGTCAGTAGCATTTAACACTTGAGAGTTAAGAGTGGGTCTTCTCGACAAACTCCTTGATTCCATCGATCTTTGTGCCAGCATCCTGAAGGTGCCTTAAGAAGTTAGCCATATTTTCATCCAGTCGGTGAATTTGGTCATACATCAAGTCCCTGTGCTCATGAACATTTTCATCGAAGCCCTGTATCTCTGTTTTTAAATCTGCATAACTTGCAGCAGCCTCAGTGTGTTGTTCCCACAATGTTTTAGTAACCCCTGAGTATAGCTTCCTTGAAGCCATGGTGATCCACTGAGCCAACTGCCTTTCAGTGAGAGGAAGAACATTGTCAAACTCTTTGAATTCATCAGAGCTTGAGGAGGATTTAGAAGCATGATCATCATGTTGGAATGGGGATTCAGTATGCTCCTTTGGATCAGGTTGAGGCTCTTGTTCAGATTGAACCTCAGCGTCCATTTCTTCTCCAGCTGATAAAATTTCATCTTCAGTTTCAGCAAGATCATCCTCGGAGAATAGAATACCAGTGACATCAGCAATAGTGAGCAAGGGGTTGGTGATGGGTTCCATATCAGCGGGTGGTATATATCCCTCTGAGTCTTTGTCCCCGTTGACCCCTCAGACACTGGTGGGAGTTTCCCAGTGCCTTCGCCGGAGTCAGGATTGGTTGTGGGTTCCGTATCGGCGGGTTGTTTCTTTCCCTCAGAGTCTTTGTCCCCCTGTGACCCCTGAGACACTGGTGGGTGTTTCCTAGTGCCTTTGGCGGAGTCAGTGATTGTTGTATCCCTATCAGTGGGTTGTTTGTTTCCCCCTGAGTCTTTGGGATCGTCGGTGTGCCCTCAGACAAAGATTTGGATTTGTTAATGTCATCATCAGGCGTGGTGGAAGGCGCTCCCCTACCAGCGGGTTGTTTGTTTCCCTCTGGATCTTGGGGAGTAGTAGGTGTGACCAAGGGCACTGACTGTGATGTATCGGTGTCCTTCGTTGTCACGGGGGTGGTTGTTGCCTGGTCAGTGGGTGTCTGTTTAGTCTTGGGATTAATGTGCCTCTTAGGCTGTGCTCGTGAAGCCTCAGGGCCCTAAGACTTTGGTTTAGTCTTAGTCCCTGTCTGAGACTTCCCTTTTCTCTTTTTAGGAGCAGGGTTTGGAGACACTGATCCACTTTGATTGTTTACAGCAATCATGTGGGCCGTCAATTCAATGGGAGTGACAAGGGATGGGTCCTTTTGAAAATTTGATGGGCTCGGGATGCGGTAAATTTCCAAATTTTTCATCCTGAGTATAATTTGAACCCAGTAACGATTGCAAAGCACAAGAAACAAACCTAGGATACGAAACGTACTTCGTCCTAGTTTTGCTCTGTAGCTTCGTTACAAGATCACTGTAAATGATCTCCCCTATGTCGACAGTGACCCCATTCATCAAGCGATATGCCATCATCAACTGAATAGAGTTAACTTGTTCAGTGGATGAGTGGTTCCCGCCGAGGACTTGAATCACAAAAGTGAAGAGGATCCTCCAAGCCACGGGGAATGAGCTTTTAGTGACTGGGGTCTTGTCCAAAAAAGTTGGATCTAAAACAATTTGTTTTAACCCATCCTTCACTGTGGAGGGTTCAGGATGGGCGACATAAGTACCTTTGTTATAATCTAACCCTGTTGAAGTGCAAAATGTTTTGTAATCCAGGGTGTATTGTTGCCCCCATTAAGACTGAATCGATGAGATATTCCACTGAGTGGTCTAAGGTTTTTCTCATCAGTAGAAGGTGTCGGGTCAGAGGCTTTAGCTGTAGCCCAAAATTCCCTGAGGTAGTTTGGGTACAGATCTGAGGACATTTTACAAAGGCCGTTTTGGGTGGGCAGTTGAATAAAAATTTTATAATGTCTTTATAGGTTGGGACACTTTCAGGGTATTCAAAATTTCCTATGACATTATTTGTTTTAAATTCAACGTTAGTAAGATCCCCTACCCACTGAGAAGCAAACTGGAGAGATTGTGTTCTAGCCATTTCTATTAAAAAAGATTTTAGGGAAAAAAATGTTTTGACTAGAACAATCAAAGTATTTGGATCTCTCAAGTTTGTGATGAAAAACTTTTGTAAATGTTTACAAGGAGGGTTTTCCAAAAGAGTTTTTGAAGATTTTGAGAACACACAAATTTTTGGATTTGAGAAAGGATTTTGACAGAGTTTAGTTGCAGAAAATAATTTGTGTGTGTTTTGTGGTTTTGAAGAGGGTATTTATAGAGTAGTGAGAGGGGTGGTTTTTGTATAAATGTGGATATGTAAAGACCATTTTGAAATCGTTTGATATTCCACATTTAATGCCACCCACCACTTCACGCAGTAAAATCCCGTCTCTCAAGGAAAACAGTTGCAATGCACAGTAAAAGTGCACTTTAGCAGTAATAAAATATCCATAGGATTTTTATGTGAGAGAAGGCATTTAATGCCAAGTGGGGTGAGGTAAATGATGATACTCCTGACAGTAAGACATGTATTCCTATATTAAATTGGTGGGATTACCAACCTAGGATATTTAAGTAACTAATACTTGGAGCATTTAGTTACTCATTCAATGCTTTCTGTCAGGGACCCGGAGTGAGTCTTACTCATTCAGTGAGAGGTTTGTTTTGGATGTTCAGGGAGAATGAACCATTTCAGGTGATCTTCTGAGATTGGTTTTCAGATACATGGCTTTCAATGTCAAGCATTCCCAATTCAGCTTTCAGTCTCCTGAAGGTAGGTTCATCTAAAGGTTTTGTGAAGATATCAGCCAGTTGATATTCAGTAGGGATGAAATGAAGTTCAATGTCTCCCTTCATTATGTGATCCTTGATGAAGTGATATCTGATATCAATGTGTTTGGTTCTTTGGTGGAGGACAGGGTTGTTGGAGATTGCAATAGCACTGGTATTATCACAGAAGATGGGCACCATTTTGTAATAGATGTCATAGTCACTGAGTTGACTTTTCATCCATAATACATTGGCACAGACATCTGCTGCAGCTACATAATCAGCTTCAGCTGAGGACATAGCCACTGATTGTTGCTTTTTAGCACTCCAACAAACTAGTTTTCCTCCTAGAAATTGACAGGACCATGAGGTACTTTTTCTGTCCATGTTGCAGCCGCATAATCAGAATCGAGTAACCTTTGAGATCAAACCACGAGCATCTTGGATAATAGAGTCCAAGGCTTGGGGTTCCCTTCAGGTAACTGAGTATTCTTTTGGCTGCAGTGAGATGGGATTCTTTAGGATTGGACTGATATCTTGCTATTAGACGATGAGAATTGGATATCGGTCTAGAAGCAGTTAGATACATCGGTGAGCCTACAATCCCTCTGAAATGAGTTTGATTGACTGATTTGCCGGTGAGATCAGGTCCAAGGTTGTTAGGTGGGACCATTGGAGTTTTCACTGAGGCACAGTCAGATATCTCATATTTTTTCAAGAGATTCTGGTATATTTCTCTTGGTGATGGATATTCCTTTGTCAGGTTTGCGATTTGTAGTCCAAGAAAGTATGTGAGTTCACCCATCATGCTCATTTCAAACTTTTTAGTCATCAGTTTTCAAACTGTTTGCAAAGTTTGTAGTTTGTTGAGCCAAAGATGATGTCATCAACATACACTTGGACTAGAATCACATCTTGTTGAGTTCTATAGACAAATAGTGTGTTGTCTATCTTTCCTCTGACAAACTTGTTTTGTATCAGGAAAGCTGAGAGAGTTTCATACCATGCCACAGGAGCTTGTTTAAGTCCAGAAAGAGCTTTGTCAAGCTTGCAGACATAGTCAGGGAATTCACTACTCTCAAAGCCGGAGGTTGCTTGAACATATACATCTTTCTTGAGATCACCATTTAAGAATGCACTTTTAACATCCATTTGGTAGACCATGAAGTTCATGTATGTTGCATATGCAAGAAAGATCCTGATGGCTTCCATTCTTGCAACAGGAGCAAATGTTTCATCATAGTCAATGCCTTCTTGTTGACTGTAACATTTGGCTACAAGTCTGGCTTTGTTTTTAATGACAGTGCCGTTTTCATCGGTTTTGTTTCTGAAAACCCACTTCATTCCTATGACGACTACATCCCGAGGACATTTGATCAAGGTCATGACCTTATTTTTATCAAATTGTTGCAGTTCTTCTTGCATAGACTGAACCCAGCTTGGGTATTTTAGAGCCTCAGTGACACTTTTGGGTTCTATTTCAGATAGGTAATCAGCGTATAGACATTCATTGGCTGAAGCTGCAGTTAAATTAGCAGCCATGCTTCTAGTGAGCATTCCCTCAGTGGGTTCACCAATGATTTTACAAGCTCAATGTCACGAGATCTTGTCCACTTACTTTGTGGTCTAGGATCGAGCTTAAAGATGTCACTGGGAGTTCAGGTGTGAGTTCAGGTGCAAGAACCACAAGATCATTTAGATCATCTGTCGAGGTGACTTGTTTAGGTAGAGGTTCTTGAGTTATAGGATCGATCATATGGATCGTGTTACCTAACCAGTAGGGACAGACTAATTATCAATGAATTCACTGATAGTTGGTTGAGACAGGTTGTGAGGTAAGACATAATATGAGATGTCAGCATCAGCTTGGTGTGAGGAATTGGTTTCAGATGTTGTACTCATCGGGAGGATATCTTGATGAGTTATCAATTTCAATTTCTTCCACTGAAGTGTTGGTGAATCTGATGCTTTCTATACTTTCATCAAAGGTGACATGATAGGTTTCCTCAACTTGTTGTCTCCTTGTGTTAAATATCCTGAAGGATTTGGAGATCAGTGAGTAACCTAGAAAGTATCCATCATCAGCTTTAGCATCGAACTTGCCTAGATGATCCTTGTGGTTATGAATAAACACAGGACATCCAAACACATGGAAGTAGCTGATGTCAGGAAGTCTACCTTTGAATATCTCATATGGGGTTTTATTATGTCTTTTGACAATGATTGACCTATTTTGAGTGTAATAGGCTGTTTTAACTGCTTCAGTCCAGAAATGCTTTGAAAGAGCTGAGCCATTTAACATGGTTCTTGCAGCCTCAATGAGAGTTCTGTTCTTCCTTTCAGCTACTCCATTTTGTTCAGGGGTATAAGGAGATGAAATTTTTTGGGAGATTCCCTTCTCATCATAGAAACTCTCAAGCTCAGCATTTCTAAATTCAGTACCATTGTCAGTTCTGATTTGTTTCACTGTAATGTCATTCGGGTTTTCAATGTTCCTGATAAATGACATTATAGTATCAGCTGCCTGACTCTTTTTGGAAAGAAAGTATACCCAAGTGTATCTTGAATACTCATCAACAATGACAAGTGTATACTTCTCATCTTTGGATTGATCTAGGACTGTTGGTCCAAAGAGATCCATATGCAAGAGGTAAAGGCAGCTTTTGATAGAGAAATTTTGATTGGTTTTGAAAGATGCTCTTTTATGTTTGTCTTTTTCACAGGCTGAGCATGGTTTATCTTTTGCAAAAACCAGTGATGGTAAGCCAAGGACCTTGTTTTGTTTTGCCAAGTTGTTGATGTTTTTGAAGTTTAAGTGTGAGAGTCTCTTGTGCCACGCCAGGTTGATAGTTTCAGTGGCTTTGGCAAAGAGACAAGTTCCATCTTTAGAGAGAGTTGACATGTCTAAGACATAAACATCGTCTCTCAGGGAGCAATCAACACAACTTCCTTGTTGGCATTGAAAATGATACCTTGTTTGTCATTGAATTGTACAATGTACTTAGCATCACATAGCTGACCGACACGATGAGATTGTATTTGAGACCATTGACATAAGCAATCCTAGAAAACTATTCCATTACAGATTTCTTGAACCATAACCTTCAGTAGGACATGATGAGTTATCACCAAACACTACCTTTGGCCCTGGTTCCTTTACATACTTGTGCAGATATTCCTTCACACCAGTCATACTTCTTGAACATTCACTGTCTAGATGCGGATAGGTTCCTTGGCATGTCTCTGCACAAGTAGTAAACTGAATTAGTTTCTCTTCGTAACCCACTTACTAGTGGGTTTGGGTCTCATGGTCTCTTTGAATTGAGCAATTGATTCATGGTCAGTGGTGGAGTGCAATGAGCTACCACAGGTTTTACATCTAGAGACAAAGGATGACTCTGTGGATTTTGGTTGTTTTGAACTTCTTCTTGCATGGATGACATTGTCATGCTGAGATGTCTTATGAGCCGTGTTACCGCAAATATCACAGCATGTGTTCATAAGACAATCATCAGGACGATGATCATTAAAGCCACAGTGTGGGCAAGGAGGAAAAGGCTTTGCTCTCAACTTTTGAGCTTTGGATGAATAAGCATACTGATGACCAACTTTGGTGTAGTTTTCTTGGCTGAGAGAGCTCACATATTGCAAGTGGTCAGCAGTCCTGTGATCATCCTTTTCGACGATCATGCAAAAAGGATTCTATAACAATTGTCAGTGGTATGATTGGTATAGTGGCACAGATCACACTTCTGCTTATTCTTGGTGGTGGCTTTTGACTTTGAGGAACTGGGAGGAAGTGACTTTGTCTCCTTGATTGGTTTAGAGACCTTTTCAATAGATTCCATTTTGTCAGTTAGCTTTCTCACAAGTTCGGTCGATTCTGAATCCGATCGCTTGTGGGGACTGAGGATATGGAATTATCAGTGGGGTTGGATTCTTGTTGAGTTGGTTTTGATGGTCTTTTCAAAATGGTTCTACCAAGTCAGACCTTTCTTTAGGAGAGTGTGGATTGTAATGTAATGGTGTAAGCTCGAGCTAGGATCAACACCACGAAGAGGTTCCAAAGGTGGAAGTGGTGCTTGAGATTCATCTTGACTCGGAGATGTGTTGATGCTCTGGGCACATCAGGGAGTCCAAGCATGCTCTTTAGAGCTTGACTTTCGGCTCTAGAATTTTCCAGAGTCAAAGTTAGGAAGCTTACTATCAGGATTAAGTCTTTCAATCCAATCACTGGTCTTGGGAATAGACAACATAATGGTAATCATGCCACCAGGACACAAATGGTTTAGGACTCTGGTCTTTGTTGAGAGAGTCGGTAAGATGATGTTCACCTATGACTCTCTTTTTGCTACTGGGGCACCCACAGCATCAAAGACTCTTGGATTCTTGGTGGTCCAGCTATCAATGATTTCCTTTTCTTTCTTAAGTTCATCTTGAAGAGCACGATTTCTTTTAACTAATTGAGGTGTTTTGAATCGTAAGGTGATAGCCTTAAGCTTGTTTTGTTTTAACACAAGTAACTCATCCCTACACTTATTCAATTCAAAACTTAACTTGTTGTACTTAGAAAAAGATTTAGTCTTTGCTCTTCTACAAACTTAAGATCAACATTGATATAGTTCATATAGGACTGCCAATCAAAATCATCATCCATAGAAAGTAGAATATTTACCTTCTTCATTGTGATGTTGACCCATTCTCCATTTCGGGCATGATTCTTTCCAACAGCTAGCTTGTCTTCTTCGAGAGGGCCATCGGTCGTGACATGCACCATTTCATCATCGATGAGACGGCTCTTCATCCCAGGTCGAAGGTTTCGCAACAAGACCTTTGTTTTACCACTGATTGAACACTTTTTAGTTCTGAGGGACTGGCCTCAAGTAATGCAAGCTTAGCTTTGATCTTCCTATACTTGGCTTCAAAATCTATTGTTTTGTTACTGGTCGATTTATTCTGAAAGTTTTAATGAGACTGATAGATTTTAGGTTGAAATTTGCTAAAGCCTGAGGACTGATTTGACCCTGATGGTCTGTAAGAAGGTTCAGTGTCCTCGTTGGCTTTAGCAGTTGAAAAACCTTTGTTTCTTTTAATAAACCTTCAAGAGTTTGCAAGGAGTGCCCTTTCCTGAAATTCAACGTTCAGGTCATTTAGGTACTCCTCACTTGATCTCTCATCAGGCTCATCATCAGAATTTTCTTGAAAATCTTGAACCACATTGTTAGAAAAGAAGGCAGTTGATATAGGTGAGGTGATGGTCAGGGACTTCTTGACTTCCGGAGACTTCTTTAAGTCAGGGTATCGTCTGTTGATGAGGTTTTCCTCATAGACAAATTTCCCATAAATTTCGGGAAGCTCAAGAGTTTGGATGTGATTTGCATTTCTAAGTCCCAGAGAGAAGTTTAACCATTTCTCAGGGAGACAATTAACAAAACCAACATTAATCTCATGTTTGGATAACTTAACACCATCATTAGCCAGTTCATTTAAAAGAGTTTTGTAACGGGTGTAAGTTTGAGAGAGAGTTCCAGAGTCCTTAGCCCTGAAGGTGTTATACTCAAGTTTCAGGTCCATTATCCTGTTTTCCTTGGTATCGATGGACCTTCATGGCTATGGACCGGAGTCATCCCAGGTTTGTTTAGCCGTGTTACACTTATAAGACTCCATTATATCATTAGGAAGACATGATATGATGATACTTTTGAGTCTTTGGTCCTGGTTGACCACTCTCCTTTCATCCTGAGTCCAGAGCTTGAGGTTTGGGCAAACCTTCAGCAGTCTTTGGGACAAACGAGCCCTCATTAATACACTTGATATAATAAGGTTCCATCCCAATCAAATAGCAAAGCATACGCTTTTTCCATTTGTTGAATTTGCCAACTTCAAGTCTAGGGGCAACAGCTGAATAAGCTCCACCCTTTTTATCGACTAGTTGGGGTACATCAATTTGACCATAGGAATCCTGATTTAAAAATGTTTTAGAGCGGCTTAAAAGGTTTTATAATCAGCCTGCTCTGATACCACTTGTTATTCCATATTCACTATTGTTAAAAAAATAATTAAGTACTTAAAGCAATTTAACAGTGAATAATGACTGAAGTTAACATAAGTAAAACACACAGAGTAATTTTCAACATCATATTCTTATTAGAAATAAATCAAAAGAATACGTTACCCAAGTACTTGCGGAATAGTACTTAGGATTGAAATGACAAAGTTTGGGTGACTCCTCTCTAAGCTCAGGCTAAGTCTGAGCACAACTCTTAGAACCCATTGAGCTAGCTCAAGGATAAGGTTGTATTTGGAGGAGTGAAAAGTTGGCTTGTGTGTGTGTTTTTACAATTCACAAGCTTAAACTTTTCACTCATTCTCTTATGCTATTTATACAAGTATGATTATTAACTTTATCCTAGAAGACAAAAACATGGATCACAGCAAACACGAATATTGATATATTCGGTTACTGTTCACCTTTCTATAGTAGGCGGCGAAACTTCTTTCCTTGATAGAGAATCGCGCTTACTATAAATGGGAAGATATGATCTTGATAGATTGAGACTGTGTATAGACTGGATAAACACTTGAGGGACTTAGTTTTATCTGGGTAAAACTTTCCCGCCTAATCCAGCTCAATCTTGATCTTTAAAGTCTTCAATCTCTTCTTTCGTTTGTCTTCAGTGTTTAACAGTTGGAGAGGAGTCGAAGGGATTCAGTGAGTTATTGTCATCACTCACTGAATCCACTATCTTCTTCTTGACTTAATCTTCACCCTTTAAGTTCCGCCTTGCACAGTGGAGAGGCTCCTTCTTCGCCTCATACTAAGTGTCCTGAAGATAGCTCACTGAGAGACTATGCACTCAGTGACCTGATTGTGTTTAACGGATTAAATACTTAGGATATTTTCTATTCAAATCCTAGTTTAAGGGGTTTGGGTATTTACTGAACCCAACAAAGAGAACATCAGAAAAAATCAATTAATACCTACCCGAGACCCCTTTGTGAGATCTTGAAGCCAATGAGAGTCGAGTTGCTAACTGAAGATAAAGGGTGAAACACTCGTGGTAATTTTAATCTTGGGAAACAATTGTTGTTTGATGGTCTCATCTATTTGATGAGTAAGAAATGAGATTCGTTTGTTGGGATGAAGAGTTTGATGAGATATGAGATCAGTTTTTGAAAACTGAGTTTGGTGAGAGGAGCGTATCCATGGTGGTAGGCGTTTTATTTTGAGATATGTTTTAGGTTTAAGTGTAAGTGGCATTTAGGTTAGTGATACGTGACTTATATCCGGATGGTGTGCTTCTAGCGTGTGGATCAGGCCTATCAAGTCGAATTTGGGCCTCAGTTATTTAATATTGAATGTTCGATTAGGATAGTGGGCTTCACACATTCGGGTATTGGGATTCACCTAAAAAATGAAATTGAATTTTGGCTGATGTGAATTGAGGTGTGGGCTACAATGATCTATCAAAAATCATTATCCGAATTTATTTTTGGATATGAGTTGTTGATAATTACTAGACATTAATTGGTAAAATGAGTGGTATATTTTTTGGTATGGTATATATTTTCACGGAGGATACTAAATTCACGGCTTGAGCAAAGATCTGAAAAAATGACTACGGGGTTTTTGTACGGTATTATTGACGAGAAATTGAAGTGACGTTTCACGGGTGATCTTCTTTATCTTTGAGACATTGGTTGGTTGGTTGCATGTCTCAAGATAACTTGTTGGGGGTATTACTGTCACTTTAAGTGATTTTGAATTGACAATCTGGTTATAACTGATGTAAGAAGTTACGTTGTAGTGCTCACGGTGTATAACCATCACTTTAAGGAGTTACGTTGTTGTGCTCAGGGTCACACGCAGTTGTGGATTGATCAAGAATTTAGAACAAGCAATAAGTCACAAAGTTGGGATGTCTACTTTCTTTTCAAGTTAGTCGTATCGGGTTTTCTCCGTATGTGGTCATTACAATTAGCCGGTGAATTCAAAGGAGGTTCGATTTCAGGTTGGTTTGAGAGAATTATTGAGAGTATTTTTGCGACATATTCTCACAGAATTTTGATCAAGCTATGATGTTAATATTGCATCAAGAAAAAGGTAATACGGCATGTACGCAACATTATGATGATTCCGATAGCTCGCAACCATCAGGAGGGAGAAGTTGGTATTTCATCTTCCGTGATTGGATTACGAATGGAATTGTGCTTAAGACTGAAGAAGGAGAAGTAGTGTGTGTACATCGGGGCTTTTTACCAACTTGGATGCAATACTAAGTGAGTTATGTTGTTATGATGTTCCCAGAACGACAACCATTGTGCTAGAATCAAGAGTCTACTTTCTCCGCTGCGTGTTGGAAGAGTGTTGTCGGTTCAGGAGGGAGCAGAAAAAGAAAAAAGGCTCACTAGTTAGGAGGGAGTAATAACCTAACTAGACCGTTACAGTTGAAGTTCAGAGCTACAAGGATTTGTGCCGTCAGCGCCAAAGATCAAATTCCGAGATCGTCGGAAGAGAGAACTTCAAGTTTGCCTCAGTATCTAGACTACAGAGACTCTGCGCTTCAACAAAGTCAACATTGTTCATTACTATTGTAATTTACTTTGTTTTGTATTTATGGGTCTCATTGTAACCATTCACGTGTGACGATATATTGGAGGGAGATTGTTAGCCTCGCTTTTTTATAAAGATAACGTCACTTACGTGAATTGGACTAGAAGCGTAGAATACTTTGCCCATAGGGACTAGTATTGTTTAAGTGGCAAAGTTATGGTTTGTTGAGCCTATAAATACCCCTCATGACTCTCCATGAGGGGTGAGGTGAATCATTAGGTTAGTGTGTTCTTTGTTTCATCAATAAAAGTATCTTTTGTTTCTCCTCCCTCTCTCTACTTTCTCTCACTAAAAGGATGAAGATATTCATCTTCTTCCACCAACCAAGACCTCCAAAACCACATAAATCTTGTGTTAAACAGTCCTAACAGTGAACTTCCCTACAATGAGTTTCCCTTAAAGGGAAATTTAGTTAAATTAAGGTTACCGATATAAAATTCCCCTAAGGTATTGTGTTCTTTAGAAATTACAGATAACCTCACCTCCATATCAAGAGATGCAACAGGTCTGAACATATCGGACAATCCATGACTCTCCATCTACAAGTGAAATCAGAACAAACATTCTTCAACATAGTATGAGCTGATATCTATGTTTTTGTCAGCATAATAACAATCTCAGTGATGAACTATTTTAGAAGCACTCAATATCGGAACAAATCTTGAAAATCAACCACCAAACCACATCACTTAAATATTCAGGGTTTCGTGACTTTACAACATAGAGCATGGAAAAACTTCGATAAGGTAAATTAAGAGAGATACCATCAAGCAATAAACATTTTAGTAATGGAAACTAAGCACCTTAGGCAAGGAAGACTCAAGTCATGGCATTCGCTAGAACTAGAAACGCGAGGAATCACAACTGTTACCCATAATCTATTCTTTACAATAATGCCCTTTTCGACAGACTTGACATTTTGAAATTTGGCACGAGACACGTGGTGTCAATTTCAATTATACCTAATATAAGGTAGCCGATTAACCTTAGACTTCTGACAACCATTTCAAGATTCCCATGGAACCTACTGGGACATGAGTACCGCCTGTTATCCTCAGCTCAATGGTCAAAACTAGAGAACGATTCAAACATTAGAAGATATATTCAAAGCATGTGTGATTTTCTGGAAATGATTAGGCAAATCATTCTTCATCGAACAAGTTCTCTTACAACAATAGTTATCACATGAACATATTGACTGCACCAATTGAGGCACTCCATGGTTGAGGTGTCAATCACTTATTTACTGGCCAAAATCAGGAAAGTCCAACTCACTAGTCCATAACTTATTCATGAAACAACAAAGAAATCGTATAGATCAAGAATCAGTTACAAGCAACAACAAATAGATAGAAAAGCTACGTCGATATACGACGCAAAATATTGGAAATGTGTTCCATAAGTCACAAACCATTAGAATTTCAAGTTGGCAACAGAGTTATGTTGAAAGTCTCGCCTTGGAAAGGCGTGGTACGATTCAGAAAACGCGGAAAGTTAAACTCGAGGTACATTGGGTTATTTAAGATTCCGGATAGAGTATATCCCTTAGCATACAAACTTGATCTTTTGTCAGAACTCGCCAATTTACTTGACACATTTCACGACTCAAATATCTTCATCTTTTCACAAATAACACCGTAGAAACCAACATGAACTGAATTCAGGGACTGAATTCCTTTTTGGGTGGGCGAATGTGACAGCTCGTAATTTCAGGTCATTTTACAAACTTTGAAAATGTCACTATTCATCTCGGGAAATTACTATTCACCAATTACTATTCATCATTTTACTATTCATCATTTTTGAAGTCGGTTTGAGACTTTGAGAGGTTATTTCAAAATTTTACTATTCACAAAACACTATTCATTCTCGGAGAAAAATCACTATTCATCATTTTCGTAAACTAGGTTTACGAGTATCAAATACGCGTAACTTGGAGGGTTAAGCTGCGTATTTATGGAATATCATTGAGAACATTACATATAGACTAGAGTTAGTCTACATATCATCAGTAACATCATTTTCATATTAATTTATGCACGGGTTTGCATATTTCAGTAACGTATATTTATTTATTAAATAAATGCTATTGCACGATCATTTATTTTGAACAATTGATCCGACACTTCCAACAATTGTCTCAAATATATTTTTATACTCATTTTAAGACTTTAAAAATCATATTATTAGTTTACCCGATGTTTTGAAATTATTTTGTATATATATTATTATTATTATATATATATATATATTTACGACGGTTTTCGTAAATTCAACTCGATAAATATTTATTCACTCAATACTTGCGAGAAATGCATTTTTAAAATTTTTATGACTTCGATATATTTTATTTTGTTCCGTTAAAATCGATTTCTAGCTAACGCTACACTAAATAATTAATTAAATGTACAAAATACACATTATACTTAACATTATACACATTTAATCATCAAACTATATCAAATCCCTCCCTAATTTACTCTTGGCCACCCCCCCCTAGTCACCATTTTATTGAAATATCTTGACTTAATAAGATGTACACATACTCAACATACTAGATATTTACATTATACCATTAATATATTAAGTCAAAACACATACATATACATAATAGAAGGTGAAAAACAACTAGAACTCTCTCATCTCCTTCATATGGATCGGCCAAGATCATGAACAAGGAGGAATCCATAAATTTTTCAAGATCAAGTGTTTATCAAGCTCAATTAGTAATCTATTTCAAGGTTTTGAAATAAAAACCTAAAGATTAATTAAGTTTCTAGCTAAAACACTCTTCAATCACTCAAGTAAGCTTCTAATAATTTTTACTACTCTTTCATAATCTTACTTGAGCTATTTTATCATTCTAGTAAGAAAACATGCAAGTATCATATGTATTTATACCACTTTTATTTGTTTTTAGTACTTATTATGAGTTTAAACTATCCTATAATTATTTCCATGAAACATATCATTGTTGATGATGTTTAGGAACCCATGACACCCTAAGAAGGTGTATGGTAGGTTTAGAATAGATTTGGTGTTGATTTGAAGTGATTGAAACAAGTATTACGCAAGAAAAATCAAGTTAGACGATAATAAATTTGTTGCTGTTCATTGTTGCAAAATCTGGAAATTTCTACAGGTCATGGACCATTTTGGTTTATATTTTCAGAAAATAGACTTTAAAATGAAACCGTGGTCGCTTGAACGGGTTAAAACGGATTTATAACGAAGAAGTTACGCTATTTTCAAGTTTAACGACGAAAACTAATTTTCTGAAAATATGTAAGCTGTTAAGGGTTATTTTAAGGGCAAAAATGAGTTTTAAACATTGTCTAAATGAGTCTATATATCAAAAATATATTAGTATATATTAACACGAAACCAAGGATATATAAAACGTAGAAAACGGACTTATAACGACTAAGTTACACACGTTTTAAATAGGGTTGTCGTAACTATTTTTCACAAGTAATAACACTACATATTTTCTATTAGTCCAAAATGGTTATCGCAAGTGATCATGTTTGGAGCCTTTTTTCATATCGATATAATATTTTTGAGAAAACGATGTCTTCAAGTAAAAGGGAGTTCGCCTATTCTATTTTCCAAAATAATCAACCGTTCGTCAAACGGAGTTGTAACGAAGAATATGCGGTCACTCAAACTTTGCCGAAAACTAACCTTAAACAATATTTTTAGTCCGACTACCCTACTTCATCTATTTTTTTCTCTATGATCGAGACTTCTATGATCAAAAGTTAAATGCTAAGACTTTTAGAGATTGCTACAAGCTTTCCAAAACCATTGAGTTTATTTTCTAACATTCGATATTCACTATTTTATGACTAGCTTTTCGAGGCCACTTAGTCATTTTCATGAGTTGTCAAAGTATATTATTTTAAGACGAAAAGCTATAATTTCTTGATAAATCACTAAACGACTATCGTTGGATGTTGTTTCTACGTAAATACTTGTAAAGTATTTTGTAATTTGATAAGATGTCATAAACATATATTTCGACGATAAACATTATTTTCAAATACACAAGTGGTATGGATATCATATGAGTTTGCATGCACAACATTGTTTCATGACTTATATTAGATCATATAATTCATAATAGGTTGCAGTTAGAGATTGCCCCTCATTTCAGTGTATCCACTTTGGCCATCATAATCATTGTATCAAGTGAGTTTTCATAGCCTCGTCTTTCAAGTTTATACTTTATTTCAAACCTACGGGGGATAATACATTGCACATCATTTTATTACGAGCCCAAGTATATAAAATTCATTTACATTGCTTAAGTTACCTCATTGCCAATTGAATGTCCCCATTTCATAATCATAAACCGTTAATTCCGGAAGAAGCGAGAGTGAGTGAATAGATCTATTGAGGGTGACTCCTCCATCCGGGTTGGTGGTCCCAACTGGTCAAACTGAAGCATTTCGTTTAATATCAGAATTTGAGTTGTTTGGCAAACACTCTGTTGGGGCGAACATCATGACCAGTCTAGCTTCGGTGTCATTTGCTTATAGCAATTGTATCATTTTCATGTGGCATATTTGTCATACATAACTTATACTTGTGGTGGTCGTACAAAACATTTACAGAAACCTATGATTTCTCACCAACATTATTGTTGGCCGTTTTAGCCATGTATTTTCAGGTATCTAAAGCATATACTTCATGGTATGCATAAGGACTTATCATAGAGTCGCGGTGACGACGCGTCTCACATGGGTTTTATGCACTTTAAAACATCGTTTGGATTGTGAAAAACTTATTTCCGCACATGTTGATTTTCATTTGGGACCTATATTTTTTAAACTCTGAATGTTTTTAATAAATCAAATGATGTATTTTCAAAGCGACACTTTAGGTCGTTCAATATATCTGTAACTGTGATGCTATGACAGTCACGCCCCAGGTATTCCATTCCGCTGCAAAACAGGTATTTTGGGGGTGTGACAACTACATCTACTACTTACCATTTAGTTTCTTATTCAATGTCTACAACCCAACAACAAGAGATAGTACAATGGTTGGTTCCATGCGCATTATTTTTCATATTTATCTCCATGTTTGGTAATGTTGAACATTTTTAGGAAGCACGTGTTAATACTTACAGCCTGTTGCTAAGCAATATGAATCCTATTCAGAAAACAATGATTCCGTACTTCAAACCCCTTTCGTCGAAATCAGCCTGTTTACCATGACCTCCTTCTACAAGTCAAAGTTAAAGACAAATTTATTCAAGATTTATAGATCATTATGTTATGATCCAATCTCACAGGAGGTACACTGAGACTCCTGTTGTACTTGAAATACAATCTTACAGAGGTTACCATTAAATCTGAATGTGAAAATCCCTCATGATGCTTATGTAATGTTTAGGTAGTAAAGTAGTACTTTGGGATGTATTTATTTGTGTATTGATTATTGTTATAAATGGGCTTGATATGTATGGAATTATTATACAAATTGATCAAAGAAGTGCAAGGCTAATATTATTATGTCTTGCTATAAGACACTCAACAGAAGCTACTGAAGTTACTAACTTTTGAAGCGTTTTTTTTAGACATATAACTATTAAAGGGCGTATCATAAAGGTATTTGCCTTAACTGAACACATTTTGTTTACGTTTGACACACTAATAAATTATAAGAACATATAATTATGATAAGAACCTAATGCTCACATTAATATAATTAAAAAAGATGCAAATCATGTGGTATTTTCTTACTTCAAGCCAACATGTTCTCCCTACCAAAATTCTTGGCAGTAAAAAAGATCCATTATCAACATTCTTGGCTACCAAAGAGAAAATGAGAAAAAAGGTTACTAACGTCAATCTCTTCATTTTCTATTAGGTGCCACCTTTCTGCATAGTTAACTTAACAAGTTGCTCCTCACATTAATTGGATGATATGTTTCGATAAAATGAACTATCAGACGATATAATTGTATTTTCAATGTGAATTAAGATCGTCAATTTAAAAACAAAAATAAATGGTTTCAACTATCGGTAGATAAACTTTGTAAATAGAGATGACCTATGTCTATGAAAATATTATATATGAACTTTTACCAC
The DNA here is from genome assembly GCA_910596185.1 of Chrysanthemum makinoi. NCBI lineage: Eukaryota > Viridiplantae > Streptophyta > Magnoliopsida > Asterales > Asteraceae > Chrysanthemum > Chrysanthemum makinoi. The sequence goes on along the minus strand of OU343218.1, from coordinate 101,000,397 downwards.
ATACACCAAATATAATTATAAATCAAAATTAAGAATCATAATTAGAAAAAAAAAACGAAACGTAAACTATTTATTTTTTTATAAATAAAAATATGTTACTGAAAATATAAGAAAAACCCCGCGCGTGCACGGGCATTGTAACTAGTATTTTTATATAGGGGTTTTAGTTTTATACTTTTATGTATTTTTATACAATATTTTTTATGATAAATGAATCTAAATGAATAATAAAAGAAAAAGTTATTTATTCAAGTATTATAGTAGTAAAACATTGGATATGGAGAGTTGTTTGGCACATTTAATATTTTTATTGGGACACTACAGTGTACAAGCAGTTAAAGCAGGTTATATTTAAAGTACAACTGTCTAATGAATACATTTGTGTGTGTCAATCAAAATTGAGAGTGTGCAAATCAATTTCCTTAGATATATTGCAATGCATATTTGCACAAAGTTACTACATACATGCACATATTCATGTTTCAATCTCTAAAGAACGATTTGGATATAAAAGAGAGTACACCTACATCATGTTTCAATCGTTAAATAAACGATTTTGGATACAAAAGAAATACGACACGGTCGTAATGATAGCTTATAAACCCTAGTTAACTACTGGTATCAATGGCGGAGCTAGAAAAAGTTTTTTGGGAGGGCCGAAACAATTTTTTTTCCTGAAGAACATTAGATTGGAGGGCCGAGATGGGAAAAATAAAAATTTAACACATGAAATCGGGAAAAAATATACTAACGGGCTTAGGCCTAGAGGGGCCGGGACCCTTCCCGGTCCTTTAATAGCTCCGCCCATGACTGGTATTTAGTAACTAGTTAACTACTGATATATACAAGCATACAACAACTAAAAACAACAAGAAAATATATAGCCACTAAAATGGCTAAAACTAAAAGTAAATTCTTAGTCAAATAAAACTAAAAGTTAATCTACATCTATTATTTGCTAAAAATCTAAAATGAATACACCATATTAAAGAAGAAGTTGAGAAAAAAAATTAAAAAACTATTAAAAATTAGAATATAGCAAAGAAGAAATTAGTTACCATTACCAGTAGATGAAACGAGCAAAGGGAATTAACAAATTAGGTGTTTTTTTTTTATTTTAGACTAAAATACACCGTTGGTCCCTAAACTTTTGCCACTGCGCATCATAATGGGACAAACCTTGCATTTATCATCGTGGGGAGTCCAAAATTTGGGTTTTTAATGCCAAACTAGTCCCTTGACCACTAATGTCAAAGTCAATGTCTGATTTTTGTCATGTAGTCGAGGGTATTTTAGTCCATACATATTTATACACATTTATACCTTGTTTCTTCTCTTCTTGTTTCTGGTCTCTTCATCAGATAGATCTTTCTTCATCAACTGATTAGATCATATGGCATCATTCAATAAAGAATAATTATTTTGTTTACCCTTCATTCCGGAGTTGAGAACACCAAAATAAATACTTGATTGATTGATTATTTGATTTACTTTCTAGGAAGAAAACTATAATTTTGGTACTTTTACTGTGTTCGATTGATTTTTTTTCGGGATTAGCAACAATTTTTTAGTAATCAAGACTTTCTTCTGTTTGGTATTGCCTTAACTGAGCTTATTGAGCTATGTCTGTGCTCCTTTGAATCGAGACTTTCGTCTATGTATTAGCTCATCGAAAGTTAGAAGCATCTTCTGAAAGTTGGAAGGGCATGATATCAATGCGAAATGAGTCATTAGGATGTCTTCAAGTACCGTGTTTATTGTTCATTTTTGTCATATCCCATGTTTCAATAATTGCTTAGATGGAATTGATTGTTACAGTTAACTAGCCACTGAGCTACATATCCTGTTTATTAACTCTAAGGCGAGTTAAGAGTGGACGAGAGTATAGTTTTGTTTCGAGGTGTTCTTTGTTAAACACTAAGAATGCATTCAAATGTTGAATGCCAAAAACTTGCTATGTGGCCATGTGAAGCCATTGTCTTGTTAGAATGTTTATACAACAATTGGCTAGTCTTTGTTCCTGAATTTTTATCAGCAGTGGTATCCGGTCGTATTATTTCTGGGTAGATGAAGAAACGCATCGAGGTATGTCTGTGCTCGCTAATGTTGGTTTGTGTTCAATTCATTCTACGTATCTATATTATGACATTGGTAGTCTAGCGTTTGGGTCGATCACTTTGTTTAGCCAGTTATAGTGGCTCTTTTACCCTTTGAAAGAGATCATATGGCATCATTCAATAAAGAATAATTATATGTTATATGAATACTAGTCTAGATCATTAGGGATTCACCATGGGATGAATATTATTTTTTTTTCTTTTCAGGGAGGATGATAGCTGTGATTGCAGCTGTTGTTAGTGCCGTGGTATTTTTTATAGTTGCTTTATTAGTTCTTTTGTATATACGGATGCGAAGATGGCTACAAAAGAAGAGAGCAGGTACAAATGATTTGGAAACAGTTTCGAGATATCAGATACAATACATGCTTTAACGTTACATCATGAATGAAGTATCAGTTAAGTAGCAATACATGCTTTAGGTGTTCATGGTGATTTGTACCAGAAACAAGAAGAAAAGAAAATACAAAGAATCTGACAAAATCAAATGTAAAGAAACAAAAGTATAAATGTGTATGGACTAAAATACCCTCGACTACATGACAAAAATCAGACATTGACTTTGGCATTAGTGGTCAAGGGACTAGTTTGGCATTAAAAACCCAAGTTTTGGACTCCCCACGATGATAAATGCAAGGTTTGTCCCATTACGATGCGCAGTGACAAGTTTAGGGATCAACGGTGTATTTTAGTCTTTATTTTATTTTTTTGAATCTTAATAATGAAGAATGGTGATAAGGTTTTAAAATGTACCTTTTTGAGGGGTCGTTTAAGCCCTTATTTGATCACTTTTGTATCCGTTATTACTTAATATCGTTCCTTTTCACTTTTTAGGTCTCTTAAAGGCAAATTATTGGAATGACACTTATTTGGACAAAAAGGCGCGGATATACGAAGAAAATGGCCAAAGTCAAGAATCGAGACACTCAAGCTGCTGAAATACAAGGTGACGGCGTCACTGCTTAACTGCGACGCCGTCGGAGCATTTTGTGACGGCACAGAAGCCAAATTTCTTATTTTCAAGTGACGGTGTCAGGCTTTAAAAGAGTAGGCCGTCCGCAACTCGCGACCTAGATTTGATCCGCACGGCGTCGAGATGAAGGGGACGACGTCACAAGCATAAGGTGACGCCGTCGTAAGACTAACGTGGCAAAGACGAAACCCTAATGACGGCGACCCGACGGCGTCACAACTCATAAGGTGACGCAGTCGCACTTGTAATATTATATATAGAATCCGAATTTTTCAGTTTTAGTGTGTAGTCTTTTGGAGTAAAAACCTAAACCGAACCAAGACTGTCTTGTACAGTATTTTAGGGTTCCAAACCCTAACTTACATCAAGATAAGTGTTTTACTTCATTAATTCAATTATGTCTTCAATTATTTGTGTGTATGCTTGCATGTTCTCCATGTCCGGCTAATTTACTTGTGTGTTTTCTTAGGGAAGATGAAACTTAATTATTAAATATTGATTGGTTGTCTCTTATCTTAATTGTTTAATGATCTAGTAATGCGATAGGTCATTCGTTGTGTAATTAATGCTTGATTAATCTTTGTGAACCTTAGACTATAACACCTAGAGCGGTTGTAGGATAAACCACCCAAAGAGTGCCTTAGAGTTAGAGTTTATAATTTATAGTGGTTATTGTAGACGAGACCCTTTGGTAAGTTCAAAGAGTTAGGGATAAATGCATACCCTACGACTTTAGACACACAACGCAATTAAGAATAAGGACGTGACAATTCAACCATCAATAGGAGATAATTAAGGAGTAATAAAACCTAAGTAAACACATCTTTAAACTATCATACGAGCACACAATAATTAGACATAGACTACATACACCTTAGATTAGATAATTAGACAAGTAGAGTAATCGGTAGAAATACCAACCCCCAAATCCAAACCCCGAGATTCGTACCTTTCCATTTTCTGAAAAACATAAAAAGATAAAAAATAATCTTCGTCAACCCCAACCTTAGCGTAGTAACTTCTCACTAGCATTCCTATTCCCCTAGAGAACGATATCAATACCCGTGGCTTACCCTAATACTACACTACAACGATTAGGTTCACTGCCTAGGGTGTTATAAAACTTGCTCGAAGAAAAAGGAAGTTCCTTTGACCCGACGACAGCGTGTAGCATTATTAAGTTTTTGCTAGCCGGGAATAGAATAGCTAGTTTGTAGTCTACCTCGTTTAGGTTTCTTTGCTTGATTCCTATCAAGTAAATTTTTTCTTATTTTTAGCTTCCTCGTAGTCTATCCCCCTTCTTCGTGACCTTTGTTCGTAATCCCATCACTTTTCATTATGGAAGGTGATAACCACCAACCATTCATCAACCCACCACCAATTGACCCGCCAAGAGCCCGTACTCTTGGTGAATACTCGAGACCAAGCCACCTAGGCTATAGGAACACCATTGAGCTTCCCGACCAAGCCCAAACTATGGCCCTGCGATTCGACACCATCCGGTTGGTGCTAAACGGATGTGCATTCCATGGACTTCGTTCCGAAGATCCAAATCAGCGTCTAAGGGATTTCCTTAAAATTGTCGATTCCATCGACCTTGATGCTACTACTCGGGAGACCACGGTTCTGCTCTTCCAATTCTCTTTACTGGACCAAGCTAGTAATTGGCTTGAGCGACTTCCCGCCGGCTCCATCTCAAGTTGGGATGATCTCACTTCTCGCTTCCTTGCTCAATTTTTCCCACCGGGAAGAACCACTAAACTTAGGAATGACATCTTGATGTTCCAACAACATCAAGGTGAATCTCTCTACGAAGCATGGACCCGATTCAAGGACTTACTTCATAAAGTCCCTCATCACGGTATTGATCTTTGGCTCCAAGTCCAAATCTTTTATGATCATGTCAATTTCCCCACAAAGCGATCCATTGACCAAGCGGCCGGTGGAAAACTTAGTGATCTCACCGCGGAAGAATCATGGGGCATAATAGAGGACCTTTCCCTCTATGACAACGAAAGTTGGAATGACCCCCGTGAGTTGCCCAAAACCGTTAAGGCAATCTCCTTGCCTCCCATTGACTCACAATCTTCCGACAGTAGGATGCTCGAGCTTGAAGATCAAGTTAAATTCCTAATGAGTTCCTACGAAAATCCTAAGTCTTCACATCAAGTGAATAAAATCACTCTTCCTTGTGAGTTATGTAGTGGTCCCCATGACACTCATGATTGCACAAGATTCCCAACAAGCTTTGACTACGCCTCCACGCTGCACCGACGAGCGGGAGAGAGTGGTACACTTTCAAGCCTAAACAAAACAACTTAGGAAACTCTTACAACCCCTCATGGAGAAATCACCCTAACCTTAAGTGGAACCAAAACTCAAGCACACCCCAAAGCTCATCTAGTACACCTAATAGGTTCAATTCTCTAAACACCGGGAACCCCACTAATCTTGAGGCAATTGCATATAGATTCATGTCATCTCAAGAGACTCGATTGACTAAGCTTGAAGCCGATTTTAAGCGAAGACAAAGCGAGATGACAAACAAGCTTGATGCCCTCTTAAAAGCCTTTAATGAACGGGAAATTAGAGCACTCCCAAGTGACACTATAAAGAAACCAAAAGTGAATTTTATTTCGTCAACTTCATATTCTTGTTCACCATGGGAGAGTGCACATCCATGCCCCTCACACCCAACGGTTCACTCGGTAAATGTTATCAAAAAGGGTTCCAAGCCATCCAAAATGAGGTACCAAGGCCCTGCACCATTGGTAGAACCTACTCTTGACAAACCCGTCAACCAAGAACCCAAACCTAATCTAGAGGAGGAGTACAAGGAACTCCATCAAGAAAAACCGGTTCTTGAAGTCTTAGCTCATGCACCTTATTAGAATGCTTTAAAAGAAAAATATGAGTTAGAACTTAAACTTGGAAAACATGGGTCCGCTTTTGTGCGAAATAATCTACCTAAGAAGTTAGACGATCCCGGGCTATTTACTCTTCCGTGTAGGCTTGGAACTTCCAAACCTCTCGATGCTCTAGCCGACTTAGGATCATGCATCAATCTTGTTCTGTTGTCCCTCCATAGAAGCCTTAACTTAGGTAAGATAGAATCAACGGAAACCATCTTAGGTCTAGCGGACGGTAGTGTTGCATATCCGGTAGGGATAATAAAAGACATGGTAGTACACGTAGGAGAATTAACTCTTTTAGCCGACTTCCATGTGCTAGACATGAATAAGGACCCGACATGCCCATTACTAGTAGGAAGAGGATTCTTAGCTACTGCTAGTGCTATCATCGATTTTAAGATGTCCAAGATAGTGGTAGGAGAGGGGAGTGCTAGGTCAATCTACGATGTCAAAAAGCATACATACTACAAAGAAGAGGAAATCCTACATGAGATTAGGTTGGATAGAGCGCCTTCTAGTTATGGACCTTGGATAGATAAGAACCTCATAGGTCCACAACGACCTTTCTACTTAGATGAAGCCTTTGCTAGTAAAGCAACTTTCCATGAAAGAGAGATGGCTAGGGACATGGAAGTGAACCCGTTCGAGGACGCCTTAGTATTTAGGAAGATGATCGAATTCCTAGGAAGTTTGCCCGTCAACCTTGTCATGAATAGGTGAAAAATTGAAAAGCCTAAACATAAGTGGAATTGGAATAGACCGCCTAGTGATGGTAATAGAGAGTGGCACATTAGGATAACAATCTATGATCCCGATGGAGAAAAGTTTGAAAAGGCATATCGAACCGAACATACTACTAGGAACTTAAATGATAAGTTTGATCCTTATGACATTGTTAAGGATAGGCTTACTTATATCGGTACGTAGGAGCACGACTACGAGTCTAGCTACAAGACTCATAAATAAAGAAAAGCACTTCGTGGGAGGCAACCCATGCTTAATTGTTTGCTTGTTAGTGTCATATATCTTTGATTGATTGTTTAATCTCATGTTTAAATTTGTAAAAATACTTTATTTTGTTTTTAACCTCGTCTTAATCACATATAAAGTTATTTTACATAAAGGATAAGTGTAGGGAGGATTACACACGTTTTCAAAAGAAACGTAAACATGAGAATAACAATTAATTAAAAGATATATATATGTGTTTGTTCGAGTCAAATACTTGTATCGAGTCATAATGGATGTTTTGCAGAAATTTTTCCAGATTCTAAAGATGTAAATTTTCTAGAATTTTTCCAGAAAATCGCAGACCGCTTTTGTCGATAACTTGACGGCCAGATCGCAACCTGACGGCCGAAGGAGTAAAACAGATTACTTTTTTCTCGTTTTCTGAGCTACTTATAAAATTTTTGGAATTTTCCAGGTCTTAATTTTCCAGAAATTCTGTAAACATCCATTCCACAAGCATTATATCCTAGTTTAGTCGAGTCTTATATATATTATTACCGCCGATTTTACACGAAGGTTTCGTTTGTTTTCTTCAAGTGTGCATGTTTAATTTATCAAGAAGAAGTTACATAAGATTTGAAGGAGCTTTTCACGCATACATTTTTCTTGGAAAGGATTTAACCACTACTCCACACACGGATCCTACCAAGCTAATCAGGGGAGTATTAGTTTCTTTCGTTTTTCATTACCTTCCATTATCATAACTTTGATACTTTCGGGGAACATTGGGGACAATGTTCAGTTTAAGTGTAAGGAGGGAAAATAAAACGGGAACTTTGAAACTATGCTTATCCTTGATTATTTGTTTTGTCCAATTGTATTTGTGTAGTAAACCATGAGAAAATGTCGGTTAGGGTAATTTTGGCACCAAATTTAAATTTTTTTATGACATATAGGAGTGGGCCATTAGTCTTAACAAAAGCGTCTCACGGATAGGAAGTTGCATGACTAGCACAAAAACCCTTTACCACCTAAATTCCACCCAAAATGTGAGGATCGCCCTTAGATTAGTAGGAATTAAAGCATTCATCTTTAATGCTTAGAGTGTGAACCGGTAGTATAATAGATTCTAGAACTTGTTTTGTGATGCATTCCGAGATCGCTAGTAAGACTACACTTGTGTAGTTAGGAATAACTAAATGATAAGAGGCATTACGATAACCCTTGTTTGATACCCGTAATATAATTACTTATTCCACCTCGGTTGAGTAATTCCCCCACACCCTTTGCGTTGTACACATTTTTAGTACACGATACCCCTAGTTAACCCCTCAGAGCCTATCCTTTTCGCGGTTCTCGTGATGTTTTGGTTTTTCCGGAATATCAATGAAGAGCATTGTTTACACCCCACCCCCAAATATACACCCAAATCGCCTTAGCCTACCCTGTATGCACTCACTTTTAGTGCATTATTGTTATCACCCTAAACCCTTAGTTCAATTATCTAGTTGCTTGCATGAGTTGCTAAGTCGAGTCATATCCTTTGTACACAGTTTTGGGACGAATGGGACTCATGGGAAAAATTAAAATTTAATGACTGGAAGGGAACGTTAAATTCCCTTATTTGCGTAATAATATACCCCAAGTGTTTTGATCTTTTCAATTCGGGTCAAATTAGTGTTAGAGTAATAAAAACTCAAGTGTAGGGATGTGCCTATAAATCCCTATCATTTTGATGTTACCGTAGAGGATGGTAGAGTAAAAGTGTATGAAAAATCTAAAAAATAGAAAAGAGAAAAAGAAAAAAAATAGAGTGTTGAAAAAAAAAAAAAAAAAAAACATACGGGCTACCATCCTACATCTATCCTTTAAATTTATGTTTGTTTGTTTCAGTTATCTAGAGTTTAGAGTGTCGAGTCTTGGCTTAGCAACGCCATTCTTCGTATGCTTATAACATAGAGATTTTTGACTTGCCACCACTAAATAGCCTATCCCACCAAACCCTTTGTTTCCCTACCGTAAGCCTAACGTTACAACCCTTTAAAAGACCTCTTTGATAGTCTTTCCTAGGTGCTTACGCCAAAGCAATGGAGGTTTGATCTATTCTCAAGCCTATGGTAATCTATGTACTAGGACCGGTCAATGAGTGTTTATCTTCCATTTCCAACTTGATATATTTCATATACACCCGAGAGATGTGAGTATCCAAACACCCCATGTGAGGTGCTAGTATGTAATTTCCGTGCTTGTTATGACTTTTGCGGGGCTTATATGTGTTGTGGACTGTTTTAAACCAATGCTTCATGACCCCTAACTTATAAATTAATTGGCTAAAAGCACATTTGCTTGAGGACAAGCAAATACCAAGTGTAGGGATATTTGACAAGGTTTTAAAATGTACCTTTTTGAGGGGTCGTTTAAGCCCTTATTTGATCACTTTTGTATCCGTTATTACTTAATATCGTTCCTTTTCACTTTTTAGGTCTCTTAAAGGCAAATTGCTGGAATGACACTTATTTGGACAAAAAGGCGCGGATATACGAAGAAAATGGCCAAAGTCAAGAATCGAGACACTCAAGCTGATAAATTACAAGGTGACGGCGTCACTGCTTAACTGCGACGCCGTCGGAGCATTTTGTGACGGCACAGAAGCCAAATTTCTTATTTTCAAGTGACGGTGTCAAGCTTTAAAAGAGTAGGCCGTCGCAACTCGGACGGCCTAGATTTGATCCAGACGGCGTCAGAGACTAAAGGGGACGGCATCACAAGCATAAGGTGACGCCGTCGCAAGACTAACGTGGCCAAGACGAAACCCTAATGACGGAGACCCGACGGCGTCACAACTCATAAGGTGACGCCGTCGCACTTGTAACATTATATACAGAATCCGAATTTTTCAGTTTTAGTGTGTAGTCTTTTGGAGTAAAAACCTAAACCGAACCAAGGCTGTCTTGTACAGAATTTTAGGGTTCCAAACCCTAACTTACATTAAGATAAGTGTTTTACTTCATTAATTCAATTATGTCTTCAATTATTTGTGTGTATGCTTGCATGTTCTCCATGTCCGGCTAATTTACTTGTGTGTTTGCTTAGGGAAGATGAAACTTAATTATTAAATATTGATTGGTTGTCTCTTATCTTAATTGTTTAATGATCTAGTAATGCGATAGGTCATTCGTTGTGTAATTAATGCTTGATTAATCTTTGTGAACCTTAGACTATAACACCTAGAGCGGTTGTAGGATAAACCACCCAAAGAGTGCCTTAGAGTTAGAGTTTATAATTTCTAGAGGTTATTGTAGACGAGACCCTTTGGTAAGTTCAAAGAGTTAGGGATAAATGCATACCCTACGACTTTAGACACACAACGCAATTAAGAATAAGGACGTGACAATTCAACCATCAATAGGAGATAATTAAGTAGTAATAAAACCTAAGTAAACACACCTTTAAACTATCATACGAGCACACAATAATTAGACATAGACTACATACACCTTAGATTAGATAATTAGACAAGTAGAGTAATCGGTAGAAATACCAACCCCCAAATCCAAACCCCGAGATTCGTACCTTTCCATTTTCTAAAAAACATAAAAAGATAAAAAATAATCTTCCTCAACCCCAACCTTAGCGTAGTAACTTCTCACTAGCATTCCTATTCCTCTAGAGAACGATATCAATACCCGTGGCTTACCCTAATACTACACTACAACGATTAGGTTCACTGCCTAGGGTGTTATAAAACTTGCTCGAAGAAAAGGAAGTTCCTTCGACCCCGAACGACGCGTGTAGCGTTATCAAATGGTCAATGCATATCCGAATGGTTGGATTTGAAGAATTCCTAGTCATTTGGGCTTTAAGACATGTCTTATGATTAATAAGTTAATATAGCAAAAAACCAAAAATAATAGGTTAATAATGATCGGAACTGATCCTACAATTCTAGTCGTGATCCTACGATCCTGAAACAATCCTTCTTGAATTACGATCTTGTTACGATCCTGATCGTTTTTTTGTATGCGGGATCATAGGATCGTAAGATCCTACGAACCTTGGTGTGAACATCATAATAAGTATATATAAGCCTACAATTTTCAAAATAAGCTAAAAAATTATGGCTTATGAAATATAAGCCAAAACCAAATAAGTTCATAAGCTCACATATAAGCTTAAACAAACACCTTCAAATTAGGTGTGTTACATTCACAAGGTGTTTTTAGGGTTGAGTAAATGAATCTGACAAACATTAACGAAGCCTTATTCATTATTTATTAACGAATTTTCTTGTTCATGTTCGTTGATATTTGTTCATTAAGAGATTAAACAAACATATGAAGACAAACATATAAATATACAAAATATCATGTTTTACATATGTTCATTTGATTAAGTATACCGATATTTTAAGTACATAATGGGCCATAAACAAATAAACGAACATAAACAAACATTAACGAACGTATAACCGAAGTCACGAACATAAATGAACAAATGAGACTTTTATTCAAGTTCGATCATTTACCTAAACGGGCATAAATATTATTCATGTTCAATCATTAATAAATAAACCCGTAAACGAACATTTAACCACACGTTTCATGAAATGTTCATTGAACGTCTAGTTCATTTACATTCCTAGGTGTGTTTGTTTAGACTTTTTTTTAGACTTATGGATTTATGTATTTTCGCATTATATAAAATGTCTCACTTATGTAAAGGCTGGAAAATATTTTGGTCCATTCGATTTTAATCAATGGCCAACAATGATACCTTTCATATAAATCAATAAAATTAATAAATTAGTGGGGCAACTTAGTCTTATAACCTACCAAAATTGAGAGATCATATTATCTCTTTCACTTGCACTTCTTTCCCCATTAAGATTTCTACGTCAACGAAATGTCAAAATTATTCCATTTCATTCACTTGCACCTCTTTCACTTGCACTTCTTTCCCCATTAAGATTTCCCCATTAATAAATAATCGGAATTCAATTGGTAATCGTGATTTTAATTTGAAAACAGTTTGGTATTTGTTCATAATTGATTGAAGTTTCGGCATTGGATGTTGGAAATGAGTTCTGTTATCCACTCTTAATTGAATCATTAATCATGATTTGATGATTTGTTTCAGTTGAATCGATTTGTATGAACTCATTATGCTTAAATTTTTGATTATAGTGATATTTATGATGATAAAGATCATTGATAAAGATGCATTATGGTTATGAAGACTGATGAAAGTATGTGGATGATGGATGAACATTGATGAGGGGATAAATTTTTCTCCCTCTCTGACTAGATATTCTCTCTCTAAAAATTGAAAAAGAAACAACAAAAATTATCTCATGTCTAGTTTTAGATGAAGAATAAGTGATAAAGAAAAAATATCTTAATATTATATTATATAACATTTATTGAAGCACTTTAGGAGCCGACACTGTTCCGAAGCCACCGAGTGGGAGATCGGCTTGAGAGAGTGGGATGTCTTGGGTGCACTGTGGAGCCACGGCTCTAGACGACACTGTTCACACGTCGAGCCAAGTCGAGCCGTCGGCTTAGAGTGATTATAATATTATGGTTAATGGGTACTTAGGTGGCGTTTAATTGTGAAGCCTTATTGCATGTTGTACACCTGTTTTTCATTAGAGGTTGTAGATAGTTTTATACCCAAAACCGAATCTAATTTTTCATTTGTTTTGATTTTTTGTACAAAAATCAGACACACGCACAACCAGTGCACTTAAGAAATTAGGCACGAAATTTATTTTATGCAATTGTTATTGACGTGTTTTTTATTTAGTTGGTAATTGATTAAATTGTTTTAGTGGTTTTGGTTGAAATAATGAGTAAATGGTTGATCATGCTTAGTGTTAGGGCTAATCCAGGTGTTATTCACTATTCATGTATTTTATTTTGAATCAAATTTATTTACTTTATTTTGAATCAAATTTATTAAGTTTGTAGAAAACTATAAGGGGATTTGAATAGTTTTACCGATTTAAATTTAGTTTCAAAAACTTTTAGATCTAGTATATGTGAAACCTTTGGAAGTGAAGTATTTAGTTTCAAAAATTAGCTTTGTTAATTTTTAAGCTTAAAAACACAAATTATACTAATTTTCGAATAATAAAATTTTCAGCCCAAGTTGTAAAATACGGATAGCCATTAATTAATCGAACAACCCAATACAAACTGACTTATAATCAATTTTAAGTTCAAATTCACAAGCCATATAATCACAATACCCGATCCAGTATACTACACCAGCCCAAGCGTTATATCAGCCCAAAAAAATAGGATGACCCAATCCAAATACTAGATCAAATAACATATCCAATACCCGGCTGTAACAAGGTATAGACCCGATCCATACAATAATATTTACCAATCCCTAATTTATCTCCCATTTTGAGATAACCCTAACACACACATAATAATATCCACCCCCTTATTCTCTCCTCACAAGAAATTCATATCACATTTCATCTCATCCTAAATCCTCCCACCAAAAACCCTAGTCTCATCCCCTCCCATCATCTTCTTCAATCTGAAAAAACCAATCCACCTTATCCTCCTTCTTCTTCTAAGTCTGCTACTAACACAAAAAACAACCAAAGAACAATCGTACCCTCAACCTATGTCTACGTTTGCAATTCTTATCCAAACCAAGAAAGTATATGTATGTATTCAAGATCCTTTGGAGGGTCTCGGGTAGGTTCTACATCAGTTGGCTTTATTTTGTTTTTGTATCTTAACAACCAAAAGAAGGAAATGATGAAAACAATTTTTTTTCTTACTTTGAGGTTTTTAGATATTATTTGAAGTTTATCTTCGAACATGATGATAATTTCTTTTGTGTTTTTAGACTGTGTTCGAAATAGACTTTTGTAACATACGAAAAAAGATGTTTCTGAGATCCTGTTTAATTTGTTTCTTTGTTTTCAAGTCATGTAACTGTGAAGAGACGGGATAGTGATATTTGTAGTTGGTGTTTGTTTGTAACCTGTTAGAGGCTGGAGATGGGATATAGGTTATTGTCGGATTTGTTATTGTTGGTGATTGTGGTTGTTGGTCGTTGTTTGTGGGTTTTGTTATTGACTTGTTCTACCTTGTTATTTTATTTGTTTAAAGTTCGAGTCTTACAAACAACCTTTTCAGTTTAGTTTTCTTTTATGGACCAAGGAGGGTATATGACCCGAGGTCAAACTTCTTTTGACTGAAACAAGCGAGGTAGACCTTTTTAAAATAGACAAGCGAGGTAGACTCAGCGAGGTAGACCAACGAGGTAGCCTCACTGAGGTAAAACCAGTGTGGTAGCCTAAGCTAGGTAGAACCAACGTGGTAGCCTCAATAAGGTAGAACCAGCGGGGTGGAATCAGCGTGGTAGCTTACCTCGTTGAAAAGAGGGTTTTGTAGATTCTTACTTTTTTCTGGTTTTGGTTTTGTTTTTGACCTATGATGTTTGGACTGAGGTTATTATAGCGATGTAGGACAACCATAAATCAGTCAAGGACATAACGGTTTTAACATATGCTAAAACTGATAAATGTTCAGTGACAACTTTGACCAGAAAAAGTAGAAAAAATAGGTAAGTAGACAGATTGAAAAACAAAAAATCAAACTAATACAAGAACCATGGCTATAGTACCAATTGTAGGATCGTGTTTTAGTTTGATCTATGTTAAACTGGAGGTATGAAAGTGAACAGTACAATACCCTACAGTGCTTTACCCTTCTATGAAAGCATAGAAGGTTATTTATAGGCCTCCAAACACATGACTTTGACGTATTTGTGACTTATGATAAAACGAGTATAATTCTCGTAATGTCATCACATTTACGTTTTAGGAGCGATCCGGACAGATCTTTATTCAAGCCGATGATATTATCCTAAAGGCTTGTGGGGGCACAAAGGTGGGTGATACAAATTTTTATCCTTGAGTTCGTTGCAAAGTTAGAAAATCCTTCAATGGGACAAACTCTGAAGTTTTATACAACTTGCACTGTAAAATTTATCTATAAAAATCCAAAATTTTTTCTCATATAAATTTTTTTTACAATACTGATTTTTATTTTTATGAGACTAGACGATTATCCGTGCATAGAAATGGAATTTTCTAGCAACAAACAGTTATACTTGTGAAATTATGGCTAAGTGTTTTGTGTGACGTTTATACATAAAACGTAAAATAATCAAAATGTAAATGAAAGAGATTTTAGCATACGATAATTCAACTAAAAAAACTGTTAAAATGTAGTAAAGAACATATAAAAATATGGGAGAATTGCATATATACCCACTAAAACTCAAAAACTTACATATTTACCCAAAATACAAGTTTTCAATGCATGTTGTACAATGCAAATTAAGCATGTTTTGGGTATATATGCAAATATGCAAGTTTCAGTGGGTATATATACAATTGACCCTAAAAATATTTAGTGAAACTGAAAATAAAACATTACATCAATTATAAAATAACTAACAATGCACGTTATTCGTCATATAAAACTTCTTGATACACGACAATTTGAGGTGTAGACTCATTCTTGACTGAAATCTAGAACTAACTTCATTAATACCTTTGTAGTTGTACGTGATATCCATAACATAATAGTAAAAAAGAAATTGTAATATGGTGTCTTATACAATAGAGTTTGTAGATGAATTTTTAAAAATCATTAGTGTCGGGACTAAGTAAAAAAAATCTCCTTTTTTTAAAGAAACTACGGGCCCGTTTGGTTGAGGTATTTTCATAAGAGGTTATGACTGAAGGTAAAGTCGGGAGTTACATTTTAACAATAATAATTATTTGTTTTTTAGAAAAAGTAGATGGGCCCTACCACTCAATCTCTACTTAATAATAATTTTTTTGCCTTTTTACTCTTATATATCTTTTTATAAACAAATACGGTGTAATATTTTAAATAATTATATTTTCTCTCTCTCATCATTTAATACAAAATCAAAGTACTAATTAAAATCCAAGTACTAATCAAAATTCAAATCCAAATCAAGGGCCCGTTTGGTTTATAAGTGGTGTTGGATTAGGATTTAGATTTGGTATAGGATTTGGATTTGGTATAGAATTTGGATTTGAAGAATGTTTAGGAGAGAGAAATTATATTAATTTAACCATATTTCATAATAAAATAAAAATAAAAAATATCATTTGAATAATAAAATAAAATAAAATAAAATATAAAGAGGGGTCCACAATACGTAGAGAGAAAATTAAAAAAGCGGCCCACAAAAATATGAAATCTTGGGCAAAACCAAACTTAATGGTCTACTATCAATTTTTGATTCTAAATCTCATTCCCCTATCAAAAGAACCAACCAAACAATTAATTATTGTCTTGTCAATACAAAACCCAAACCAAAGTGTGATACCAAACAGCCCCTTAAATCCTAATCCTAATCCTAAACCTAAACCCGTCCACAAACCAAACGGGTCCTACATTAGAAAAAAATTATTATGCAATTTTTAAATTTTGAGTGAAAACTGTTAATGAAAATATTTTATTCAAGCAATATTGTTTAAACTTTTATAGGAGAATTTAAGCTTTTAAAAGTATTTTGTGGATTAAACATTACTCAAGTTTATCTAAACAGGATTAAAACATTACCATCTTACTCAAAACAAAGCCATAATCATAGTGGAAACTTTTAGTTTATAGTATGAATGTATGAGGTATTAATGTACTATTATTATTTCAATTTTTACTAAGTTGTACTTTATTCTTTGCAATTGATTATCACATTTCATCA
The DNA here is from genome assembly GCA_910596185.1 of Chrysanthemum makinoi. Lineage (NCBI taxonomy): Eukaryota > Viridiplantae > Streptophyta > Magnoliopsida > Asterales > Asteraceae > Chrysanthemum > Chrysanthemum makinoi. The sequence goes on along the minus strand of OU343218.1, from coordinate 100,983,667 downwards.
CTTCTTGTAATTTATAGTCCGAGACTCAGTACAAGTATACATTGTCACGTGATATGCAAAAAAAAGATAACATCATCCGATCTGTTCAAATTTGTTCCAAAATTCATAGATGTACATTTCAATAAAAGTTGTACTTTGACTTGTAATTTATCAAATGTGGTGTCCTCTTTTACCTACATTATATTTTTTAAAAGAAATTTTTAATACAAATAAGCCGTAAAAATGTTTATTTATATTTTACGATCTTCTAATATTTTGTCGATAACAAACGTAAAATCATTTTAACTAAAGAAATAAAATACGTAAATGGTTTGAGCCATTAGTTTACTAACACACTTATATTGTCATATAAAACACTAAACAAGTAATAGTATTTACATTTTATAGAAACGCATATGTATAACAACTAGTGTTTATGATGCAGGTTTTACTGACCAGGTTTTAATATTTATAAGTCTCGTTATACCTATGGTCCCTAATGCACTAACGGGCAGTGTACCCGGTCGCGTGTAGTGTGGTAATCGGTAAAACTGAGGTCGTCCCAAGAGCTATGTGTGTTGGATTATTACTAAGCCTAGGTGTCACAGATTAATAATGGTTTCGATAAGGAATTAAACTACTAAAACAGAATAAAAGCAAATAAAGGCAGATAAAAGGTAAAGGTAAATCAATAGAGAAGAGTGATGCTAACCTAGTTAATCCTCCTAGCTAGTTATGTCTACGTCTACTTACTTCCAATTACTTCAGGTGGGGTCAAATTCGAGAGGACAACATTTGGTCAATTCGCCCTAACCTATCAGCAAAGATGCCACCACAGCAAAAGTCAGGTGTTCCCTCATAAGTTTTGTTTGTTCCTGGTCCCCTAAGCCAAGTCATTAAGTACCGCTACATGCTAGATTTATAATAGTGAGTGCCCGGCCATTAGGAACTTAGACACTCACCCCCTAATTTTTAAGTTCATCCAAACGGTAGGTGATCAGTTGGTCAAATCGCACAAGTAGAAAGGATCGTCAGTTGGTCATATCTTACCCTTCCCATCTCAGTCCGCTCACCTAGGGTTAATTGGTCATATCTCCTAGGCAATTGGCCTCTACCGCCATTCAAAACTACCGAACCAAAGGTAGCTACCAATAAACTATGCATGCATACACTTAGAAATAATTATGCGGAAGTAATATAAACATAGACAAAACAATTAAGGAATCATAACTAGGCCAACACCAAGAGGTGCTTAGCTGCTCATATTAATCATACAAACCAATTCAATATTCAAAGGTACGAAATACATGAATTGAAAGTAAAGAAAATATAAAATGCTAATGCTTATCGTAGGGGAGTGATTTCTCCCTTGGAGACGGCTCCGTATGCTCCTCTAGACCTTCCTTTAGCTTTTCTCACGTTCTCTGATTGTTGTGTGTGGAATGGGATGATTAGAAATGCTGGAATTCGTGGGGTATTTATAGGCCAGATCTGGGTTACGGCATAACTAATATAAGAGTTACGCCGTAACCTTCAATTCCTCCGTAATAGCACTAGATTTGCTGGTTACGGCATAACCTAATGAGTGGTTACGTCGTAGTCTTCAATAAACTTGGTTACGCCGTAGCTGAGGATGTAGTTACTGCGTAGTTATCAGCGGCGTGGATCCTCATTTGACCTAATGTAGTTACGTCGTAGCTTTTGGAAAGAGTTACGCCGTAACCTTCTGAAGAGTTGGTATTCTGAGTCACGCATTAGTTACAGCGTAATGTGTGAGAATAGTTACGCCGTAACTTCTTCAAAATCAGCATACTATGATGAATCTTTTGATATTTCTCCATTTCCGCGTCTCTTTAGCTCCAATGCTCGTATTTTACCTGAAAGTGGAAAACAATGGAAAACAAGCGTAAATCCATATAAATGATATAAATTACAAGCATTATCGGGGGAAATTGACACTTAATAATCAGGACTATTTGATGTTATCAAATATCCCCCCATTTGAACTCTACTTGCCCTCAAGTAGACCTTATTAGAAAGATTCCTAAAAAGATATCTCCCTGATGACGCTTACGAAGCGCGTTCGGGGTCAAAGGAACTTCCTTTTCGTCGAGCAAGTTTTTCAACACCCTATGCAGTGAACCTAATCGTTGTAGTGTAGTATTAGGGTAAGCCACGGGTATTGATATCGTTCTCTAGGGGAATAGGAATGCTAGTTGAGAATTACTACGCTAAGGTTGGGGTTGAGGAAGATTATTTTTTAGCATTTTATATTTTTTAGGAAATAGAAAGGTACGAATCTCGGGGTTTTGATTTGGGGGTTGGTATTTTTACCGATTACTCTACTTATCTAATCTAAACTAGTGGGTAGTCTATGTCTAATTATTGTGTGCTCGTATGATGATTTAAAAATATGTTTACTTAGGTTTTATTACTCCTTAATTATCTCCTATTGATGGTTGAATTGTCACGTCCTTATTCTTAATCGCGTTGTGTGTCTATTGTCGTAGGGTATGCGTTTATCCCTAACTCTTTGAAACTACCAAAGGTTATTGCCTACAAAATCTCTAGGATTTATAAACTTAACACTAAGGTACTCTTCGGATGTTTTAGCCTACAATGACTTTAGGAAACTATAAGCTAAGGTTCACAAAGATTAATCAAGCATTAACTACACAACGAATGACCTATCGCAATACTAGATCATTAACAATTAAGATAAGAGACAACCAATCAATATTCAATAATCAAGTTTCATATTTCCTAAGCAAACACACAAGTAAATTAGCCGGACATGGGAAACATGCAAGCATACACACAATTAATTGAAGACATAATCGAATTAATGAAGTAAAACACTTATCTTGATGTAAGATAGGGTATGGAACCCTAAAATACTGTACAAGACAGCCTTGATTCGGTTTAGGTTTTTACTCCACAAAACTACACACTGAAAACTAAAAAAATTCGGTTTCTATATATAATGTTACAATCGCGACGGCGTCACCTTTTAGGTTGTGACACTGTCGGGTCGCCGTCATTAGGGTTTCGTCTTGGCCACGTTAACATTGTGACGGCGTCACCTTATGCTTGTGACGCCGTAGCCTTCAATCTCTGACGTCGTCTGGATCAAATATAGGTCGTCTGAGCTGCAACGCCCTACTCTTTTAAAACCTGATGCCGTCACTTGAAAATAAGCAATTTGGCTACTGTATCGTCACAAGACATGTCGCGACGGCGTCACCATTCTGGCCGCGAAGCCGTCTCCTTCAGTTCCAGCAGCCTTAGTGTCTCGATTCTTGACTTTGGCCATTTTCTTCATATATTCACGCCTTTTCATCCGAATAAGTGTCATTCCAGCAATTTGCCTTCAAGAGACCTAAAAAGTGAAAAGGAACGAAATTAGGTAGTAACGGATACAAAAGTGATCAATTAAGGGCTTAAATGACCCCTCAAAATGGTACCTTTTAAATCCTTATCAAATATCCCTACACTTGGTTTTTTCTTGACCTCAAGCAAATGTGCTTTTAGCCAATTAATTTATAAGTTAGGGGTCATGAAGCATTGGTTTAAAACAATCCACAACACATATAAGCCCCACAAAAGTCATAACAAGCACGAAAATTACATACTAGCACCTCACATGGGGTGTTTGGATACTCACATCTCTCCGGTGTATATGAAATATATCAAAGTGAAAATGGAAGATAAACACTTATTAACCGGTCTTAGTACATAGATTACCAAGGCTTGAGACTAGATCAAATCTCCATCGGTTTGGCGTAAGCACCTAGGAAAGACTATCCAAGAGGTCTTTTAAAGGGTTGTAACGTTAGGCTTACGGTAGGGAAACAAAGGGTTTAGTGGGATAGGTAATTTAGTGGTGGCAAGTCAAAAATCTTTATGTTACAAGCATGAGAAGATTGGCGTTGCTAAGCCAACACTCGACACTCTAAACTCTAGATAACTGAAATAAACATACAAAAAATTAAAGATAGATGTAGGATGGTAGCCCGTATCCTAACGAGTCATAAGGATAAGTCACCCATTAATAAGGTTACCCAACGTACCTAGTGGGCTCTTATTAGATTCGTCAACCTAATAAGTCCGCTACCCACGTGGATCAACACTATTAATGCTAGGTTATCCGTAACCCATGCACACAACGTAAGTAAATGAATACTTGGAAAACTAGTATTAAATGCCCATAATTGGCATATATCGATAAACGTGTACTCGAAACATCAATTGTTTATTTATTAGAAAACAATTCCATTTTTAGTCGATAGTTTCCGTTAAAAATAGTAAATAACAAGATAATTATTGTTATCGTTATTTTTGGTACTTAAACCCATTTATTATTTATATTTCATAGTATTTTAGCATTTTCATGTAAATATATATATTTCGTCAAATTCCAATATTAATCTCATATCGTTATTCGTTTCGAGTCCACAAGCACGAGTCATAACTTCTCGGCTTTTAATCAATCAATAGTCCAAATTATACTAAAGTCCATGTTACGGCTTTGTCGGAGTCAACTATTGACTAAAAAGTCAAAGTAACACCGACGTAGCTCAAAGTTGACAATTATATATATCAAGTCCAAATTAAAAGTCATAATATCGCAATTCAATCCCAAACCAACTCAAAACAATCTCGCCAACCAATCAATCAACCAAAAGTACTCGAAACCAATGTTATGACCCTAATGGTCATGACACGGTCGCGGTCAAGACCACGTGAACCAAACAAGCTCTAGAAGCTTTTCGGCTCCACGCGTCTCATCCAAACCTCAACTACATCAACCAACAAGCTACCAAATCGACCCGACTCGGACCCATGACCCAAGTGGGTCACGTACGTAAGCCAAAGGCCTCGTACGTGCCTCTTGTGGCTCGTACACCACTCCACTCCAATCCAAACATTACCAAATCAATTCCACAACATCCAAATCCAATCATTCAAGCTCCAAACACTATCCAAACACAAAACCCAACAACTATTCTTAATCAAAAACATGAAACTAGACCTAAAATGCATATCCCATCAAATTGATACACCACACATTTACCAAACACTAAATACTTGTTTATTTAGACTCTAATTAGACATAATTTCATGTTTCACCCAAAAGCCCCAAATATGTTCATAGGGTAGAAACCCTAATTACCAATTCATGGTTTTTTATTGCTTAAACAAGCTCAAATCATGTTCCATTTACCTTATTCAAACACCAGTAGCAAAACCCATTTGAAACCCTAAAAGTACGAAATCTTGATTCGAAGATTTGAAGGTGTTATTGAAGTCCAAATGGAGCGTGTAATATATGGTTGGAAAGAGGAGAAAGAGAGCTTCAAGATGGTGGTGGAGGTGGGGGGTGACGCGCCATCGTTTGGCCGAAATCTCGCCGGAAAGGCGGCGGCCGATGGTGGTTTAATATTAGGGTTAGGGTTTCTTGAGGAGAGAGAGAGAGAGAGTTAGAGAGAGAAAGTGCTAGTGTGTGTGTTTTAGAGAGAGAAATAAAGGTAGTGAATGAGGTAGTGGGTGGGTATATATACATAGGAGCTAGGGACTTGAAAATAATTATTTTGGGGAGGAGGGGGGCGCCGGCCATGTAGAAGTGGAGGGGCCGTGGTCGCCATTTTTCTTAAACTATCCCGTTTACCCATTCCCGAGCTCATATATTGTCCCACGAGTGTCCCACAATGTTTATTCGACTTTCTAACATCATTATTTACGTTTTTCCACGAGTTTTGACTATTTATTTGTCAATTTTCGAGTTACGGTCTAAAAGATACAATCTATCTCGTTTTAGGCTTTTCTAGTGCAGAATCAAATAGTGCCTACCAAATAGAGTTAAAACTCATACGATAACTCATTTAATAATGAAATAAATCATAAAAACCAATAGACGATATAAAATCAAGTCATGGTTTATAGAAATAGTGTTAAAGGCAAAGCTCGGTTCAGTTTAACGTAATGCGGTTACCTAAAATAGACTCTAAATTTGCGGTTGTCACAGCCTCCCAGCCTCGAAAGAAACCCGTCCGGGGTTTCACTCCGAGTTGCTTGGTGTCATAAACAGTTTAGGATACTTCCTACGGAAAAAGCGTCCCTCACGTTCCCAAGTGAACTCCGGTCCATGCCGGGAGTTCCAACGAACTTTAACAATCGGAATATGGCTATTCTTCAGCCTCTTAACCTCACGATCCATAACCTCAATCGGTTCCTCAAAAAAATTCAATTTCTCATCAATACGAATATCTCTTAAAGGCACCACTATGTTTTCCTCCGAAAGACATTTCTTAAGATTACTAACATGAAAGACATTGTGTACACTACTCATTTCTGATGGTAGCTCCAGGCGGTATGCTACCGGTCCGACTCTTTCTAGGATTGGAAAGGGACCAATATATCGGGGATTGAGTTTTCCACGTTTCCCAAAACGAACCACTCCTTTCCAAGGAGAAACTTTCAACATAATAATATCTCCAACCTGAAATTCTAAAGGTTTACGTCTCTTATCGGCATAACTCTTTTGTCTATCACGGCGGTTTGCAACGATTACGAATCGAACTATCTTCTCGGTGGTTTCTAAAACAAGTTCGGGACCTGTAAGTTGACTCTCGCCAACTTCAGCCCAACAAACAGGAGAACGACATTTTCGGCCATACAGTGCCTCAAATGGGGCGGCCTTAATGCTAGAGTGATAACTATTGTTGTAAGAGAATTCGGCCAAAGGGAGGTGTGTCACAATTCTCAATTTTCGCTCATTTCTCAAACTCACTATCCATTATTTTTCGTAAACTAGGTTTACGAGTATCAAATTCGCGTAACCTTAGGGGTTTAGTTGCGAATTCATGATCAATCATCAAGGACATTTCATATAGACTAGGTTTAGTCTACATTTCAGTAGCATCATTGTCATCATATTAGTTCATGCATGATTTTGCATTTTACATTAAACGCGTAATTTTCATATTAAATAAACGCTATCGCGTAACTAATTATTTTGAACATTTGATCCGATGCTTCCAAAAATTATCCCAACATATTTTTATACTCATATTAAGATTATAAAAATAATATTATGAGTTTACCCGTTGTTTTAAATTTATTTGGTATATAAATTGTTATATCTACATAATTCACGGTTTTAAGTAAATACTACGATGATTATTATTTCACTCAAATTTTGCAAGAAATATATTTTTATAATTTTTATGACTTCAATACATTTTATTTTGACCCGTTAAAATATATTTTTAGCTAACGCTACCCTAAATGCTTAAATAAATACACAAGTTATTAATTATCCTTACTTAATTACACATTTACTCTACATTAATATACTTTATTATTGTTAAATGCTACTAGTCTTTTTTTTTATGGTTGGTCAACATATTGGATGAGTCACTTACATTTGCAAAATATCCTACTCTTATATCATTTAATACTCAAAATCATACACATACAACTCAATATTTGCAAAGTGTAAGATCAAAGTATCCTTTCTCTCTTCTTCACCATTGAACCGGCCAACCATAAGGATCAAGAGGAGGATCACCAAAATTTTTCTTCTCAAGTTTATTACACTCTAGTTACACTCTTAGTTTAGGTTTTGAAATAAAAACCTAGGGTGTTAGGAATTAATCCTTTGTTCATAAAACCTCATCAAGTTAACTAGTAAGCATCTCAAATCCATTTTCATCTTTCATATTTATTCTATGTTCATTTCATCATTTTTGCAAGAAATCATGCATGTTACATATGAGTTTATACCACTTTTAATGTTTTTATTACTTATATTGAAATATGATCATCCTATAAATTATCCCTTGTAACATATCACTTTTGGTGATGTCTAGGAACCCATGACACCCTAAGAAGGTGTATGGTAGGATTTGAATAGCCTCGGAGTTGTTTTGAATTGGTTAGAATAGGTTTTGGGCGAGAAAAACTCATTTCGACAAGTTTAATTAAGGGTCTGTCCATATTTTTGAATTCTGGAAATTTCGACAGTGAGTAAAAATTATTGGGCTAGATATTTAGAAAATACACTTTAAAACAAAAACGTGGCCGCTTGAACGGATTAAAACGGAGCTATAACGAAGAAGTTATGAATTTTTCAAGTTGACGACAAAAACTAATTGTTTCAGAAAATTCAGCATGTATTCTCAACTTTTTACGAGTAAAAAATGAGGCTTAAGCGTTATAAAAGGTGTCGACTTATCAAAAATATATTAGTATACTTTAATACGAATCTAAGGATGTAGAAAACGTAGAAAACAGACTTGTAACGATTAAATTACACGCGTTAAACAAAGTTGCCGTAACTTTATTATATAAGCAAATTAATATATTTCTATTAGACACATACTACGGCAACGAAGGACCATGTTGAGGGTCGTTTTTAACATGGATGTAGTACTTTTTATAACACGATGTCTTCTAGTAAAAGTGAGTTCGCCTAGCATATTTTCCAAAATGTCCAACCGTTCGTCAAACGGAGTTGTAACGAGTAAAATACGGTCACTTGAATTTTGCCGAAAACCACCCTTACATAATATTTTGGACACAAGTACCATACTTTACCTATGTTTTTCTCCATGATCGAGACCTCTATGATGAAAACTTAAATGCTAAAACTTTGAGATAATGATACAAGCTTCCCAAAACCGTTGAGTTTGTTTCCTAACACTCGATGTGCACCATTTTACGACTAGCTTTTCGTGGCCATTTAGTCACTCTCATGACTTGTCAAATTATATTGTTTTACGACGAAAAGTTAAAATTTCATAATAAATCATTAAACGACTATCGTAGGATGTTGATTCAACGTATATACTTGTAAAGTACCTTATAACATGACGAGATGTCATAAACATACATTTCGACGTTAAACATTATTTTCAAATGTACAAGTGGTATAGATTACATGTGGATTTGCATGCACGACATTGTTTCATGATTTACATTAGAACATATCATTCATAATAGGTCACGGTCAGAGGTTGCGCCTCATTTGAGTATTGCCATTATATCATCATTAACATTGCACCGGGTGAGTTTTCATAGCCCCACTTTTACTCATTTAATTACTTTATAAACTCTTTGGGGGAGATACATGCTCAACTATTTTCATTTACTTTCACAAGTACTCTAAACTTTTCTGCGATTCTTGTGAGTTTCATAGCCCTACTTTTATACATTTTGAATTACTTTTGGGGGAGATACATGCTCAACTACTTATTTTTACAAATACAAATACTCAAAACATTTACACTTTTATGCTACGCTATACTTTTATACTTGATTGCATAATACTTGATAGCATTTATACTTGATTGCATTACACTTGATTGCATTATACTTGATTGTGTTATATACTTGAATGCGTTATACTTGATTGTGTTATACTAAACTTGAAAGTCTCCCAACATACACGGGCGGTCCCCTCATTCGCATGATAAGTCTCTTTGGATAACCACGCATTGGGTTTGAGATGAAGTAAAAACTAATGCTATTACTTTCCTTATGAGCAACACAAAGTCTCCTTGGATAACGTGCATTGGGTTTCGAGATGAAGTAGAACTAATGCTATTACTTTCCTTGTGAGCATCATACCCACATGAGGTTTCTGGAGATGGAGTGGAGACTCATGGCTAATTGCATAAGTTTTGATGCACGTGTACGTGATCAATATACTAGTTACATACTTGAACATTTATACTTTTAACTACTATGATACATGCATACATAATTGACATACTATTTTTAGCAGTGGGTTGTAAACACACAGGTTGCAAGTTTTGTATGGGCGGAACTTGGAACTGAGTGGATTTACAATGCCTTTGCTTTGTGACCTCATTTGACAACGTGTGCATGAACATAAACTAGACATACTATATTTTGTGCAATGGGTTGTGAACACACAGGTTGCAAGTTTTGTATGGGCGGAACTTGGAGCTGAGTGGATTTACAATGCCTTTGTTTTGTGGACTATTCTAAACGACCAAAAACTTTGCTTTGTTGCATGATCGCTCTTTAAAAGCTTTACTAGTTAAGCAAACTCTATGAACTCACTCAACCATTGTGTTGACACTTTTAGCATGTTTTATCTCAGGTATCTAAGGCATTCACTTCATGGCATGCATGTGGATTTTGTTAATATTATGTATTTACATTAGGCCCATGTTTATGTACTTGTACCCAAGCCCATGTCTTTGTAGGGTTTGGGACCTATATGTATTCCCGGTTTTGGGATTATCATTCAATCAATCAATAATAAACATATCATTCTCATATATCTCTATTATTATCAACATGGTATCAAAGCCAAAGATCCTAATCCCTTAGACTTTAATCTTCCACATTTGCCTTGCCGCAGCTACACTGGGAGGTTCGGAGGGCTCCTTTACACTTTAATCCCAATAAAACACCGGTCATCTCTCCTCACTCTAAAAAAAAAAAATCATGCTTACCAATCCAGCTTATCTCTCGTCCGATGGACCTAATCACCCATCATAAGCGCATAGCCACCCCGTCAAAATTATCCCTCCACATAATCCTTATAAACAAACCCATCGGTCGTTTCCTTCAAGATCTTCAAATCACAATTATTTTCCCTATCTTTGCTTGTTTTCTTTTCTTTGCTTTTATCATCCGTAGTTTCTTTTTAGGTGGTTGGCCGTTGGTTTTGTGATAACCAGTCACCATGGTTTTATTCTTTCGTCGATTGTTGGTTTTCTAGATAACCCGATCGACATGTTAGTTTGTTTACGGGCGTCGTTGGTAAAATCTTGATAACCGGTCGTTTCGTTTAATTCATAGTTCAGTCGATCGTTGGTGTTTGTTTGATATTGGATGGATCTGATCGGTGTTTGAAGATCGAGATTTATGGAGGTGGGTAGATTTACTAGAAGAATGGTTTAAGATGGAATGCGCTTTTGATTTTGAAGTGGGTATAGAAAGAGAGTGAAAAGTGGCGAGGAGGGACAATGATGGGCAGGTTGTCAACTTTGATAAAGTTGTCTGTTTATTTTATTTTTGGTGTCAACTTAAAAAAAAAAAAAAATAAAAAAATAATTTATTTATATGTCGAATCCAGGGTATTAATTCCCAAGACGACTTTTGTTTTATGTCGAATCTAGGGTATCAATTCCCGAGACGACTTTTGTTTATGTCGAATCCAGGGTATCAATTCCCGAGACGACTTTTGTTGGTGTCGAATCCAGGGTATCAATTCCCGAGACGACTTTCTTTCCGCTGCCTCTCCTTCTACCTCTACTGCCTCCTCACCTCCATTCTCCTCTTCCAATCAATCTATCTCACTTCTAAACTCACCTAGTTTTCTTTCCTCACCTCCATTCTCCTCTTCAATCAATCTATTCCACTTCTAAACTCACCTTTAAAAAAAAAAAAAAAAAAAAAAAAAATTAAATTGGATCTTTATGTTTTTCTATGGAAAAACACGCCCCGTTTGTTTGGAAGGTTCTTTGGGGGTTGAAGTTTTAGAACCAACTTTCGTTGTCTTCTCTTTGTTTAGTTGTATTTACTTGCTTTAGTTTATTGTTTATTAGCTTTAATCTCCAGTTCGAGCTTTGATTTCAAACTGCGGGGGTGTGTTAATATTATGTATTTACATTAGGCCCATGTTTATGTACTTGTACCCAAGCCCATGTCTTTGTAGGGTTTGGGACCTATATGTATTCCCGGTTTTGGGATTATCATTCAATCAATCAATAATAAACATATCATTCTCATATATCTCTATTATTATCAACAGATTTATCATAGAGTCGCGTTGTCGACGCGTCTCACCTATATTTTATGCACTTAACTATCGTTTGATTGTAACAAACTTATTTTGGTACCTTGGAAATCTATTGAGACTTATGTTTTGTAAACTCTGATTATTTTACAGAATCAAACGATATATTTTCAAAACGACACTTTAGGTCGTTCGATATAACTGTAACTTTGATGCTATGACGGTCAACCCCGTGAATTCTATTCATTTACGCAAAACAGTAATTTGGGGTGTGACAGTTGGTATCGAGCATCGGTTATAGATAACTAGGTTGCATCATTGACCCTAGACTATAACCACATCATCATAGCATCTCATCATATCATTATAAGTGCATACTCCTTATACATGTTGACTTATGACTCAACACCAAACATCATATGAGACAATTAGTCCAAGCATTGCAAAGTTACTCCTAAATTATACATAGCCTGATCACCTATGTCTAATTCAGGAAGAATCATGCAATGAAGGGAGTAGTAGTCTCATATGTATGTAATCGAGCCAAATTTTCAAAATATTTTCTTCAAACCACTTGTTTCCAGTTTGATCCGAGCGGCAGTTCTTGTTTGATGAGTTGCAAAGATCAAGCTAGAAACAAGTTGTTGCTCAAACCGATTTAGCTTAATCTCATGACAGTTCTTGTTTGATGAGTTGTGAGATTAAGTAAAAATCGGTTACCTAAAATCATTTGAGGGTTTCGATCGAGAATGGGAAAGCCCGCCTCATCAAGCCTAGTCATAAGAGCATGTATCTAGGACGGAAATGCTCGATATAGCGAGCGTATTTTAGTTGAACGAGGAACCCATATGCATGAGCATTGACATAACCATTTAGACCATATCAGGATGAACTTTTAGAACCCTTGTCGAGGTTCGGACCATAGTATCATTAATTGAATCACGAGGACGTGATTCTTCTAACCGGGGAAGAATGTCACAATTCTCAATTTTCGGTCATTTCTCAAACTCACTATCCATCATTTTTCGTAAACTAGGTTTATGAGTATCAAATTCGCGTAACCTTAGGGGTTTAGTTGCGAATTCATGATCAATCATCAAGGACATTTCATATAGACTAGGTTTAGTCTACATTTCATTAGCATCATTCTCATCATATTAGTTCATGCATGAATTTGCAATTTACATTAAACGCGTAATTTTCATATTAAATAAACGCTATCGCGTAACTAATTATTTTGAACATTTGATCCGATGCTTCCAAAAATTATCCCAACATATTTTTATACTCATATTAAGATTATAAAAATAATATTATGATTTTACCCGTTGTTTTAAATTTATTTGGTATATAAATTGTTATATCTACATAATTACGACGGTTTTCGTAAATACTACACGATGATTATTATTTCACTCAAATTTTGCAAGAAATATATTTTTATAATTTTTATGACTTCAATACATTTTATTTTGACCCGTTAAAATATATTTTTAGCTAACGCTACCCTAAATGCTTAAATAAATACGCAAGTTATTAATTATCCTTACTTAATTACACATTTACTCTACATTAATATACTTTATTATTGTTAAATGCTACTAGTCTTTTTTTTTATGGTTGGTCAACATATTGGATGAGTCACTTACATTTGCAAAATATCCTACTCTTATATCATTTAATACTCAAAATCATACACATACAACTCAATATTTGCAAAGTGTAAGATCAAAGTATCCTTTCTCTCTTCTTCACCATTGAACCGGCCAACCATAAGGATCAAGAGGAGGATCACCAAAATTTTTCTTCTCAAGTTTATTACACTCTAGTTACACTCTTAGTTTAGGTTTTGAAATAAAAACCTAGGGTGTTAGGAATTAATCCTTTGTTCATAATCTTTCATATTTATTCTATGTTCATTTCATCATTTTTGCAAGAAATCATGCATGTTACATATGAGTTTATACCACTTTTAATGTTTTTATTACTTATATTGAAATATGATCATCCTATAAATTATCCCTTGTAACATATCACTTTTGGTGATGTCTAGGAACCCATGATACCCTAAGAAGGTGTATGGTAGGATTTGAATAGCTTCGGAGTTGTTTTGAATTGGTTGGAATAGGTTTGGCGCGAGAAAAACTCATTTCGACAAGTTTAATTAAGGGTCTGTCCATATTTTTGAATTCTGGAAATTTCGACAGTGAGTAAAAATTATTGGGCTAGATATTTAGAAAATAAACTTTAAAACGAAAACGTGGCCGCTTGAACGGATTAAAACGGAGCTATAACGAAGAAGTTATGAATTTTTCAAGTTGACGACAAAAACTAATTGTTTCAGAAAATTCAGCATGTATTCTCAACTTTTTACGAGTAAAAAATGAGGCTTAAGTGTTATAAAAGGTGTCGACTTATCAAAAATATATTAGTATACTTTAATACGAATCTAAGGATGTAGAAAACGCAGAAAACAGACTTGTAACGATTAAATTACACGCGTTAAACAAAGTTGCCGTAACTTTATTATATAAGCAAATTAATATATTTCTATTAGACACATACTACGGCAACGAAGGACCATGTTGAGGGTCGTTTTTAACATGGATGTAGTACTTTTTATAACATGATGTCTTCTAGTAAAAGTGAGTTCGCCTAGCATATTTTCCAAAATGTCCAACCGTTCGTCAAACGGAGTTGTAACGAGTAAAATACGGTCACTTGAATTTTGCCGAAAACCACCCTTACATAATATTTTGGACACAAGTACCATACTTTACTTATGTTTTTCTCCATGATCAAGACCTCTATGATGAAAACTTAAATGCTAAAACTTTGAGATAATGATACAAGCTTCCCAAAACCGTTGAGTTTGTTTCCTAACACTCGATGTGCACCATTTTATGACTAGCTTTTCGAGGCCATTTAGTCACTCTCATGACTTGTCAAATTATATTGTTTTACGACGAAAAGTTATAATTTCATAATAAATCATTAAACGACTATCGTAGGATGTTGATTCAACGTATATACTTGTAAAGTACCTTATAACATGACGAGATGTCATAAACATACATTTCGACGTTAAACATTATTTTCAAATGTACAAGTGGTATAGATTACATGTGGATTTGCATGCACGACATTGTTTCATGATTTACATTAGAACATATCATTCATAATAGGTCACGGTCAGAGGTTGCGCCTCATTTCAGTATTGCCATTATATCATCATTTACATTGCACCGGGTGAGTTTTCATAGCCCCACTTTTACTCATTTAATTACTTTATAAACTCTTTGGGGGAGATACATGCTCAACTATTTTCATTTACTTTCACAAGTACTCTAAACTTTTACTGATTACTGTGAGTTTCATAGCCCCTACTTTTATACATTTTGAATTACTTTTGGGGGAGATACATGCTCAACTACTTATTTTTACAAATACAAATACTCAAAACATTTACACTTTTATGCTACGCTATACTTTTTATACTTGATTGCATAATACTTGATAGCATTTATACTTGATTGCATTGCACTTGATTGCATTATACTTGATTGTGTTATATACTTGAATGCGTTATACTTGATTGTGTTATACTAAACTTGAAAGTCTCCCAACATACACGGAGCAGTCCCCTCATTCGCATGATAAGTCTCTTTGGATAACACACGCATTGGGTTTCGGAGATGAAGTAAAACTAATGCTATTACTTTCCTTATGAGCAACACAAAGTCTCCTTGGATAACACATGCATTGGGTTTCGGAGATGAAGTAGAACCAATGTTATTACTTTCCTTGTGAGCATCATACCCACATGAGGTTTCTGGAGATGGAGTGGAGACTCATGGCTAATTGCATAAGTTTTGATGCACGTGTATGTGATCAATATACTAGTTACATACTTGAATATTTATACTTTTAACTACTATGATACATGCATACATAATTGACATACTATTTTTAGCAGTGGGTTGTAAACACACAGGTTGCAAGTTTTGTATGGGCGGAACTTGGAACTGAGTGGATTTACAATGCCTTTGCTTTGTGACCTCATTTGACAACGTGTGCATGAACATAAACTAGACATACTATATTTTGTGCAATGGGTTGTGAACACACAGGTTGCAAGTTTTGTATGGGCGGAACTTGGAGCTGAGTGGATTTACAATGCCTTTGTTTTGTGGACTATTCTAAATGACCAAAAACTTTGCTTTTGTTGCATGATCGCTCTTTAAAAGCTTTACTAGTTAAGCAAACTCTATGAACTCACTCAACCATTGTGTTGACACTTTTAGCATGTTTTATCTCAGGTATCTAAGGCATTCACTTCATTGCATGCATATTGATTTATCATAGAGTCGCGGTGTCGACGCGTCTCACCTATATTTTATGCACTTAACTATCGTTTGATTGTAACAAACTTATTTTGGTACCTTGGAAATCTATTGGGACTTATGTTTTGTAAACTCTGATTATTTTACAAAATCAAACGATATATTTTCAAAACGACACTTTAGGTCGTTCGATATAACTGTAACTTTGATGCTATGACAGTCAACCCCGGGAATTCCATTCCTGCAAAGCAGGTAATTTGGGGTGTGACAAGGTGTCTCTCCCACCTTTGCGAAATCAATAATGCAGCTCTAAGCATGTCCTCTAAAGTCCGAATGGTTCTCTCGCTTTGACCATCGATGTGGATGGTAAGCAGTACTCATATCCAAATTCGCCTAATCTTTGTCTATAACAACTTTCAAAAGTGGGATTTAAAACAACTATCCCTATAGGAAATGATAGATATCGGTACTCCATGACGCGATACTATCTCCTTAAGATACAATCGAGCAAGTTTATCAAGAATATCGGTTTCACTAATAGCTAAGAAGTGAGCAGACTTAGTTAAACGATCAACGATTACCCAGATAACGTCATTGCCGCTAACTGTTCTCGGTAATTTAGTGATAAAGTCCATGGTTATTCGCTCCAATTTCCATTCCGGAGTTGGGTTGAACGAAAAGTCTGATTGTTTCGATGTTCGGCCTTAACTTTAGAACAAGTTAGGCACCAACTTACATCTTGAGCTATATCGGATTTCATATTAGGCCACCAAAAAGTTTCTTAAGATCACATACATCTTATCGGCTCTGGGATGAATAGAGTATTTTGATTTATGCGATTCGTGCATAATCAACTCACAGATTCCACCATGAAATGGTATCCATTCTGTCTCAAGCATAAAGTTCCATCGGGCGCTTCAAGAAGCCGTTATCACTTTCTACCATTCCATGAAGATTCTCATAAGGACGGTTCTCTTCCGTTAATGCCTCTGCTTGGGCGGCTAAAATTTGAGACGGTAAAGCGATGGTCATTCCTAAGGATCAAACGGTAGGGTGGAATGTCCTCCTTACGACTAAGTGCATCACCACAACATTAGCCTTACCGGATGATAAATTTCACAATCATAATCACTAAGCAATTTTAACCAACGACGTTGTCTCATGTTCATTCCTTCGATCTAAGATATGCTTCAAGCTCTTATGGTGGTAAATACTACACACTTGGTTCCATACGATAATGTCTCCGGATCCTAAGAGCAAACACAACAACACCTAACTCAAGGTCATGGGTGGTGTAGTTTTTCTCATGCTTCTTAAGTTGTCGGGATGCATAAGTAATCACCTTCTCATGCTGCATCAAAACAACACCTAAGCCTTTATGCTGAAGCGTCGCGATTACACGACAAAGTCTTCGCTTCCTTCGAAAGCTAGGATGGGCGCCTACACAACTTCTCCTTGAAAATTGAAATGCTTCTTCTTCCTTTTCTCCCCATTCATACTTAACATCCTTCGTGTTAGTTTGGTCGACTTAGCTATCTTGGAAAATCCTCAATGAATCTCCTATAATAGCCCTAACCCTAGAAGCCGGATTCGATGGGTTCTTAGGCTGCCCATTCCTTAATGGCCTTAATCTTGGCTGGGTCAACATGAACACCTCGACTATCTATCACATGGCCTAAGAATTGCATGGACGGAATCCAAAATTCACACTTAGAGAATTTGGCATACAGCTTTTCCTCTCTCAACAATCCTAAAATGAGCCTCAAATGCTCTTCGTGCTCCTCACTACTCTTAGAGTATATCAAGATGTCGTCTATGAATACTATCACAAACTTATCCGGGTATGGCTTACACACTCGGTTCATGAGATCCATGAAAACTGGCTGGCGTTGGTCAAACCAAACGACATCACTTGGAATTCATAGTGTCCATAACGAGTTCTAAACGCATTATTAGGTATATCATCCTCTTGAACTCTAAGTCGGTGATAACCGGTCGTAAATCGATCTTAGAAAAGACACTATCTCCTTGGAGTTGGTCGAATAGATCATCTATTCTAGGTAACGGATATCGGTTCTTCACGTCAACTTATTCAACTCCCATAATCTATACACATCCAAAACGATCCATCCTTCTTCTTCACAAACAACACTGGTGCTCCCCACGGTGACGAACTTGGTCGAATGAATCCCTTCTCTGACAACTCTGCCAACTATTTAGACAGTTCCTCCAATTCTATTGGAGCAAGTAGATAGGGTGACTGGGCTACGGGTGCCGCACCGGGTATCAACTCTATTTGGAATTCCACTTGTCGGACAGGTGGAATCTCTGGAAGATCGTCGGGAAACACATCCGGAAATTCTCTAACAACGGGTACATCATTAAGGTGTCTTTCACTCTTCTCCTCACTTTTCTTTTCAGAAATTCGAGCCAAGAAAAGACAACCTCCTCTATCGATGTATACGGGCCTTAATACAAGAGATAATGCTCAACCGAGAAGGGCTTCCATCGCTCCGTCTCCTTGTATGCTCAGAAATTTTCCGCCATACGGTCAACGCACAATCTTCTCATCACAAATGATGTGTGCAGCGTTCTTCGACAACCAATCCATTCCGATAATAACGTCAAAACTTCCTAAAGTAACCGGCAATAAGTCTATACTAAACGGGCGGTCTAAGAAACTTAAGGTACAACCTCGGACTACGGTGTCTATCTTCTCTCTATTCCCATTCGCTAGTTCCACATCGTAACTAAACCCTAGAGGTGTTTGGGAGATTCCTAGTAATGGCATAAAATTGGTGGATACAAAACTCATATCCGCACCAGTATCAAACAATATGGAATCATAACGATTATTGAGAAGGAACGTACCCGTAACTACGTTAGGGTCCTCACCAGCTTCCTTCCCAATAGCGTAAACACGCGCTACTCCCATGTCTCTCTGCTGATTCCTAGCACCATTGTTTCCCTGGTTTTCCACAACCTCACGCTTCATAGTGTTTAAGCCATTACCTCCTATACCTCGATTAGAAAATCCTCCTACATTACCGGGATTTCCTCTCATCCACGACTCTTGACACTCATTCTTAAAGTGTCCCTTCTTTCCACATCCAAAGCGGTGTAGCCTTCCATCCGCTCCTTGTGCAGTTTGAGCTGCAACAAGTGGATGAGACCTACAGTCTTTGGCTATGTGTCCTACCTTAGAGCACTTCCTACACACAATCGGGCACGGTCTATGGTGGTGTCGGTTACAACGACCACACACATGCTTACTACCTTCATAACTCTTCTTATCTCTATTTCCTATGGCGAACACTTTGGCTGTCTCTTGCCGTTTGTTGCCATTCCCTTTTGCAACTTCGTTCCTTTTCCTCTTATCACTCCTATCACTCTTACCCTTGTCTCCTAATTCTAGCACACAAGAGTCCATCAAACTCTGAGCCACAGCAATTGCCTCTTACAAATTAACTAGCTTGGCAGCGATGACATCATTTCGAGTAACCAAAGGCAATCCATCAGTATACCTTTCAATCTTAAGTTCTTCGCTTGCGAACCATTTCAGGGCAAAGCAATGATAACTCCTGGAAACGACGGGTATAAGTCGCCATGTCAGTACCCTTAACCTTATGGTTCCAGAACTCACTCTCTAACTTCATTCCTAGGACAGTAAGTCTTAATCAGGAGAGCCTTAAACTGAGTCCAAGTCATACTATAAGCTACATCAATTCCTACTGATCTGTGATAGTTATTCCACTAGGTCAATGCCTCATCCTTCAAAGTGAAAGTTGCATACTTAACCTTACAATCCTCATCATAGTTACTAACGGCAAACACAGATTCAGTTTTATCCAACCACCTAGTTAGGTAAACTACTCCCTCAGTTCCTCCAAACTCAATGGGACCACAGAATCGGAACTCTTTGTAGGTACAACCTCGAGTTCGATTCAGCATAGGGGTTCCACTAGAAGTGTTAGAGGGATTAACCTCAGCTAGCAGTTCAGCGACACGCTGCGTCACTAGCTGGTCAATGTGGGTTGGGTTCATAGGTGGAGGGTTTTGTGGAACAGGACCATTCTCAGCCGCGATCATTCACATTCGGGTTTTCTGGTGGGTTATCGGTGTTAGGGTTCTCAACATGTGGTGTGGTGGGCGGACGAAGACCTCGACGACCGGGGGCAAAAGCAGCAGAGGCTTTTCGGTTGTTCCTAAGCAAGTTTCGTCTTGTTGCCACCATTCTATAGGCAAGAAGAACAGTTTCATAAGTTCACAATTCACGTTCTAATATAGAGTTGGGTTCCAAGGGTCACCCAATAACGCCTGAATACATAATCAAGGCCAACAGGGATAATGCTATACCAAAGCGAAACAATCAAATACCGCATCATGACTAAGGATGCATGTTCCCATAACCATAACTCATAGGTTTCACAAGTGGAAATATATGGAAGGATACGGAGAAATAAAAAACGATCCTAACAACGATACCAATAAGACAACTAGGATAATCCTACATCTCGAACCAAGTACTACTTAGTTTCAAGATGGTACAAAACCATAAATCTAATACTATCTAGCCACGTCTACGAATACCACTAACTGATCTCCTAAGATCATCAACCTCTCTCCATAAAGATGCTAACTCAACACGTCGAGCGTCGCGATCACTCTTAAGCTATGCGACCTCTCTCTCCAACTCACCAATCCTACGCCAAATCGCTCTATTAGCGTCACGAGCTGTCGCGAACCCTCTCCGCAGGTCCCCAACCTGCTCCTGGAGTTCCGACTTACCATCATGCAAAACCCTAGTCCTCCTGGCTACAGTACCCATATCAAATCTCAGATCCACAATACTAGCCCTAGATACTCCAACCAATCACTCTGTCAACTGACTAAGTCTAGTACCCTACGATGTAATCCTCTCCCACATCAGACCCGTCTCACCATACTCCTCGGGCTCAAAAGCAATCTCCGATGGTATCTCAGATCCTAACGGGCTACCTATATAAGGTGAGTCAGGTGGTGAGTCGATGTCTAAAGGCTGTCCAGGGGTCTCGGGCTCAGCAAAGGAGAACCAGTCCCGGAGAATGTGCGGGACTGCAATGGAGAGTACCCCTTCAGGATATCCTCATCATTCTCCTCCTGAGGATCCTCATCCTCATCAACATACTGCTCCTCAATCTCATGCTCCTCCTCGACCTCATGCTCCTCCTCGCCCTCATCCATAGGGGAAGAGTCCATGAGTCGGAGTCTCTGTGCAAGTAAATCAGGAAGTGGTACACTAGGAGATCTAGGCCTCCTAAGACATGATGATACTAGTGGTGATGACAGAGGAGAGTGGGCTGCTAAACGGATAAGTGATGATGGTGGTCTTACGGACATGCGGGCAGTGCTATAAGCAAGCCTAGAGTGCAATGCTTACGCTAAAACGATGTAGAGTGAGTGCGCCTAGATAAACTAGGACGATCTGATGATGATGAACTAGTGTGACGGGCAATCTCATAAGGATCACCATGCGCAACCGTCATGAGACTCAATGCTGGCGAACTAGCTACAGCAAGGACCTCCTCAGACACATCAAAAGCTAGTGAAGGCATAGTCTGTGACAATGGCATAGGGTAGGTATAAGTGTTCGAAAACAACCAGTTCTAACAAGCACATCAACTCGACCAAAACATATATCACATAATGAAAGCTTTAAAAGTGTAGGTACCGCATTACTCAAAATATGCCTTTAAATAAAACACATAAGTTCAGTTTCATCACATAATCCCATATCAATTCAATCGAGTTCAAAACTCCAAAATCATAATATACCGTTTACTCAAATCCAATACCGTTGTATCTCGATAATCACATCTCATTTTCTAAAACCAATAATCATATCTCATTTCCGAAACCAATAATCATATCTCATTTTAATAACGTTTCCATACTCAGTTCACAATATCCCTTAACATATCATCTCATAATTCAATTCGCAGTTCATACCATAATCAAATAAGAAGCTTCGGCTTGGCAAGCGGGCGTGCGTCAGTCGAGGATCAATTTTCTCAAAAGTGGTTATAGTTTAGGGTTTATAAAATACCTAATTCTCTATAACCTTGAGCTCTGATCGGGCTCAAACTGTCAAGTTTATCACACAAGTCAACCACTTGTGAATGGTCAACCGTAATAAAATTCAAACAGTCTAAAACCAATGCAATTTCCCTTGGAATATAGTGGATTCCCGGGTCGTTAAGTCCCACGGAGGATTAATGGTGCTTAAAACGTTCAGATGTCGAATGATCACTAAGGATAATGATCTGTAAGGATTTTGATTGAAATTATACTCTTGATTGATTGGAATGGTATTTGGATACATAACTATAAAGTACAACAATCAGATTAAACAAACTTAAAAGCGTCGTTTATTAAATTACCTAAACGTACAAAATAAAACGTGAGTTTTAAGAAATAAAAGACCTACAAATATGAAAATGATATTTTTACAAACCTAATAATAAAATAAAATTATTATAAAATTAAAATTATTTTTATAACTATTTATTTAATTATTATTAATTAAAAACTATTTTAAACTATTTAATAATACTCTAAAATATAAGAAAATATGAAATAAAGCTAGAAAAATGAAATTATGACTTAGAAAAATCTAAAATATTATAAAACTTATTTTAAAATTGAAAATATATTTTTTATGCTTTTTATTTATTTATTATTAATTATTTAATACTTTTTAACTATTTTAAATTCTAATAATACTAAACAAGCTGAGAAAATTATGAAATTTTTTCTATAAATATCTTATGATGACAGAAAACTAATAAAATTATAAAAACAAGAAGTGCTTAATAATAAGCTGAAAAAGAAAATTAAAAAGCTAATTTCTATTAAATAAACGCTATCACTATTTTTAAAATGATGTTTTTGTGATTTTCCAAATATAAACCTATTATACTACTGATTATAAGCAACTTTAATAAAGACAAAAATTTTGGAACTTAAAAATAAGCTGAGAATGAGCTTATGAGCTCAACAGTTTGAGCTTATGGCTTATTTTGATTTTTTAAGCTCAAACAAGCTTCACAGTTGGAACCAAAGTTAAAATAAGATGTAAATAAGCTAAGAGTACTCAAATTAAGCTAAAAAGCACAGATAATCACACTGATAAGCTTAAAATAAGCAAATAAGCACTTATGCTAAGTCTATCTACCAAAGCAGTGCAAGTCATATCTAAAAGCAATTTTAGCTTATGAAATAAGCTGAAAAGCTCAAAATAAGGACTGAGGTATTGAGTTGAGCTGGTGGGGTGTCCAAAAAGCCAAAGCTCTCACTATGGGGTCCACTAATAAGCTCTGTGTGACCTTGAGAAAAAGCTTGTAAACACTCAGTTTATACTGAACATTCAGTATACACTGATGGAATGGGACAACTTAAAAGCTGGTTGCAGCCCTATCAAATAAGCTACAAAGTGAAAAACTAAGATTGGAACTTTGAGAATGCTAGGTTAACTTTCCAAAAAGCTAAAGTTCACAAGCTGAGCCTCACTAATAAGCTCTGTGTGAGCTTGTGAAAATGGTTGTAAAACTGTGTACAGGGCACTTTTTCAGACAAGGTGTTCAAAATAAGCTAAGAAATAAGCTATTAAATAAGCTAGCTTGAAAATATAAAAAATACTAGGATAAAGATGAGCAGTTATATTTTAATATTCCAAAAGCTCAAATCTTGAAACTTAATATTAAACCCTATATAAAATTATCTATTTTATTTAAAAACTGACCAAATGGAAATTTTGACTTTTTATATTATACTAATATGTTGACTAATATGAACTTTGGATTGATCTTACTCACTAATTATGTTATATTAACCTAAAATAAGATGGAATTAAGCTAAGTTAACAAGTTCTAAACAACTATGATGACTTTTAGTTCCTAAATCCTAACAGTTAACTAGATAAGTGAGATTAAAAGTATTTTTGACTTTTTCTTAAATAAGGACTGGTTTTCTTTGTTGCAATAAGATATTAGGTACTTATGTGACACAGAACAATAACAAGAAACAACACCAACACTCTTTAAAACAGTTAAACAAGCAAATCCAAACAGTCTATATGAAAGCTGTTTTGAAGCTTTAAATACTAAAACAGGTTTTTAAAGCAAGGAATCTAGTGATTATCTTATAATAAATATATTAAAACAGATTTAAACTAAAATTAACAAACTTTAAGCACTTATACTATGAAATGCAAATTATGAGAAATTGCTTACAAATTGAGTTCAAGCATAAAAGCAGAGAAACCAAAGTACTCGAGAACACAACCTATAGCTTCCCAAGAAGCAGTAAACCCAAGGCAATCCAAAATTCACCTTGCTCCAGCTTTCTCTCTTCTTCATTCTTGATTTTTTTATTTTTCACTAATTTATTTGGTATTTTGGTATTTTTCTTTTGATACTAAAAGAGAGTTTTAAAGGTTACTAAAAGCTTAGAAAATCTTTATAAGGAGCTTAAGTGAGCTTATGAGTCCAAAGCAACAACTAACAACAAAATTAACACATATTGAGATTTTTGAAATGAAAATTGCATAAACTGAATTTGAAACTTGAACACTGAAATTGATTATTGAAAAAGATTTACAATACACTGAACTTGAGAAAAACAGTACTTGAAAGCTAAGAAATACACTGGGAAGCTTAAGTTAATTAAAACGACTAAAGAAATTAAAAATTATTCTAGATACATCTTTACATTGCTTCTCCTTCCTTCTTTATAGCCCTTTGGAGTTCCCACTAGCACTCTGGTCATTTCCCACTTGCAATCATGGCCATTGATTTCTCTGAATTCATCCTAGCCTTTAAAACGATTTTGGCCAAAAGTGGTACTAGTGAATTAGAGCAGGTTTAGAGCAATTAAGGATTTTTGGGTGATTGTGGAGGTGGAGGGGACAAGTTGGGAAGTAGATATGGAGCTAGGGTTGATTTGGCAGTAAAAGCAGTTTTGAGGTGAGGTTGGGGTGTTTGATGGTGGGGATGCATTAAATGCAAGGTAGGCTAATGAGAGGGGGGATGAGTGGAGAGTAGTATAGGTGGGGTGGAAAGGTAGTGAGGTGGTGGTAAAAACCACTGGTTTTGGGTTTACAGGTGATGGTGAAGACGAAGAACAGTATAAGCTGGTATTTTGGCGTTTGACTTTGTTTGACCATTGGATATTAATAACGGGGAGGGTCAAAATAGGTATTGGCAGGGGTCAAATGGATTATGGACTGGCTCAAGGTTCATGGTTCAAGGGTCAAGATATTTGGGCTTGGGTTTGCATTTGGGCCACCGTGGTATGTGGATTGGATTTGTGATATTAATAAAAGGGTCCCGGTTTGGTAGCTTAATAACACAAGGACCTTTTATGCAATTTCGATTTCTCAAGGACTGAACACGCATTTTTCCAAAGTTATCACAAGGACCTATCTTGCCATTTATGAATAGTACAAGGACCACATTTGATTATTTTCACTTTTTAAATATCCGAGGACCTTTTATGACAATTTTCAAACTTTAGGGACTAAAGTTGTCATTTTGACCAAAGATTCATTCAAGGACCAATTTTGACAACTTAGAATATTTCAGGGACCTTGAATGATAAAACTCCACATTTTTGGATTCCAGGGACTAGATTTGACAACTTTTGAAACTTGGGGGACTAAACTGCCAATTATGCAAACTTGATACGTTTTTCATCCGATTTTGGTATTTTTGCATTTGAAACACATAAAACACTTATTTGTGATATTTTATCATTTTGATGCATTTCGAGTATTTTCAGGATGTTTTGCAGTTTAAAAGATATAAAAATGATGAGTATTTAGACACTCATCAATCCCCCACACTAAGATATTGCTAGTCCCTAGCAATCTTTTTGAAACTTTAATGGATTTCATCTCTTTACCAAAAGCCATTACTTCTGGAATAGCCAATTGTTTTAGCTCAAGTAAGAACCTTGGTACAATGATAACCAAATGATTTTGAGCAAATCACCAGTTTCAACGGTTTTGATTTGTCTTTACGAGAAGCCGTTTGCTTCTGGACTAGCCAACTCTTAGATAAATTATCAATATTATCTTTGGTGAGTCGATTACCAATTATGGTTTTCCAACTGCCTTTACCATAAGCCATAAACTTGCGGGCTAGCCAACTCTTTACTTTTAAGGATATGGTGAGCTGAACACCATACAATTTTGGGCAAATTGCAAGCCATAAACGGATTTGAGATATCTTTACCAAGAGCCGTTTGCTCCTGGATTAGCCAATCCTTTTGTTTATTAGACATGGCGGACTGATAACCATTTGAGTAAGTGTAAAACACTTACTCCAAAAAAAAGTTTGGCCAAAAATGGGGAAAATGGGGGAATTGGGTGGTATAATTACATGATAAAATTCGTGAGAATTCCCACCCACACTAGAAATGAATATTTCCCTCAATATTCAAAGTACCGGCGCTTATGCCGAAACATAGAACATAAAAGGGAAATACTACGGCCATTATTTTATTTTTGATATATATACACATTTTTTTTTTTGAATTTGAAAACTTATATACAACAGCGGGGGGCAACTCCCCCACACTAGGGTGGTAGAAAGTAGAAAGAAGTCAGAAATACGGGTGAAAACCCATATGGTGTGCTACTGTTTTTGATTACCGAGTCACTAGCTTGACTCGATCCCCGCATTCATTGGTTCATGGGGAAAGTTTGTAAATCCAGGAAAACCATGGGTGGAATGTCCTCTCCAAAATAGTGCTTTAATCGATGACCATTCACTTTAAAATTTGGACTATCGGGTTGAGATAACTCAATAGTACCATAAGGAAAAACCTTAGCAATAGTAAATGGACCAGACCAACGGGACTTGAGCTTTCCCGAGAATATCTTCAATCTTGAATTGAAAAGAAGGACTCGGTCACCGGCGTTAAAACGCGGTTCTTGATTTTTGGGTCATGAATCTTCTTTGTCTTTTGTTTGTAGATCAAAGAGTTCTCGTATGCTTGATCACGGAGTTCATTTAGTTCATTCATTTGAACTTTCCGGTGATCACCGGTATGCGAATATCGAAGTTGGCGTGTTTCAAGGCCCAGTATGCTTTGTGCTCAAGCTCAATCGGCAGATGACACGACTTTCCGTACACAAGCTTGTATGGAGTACACCCGATTGGTGTTTTATAAGGCATCGGAAGGCCCGAGTCGTCATCTAGCTTATCCGACCAAGAGCCGCGGTTTTCGCCTCTTGTCCTTTCGAAATTCTTTTAATCCCTCGGTTGGAAACTTCCACTTGCCCACTTGTTTGGGGGTGGTATGCAGTATAGAGACGGTGAGTTACACCATACTTTTGCATGACTCTATCAAATTGGTCATTGCAGAAATGCGTACCACGATCACGAATTATAGCTCGCGGAGTTCCAAACCTAGCAAAAAGAGATTTTAAGAATTTCACAACAACTCGGGCATCATTAGTAGGTAAAGCTTTCGCTTCAACCCATTTTGACAAATAGTCAACAGACCAAAGTATGTATTTGTTTCCTCGAGATGATGGAAATGGTCCCATAAAGTCAATGCCCCAGATGTCAAATATCTCACACACTTGAATGGCGCTTTGCGGCATTTCATTTCTTTGTGAGATATTTCCATGACGTTGACAAGCGTCCACAGGTTTTGACAAAATCGTGGGCATCCTTATAAATAGACCAATAAAACCCGGAATCAAACACCTTTTTGGCGGTGTAATTTGGACTATGATGGCCCCGGTGGGTCCAGCATGGCAAGCTTTGAGAATGTCCATAGCTTCTTGTCCATAAACACACCGTCGGATGACTTGATCCGCAGAGATTTTGAATAAGTAGGGGTCGTCCCAGAAGTAATGTTTAACATCCTTGAAGAATTTGTTCTTCTGTTGGGTTGACATTCCTTTCACTATGAAGTTATCCGCATGGTAATTTGCGAAGTCAACAAACCATGGGGTAGTAGAGTTTCCACGAAAAGTAACCGCATTGAGTGTCTCGAGAGGAAATGTTTCATTTATTTCCTTTTTTTCGAAAACATCTTGGTGAGGGTTTTCTAGGCGTGACAGATGATCGGCAGCTGACGGTTCTCGGCTCCTTTTTTATCACGTATAATGATATCAAATTCTTGCAGGAGAAGAACCCAACGGAGCAATCTCGGCTTTGCATCTTGTTTTGCAAAGAGATATTTGAGAGCCGAATGATCCGTATACACCACGCATTTGGTCAAGATTAAGTACGGCTGAAACTTCTCAAATGCATACACCACGGCTAGTAGCTCTTTTTCTGTGGTGGTGTAATGAGTTTGAGCTTCAGTCATTGTTTTACTTGCGTAGTGGATAGGCTGAAAATGCTTGGATCTCGTTGCCCTAGGATGCAGATAGCAAAATCACTTGCATCGCACATGAGCTCAAAAGGCAAATCGGTCGGGAGAAACTAGAATGGGTGCTTCAGTAAGCTTTTTCTTTAATGCTTCAAAAGCTTTGATGCACTCGGGTGAGAAGATAAAAGGAGCATCTTTTTCAAGAAGATGGGTCATAGGCAGGGCGATTTTAGAAAAATCTTGTATGAATCTGCGATAAAAACCGGCATGACCTAAAAACTCCTAATACCTTTGACGGTAGTAGGATGAGGTAATTTAGCAATAACATCGACTTTTGCTCTATCTACCTCAATCCCATTTTTGAAATCTTATGGCCAAGGACTATGCCTTCTTTGACCATAAAATGGCTCTTCTCCCAATTTAGACAAAGATTGGTGTCTTCACACCGTTTAAGCATTTTTCTAAATGGGAGAGACATGTTTGAAATGAGTCCCCAATGACCGAGAAGTCATCCATAAACACCTCCATTGTTTCCCCGATCATGTCGTGGAAAATGGCCATCATACATCGTTGGAACGTGCGAGGAGCATTACATAGGCCAAAAGGCATACGTCTGTAGGCAAAAGTTCCGTATGGGCGGGTGAATGTGGTCTTTTCTTGATCCTGTGGATCAATGGGGATTTGAAAATACCCCGAGAAACCATCAAGGAAACAATAGTATTCGTTCCCTGCTAATCTCTCAAGCATTTGGTCCATGAAGGGTAGAAGAAAATGGTATTTTCGGGTGGCGTCATTCAACTTACGATAGTCAATGCAAAAACGCCATCCCGTAACCAGCCGAGTTGGAATTAACTCATTTTCTTCATTTGTAACAACAGTAATGCCACCCTTTTTAGGAACACAGTGAATTGGGCTAACCCAAGGACTGTCGGAGAGATCGGGTAAATTAAGCCGACATCGAGAAGTTTGATAACCTCCTGTTTGATAACCTCATGAATCTTAGGATTCACCCTTCTCGATGTTGAACTGCGGTTTGAAGTCATCCTCCATCAAGATTTTGTGAGTACAAAACTTAGGGTTGATACCCTTAATGTCGGAGAGTTTCCAAGCAATTGCTTGCTTGTGTGACTTTAAGACCTTTATGAGAGCAGTCTTTTCATCTTTACTCAAATCTCGAGCAATAATGACGGGTAATTTATCATCACCCTCAAGAAATGCATATTCGAGATGAGGTGGTAAGTCCTTAAGTTCTACCTCGGAAATTCTTCGTTTTCTCAAGCTGACTTGACTTCCTTATTATGAAGCTCGGCGGGAGGAGTGAAGGATCATCATTGAGCATCTTCTCGATGAGAAGAATATCTCCCTCGATGTCAATTGGAGCGTGATCAATTTCCCATGAAACTGAATCACTAGACAAGTATGCTTCAATCTCTTCTAAGATGAAGTCACTTTCCTCAAATGGAGTGAGAGAAGGAGTAGAATTGGCAATGATGGGTTGAGATGAATGAGTGAGATTATCACTCGAAGAATTATGATCATAACCAAGAACTTCTTGAGAGTACTCTTCAGAAGCAACATCAATGATATCTATTCGGTTAACCGACTCGGAATCATAGTTTGCGGAGTACCTCGAAGTTTGATCAAGGTTAAAGGTGACAGCTTCATTACCTACACGTAATGTGATTTCTTGCTCAAATACATCAATGAGAGCACGGCCCGTTCTCGGGAATCCTCGTCCAACAATGAGAGGAACCCGTGGATCAGCATCGAAATCAACAACTACAAAGTCACCTGGAAAATGGAACTTTCCTACTTTCACGAATACGTCCTCGGCAATGCCAAGTGGACGGGATATTGTACGATCTGCAAGCTCGAGAGTCATGCATGTAGGAGTAAGGTCCGGAAGAAAGTTTCTTCCATCTTGAATAAGGCATCGATTGATGCTTGCACTAAGATCGGCTAAGGCAAAGCATTCAACCATCCCTGGAAATACACAAGGTAAGAGAAATTTTCAAGGATCTCCAAGCTTCTCGGGAAGCTTCTTCAGGATAACTGCAGGAGCAGTTCTAGTTGAAGGAGTTTTTCCATCTCAAACAGTTATTCCTTGTTGCTTAACATGTGTTTGAGAGTTGATGCAAACTTGGGCATCGGCATGATAGCATCCGCAAAGCTTATGTCAAAATGTAGTTCTTGGAAAATTTGAAAAAATTTGTCCATTTGATGACTGGCTTTTTCGCGGAGCTTCTGCTCATTCAAACGTGATGGGTAAGGAATAGAAGATTTGGATTTGGGGTTTTCAACGGAAGCTACAGGAGGTTCAAAAACAACTCCTGGATTGGATTTGGGTTTCGGGACAACTTGAGGATGGACATTTTTGGTACCTCCGTTATTAGTAGGAAGTCCCTTGTCCTTTGTAGCCTCAGGTTCACTTTCCACTACCTTCGGGAGAGAAGAAGAAGAAGAGGTAGTAGGAATAGCGGGTCCATCGTATGATACACCACTTCTGGTTGTGATCGCCTTTGCATCACCCCTCGGGTTAGCGATCGTGTTGCTCGGAAGTTTTCCTGAGCCCGAGGGTTGATCATTTAAAGACTTCTTTAGATCAATCACGACCAACAACCTGTTCATTTCATCTTGGGATTTCATGAATTGTTTCAATAACTCATCATATGATGGTCCAGTTGGAACAATGGCTTGAGTTTGATTAGGAAAATTCTGGCCTTTATTATTCAAATTAAGGCCTTGATTTTGAAAATTTCCTTGATTAGGATTCATATTCCCATGAAATTGATTCCCTCGATTGAAATTGTTTTGATTAAGGTTTCCTTGATGTTGGAAACCTTGATTTGGTCCGGGATAGAAATTACCTTGGTTTTGATAACCTTGGTTCATTCTAGGTTGGTTCGATTCGGTTTTGTATGTTAGGATTCTGGCTAAAACCGGGTGGTCCTTGATAAATATTAGCACGGTAGTTTGGTTCATTTTGAGGACGGTATTGATTACCTCCATGATGTGAAGTACCGGCTATAGCATTGGCTTCAAACGGACTACCATCGGTGGCGATACATTGTAGTATGCATGAGGTCCACCACAAGTAACACAGACCTCGACTTTCTTCACTTCACCATGTGATGGTGTGCGTGTGAAAGTGAATTTCTTTTGGTTTGCAAGAACCAAAGCCTGAACAATATCTGTGAGTTTGTCAATCTTAGCATCGGTGCTAGATGTACTCACGTGAGATGAAGTAGAAGGTCCGGCATTAGGCTGAGCCGATATGTCTTTGTTCGAACGAGGCGGACTGGGACTTGTTTTCTATAATTTGCAAGGCTTCTTTTGTGGTCTTGCTCGGAAATTACCTCAGCGGAGGCATTTAAAGAGTCTTGGTTAGTTTGGTTCAAAACATTGTAGAAAGTATCCATTTGCATTAACTCGGTAAAACCATGATGTGGACACTTTCGAAGCAACTCTTTGTAACGATCCCATGCCTCACCGAATGATTCATCAAATATTTGAGAAAATTTCATTATCTCATTCTTAAGACTTGTAGTTCGAGATGGAGGATAGAATTCGTTAACAAACTTAGTGACTAAATCTTCCCATGTCTCAATGGAACGAGGGGTTGTTTCTCAAGCCAATTCGGGCTTGTCCTCTAGAGAGAATGGGAATAGAAGAAGCTTAATTGCTTCATGTGGGACATTCTTGTATTTGATGGTAGATGCAATCTTGTTAAACCATCGAATATGAGCATGAGGGTCGTCCCGCTCAAAACCATAAAATTGGCTTTGGGTTACAAGATTAAGCAACCCGGTTTTGAGCTCGAAGGTATCGCCACGATGGGGGACAATAATGGCATATCCGTAACCCTCGATGGGTGCTTGGAGAAGCTCATTCATCGGTTTGTCTTACGCCATTACGCGGGGTGGTGGTGCTAGGCGTTCTGAGTCACGGCGGGAAGGAGCGAACGTCCTCTACGCTTCACGTGGAATACTTGCAAGCTCTAAAAGTGGACTTGTAGAGCTGGAAGAACGAGTGCGCATGCACTAAGTTTAAAATCAGTTTTCAAAACAAATGCGAGGCAAAACGACAAGTGAACTTAAACCAATAATCACAAATGAAATGGCTTCTTTGAAAAAGGTATACCAAATCACAAGGACACAAAGGCAAGTTTTGATCTGTAAGATTGGGAACTTATTAATGTTCACACCCCAGTTGGTAGGTGTCTTGCCTTGATTTTTGTGTGGTTGATTTTATGTATTTAAGTACCACAGAAAAAGAGCGTAGGTATGAATTTGTGCTAAGGGTTTAAAACTTTTGGACAATATTTTTGGTATCGTCTCGTTTAACCAAATCGTACCTCTTTAAGAATCACCTCAAAGAAAATACAGGATAGAAAACGTTACGATTGTTTTGTTGTTTTATATTTTGTTTGGTGTTGTTAACACTTTAGGAAAAGTGTTAATGAACTTTTTTTATAACTTTACAAAAACTGTTTACAAAAGGTGGTATATGTGCAAGAATGGGTCTGAGAATGCTTAAAACACGCTAAAGCCTCCCGGCGTGGCAAAATTTGATCGGGCTCAAAATGTCAAGTTTATCACAAAATTCAACCACTTGTGAATGGTCAACCGTAATAAAATTCAAACAGTCTAAAACCAATGCAATTTCCCTTGGAATATAGTGGATTCACGGGTCGTTAAGTCCCACGGAGGATTAATGGTGCTTAAAACGTTAGGATGTCGAATGATCACTAAGGATAATGATCTGTAAGGATTTTGATTGGAAATTATACTCTTGATTGATTGGAATGGTTTTTGGATACAGAACTATAAAGTACAACAATCAGATTAAACAAACTTAAACACGTACGTTTATTAAATTACGTAAACGTACAAAATAAAACGTGAGTTTTAAGAAATAAAAGACCTAAAAATATGAAAATGATATTTTTACAAACCTAATAATAAAAGAAAATTATTAGAAAATTAAAATTATTTTTATAACTATTTATTTAATTATTATTAATTAAAAACTATTTTAAACTATTTAATAATACTCTAAAATATAAGAAAATATGAAATAAAGCTAGAAAAATGAAATTATGACTTAGAAAAATCTAAAATATTATAAAACTTATTTTAAAATTGAAAAGATATTTTTTATGCTTTTTATTTATTTATTATTAATTATTTAATACTTTTTAACTATTTTAAATTCTAATAAATACTAAACAAGCTGAGAAAATTATGAAATTTTTTCTATAAATATCTTATGATGATAGAAAACTAAGAAAATTATAAAAACAAGAAGTGCTTAATAATAAGCTGAAAAAGAAAATTAAAAAGCTAATTTCTATTAAATAAACGCTATCACTATTTTTAAAATGATGTTTTTGTGATTTTTCTTTTATAAACCTATTATACTACTGATTATAAGCAACTTTAATAAAGACAAAATTTTTGGAAATTAAAAATAAGCTGAGAATGAGCTTATGAGCTCAACAGTTTGAGCTTATGGCTTATTTTGATTTTTTAAGCTCAAACAAGCTTCACAGTTGGAACCAAAGTTAAAATAAGATGTAAATAAGCTAAGTGTACTCAAATTAAGCTAAAAAGCACAGATAATCACACTGATAAGCTTAAAATAAGCAAATAAGCACTTATGCTAAGTCTATCTACCAAAAAGGTCTGCAGTCATATCTAAAAGCAATTTTAGCTTATGAAATAAGCTGAAAAGCTCAAAATAAGGACTGAGGTATTGAGTTGAGCTGGTGGGGTGTCCAAAAAGCCAAAGCTCTCACTATGGGGTCCACTAATAAGCTCTGTGTGAGCTTGAGAAAAAGCTTGTAAACACTCAAGTTATATCTTGAACATTCAGTTATACTTGATGGAATGGGACAACTTAAAAAGCTGGTTGCTTGCCCTATCAAATAAGCTACAAAGTGAAAAACTAAGATTGGAACTTTGAGAATGCTAGGTTAACTTTCCAAAAAGCTAAAGTTCACAAGCTGAGCCTCACTAATAAGCTCTGTGTGAGCTTGTGAAAATGGTTGTAAAACTGTGAACAGGGCACTTTTTCAGACAAGGTGTTCAAAATAAGCTAAGAAATAAGCTATTAAATAAGCTAGCTAGAAAATATAAAAAATACTAAGATAAAGATGAGCAGTTATATTTTAATATTCAAAAAGCTCAAATCTTGAAACTTAATATTAAACCCTATATAAAAGGGTTATTATACAAAAAAGTCACTAAAGTTTGCGGGAAATTTGTCCTAAGTCACTAAAGTTTAAAAGTTGTCATTCAGGTTAGTCAACTTATGAAAGTTGTCAACCATGTTACCGAACTTATGAAAGTTGTCATTCAAGTCACTGAACTTGTAAAGACATGACATTTTTGTTACTTAACATATAAAAAGAATAAACGTAAAAATCGCTGAAATTATAGACATGTTTGCTTTTTAACGTTGAGTAACCTAAATGACAACTTTTAAACTTTAGTGACTTAGGAAAAATTTTCCGCAAACTTTAGTGACGTTTTTGTATAATAACCCTATATAAAATTATCTATTTTATTTAAAAACTGACCAAATGGAAATTTTGACTTTTTATATTACACTAATATGTTGACTAATATGAACTTTAGATTGATTCTATTAACTGATTATGTTATAATAACCTAAAATAAGATGGAATTAAGCTAAGTTACCAAGTTCTAAGCTACTATGATGATTTTTAGTTCCTAAATCCTAACAGTTAACTAGATAAGTGAGATTAAAAGTATTTTTGACTTTTTCTTAAATAAGGACTGGTTTTCTTTGTTGCAATAAGATATTAGGTACTTATGTGACACAGAACAATAACAAGAAACAACACCAACACTCTTTAAAACAGTTAAACAAGCAAATCCAAACAGTCCTATATGAAACTGTTTTGAAGCTTTACATACTAAAACAGGTTTTTAAAGCAAGGAATCTAGTGATTATCTTATAATAACTATATTAAAACAAATTTAAACTAAAATTAACAAACTTTAAGCACTTATACTATGAAATGCAAATTATGAGAAATTGCTTACAAATTGAGTTCAAGCATAAAACAGAGAACCAAAGTACTGAGAACACAACCTATAGCTTCCCAAGAAGCAGTAAACCCAAGGCAATCCAAAATTCACCTTGCTCCAGCTTTCTCTCTTCTTCATTCTTGATTTTTTATTTTTCACTAATTTATTTGGTATTTTTGGTATTTTTCTTTTTGATACTAAACAGAGTTTTAAAGGTTACTAAAAGCTTAGAAAATCTTTATAAGGAGCTTAAGTGAGCTTATGAGTCCAAAGCAACAACTAACAACAAAATTAACACATATTGAGATTTTTGAAATGAAAATTGCATAAACTGAATTTGAAACTTGAACACTGAAATTGATTATTGAAAAAGATTTACAATACACTGAACTTGAGAAAAACAGTACTTGAAAGCTAAGAAATACACTGGGAAGCTTAAGTTAATTAAAACGACTAAAGAAATTAAAAATTATTCTAGATACATCTTTACATTGCTTCTCCTTCCTTCTTTATAGCCCTTTGGAGTTCCCACTAGCACTCTGGTCATTTCCCACTTGCAATCATGGCCATTGATTTCTCTGAATTCATCCTAGCCTTTAAAACTGATTTTGGCGCAAAAAGTGGTACTAGTGGATTAGAGCAGGTTTAGAGCAATTAAGGATTTTTGGGTGATTGTGGAGGTGGAGGGGACAAGTTGGGAAGTAGATATGGAGCTAGGGTTGATTTGGCAGTAAAAATAGGTTTTGAGGTGAGGTTGGAGTGTTTGATGGTGGGGATGCATTAAATGCAAGGTAGGCTAATGAGAGGAGGGATGAGTGGAGAGTAGTATAGGTGAGGTGGAAAGGTAGTGAGGTGGTGGTCAAAACCACTGGTTTTGGGTTTACAGGTGATGGTGAAGACGAAGAACAGTATAACTGGTATTTTGGCGCGTTTGACTTTGTTTGACCATTGGATATTAATAACGGGGAGGGGTCAAAATAGGGTATTGGCAGGGGTCAAATGGATTATGGGTGGCTCAAGGTTCATGGTTCAAGGGTCAAGATATTTGGGCTTGGGTTTGCATTTGGGCCAGCTGGTATGTGGATTGGATTTGTGATATTAATAAAAAGGGTCCGGTTTGGTAGCTTAATAACACAAGGACCTTTTATGCAATTTCTGATTTCTCAAGGACTGAACCTGCCATTTTTCCAAAGTTATCACAAGGACCTATCTTGCCATTTATGAATAGTACAAGGACCACATTTGATTATTTTCACTTTTTAAATATCTGAGGACCTTTTATGACAATTTTCAAACTTTAGGGACTAAAGTTGTCATTTTGACCAAAGATTCATTCAAGGACCATTTTTGACAACTTAGAATATTTCAGGGTCCTTGAATGATAAAACTCCACATTTTGGATTCCAGGGACTAGATTTGACAACTTTTGAAACTTGGGGGACTAAAACTGCCAATTATGCAAACTTGATACATTTTTCATCTGATTTTGGTATTTTTGCATTTGAAACACATAAAACACTTATTTGTGATATTTTTATCATTTTGATGCATTTCTGAGTGTTTTCAGATGTTTTTGCAGTTTAAAAGGTATAAAAATGATGAGTATTTAGACACTCATCAAGCTCTGATACCAATCTGTAACACCCCCAAATCTCGGTACAGCGGAAGACTTAATCAAGTTTTCGGGGCGTTACTTTTTGGATTGGTATCGCACACAAGTATAGTAAAAGATAATCATTTAACCATTCAAAACCAATCCCAAATTTAAGTATTCAAAACATTTAATCCAAAATATAAATATTAGGCCCAAAACATGATTTATTAAGATAGGTCCCCAAAGTTTATCAGAGTCAGAAATGATCCTTGAACCCCCGCCTTCTTGCCAAGCTTCCACCGATCACGTATTCCAAACATCTCTCAAATACGTGAGAAATCATGCTAAAAGGTCACTACCTTTGGTGAGTTCATAGGTTTAAGTTAAACAAAATTATAGTGGACTCATGCGAGTTGATTTGCTACGCAAGACCTAAGATAGATAAATACTTTTTCACACATGATCCTACCGGATCTCCAATCAAATCCGCATCCAGGGATTACTTCGGGCCATGACTCTAGTCCAGCAATGTTGTGGCAAAATCTAGAACAATTGCCAACCCCGGACTAGGTCGATGTAGAAGTCTATTCTTAGCTAGGCACGGTAAAACCTAGACTAAGGCAACAACTACCGCACATCTATCTACACAGTCAAGCACATAAGCAAATCCAAATAGTTTTCACGGTCCAAAAACAGTAGCATGATTCTCACCCCAATATAGTTCAAAACGTAGTTAAAACGTATATAAAAGTGGGGCTATGAAACTCACCTCAAGCAATCAACGCACGAATAAACACTAGCAGAAGAAAATGGTATCATGGCACAGCAATTATCGACTCGGCACAACCTATTAATGTAGACAAACTTAATATATACATTCCTCAAAATCAACGTTATCTACCCCAATGTATTCCATTTCGTTATTTCCAAAATGTCTCGTTTCACCGTTTAATCCTAGTGTTTGGTATTCCTCATGTAGGTGTATCGACTCAATATGATGCCATGAATGCACTCAAACAACCAATATGTTATTCTTCGCAACACAATATGCAACTCCATTCAACACAATATGTGACTCAATTCAACACAATATCGACTGTGCGACACAATGAGACGTCTAAGCGATAAGCTCCATAGTCCAATAAGTTTCGGAATAAACGGTAGACCTTATCGAATTCGTCAACTCGATAAACTCAATTATTCATTCGTATCGCTTATTATTCCATAAACCGGTCGCATCCTAACGAGTCATAAGGATAAGTCACCCATTAATAAGGTTACCCAACGTATCTAGCGGGCTCTTATTAGATTTTTCAACCTAATAAGTCCGCTACCCACGTGGATCAACACTATTAATGCTAGGTTATCCGTAACCCATGCACACAACGTAAGTAAATGAATACTTGAAAAACTAGTATTAAATGCCCATAATTGGCATATATCGATAAACGTGTACTCGAAACATCAATTGTTTATTTATTAGAAAACAATTCCATTTTTAGTCGACAGTTTCCGTTAAAAATAGTAAATAACAAGATAATTCTTGTTATCGTTATTTTTGGTACAAAAACCCATTTATTATTTACATTTCATAGTCTATTAGCATTTTCATGTAAATATATATATTTCGTCAAATTCCAATATTAATCTCATATCGTTATTCGTTTCGAGTCCACATGCACGAGTCATAACTTCTCGGCTTTTAATCAATCAATAGTCCAAATTATACTAAAGTCCATGTTACGGCTTTGTCGGAGTCAACTATTGACTAAAAAGTCAAAGTAACACCGACGTAGCTCAAAGTTGACAATTATATATATCAAGTCCAAATTAAAAGTCACAATATCGCAATTCAATCCCAAACCAACTCAAAACAATCTCGCCAACCAATCAATAAACCAAAAGTACTCGAAACC
The DNA here is from genome assembly GCA_910596185.1 of Chrysanthemum makinoi. Classification (NCBI taxonomy): domain Eukaryota; kingdom Viridiplantae; phylum Streptophyta; class Magnoliopsida; order Asterales; family Asteraceae; genus Chrysanthemum; species Chrysanthemum makinoi. The sequence goes on along the minus strand of OU343218.1, from coordinate 100,944,638 downwards.
AATGTTATAACCCTAATGGTCATGACACTCGGTCAAGACCACGTGAACCAAAAAAGCTCTAGAAGCTTTCCGGCTCCACGCGTCTCATCCAAAACTCAACTACATCAACCAACAAGCTACCAAATCGACCCGACTCGGACCCATGACCCAAGTGGGTCAAGTACGAAAGCCAAAGGCCTCGTATGTGCCTCTTGTGGCTCGTACACCACTCCACTCCAATCCAAACATTACCAAATCAATTCCATAACATCCAAATCCAATCATTCAAGCTCCAAACACTAACCAAACACAAAACCCAACAACTATTCTTAATCAAAAACATGAAACTAGACCTAAAATGCATAAACCAATCAAATTGATACACCACACATTTACCAAACACTAAAAACTTGTTTATTTAGACTCTAATTAGACTTAATTTCATGTTCCACCCAAAAGCCCCAAATTTGTTCATAGGGTCGAAACCCTAATTACCAATTCATGGCTTTTTATTGCTTAAAAAAGCTCAAATCATGTTCCATTTACCTTATTCAAACACCAATAGCAAAACCCCTTTGAAACTCTAAAAGTACGAATCTTGATTCGAAGATTTGAAGGTGTTATTGAAGTCCAAATGGAGCGTGTAATATATGGTTGGAAAGAGGAGAAAGAGAGCTTCAAGATGGTGGTGGAGGTGGGGGGTGACGCGCCGTCGTTTGGCCGGAATCTCTCCGGAAAGGCGGCGGCCGGTGGTGGTTTAACATTAGGGTTAGGGTTTCTTGAGGGGAGAGAGAGAGTTAGAGAGAGAAAGTGCTAGTGTGTGTGTTTTAGAGAGAGAAATAAATGTAGTGAATGAGGTAGTGGGTGGGTATATATACATAGGAGCTAGGGACTTGAAAATAATTATTTTGGGGAGGAGGGGGCGCCGGCCATGTAGAAGTGGAGGGGCCGTGGTCGCCATTTTTCGTAAACTATCCCGTTTACCCATTCTCGAGCTCATATATTGTCCCACAAGTGTCCCACAGCGTTTATTAGACTTTCTAACATTATTATTTACATTTTCCCATGAGTTTTGACTATTTATTTGTCAATTTTCGAGTTACGGTCTAAAAGATACAATCTTTCTCGTTTTAGGCTTTTCTAGTGCCGAATCGAATAGTGCCTACCAAATAGAGTTAAAACTCATACGATAACTCATTTAATAATGAAATAAATCATAAAAACCAATAGACGATATAAAATCAAGTCATGGTTTATAGAAATAGTGTTAAAGGCAAAGCTCGGTTCAGTTTAACGTAATGCGGTTACCTAAAATAGACTCCCTAAATTTGCCAGTTGTCACAGATCAAAACACTTGGAGTACATTATTACGCATATAAAGGGAATTTGAATTTATCGTTCCCTTCTCGTTATTTCATAAACTTTAACTTTTCCCATGAGTCCCAATCGTCCGAAAATTGTGTACAAAGGATATGACTCGACTTAGCAACTTATGCAAGCAACTAGATAATTAAACTAAGGGTTTAGGGTGATAACAATAATGCACTAAAAGTGAGTGCATACAAGGTAGGCTAAGGCGATTTGGGTGTACATTTGGGGGTGGGGTGTAAACAATGCTCTTCATTGATATTCCGGAAAACCAAAACATCACAAGAACCGCGAAAAGGATAGGCTCAGAGGGGTTAACTAGGGGTATCGTGTACTAAAGATGAGTACAACGCAAGGGTGTGGGGGAATTACTCAACCGAGGTGGAAGAAGTAATTATATTACAGGTATCAAACAAGGGTTATCCTAATGCCTCTTATCATTTAGTTATTCCTAACTACACAAGTGTAGTCTTACTAGCGATCTCGGGATGCATCACAAAACAAGTTCTAGAATCTATTATACTACCGGTTCACACTCAAAGCATTAAAGATGAATGCTTTAATTCCTACTAATCTAAGGGTGATCCTCACATTTTGGGTGGAATTTAAGTGGTGAAGGGTTTTTGTGCTAGTCATGCAACTTCCTATCCATGAGACGCTTTTGTTAAGACTAACGGCCCACTCCTACATGTCATGAAAAATTGAAAATTTGGTGCAAAAATTACCCTAACCGACATTTTCTCATTGTTTATTACACACATGCAATTGGACAAAGCAAATAATCAAGGATAAGCATAGTTTGAAAGTTCCGTTTTATTTTCCCTCCCTACACTTAAACTGAACATTGTCCCCAATGTTCCCCGAAAGTATCAAAGTTATGATAATGGAAGGTAATTAAAAACGAAAGAAACTAATACTCCCCTGATTAGCTCGGTAGGATCCATGTGTGAAGTAGTGGTTAAATCTTTCTTCAAGAAGAATATTATGCGTGAAAAGCTCCTTCCAATCTTTTGTATCATCTTATTGATAAATTAAACCTGCACACTTGAAGAAAACAAACGAAACCTTCGCGTAAAATGGTGGTAACAATATATAAAAGACTCTACTAAACTAGGATATAATGCTTGTGGAATGGATGTTTACTGATTTTCTTTGAAAATTAAGACCTGGAAAATTTCAAAAATTTATAAGTAGCCGAAAAAGCGAGAAAAAGTAGATAAGTTGTTTATGCTCCTCTGACGCCGTCCGGTTAGCGACCAGCCGTCAGGTTATCTGACAGCGGTATGCGATTTTACGGAAAATTTATATCTTTAGAATCTGGAAAAAGTCTGCCAAAACCATCCATTATGACTTGATACAAGCATTTGACTCGAACAAACACACATGTATATCTTTTAATTAATTGAAATTCTCATGTTTACGTTTCTTTTGAAAGCGTGTGTAATCCTCCCTACACTTATAAACGTATGTAAAATACCTTTATATGTAATTAAGAAGAGGTTAAAGACAAAATAAAGCATTTTTACAAATTAAACATGAGAATAACCAATCAATAAAATATATACGACACAAACAAGAAAACAATTAAGCATGAGTTGCCTCCCACGAAGCGCTTTTCTTTATTTATGAGTCTTGTAGCTAGACTTGAAGTCTTGCCCCTATGTGACTTCACTACCGTCACCTTCTTCCTCATGACGGTCTCCATTGGGGGGTTCCATGTTGTAGAAGTGCCCTATGATGCAATTTTCTAAGAGGTCATCTTCTCCCCAATCGGTCCTATACTCTGGTCCTAGTTTCAAGCAATCCTTATAGAAACCTAGAATCTTGGCCATTACATAATCTACTCCCTTCTCCTTATCCTCCTCATTCCTATAGTAGGTGATAGTTTAAGTTCCTTTTCATCATTGGAGAATGATGAAAACTTCTCAATCTTAAACGGTATTTGGTAAGCTACATCATCGGTCTCATCTTTGAATCTTACTATTCCTAACGATGGATCATAAGTCATCCCGGTGTTTTCTATGAAAGGCTTTCCTAGAATAACATGGGACAAGCTAGGATCTATGGCCGTACTAATATCATTCACCACTATGAAATCCGTAGGAAACATGAAACTACCTACATAGACGGGCAATCCCTTAATTCTACCAAGAAAATTGCAACTAACCCTAGGATTATCGGGGTCTTGCCTAGTTGGGATAGTCTTCTTCATTACCCAATTATAGTAGGTGCTAGTCATGATATTTATTGGGGACTTGCGGTCAATGTATGCTTTCGCCACAAAAAGGTGTCCTATGCAACATGGTATGTTAAGATTCCAAGGGTTCCCAAACTTGATCCTAGGGCTTTTCCTTACGTACATGTGACGGAGGTCTCGTACTAAATATGGGTGGCGAGAGAGTTCTTCTTATGTAGGAAACTTATTGAAATAGTCATTACCTACTTCATCTACTTCCTTGGTTGTTTCATTCCTAGGAGTTTCACTAACCTCAAGTACCGTTTCATGGTTCGCTTCATCATTTGTTCTATTGGGTTTCACTAAGGTGATGGTATTGACGAATTGAACATGCTTAGCTAGCTTACTTGGGTCCTTAATCTCTACACTAGGGGCTTCGGGAGTTGAGATAGCATTAACCTTCCTATCACTATTGGTTATGGCTTTCATGAGGTTATCTATCTTCCTATCCATCTCGGATTGTTGTTGGTTAAAACGGTCCGAGAGCTTAGCTATTTGAGCTTCTTGGGATACGAGTATGTTTTGAAACATCCCTTCTATGTTTTGTTGGGTAGGACCATCAGATGGGGGCCAAGAGAAATCATTAGATGTGAATTCTTTGGTTTGTTCCCAATAGAAGTCGGGTTTGCCCTTCCATGATTCTCGGGCGTCATTGAAAGTCCTAGGTCCGGGTGTTGTAGGGAATCTTCCTCCCGTTCCATTGGTACGCGAGGATGCTTGTTCGGGGAATCTTGTGCAAGCATGAGTGTTATGAGGACCACTACATGGCTCACACGAGGAAGACACTTTGTTCACTTGGCGTGAAGACTTATGATTCTCGTAGGAGCTCATTAGGAATTTAACTTGATCTTCAAGCTCGAGCATCCTACGGTCAGAAGATTGTGAGTCAAGGGGAGGCAAGGAGATTGCCTTTACGGTTTAGGGTAACTCACGGGGGTCATTCCAACTTTCGTTGTCATAGAGAGCAAGGTCCTCTATTATACCCCATGATTCTTCTGCGGTGAGATCACTAAGTTTTCCACCGGCCGCTTGGTCAATGGATCGCTTAGTGGGGAAATTGACATGATCATAGAAGAGTTGGACTTGAAGCCAAAGATCAATGCCGTGATGAGGGACTTTATGGAGTAAGTCCTTGAATCGAGTCCATGCTTCGTAGAGAGATTCACCTTGATGTTGTTGGAACATCAAGATTTCATTCCTAAGCTTAGTGGTTCTCCCTGGTGGGAAAAATTGAGCAAGGAAACGAGAGGTGAGATCATCCCAACTTGAGATGGAGCCGGTGGGAAGTCGCTCAAGCCAATTACTAGCTTGGTCCCAGTAGATAGAATTGGAAGAGAGCGAGCGTGGTCTTCCCAGAGTAGTAGCATCGAGGTCGATGGAATCGACAATTTTAAGGAAATCCTTAAGATCTTGATTAGGATCTTCGGAACGAAGTCCATGGAATGCACATCCGTTTTGCACCAACCGGATGGTGTCGGATCGCAGGGCCATAGTTTGGGATTGGTCGGGAAGCTCAATGGTGTTTCTATAGCCTAGGTGGCTTGGTCTCGAGTATTCACCAAGAGTACGGGCTCTTGGCGGGTCATTTGGTGGTAGGTTGATGAATGGTGGTGGATTATCACCTTCTATGATGAAAAGTGATGGGGTTTACGAACAAAGTCACGAAGAAGTGGGATAGACTACGAGGAAGCTACAAATGGAAAAAAATTTACTTGATAGGAATCAAGCAAGGAAACCTAAATGAAGTGAATTCCTAACTAGCTATTCTATTCCCCGGCAGCGGCACCAAAAACTTGATGACGCTTACGAAGCGCGTTCGGTGTCAAAGGAACTTCCTTTTCGTCGAGAAATTTTTTCAACACCCTAGGCAGTGAAGCTAATCGTTGTAGTGTAGTATTAGGGTAAGCCACGGGTATTGATATCGTTCTCTATGGGAATAGGAATGCTAGTTGAGAATTACTACGCTAAGGTTGGGGTTGAGGAAGATTATTTTTTAGCTTTTCATATTTTTTAGAAAATGGAAAGGTACGAATCTCGGAGTTTTGATTTGGGGGTTGGTATTTCTACCGATTACTCTACTTATCTAATTATCTAATCTAAACTAGTGGGTAGTCTATGTCTAATTATTGTGTGCTCGTATGATGATTTAAAAATGTGTTTACTTAGGTTTTATTACTCCTTAATTATCTCCTATTGATGGTTGAATTGTCACGTCCTTATTCTTAATCGCGTTGTGTTTCTAAGGTCGTAGGGTATGCATTTATCCCTAACTCTTTGAAACTACCAAAGGTTATTGCCTACAAAATCTCTAGGATTTATAAACTTAACACTAAGGTACTCTTCGGATGTTTTAGCCTACAATGACTCTAGGTAACTATAAGCTAAGGTTCACAAAGATTAATCAAGCATTAACTACACAACGAATGACCTATCGCAACACTAGATAATTAATAATTAAGATAAGAGACAACCAATCAATATTCAATAATCAAGTTTCATATTTCCTAAGCAAACACACAAGTAAATTAGCCGGACATGGGAAACATGCAAGCATACAAACAATTAATTGAAGACATAATCGAATTAATGAAGTAAAACACTTATCTTGATATAAGATAGGGTATGGAACCCTAAAATACTGTACAAGACAACCTTGGTTCGGTTTAGGTTTTTACTCCACAAAACTACACACTGAAAACTAAAAAAATTCGGTTTCTTTATATAATGTTACAATCGCGACGGCGTCACCTTTTAGGTTATGACGCCATCGGGTCACCGTCATTAGGGTTTCGTCTTGGCCATGTTAACATTGTGACGTCGTCACCTTATGCTTGTGACGCCGTCGCCTTCAATCTCTGACGTCGTCTGGATCAAATCTAGACCGTCTGAGCTGCAACGCCCTACTCTTTTAAAACCTGATGTCGTCACTTGAAAATAAGCAATTTGGCTACTGTATCGTCACAAGACATGTCGCGACGGCGTCACCATTCTGGTCGTGACGCCGTCTCCTTCAGTTCCAGCAGCCTGAGTGTCTCGATTCTTGACTTTGGCCATTTTCTTCATATATTCACGCCTTTTCGTCCGAATAAGTGTCATTCTAGCAATTTGCCTTCAAGAGACCTAAAAAGTGAAAAGGAACGAAATTAGGTAGTAACGGATACAAAAGTGATCAATTAAGGGCTTAAATGACCCCTCAAAATGGTACCTTTTAAATCCTTATATCAAGGGTTGTATTTGGGGTAAAAGGCCAAGTTCTAAAGTTTAGAAGCTACCGGCACACTCATAATTTGGTGTATTTAGGGTAAAAATTGGGAAACGGATTAGGCTAATCTCACCATAATATCAAGGGTTGTATGTGGTCGGCTAAGGTCTAATCTAGTTAGGTTAAGAAAAAATGTTAAAATTTTAAAAATGGCATAATTTTTCAAAATAAACTAGAAAAACGAGGGAAAAATAATGTTCAAGAGATAATTCTACTCCCGTCCCCCCACTTGAATTGTACAAAGTCCCTTTTGTACTAAGCATTAAATAAAGGTGAAGAGAAAAGTAGAATTAGAGCGAGAACTTCCCTGAAATTTGCTCCAAAAAGAGAGAAGGCCTACGAAAAAGAGACGTGCCTTCGTATAAGTGTCATGAACAAACTTCAATCCCTGAAATCACACTACCGACAAGCATAATTCTAAAAACAAAAATAAATAAAAAATAAAAACAAACCTAACTTACTTTCGTAGGAATCACGGTTGCATTTAGCATATGCAACAAGCCTTTTAAACCACTTGGTGTCCTAAGTGGACGAGTGAAGTCTCTTGAGGGTTTACAGGGAACATACCCACAAAGTTCATTTAAAATACTAATACAAGGTTATTGTGTTTTAAAATGAAAGAATTAAAGTAGAGGAAGGTTACGTCGTAACTCTTTTGAGGGAGTTACTGTGTAAGTAGCAAAAACTTGAAATAAGTTTTGCGAAAGGTTACGGCATAACCACTTAGATGGTATTACGCGTAATTGATAATCGTCTAATAATTACTGCGCATAAGGTTGGTTACTGGCGTAACCATTGAGATGAGTTCGCAGTAACTAGTGTCGATCGACAAACTCTGAAGAAGAATTTCTTCAAGTTTCTGCAAAATTGTTAGAAAACATAAAACCCTACTGAGAAATGGAATTGAAACAAAGAAAGGATAATGGTTGTCTCCCGAAAGGGCACTTTTCTTTATTTACGAGTCTTTAAGTTAGACTCAGATCCGCGGGGCTTCATGGGGGCCTTTGGACTTGCCCGACTTCTTCAATGTCTTTCATCAAGTTATGCCTCATCCAGGCAACATTTGTGGCAGTTCGGAGGTATTCTTTAGTTTTGATTTTCAGTATTTCGCAAAATTTTTCCTTCGGTCCCAAGTGGTAGCGAGTAAACTCATATTTTTCAACAATAATTGGTGGTGGCCTCTTGTAGGGAATCCCAAGGAGCTTGCACCTCCTTTGCTCATAAGCTTCGTCATCGGGATCAGTAAACTCCTCATTCCCTTGCAACTCAAGGTAATCTAAAATCCCTTCAATGTCATCGTCATCAGAAGCGGTAACCTTAAACCATTCTTCATCTAGCAGATTCTCCACTAGTACACGCTTGCACTCTTCTTTTTCATCTCTAACCAATTCCTTGTCATCCTTAATTTTTATTTCACTCGTGTTTGTTAAGACTTTGAATTTTCTCTACCATGCGCTTCCAAATCTACTCTTTGGTTAATGTATTAACATGTCCATACTTAATCTTCACCCAACTATCGAACCTAGGTTGACCAGCCAAGGCAAACTCGTTCTCTCCTCATCGTTTTTTGAGGACCTGATACTTACACGCGTCGTTCGTCGTCAAAGGAACTTCCTTTTCGTCGAGCAAGTTTTTCAACACCCTAGGCAGTGAACCTAATCATTGTAGTGTAGTAATTAGGGTAAGCCACGGATATTAATATCGTTCTCTAGGGGAATAGGAATGCTAGTAAGAAGTTACTACGCTAAGGTTGGGGTTGAGGAAGATTATTTTTTATCTTTTTATGTTTTTTAGGAAATTGAAAGGTGCACGAATCTCGGGTTTGGATTTGGAGGTTGGTATTGCTACCGATTACTCTACTTATCTAATTATCTAATCTAAGGTGTATGTAGTCTATGTCTAATTATTGTGTGCTCGTATGATAGTTTAAAGATGTGTTTACTTAGGTTTTACTACTCCTTAATTATCTCCTATTGGTGGTTGAATTGTCCCGTCCTTATTCTTAGTTGCGTTGTGTGTCTAAAGTTGTAGGGTATGCGTATGTTCCTAACTCTTTGAACTTACCAAATGGTCTCGTCTACAAAACCCACTAGGGATAATAAACTCTTACTCTAAGGCACTCTTTGGATGGTTTAGCTTACAACTACTCAAGGAGCTATATTCTAAGGTTCACAAAGATTTAATCAAGCATTAAGTTCACAACGAATGACCTATCGCACTACTAGATCATTAATCAACTAAGATAAGAGACAACCAATCAATATTCAATAATTAAGTTTCATATTCCCTATGCAAACACACAAGTAAATTAGCCGGACATGGAGAACATGCAAGCATACACACAAATAATCAAAGACATAATTGAATTAATGAAGTAAAACACTTATCTTGGTGTAAGATAGGGTTTGGAACCCTAAAATACTGTACAAGACAGCCTTGGTTCGGTTTAGGTTTTACTCCAAAAGACTACACACTAATACTGAAAATTCTCATTCTATATATAAGATTACATATCGCGGCGTAAGCACCTTATGTTTTGTGGGCGCGTCGGTCGCCGTCATTAGGGTTTTGTCTTGGCCACGTTAGACTTGCGGCGGCGTCACCTTGAGATTGTGACACCGTCCTCTTCAACCGGCCGTGCCACGGATTGAATCTAGGCGATTAAGAGTTGCGGACCGGCTTCTCTTTTAATAACTTGACGTCGTCACTTGAAAATAAGATTTTTGGCTTCGTCGTCACAAAATCCTCGGCGGCGTCCTTGAATAGCGATGGCCCGTCACCTTGTATTTTAGCATTTGGAGTGTCTCGATTCTTGACTTTGTCCATTTTCTTCGTATATTCGCGCCTTTTTGTCCAAATAAGTGCCATTGCAGCAATTTGCCTTCACGAGACCTAAAAAGTGAAAAGGAACGATATTAAGTAATACCGGATACAAAAGTGATCAAATAAGGGCTTAAATGACCCCTCAAAAGGTACCTTTTAAAACCTTATCAAATATCCCTACACTTGGTATTTGCTTGTCCTCAAGCAAATGTGCTTTTAACCAATTAATTTATAAGTTAGGGGTCATGAAGCATTGGTTTAAAACAGTCCACAACACATATAAGCCCAACAAAAGTCATAACAAGCACGAAAATTACATACTAGCACCTCACATGGGGTGTTTGGATACTCACATCTCTCGGGTGTATATGAAATATAACAAGTTGGAAATGGAAGATAAACACTCATTAACGGTCCTAGTACATAGATTACCATAGGCTTGAGAATAGATCAAACCTCCATCGCTTTGGCGTAAGCACCTAGAAAATACTATCAAAGAGGTCTTTAAAGGGTTGTAACGTTAGGCTTACGGTAGGGAAACAAAGGGTTTGGTGGGATAAGCTTTTTAGTGGTGGCAAGTCAAAAATCTCTATGTTAAATGCATACGAAGAATGGCGTTGCTAAGCCAAGACTCGACACTCTAGACTTTAGCTAAGTGAAACAAACAAACATAAATTTAAAGGATAGATATAGGATGGTAGCCCGTGTATTTTTTTTTTCTCTATTTTTTTTTTCTTTTCTCTTTTTCTATTTTTTTTTATTTTTTTTCATACCTTTTACTCTACCATCCTCTATGGTAACATCAAAATGATAGGGATTTATAGGCACATCCCTACACTTGAGTTTTATTACTCTAACACTAATTTGACCCGAATTGAAAAGATCAAAACACTTGGGGTACATTATTACGCATACAAAGGGAATTTGAATTTAACGTTCCCTTCCCGTCATTTCATAAACTTTAACTTTTCCCATGAATCCCAATCATCCCAAAAGCTGTACAAAGGATATGACTCGACTTAGCAACTAATGCAAGCAACTAGATAATTGAACTAAGGGTTTAGTGTGATAACAATAATGCACTAAAAGTGAGTGCATAAAAGGTAGGCTAAGGCGATTTGGGTGTATATTTGGGGGTGGGGTGTAAACAATGCTCTTCATTGATATTCTGGAGAAAACCGAAACATCACAAGAACCGCGAAAAGGATAGGCTCTGAGGGGTTAACTAGGGGTATCGTGTACTAAAGATAAGTACAACGCAAAAGGTGTGGGGGAATTACTCAACCGATGTGGAAGAAGTAATTATATTACGGGTATCAAACAAGGGTTATCCTAATGCCTCTTATCATTTAGTTATTCCTAACTACACAAGTGTAGTCTTACTAGCGATCTCGGAATGCATCACAAAACAAGTTCTAGAATCTAATATAATACCGGTTCACACTCTAAGAATTAAAGACGAATGCTTTAATTCCGACTAATCTAAGGGCGATCCTCACATTTTGTGTGGAATTTAGGTGGTAAAGGGTTTTTGTGCTAGTCATGCAACTTCCTATCCGTGAGACGCTTTTGTTAAAACTAATGGCCCACTCCTATATGTCATGAAAAATTAAAAATTTGGTGCCAAAATTACCCTAACCGACATTTTCTCATGGTTTATTACACAAATACAATTGGATAAAGCAAATAATCAAGGATATGCATAGTTTCAAAGTTCCCGTTTTATTTTCCATCCCTACACTTAAACTGAACATTGTCCCCAATGTTCCCCGAAAGTATCAAAGTTATGATAATGGACGGTAATTAAAAACCAAAGAAACTAATACTCCCCTGATTAGCTCGGTAGGATCCGTGTAAAGTAGTGGTTAAATCTTTCCCAAGAAGAATGTATGCGTGAAAAGCTCCTTCCAATCTTAAGTAACTTCTTCTTGATAAATTAAACACACTTGATGAAAACAAACGAAACCTTCGCGTAAAATCGGCGGTAATAATATATATAAGACTCGATTTAAACTAGGATATAATGCTTGTGGAATGGATGTTTGAAATTTACGGAAAATTAAGACACGGAAAATTCAAAAATTTATAAGTAGCTCGAGAAGCGAGAAAAAGGTAATCTAATGTTTTACTCCTTCGGCGTCAGTTGCAATCTGGCCGTCCAGTTATCTGACAAAAGCGGTCTTGATTTTAAAACAATTATGAAAAATTTACATCTTTAGAATCTGGAAAAATTTACGCAAAAATCCATTATGACTCAATACAAGCATTTGACTCGAACAAACACACATATATATCTTTTAGTTAATTGTTATTCTCATGTTTACGTTTCTTTTGAAAACGTGTGTAATCCTCCCTACACTTATCCCTTATGTAAAATACCTTTATATACAATTAAGACGAGGTTAAAAATAAAATAAAGCATTTTTACAAATTTAAACATGAGAATATTCAATTAGTAAAAAATATATGACACTAACAAGCAAACAATTAAGCATGGGTTGCCTCCCACGAAGTGCTTTTCTTTATTTAAGAGTCTTGTAGCTTGACTCGTAGTCGTGCTCCTACGTACCGATATAAGTAAGCCTATCCTCAACAATGTCATAAGGATCAAACTTATCATTCAAGTTCCTAGTAGTACGTTTGGTTAGATATGCCTTTTCAAACTTCTCTCCATCGGGATCATAGATTGTTATCCTAATGTGCCACTCTCCATCACCGTCACTAGGTTGTTTATCCCAATCCCATTTGTATTTAGATTTCTCAACTTTCCACTTATTCATGACAAGGTTGACGGGCAAGCTTCCTAGGAACTCGGTCATCTTCCTAAATACTAAGGCATCCTCGAACGGGTTCACTTCCATGTCCCTAGCCATTTCTTTTTCTTGGAAAGTTACTTTACTAGTGAAGGCTTCATCTAGGTAAAAAGGTCTTTGGGGACCTATGAGGTTCTTATCTATCCAAGGTCCATATCTAGAAGGTTCTCTATCCAACCTAATCTCATGTGGGATTTCCTCTTCTTTGTAAATGCATATGCTTTTGACATCGTAAATTGATCTAGCACTTCCCTCTCCTACCACTATCTTGGACATCTTACAATCGATGATGGCACTTGCGGTAGCTAAGAATCCTCTTCCTACTAGTAATGGGCATGTCGGGTCCTTATTCATGTCTAGCACATGAAAGTCGGCAAAAGAGTCAACTCTCCCTACGTGTACTACCATGTCTTTTATTATTCCTACCGGACGTGCAACACTACCGACCGCTAGACCTAAGATGGTTTCCGTTGGTTCTATTTTACCTAAGTTAAGGCTTCTATGGAGGGACAACGGAACAAGATTGATGCATGACCCTAAGTCGGTTAGAGCGTCGAGAGTTTGGAAGTTCCAAGCCTACACGGAAGACTAAATAGCAGGGATCGTCTAACTTCTTAGGTAAATTATTTACGCACTTTAAAAGCGGACCCATGTTCTCCAAGCTTAAGTTCTAACTCATATTTTTCTTTTAAAGCATTATAATAAGGTGCATGAGCTAAGACCTCAAGAATCGGTTTTTCTTGATGGAGTTCCTTGTACTCCTCCTCTAAACTAGGTTTGGATTCTTGGTTGACGGGTTTCTCAAAAGTAGGTTCTACCAATGGTGCAGGGTCTTGGTACCTCATTTTGGATGGCTTGGAACCCTTTTTTATAGCATTTACCGAGTGAACCGTTGGGTGTGAGGGACATGGATGTGCATTCTCCCATGGTGAACAAGAACATGAAGTCGATGAAATCGAATTCACTTTTGGGTTCTTTATAGTATCACTTGGGAGTGCTCCAACTTCCCGTTCATTGAAGGCTTTTAAGAGGGCATCAAGCTTGTTTGTCATCTCGCTTTGTCTTTGCTTAAAATCGGCTTCAAGCTTAGTCAATCGAGTCTCTTGAGATGACAAGAATCTAGATGCAATTGCCTCAAGATTAGTGGGGTTCCTATTAGGTGGACTAGATGAGCTTTGGGGTGTGCTTGAGTTTTGGTTCCACTTAAGGTTAGGGTGATTTCTCCACGAGGGTTGTAAATTTCCTAAGTTGTTTTGTTGGGCTTGAAAGTGTACCACTTCTCTCCCGGTCAGATGCATACTTGCGGGCGTAATAGTCGCCAAAGCTTGTTCTCAGGGAGTCTTGTGCAATCACAAGTGTCATGGAGACCACTACATAACTCACAAGGAAGAGTGATTTTATTCACTTGATGCGAAGACTTAGGATTTTCGTAGGAACTCATTAGGAATTTAACTTGATCTTCAAGTTCGATCATCCTACGATCGGAAGATTGTGAGTCAATGGGAGGCAAGGAGATTGCCTTAGCGGTTTTGGGCAGACTCAGGGGGTCATTCCAACTTTTGTTGTCATAGAGAGCAAGGTCCTCTATTATACCCCATGATTCTTCAGCGGTGAGATCACTAAGTTTTCCACGGCGCTTGGTCAATGGATTGCTTGGTGAGGAAGTTGACATGATCATAAAATATTTGGACTTGGAGCCAAAGATCAATGCCGTGATGAGGGACTTTATGAAGTAAGTCCTTGAATCGAGTCCATGCTTCAGTAGAGATTCATATTGGCGTTGTTGGAACATCAAGATGTCATTCCTAAGTTTAGTGGTTCTCCCGGTGGGAAAATTGAGGAAGGAAGGAGAGGTAAGATCATCCCAACTTGAGATGGAACCGTGGGGTCGCCAAGCCAATTACTAGCTTGGTCAGTAAGAAAATTGGAAGAGACACGGTAGCGTGGTCTCCCAGAGTAGTAGCATCAAGGTCGATGGAATCGACAATTTTAAGAAATCCCTAAGATCTTTTTTTGGATCTTGGAGCGAAGTCCATGGAATTCACATTCGTTTTGCACCAACCGGATGGTGTCGGATCGCAGGGCCGTAGTTTGGGCTTGGTGGGGAAGCTCAATGGTGTTCCTATAGCCTAGGTGGCTTGGTCCAGTATTCACCAAGAGTCTGGGATCTTGGCGGGTCAGTTGGTGGTGGATTGATGAATGGTGGGTGGTTATCACCTTCCATGATGAAAAGTGATGGGATTACGAACAAAGGTCACGAAGAAGGGGATAGACTAAGAGAAAGCTAAAAATGAGAAAAATTTACTTGATAGGAATCAAGCAAAGAAACCTAAGCGAGGTGGACTACTAACTAGCTATTCTATTCCCTCACGGCGGCGCCAAAACTTGATAACGCTACAGCGTGAACAAGTTTTTCAACACCCTAGGCAATGAACCTAATCGTTGTAGTGTAGTAATTAGGGTAAGCCACGGGTATTAATATCGTTCTCTGGGGGAATAGGAATGCTAGTAAGAAGTTACTACGCTAAGGTTGGGGTTGAGGAAGATTATTTTTTATCTTTTTATGTTTTAGGAAATTGAAAGGTCTGAATCTCGGGGTTTGGATTTGGGGGTTGTTATTGCTACCGATTACTCTACTTATCTAATTATCTAATATAAGGTGTATGTAGTCTATGTCTAATTATTGTGTGCTATTATGATAGTTTAAAGATGTGTTTACTTAGGTTTTACTACTCCTTAATTATCTCCTATTGGTGGTTGAATTGTCACGTCCTTATTCTTAGTTGCGTTGTGTGTCTAAAGTTGTAGGGTATGCGTATGTTCCCTAACTCTTTGAACTTACCAAAGGGTCTCGTCTACAAAACCCACTAGGGATAATAAACTCTTACTCTAAGGCACTCTTTGGATGGTTTAGCTTACAACTACTCAAGGAGCTATATTCTAAGGTTCACAAAGATTTAATCAAGCATTAAGTTCACAATGAATGACCTATCGCACTACTAGATCATTAATCAACTAAGATAAGAGACAACCAATCAATATTCAATAATTAAGTTTCATATTCCCTAAGCAAACACACAAGTAAATTAGCCGGACATGGAGAACATGCAAGCATACACACAAATAATCAAAGACATAATTGAATTAATGAAGTAAAACACTTATCTTGGTGTAAGATAGGGTTTTCAACCCTAAAAATCATTGACTGACCCCTTGGTTCGGTTTAGGTTTTACTCCAAACTACACACTAATCTTGAAAAATTAGGATTCTATATATAAGATTACATATGGCGTCACGCTTATTATTTTGTGGCGCTTGCCGGGTCAGCGTCATTAGGGTTTCGTCTTGGCCACGTTAGACTTGCGATGGCGTCACCTTGTGATTGTGACACCATCCTCTTGACTTCGGCGCTGCGTATTGAATCTAATTTTGTAGAGTTGCGGCGGCCTTCTCTTTTTAACTTGGCGTCGTCACTTGAAAATAAGAGTTTTGGCTTACGTCGTCACAAAATCCTCCGGCGGCGCGGCAGATAAGCGGTGGCCGGTCACCTTGTTTTTCAGCGGCTGGAGTGTCTCGATTCTTGACTTTGGCCATTTTCTTCTTGTATATCCAGCCTTTTAGGTCCAAATAAGTGCCATTGCAGCAATTTGCCTTCAGGGCCTAAAAGTGAAAGGCGATATTAAGTAATAAAGGATACAAAAGTGATCAAACAAGGGCTTAAATGACCCCTCAAAAAGGTACCTTTTAAAACCTTATCAGGACCAAAAGAATTCGTTTTTTCCTATTCTCCTTAAGCTGCTTCCCCCGTTACATCTATCTTCATACGGGTTGCATGATACCCAGAAAGTCTCCCCAGGAGCTTATATTCTTTCACACCAGTGACTTTGGATCTCATTGTTTTCAGCCGGCTTAAATGATCTTCCGTGCAGTAGATGCCATTCTTAACCACTTCCTTTTTCTGATGATGATCCTCGTAATCAATCT
>OU343218.1:100893396-100928072 GCA_910596185.1 Chrysanthemum makinoi | reverse complement strand
CAAGTTTTTCAAGAGCTTTTCATATTTTAAAACAATTGTGGAGGTCTCAGTAAGGTCTTTCATGATCTTCAACGAATATGTTTGCAAAATGATGGACATAATATGATAAATCGAGAACATCTTGAAGAGAGTCATTTAAAGTTTCCAAAACTTTGGTGTTTAACACTTTCATTAGCTTGCTTTACGAGATTTATGGTCCTTGACAAAGTCGATTGTTTCTTTCAAAAATGCTTGTTGAAATGAATTACCCTCGCCTTGATGCGGTCGGTGAGAAATTTGAGTTTCAAAAACTTTCTTTGTTGATGTCAAAACTAGAGAACCAGGTAGGTGTAATAGTGGTTTTAGTTTTAATGATTTCTTGAAGATCCATTCTAGAGTTTTTACATTGTCTAAAATACTTCTCGCATCACTTGTGTTAAAAGGATTATTTGAAGACATTTGTTCAATGTTCAAAAGAGATTTTGAGACAACGGTTGGTTTTGAAACATTTTGAAGCAGTGTTGACTCTTTGTTTGAAACATTTTGTGTGATGGAGAACTTTGACTTTTCTTTTGATTGACAAAGCGATTCGAGTAAATTTTGTTCCATTTGTTATAGTCAATAGGTTTGATTTCCGGACCTTTTTGTTTCATTCTTGATCTACTCATCGGATAGTTCTAACGTTTCAAGAGAATCACTTGAACAATAATGGGTTTATGCAACATTTCCATTGTTTAACACATTCCCGATTTCCCGCTTTCTTGAAACGAAAAAGGGTCGTTACCAAGTGCCATTCTATTAGTATAGTATGTGAATTCGCAGATTAAACTTATCTTGATTGTTTTGGCGAGAATGACCCGTTTTTAAACAAATTTTCCAAAGTTTGGATTTTCTCATTTTATCAAGAATTTCATCAAGAGAATCTTCGTTTTGAAAAATGGAGTTACCAGCTGCTTCTTCCCTTTTCAAGATCGTAAAACATTGCTTTTTGTTTGAAGAATTGGTCATGCATCGAAATTTCCTTGTTTAAAGATTTAATTTTCAAGTTTGAATTCACATCAAGTGTGTTATATTTGATTTGCAATTCTTTTTCTTTAGAAACCAAATTTCGATAACCAATTTCTAGTGATTCTTTTGTTTTCACGAGATTCAAAAGCTTTTGCGTTCTCCTTGTAACTCTCAAGCTCAGCGGTCAATTTGGCATTTGCGGCCTTAACATCGCGATTGACCTTTTTAACTTTCTCAATTTCAATGCCACGGTTGTTGATTAATGATTCAAAATAGCTTGAGTTTCCTCATCGGTCTCGATTATTTTGTGCCACGCCTAGGATCCACATTTGGAGTTTGAGAGTTAGTATTGCTACAACTTAGGATTGTCGGTGTGTATCATAAGTAGGTTATGTCGGAATCGTTGGGTCATGAGTAAACACATCAAATATGACATTGTTATAGCATGGATCGTTGATTGGTACCTCGGATGCTGCGTTGGCGTCATATAGGCAGGGAGTGCGTCGAGAATCGTCGTCGTACTTAGTCTCGAAGATTTGCCATAAAGATGCGGTTGCATTAGTTCCTCGAGGTCTTCCAAATCATCCATAATAGCCATGAAGTCATGTTCCTCAGCGCTCAATTGAAGTCCAGATTGTTCCTTTTGTACCAACGAATAGCTTTCCGAAGATACATAAGATCCTTCTTTTTCGCTTAGTTGGACAATTCCTTGCCATGTGACCCAATCCTTGAGCTTATAACACTTAACCTTGATTACCGATTCACATTCCGTAATTCCCAACGACCAGGTACGAACATTCCCACCGATTACCCTACTCTATTCCAACATTCACCCATCCGATTACCTGATTCGAACCGCTGATTACCCATGCAAAATCTATTAGCATATCCTGGCTGATTCCCAATAACTCCAACCATTTGACCTTGATTGCCCATGTTCCACCGGCCGCAATTTTCACATTGCGAGTTTGATGAAATCCTTTGGTTGTTGTTAGTTGGTGTGGAATAGCGACCTCTTAATGCTTTACCCAAGAATACAAATGCTTGTGACAAAGCTTCTGGTTCCATTTCAAGATCAGTGATTCCTTGTTCCTGGTAATGTTGTTGTTCGGGTGGATAGTTTTGTTGTTGAGGGATGTATGGCTGCAAGTTGTTGTTAGTGGAAGATGATGAAGCTTGTTGTTGTGTGTATTCACCAGTTTGAGTCTTTGCAATGAGTGCTAATGGATCATGATTCTTTGCTAATCTTTCTTGCCGGACTTCATTCACTTCATTTTGGTTTTGTTTCAGAAAATCGTTGAGTTGATCAAAGTTCACTTGATGTAAGTCCTTTGTTTGGTTGACAATAGTGACATATCGTCCCCATTCTTATGGTAGATTGTTCAGGAACTTGATGTTGCTCACGATAGTTCTGGTGTCAACTTGTTTCGATCGCTCATTCATTAAAGTACAAAACCTTCCATAGTAGGATTCAATGGATTCTCCAGGAGTAGATGTAAACTTCTCCCATGCAGTTAGCAACTTGTTCTCAGTGTCTTTGTGATTTATGTTCCATGACAAAGTCGTCTAACACGTTCCCACATGTCAGCAGTTTCAACCTGTCTCTGGCAGGCAAAGATGTCTCTGGTAAACCCGGTTGTATAATATGAATTGCCATGCCATTTGCTTCGACTTGTTTCGATCCTCTTTAGAGTATTCGGTGTCTTTTGAAGGCGAAAAAATGGTGGGGCGGAGGTGTTCCATCAAAGATTTCGGGGTCTTGGACTTGTCGGTATGAAGGGTCCATCACGAATAGATTTGATCATCAATATTCCATTAGGTTTTGTCTTGATGTAACGAAGCATTCGACTTGTCCATTGAAGATAACCACCTTTTTCCAACATAGGAGGACGGTTTTGGCACCGCTGCATGAATATCTTGTTGAGTTACCATTGATGAAGGTATGATCTGATAAAGTTGATGTAGGATCGATTCAACGATAAAGGAGTTGTGGTTGATGAAGATAAAGCTCAGTTGAGGTGTTTAGAAAGTCGTACTCGTAACCTTGGTTCTAAAAATTTACCCAAAATTTGAAATTCACTATAAAAATCAATTCTAAGGGCGTATGAAAAATTTGAGTTATGACAATTTTGCCCAAATTTGACCCAAAAATTTGAATTTAGGCCCAAAATTTGAATTTTGACCAAAATTTTCATGATTAAACCAAAATTTGAATTTCGCTAAAAATTGAACTTTTAGTCTCCTCAAAAATTTTATCAGGTTGAGGGTGTTTTTTTTAAACCTTTATCATTAGAAAGAGCTTAGGCGTAGAAAACGAGTTCGAGTACAACTGAGGGAGGCTTAGGTTGAGATTGTGCTATCATAGGGATCTTATCTTGTGTCGGCAAGTAGACAAAAGTTACTCGTAAAACGCACGCAGCGTGAAGTTATGCGTAGAGTTATAAATGGCTTTTAGCTTATCGCGAACTATGGTTAAGAACAAAATCCTTTACAACTTGTCACAGTAAGGGATATCCAAAGTCGAAGTGTTCCACAAACTTATCCAAGTGAGGGAAGCACTAAGTAACCTTTGATGCTCGAAGATTCTTAGCCAAAAGTTATGCGTTAGGAACTTGCGGCGAGAAAAGAGGTTTTGACTTTCTTGGCGTGAGAACTAGGGTTTTGACTATTTTGACTTCTACTGTAAGAGATTTCCAGCTGATTCAAATGATTTCTTTTGCACGATAGCCTTAAAAATAACTTAATAACTTAAAATGTTGACACTTATTCACCCAAAGTGCTTAGAAAAATTCTGATAAAATGACCAACAGAACAAATCAGTTCAAAAGTGAAAAGAAACACGTAAAGCCGAACTTTTGCAAAAGCTGAAACTTTAGCACCAAATAAACCTTAAACCACAAGAATCTTGAATTTTAAGTGCAAAAATAAACTTCATATCAGCTCAAATATCCTACTCGTAAATTAAACTACTGGCGTAACCCTTCAAAACAAACACAAACACTCCTAAACCATTGTTGAAGATAGATACCAATTGTTAGGACCTAAGATATATCAACCTTATCACTTTACCAAGCAAAGCAAACACAAGTATAACCACGAACACAAACGATGAATTAGAATAAGAAAGAAAAGATGAAGAGATGGTGACTTGAAATATGTATAAGTCATGTATGTTTAGAGAGATAAAGGAAAGAAATGAAAACAATAAGATGTTATATTGCTTCAAAGGAAATACACACACACACACACACTTTCAAGCACACCCCTCAAATGAGACTTTGAGGGGTATTTATAGTACAAGTAACTAGATGCCCTAATGGGCTTGGGTTTGGGCCTCGTGGACTTGGATTGGATAACAAGTGATAAAAGGCTAGCTTAACATAACTATTAGCTATTTAGCTTCGCCTAATCTGAGCCGTTGACTATTCTATCACGATATCTAACACACGTTTCAAAGTTCCTAATCGTGAATGACCATCACTTCTAATAAAAACTATTAAGGCTAAATGGACTTACGTTCAGAAGATCCTAATCGACATCTTAAGGATTTCCTTAAAATTGTCGATTCCATCGACCTCGATGCCTACTACTTTCGGAGGACCACCGCGCTGCCTCTTCCAATTCTATCTCTGGGACCAAGCTAGTAATTTGGCAGCGACTCCGTGGCTCCATCTCAAGTTGGGATGATCTCACCTCTCACTTTCTTGCTCAATTTTTCCCACCGGGGAGAACCACTAAGCTTAGGAATGAAATCTTGATGTTCCAACAACATCAAGGTGAATCTCTCACGAAGCATGGACTCGATTCAAGGACTTACATCATAAAGTCCCTCATCACGGCATTGATCTTTGGCTTCAAGTCCAACTCTTCTATGATCATGTCAATTTCCCTACTAAGCGATCCATTGACCAAGCGGCCGGTGGAAAACTTAGTGATCTCACGCGAGAAGAATCATGGGGTATAATAGGGACCTGCTCTCTATGACGAAAGTTGGAATGACCCCCGTGAGTTACCCTAAACCGTAAAGGCAATCTCCTTGCCTCCCCTTGACTCACAATCTTTAATCGTAGGATGCTCGAGCAGATCAAGTTAAATTCCTAATGAGCTCCTACAGAATCATAAGTCTTCGCCAAGTGAACAAAGTGTCTTCCTCGTGCGAGCCATGTAGTGGTCCTCATAACACCATGCTTGCACAAGATGAACAAGCTTCCGTTGACTACGCATCCTCAGCCAATGGAACGGAGGAAGATTCCTACAACACCCGGACCTAGGACTTTCAATGACGCCCGAGAATCATGGAAGGGCAAACCCGACTTCTATTGGGAACAAACCAAAGAATTCACATCTAATGATTTCTCTTGGCCCTCCGATGGTCCTACCCAACAAAACATAGAAGGGATGTTTCAAAACATACTGCATTCTGTCCCAAGAAGCTCAAATAGCTAAGCTCTCGGACCGTTTTAACCAACAACAATCCGAGATGGATAGGAAGATAGATAACCTCATGAAGCCATAACCAATAGTAAGGTAGGAAGGTTAATGCTATCTCTCCTCGAAGCCCTAGTGTGAGATTAGGACCAGTAAGCTAGCTAAGCATGTTCAATTCGTCCATACCATCACAGGTGAAACCCATAGAACAAATGATGAAGCGAACCATGAAATTGAAGGTTAGTGAAACTCTAGGAATGAAACAAGGAAGTAAGATGAAGTAGGTAATGACTATTTCAATAAGTTTCCTACATAAGAAGAACTCTCTAAGCCATATTTGATGCAGACCTCCGTCACATGTACGTAAGGAAAAGCCCTAGGATCAAGTTTGGGAACCCTTGGAATCTTAACATACCATGTCGCATAGGACACCTTTTTGTGGCAAAGCATACATTGACCTGAGTCCCCAATAAATATCATGACTAGCACCTACTATAATCGGGGTAATGAAGAAGCTTATCTCAACTAGGCAAGACCCCGATAATCCTAGGGTTAGTTGCAATTTTCTTGGTAGAATTAAGGGATTGCCCGTCTATGTAGGTAGTTTCATGTTTCCTACGGATTTCATAGTGGTGAATGATATTAGTACGGCCATAGATCCTAGCTTGTCCCACGTTATTCTAGGAAAGCCTTTCATAGAAAACACCAGGATGACTTATGATCCATCGTTAGGAATAGTAAGATTCAAAGATGAGACCGATGATGTAGCTTACCAAATACCGTTTAAGATTGAGAAGTTTTCATCATTCTCCAATGATGAAAAGGAACTTAAACTATCGGTCTACTATAGGAATGAGGAGGATAAGGAGAAGGGAGTAGTGTTAGGACCGATTAATATATGATTTATGTGGTTCGAGAGGTCGTGGTTGGTGATTGTAGATGAAGAACATCATCCTTTCTTGAGAGAGAAACTAGAGAGAGGGAGGAGAAAACACAAAGTTTATTGATAAGAACAAAACAATACAACTAGCCAAATGATTCACCTCACCCCTCATGGAGAGTCATGAGGGGTATATATAGGCCCTATCTTTGCCACTTAAACGATACTAGTCCCTAAGGGCAAAGTGTACAACGTATCTAGTCCAATTCACGTAAATGGCCTTTAGAAAAAGCGAGGCTAACAATCTCCCTCCAAGATAGCCACAGAATGGTTGCAATGAGACCTATAAATACAAAACAAAGTAAATTACAATAGTAAAGAACAATGTTGACTTTCTTGAAGCGCAGAGTCTTTGTAGTCTAGATATCGAGGCAAACTTGAAGTTCTCCTTCCGATGACCTCGGCAAATGATCTTCTTGTAGCTCGAACTTCAACCGTAACTGCCTAGTTAGGTTATTACCCTCCCTAACTAGTGAGCCTTGTTACTTTCTTTGCCCTCCCGAACCGACAACACTCTTCCAACACGCCTTTAATCTTAAGACACGCAGTGGAGAAAGTAAACTCTGAAGCACAATGGTTGTCGCTCGGGAACATCATAACAACATAACTCACTTAGTATTGCATCCAAGGTAAAACCCGATGTACACCACACTACTTCCTTCTTGCCTTAAGCAAAAATCCTTCAGAATCCAATCACGAAGATGAAATACCAACTTCTCCCTCCCGATGGTTGTGAGCTATCTGAATCATCATCATGTTGAGTACATGCCGATACCTTCTTGATGCAATATTAACATCATAGCTTGATCAAAATTTCGAGAGATATGTCGTAAAAATACTCTCAATATACGTCTCTCAAACCAACTTATAAATCGAACCTCCTTTGAATTCACCGGCTAATTGTAATGACCACATATGGAGATAGCCCGACTCGACTAACTTGAAAAAATAAGTAAGCATCCCAACTTGTGACTTGCTGCTTGTTCTAAATTTTTGAACAATCCACAACTTCGTGAAACCGAGCACAACAACGTAACCCTTAAAGTGATGGTTAAACACCGAGCACTACAACGTAACTCCTTACCGTTATAACGTGATTGTCAAATTTCATAATGTGCCCAAACAAGTTATCTTGAGACATGCATCCAACCAACCATCGTCTCAAAGATAAAGAAGTCCACCCGTGAAATATCACTTCAATTTCTCGTCAATAATACCGTACAAAAACTCCGTAGCCATTTTTTCAATTTTTCCTCAAGCCGTGAATATATGTATCCCTCCGTGAAATTAATACCATACCAAAAATACCAAAAATTATGTAATGGCCAAGATTCTAGGTTTCTATAAGGATTGCTTGAAACTAGGACCAGAGTATAGGACCGATTGGGGAGAAGATGACCTCTTAGAAAATTGCATCATAGGGCACTTCTACTACATGGAACCCCCCAATGGAGACCGTCATGAGGAAGAAGGTGACGGTAGTGAAGTCACGTAGGGGCAAGACTTCAAGTCTAGCTACAAGACTCATAAATAAAGAAAAGCGCTTCGTGGGAGGCAACCCATGCTTAATTGTTTGCTTGTTTGTGTCGTATATATTTTATTGATTGATTATTCTCATGTTTAATTTGTAAAAATGCTTTATTTTGTCTTTAACCTCGTCTTAATTACATATAAAGGTATTTTACATAAGGGATAAGTGTAGGAGGATTACACACGTTTTCAAAAGAAACGTAAACATGAGAATTTCAATTAATTAAAAGATATACATGTGTGTTTGTTCGAGTCAAATGCTTGTATCGAGTCATAATGGATGGTTTTGCGGACTTTTTCCGATTCTAAAGATATAAATTTTCCATAAAATCGTGAACCGGTTTATGTCGATAACCGACGGGCGTCAGGTCGCACCGACGGCCGAGGAGCATAAACAACTTATCTACTTTTTCGCTTTTACGGCTACTTATAAATTTTTGAAATTTTCCGTGTCTTAATTTTCAAAGAAAAATCAGAAACATCCATTCCACAAGCATTATATCCTAGTAGAGTCTTGTATATATATTGTTACCGATTTTACGCTGGAAGGTTTCGCTTTGTTTTCTTCAAGTGCGTGTTTAATTTATCAATAAGATGATACAAAAGATTGGAAAGAGCTTTTCACGCATAATATTCTTCTTGAAGAAAGATTTAACCACTACTTCACACATGGATCCTACCGAGCTAATCAGGGGAGTATTAGTTTCTTTCGTTTTTAATTACCTTCCATTATCATAACTTTGATACTTTCGGGGAACATTGGGGACAATGTTCAGTTTAAGTGTAGAGAGGGAAAATAAAACGGACCTTTGAAACTATGCTTATCCTTGATTATGTGCTTTGTCCAATTGCATTTGTGTAATAAACCATGAGAAAATGTCGGTTAGGGTAATTTTGGCACCAAATTTTCAATTTTTCATGACATGTAGGAGTGGGCCATTAGTCTTAACAAAAGCGTCTCATGGATAGGAAGTTGCATGACTAGCACAAAAACCCTTCACCACTTAAATTCCACCCAAAATGTGAGGATCGCCCTTAGATTAGTAGGAATTAAAGCATTCATCTTTAATGCTTAGAGTGTGAACCGGTAGTATAATAAATTCTAGAACTCTTTTTGTGATGCATCCCGAGATAGCTAGTAAGACTACACTTGTGTAGTTAGGAATAACTAAATGATAAGAGGCATTAGGATAACCCTTGTTTGATACCTGTAATATCATTACTTCTTCCACCTCGGTTGAGTAATTCCCCCACACCCTTGCGTTGTACTCATCTTTAGTACACGATACCCCTAGTTAACCCCTCGGAGCCTATCCTTTTCACGGTTCTTGTGATGTTTTTGTTTTCCGAATATCAATGAAGAGCATTGTTTACACCCCACCCCCAAATGTACACCCAAATCGCCTTTAGCCTACCTTGTATGCACTCACTTTTAGTGCATTATTGTTATCACCCTAAACCCTTAGTTTAATTATCTAGTTGCTTGCATAAGTTGCTAAGTCGAGTCATATCCTTTGTACACAATTTTCGGACGATTGGGACTCATGGGAAAAGTTAAAGTTTATGAAATAACGAAGGAACGATAAATTCAAATTCCCTTTATATGCGTAATAATGTACTCCAAGTGTTTTGATTCGACAATGGCAAATTTAGGGAATTTATTTTAGGTAACCGCATTACGTTAAACTGAACCGAGCTTTGCCTTTAACACTATTTCTATAAACCATGACTTGATTTTATATCGTCTATTGGTTTTTATGATTTATTTCATTATTAAATGAGTTATCGTATGAGTTTTAACTCTATTTGGTAGGCACTATTCGATTCGGCACTAGAAAAGCCTAAAACGAGAAAGATTGTATCTTTTAGACCGTAACTCGAAAATTGACAAATAAATAGTCAAAACTCATGGAAAAACGTAAATAATGATGTTAGAAAGTCTAATAAACGTTGTGGGACACTTGTGGGACAATATATGAGCTCGAGAATGGGTAAACGGGATAGTTTACGAAAAATGGCGACCACGGCCCCTCCACTTCTACATGGCCGGCGCCCCCTCCTCCCCAAAATAATTATTTTCAAGTCCCTAGCTCCTATGTATATATACCCACCCACTACCTCATTCACTACCTTTATTTATCTCTCTAAAACACATACACTAGCACTTTCTCTCTCTAACTCTCCTCAAGAAACCCTAACCCTAATATTAAACCACCACCGGTCGCCGCCTTTCCGGCATAATTCCGGCCAAACGACGGCGCGTCACCCCCCACCTCCACCACCATCTTGAAGCTCTCTTTCTCCTCTTTCCAACCATATATTACACGCCCCATTTGGACTTCAATAACACCTTCAAATCTTCGAATCAAGATTCGTACTTTTAGAGTTTCAAAGGGGTTTTGCTATTGGTGTTTGAATAAGGTAAATAGAACATGATTTAAGCTTGTTTAAGCAATAAAAAGCCATGAATTGGTAATTAGGGTTTCGACCCTATGAACAAATTTGGGGCTTTTGGGTGGAACATGAAATTAAGTCTAATTAGAGTCTAAATAAACAAGTATTTAGTGTTTGGTAAATGTGTGGTGTATCAATTTGATGGGTTTATGCATTTTAGGTCTAGTTTCATGTTTTTGATTAAGAATAGTTGTTGGGTTTTGTGTTTGGTTAGTGTTTGGAGCTTGAATGATTGGATTTGGATGTTATGGAATTGATTTGGTAATGTTTGGATTGGAGTGGAGTGGTGTACGAGCCACAAGAGGTACATACGAGGTCTTTGGCTTGCGTACTTGACCCACTTGGGTCATGGGTCCGAGTCGGGTCGATTTGGTAGCTTGTTGGTTGATGTAGTTAAGGTTTGGATGAGACGCGTGGAGCCGAAAAGCTTCTAGAGCTTTTTTGGTTCACGTGGTCTTGACCGCGACCGTGTCATGACCATTAGGGTCATAACATTGGTTTCGAGTACTTTTGGTTTATTGATTGGTTGGTGAGATTGTTTTGAGTTGGTTTGGGATTGAATTGCGATATTATGACTTTTAATTTGGACTTGATATATATAATTGTCAACTTTGAGCTACGTCGGTGTTACTTTGACTTTTAGTCAATAGTTGACTACAGCCGTAACATGGACTTTTGTATAATTTGGACTATTGATTGATTAAAAGCCGAGAAGTTATGACTGGTGCTTGTGGACTCGAAACGAATAACGATATGAGATTAATATTGGAATTTGACGAAATATATATATTTACATGAAAATGCTAATAGACTATGAAATATAAATAATAAATGGGTTTTTGTACCAAAAATAACGATAACAAGAATTATCTTGTTATTTACTATTTTTAACGGAAACTATCGACTAAAAATGGAATTGTTTTCTAATAAATAAACAATTGATGTTTCGAGTACACGTTTATCGATATATGCCAATTATGGGCATTTAATACTAGTTTTTCAAGTATTCATTTACTTACGTTGTGTGCATGGGTTACGGATAACCTAGCATTAATAGTGTTGATCCACGTGGGTAGCGGACTTATTAGGTTGACGAATCTAATAAGAGCCCGCTAGATACGTTGGGTAACCTTATTAATGGGTGACTTATCCTTATGACTCGTTAGGATGCGACCGGTTTATGGAATAATAAGCGATACGAATGAATAATTGAGTTTATCGAGTTGACAAATTCGATAAGGTCTACTGTTTATTCCGAAACTTATTGGACTATGGAGCTTATCGCTTAGACGTCTCATTGTGTCGCATTGAGTCACATATTGTGTTGAATTGAGTCACATATAGTGTTGAATGGAGTTGCATATTGTGTTGCGAAGCATAACATATTGCTTGTTTGAGTGCATTCATGGCATCATATTGAGTCGATACACCCACATGAGGAATACCAAACACTAGGATTAAACGGTGAAACGAGACATTTTGGAAATAACGAAATGGAATACATTGGGGTAGATAACGTTGATTTTGAGGAATGTATATATTAAGTTTGTCTACATTAATAGGTTGTGCCGAGTCGATAATTGCTGTGCCATGATACCATTATCTTCTGCTAGTGTTTATTCGTGCGTTGATTGCTTGAGGTGAGTTTCATAGCCCCACTTTTATATACGTTTTAACTACGTTTTGAACTATTTTGGGGTGAGAATCATGCTACTGTTTTTGGACCGTGAAAACTATTTGGATTTGCTTATGTGCTTGACTATGTAGATAGATGTGCGGTAGTTGTTGCCTTAGTCTAGGTTTTACCGTGCCTAGCTAAGAATAGACTTCTACATCGACCTAGTCCAGGGTTGGCAATTGTTCTAGATTTTGCCACAACAGTGCTGGACTAGAGTCGTGGGGGCCCGAGTAATCCCTGGATGCGGGATTTGATTGGAGATCCGGGTAGGATCATGTGTGAAACGGTATTTATCTATCTTAGGTCTTGCATAGCAAATCAACTCGTACAGGTCCACTATGATTTTGTTGAACTTAAACCTATGAACTCACCAGCGTAAGCTGACCTTTTAGCATGATTTTCTCAGGTATTTGAGAGATGTTTGGAATACGTGATCGGTGGAAGCTTGGCAAGAAGGCGGGGTTCAAGGATCATTTCAGACTCTGATAAACTTTGGGGACCTATCTTAATAAATCATGTTTTGGGCCTAATATTTATATTTTGGATTAAATGTTTTGAATACTTAAATTTGGGATTGGTTTTGAATGGTTAAATGATTATCTTTTACTATACTTGTGTGCGATACCAATCCAAAAGTAACGCCCCGAAAACTTGATTAAGTCTTCCACTGTACCGAGATTTGGTGGTGTTACAGATTGGTATCAGAGCTCAAGGTTATAGAGAATTAGGTATTTCATAAACCCTCAACTATAACCACTTTTGAGAAAATTGATCCTCGACCGACGCGACGCTCTCGCTGCAGAAGCTTCTTATTTGAGTATGGTATGAACTGCGAATTGAATTATGAGATGATATGTTAAGGGATATTGTGAACTGATTATGGAAACATTATTAAAATGAGATATGATTATTGGTTTCGGAAATGAGATATGATTATTGGTTTTAGAAAATGAGATGTGATTATCGAGATACAACGGTATTGGATTTGAGTAAACGGTATATTATGATTTTGGAGTTTTGAACTCGATTGAATTGATATGGGATTATGTGATGAAACTGAACTTATGTGTTTTATTTAAAGGCATATTTTGAGTAATGCGGTACCTACACTTTTAAAGCTTTCATTATGTGATATATGTTTTGGTTGAGTTGATGCGCTTGTTAGAACTGGTTGTTTTCGAACACTTATACCTACCCTATGCCATTGTCACAGACTATGCCTTCACTAGCTTTTGATGTGTCTGAGGAGGTCCTTGCTGTAGCTAGTTCGCCAGCATTGAGTCTCTCGGACGGTTGCCAGGTGATCCTTATGAGATTGCCCGTCACATTAGTTCATCATCATCAGATCGTCCTAGTTTATCTAGGCAGCTCACTCTACATCAGGTTTTAGCGTGAGCACAGACTCCTAGGCTTGCTTATAGCACTACCCGCATGTCCGTAAGACCACCATCATCACTTATCCGTTTAGCAGCCCACTCTCCTCTGTCATCACCACCAGTATCATCATGTCTTAGGAGGCCTAGATCTCCTAGTACCACCGGATTTACCTACAGAGACTCGACTCATGGACTCTCACCCTATGGATGAGGGCGAGGAGGAGCATGAGGTCGAGGAGGAGCATGAGATTGAGGAGCAATATGTTGATAGGATGAGGATCTCAGGAGGAGGATGGCGAGGATATCCCAGAAAGGGGTACTCCTCCATTGCAGAGTCCTGCACATTCTCCGGGACCATGTTCTCCTTTGCCTGAGCCTGAGACCGCTGGACAGCCTTTAGACATCGACTCACCACCTTACTCACCTTATATAGGTAGCCCGTTAGGGTCTGAGATACCATCGGAGATTTCTTCTGAGCCTGAGGAGTATGGTGAGACGGGTCTGATGTGGGAGAGGATTACATCGTAGGGTAATAGACTTAGTCAGTTGACGGAGTGATTGGTTGGAGTATCTATGGCTAGTATTGTGGATCTGAGATTTGATATGGGTACTGTAGCCAGGAGGACTAGGGTTTTGCATGATGGTATGTCGGAACTCCAGGAGCAGGTTGGGGACCTGCAGAGAGGGTTCGCGACAGCTCGTGACGCAAATAGAGCGAATTGGCGTAGGATTGGTGAGTTGGAGAGAGAGGTCACAGAGTTATCGCGATGCTCGACGTGTTGAGTTAGCATCTTTATGGAGAGAGGTTGATGATGTTAGGAGATCAGTTAGTGGTATTCGTAGACGTGGCTAGATAGTATTAGATTTATGGTTTTGTACCATCTTGAAACTAAGTAGTACTTGGTTCGAGATGTAGGATTATCCTAGTTTTCTTATTGGTATCGTTGTTAGGATCGTTTTTTATTTCTCTGTATCCTTCCATGTATTTCCACTTGTGAAACCTATGAGTTATGGTTATGGGAACATGCATCCTTAGTCATGATGCGGTATTTGATTGTTTCGCTTTGGTATAGCGTTATCCCTGTTGGCCTTGATTATGTATTCAGGCGTTATTGGGTGACCCTTGGAACCCAACTCTATATTAGAACGTGAATTGTGAACTTATGAAACTGTTCTTCTTGCCTATAGAATGGTGGCAACAAGACGAAACTCGCTTAGGAACAACCGAGCAGCTCCTGCTGCTGTTGTTGCCCCTGGTCGTCGAGGTCGTCGTCCGGCCCCGACCACACCACATGTTGAGAACCCTAACACTGATAACCCAGCTGTAGAAAACCCGAATGTGAATGACCGTGCTGAGAATGGTCCTGTTCCACAAAACCCTCCACCTATGAACCCAGCCCACATTGACCAGCTAGTGACGCAGCGTGTCGCTGAACTGCTAGATGAGGTTAATCCCTCTAACACTTCTAGTGGAACCCCTATGCTGAATCAAACTCGGGGTTGTACCTACAAAGAGTTCCGATTCTGTGGTCCCATTGAGTTTGGAGGAACTGAGGGAGTAGTTTACCTAACTAGGTGGTTGGAGAAAACTGAATCTGTGTTTGCCGTTAGTAACTGTGATGAGGATTGTAAGGTTAAGTATGCAACCTTCACTTTGAAGGATCAGGCATTGACCTGGTGGAATAACTATCACAGATCAGTAGGAATTGATGTAGCTTATAGTATGACTTGGACTCAGTTTAAGGCTCTCCTGATTAAGACTTACTGTCCTAGGAATGAAGTTAAGAAATTAGAGAGTGAGTTCTGGAACCATAAGGTTAAGGGTACTGACATGGCGACTTATACCCGTCGTTTCCAGGAGTTATCATTGCTTTGCCCTGAAATGGTTCGCACTGAAGAACTTAAGATTGAAAGGTATACTGATGGATTGCCTTTGGTTACTCTAAATGATGTCATCGCTGCCAAGCCAGTTAATTTGTAAGAGGCAATTGCTGTGGCTCAGAGTTTGATGGACTCTTGTGTGCTAGAATTAGGAGACAAGGGTAAGAGTGATAGGAGTGATAAGAGGAAGAGGAACGAAGTTGCAAAAGGGAATGGCAACAAACGGCAAGAGACAGCCAAAGTGTTCGCCATAGGAAATGGAGATAAGAAGAGTTATGAAGGTAGTAAGCCTGTGTGTGGTCGTTGTAACCGACACCACCATAGACCGTGCCTGATTGTGTGTAGGAAGTGCTCTAAGGTAGGACACATAGCCAAAGACTGTAGGTCTCATCTACTTGCTGCATCAAACTACGGAGCGGACTAAGAAGCATGTCACCGTTTTGGATGTGGAAAGAAGGGACACTTTAAGAATGAGTGTCAAGAGCCGTGGATGAGAGGAAATCCCGGTAATGTAGGAGGATTTGCTAATCGAGGTATAAGAGGTAATGGCTTAAACACTGTGAAGCGTGAGGTTGTGGAAAACCAGGGAAACAATGGTGCTAGGAATCAGCAAAGAGACATGGGAGTAGCGCGTGTTTACGCTATTGGGAAGGAAGCTGGTGAGGACCCTAACGTAGTTACGGGTACGTTCCTTCTCAATAATCGTTATGATTCCATATTGTTTGATATTGGTGCGGATATGAGTTTTGTATCCACCAATTTTATGCCATTACTTGGAATCTCCCAAACACCTCTAGGGTTTAGTTACGATGTGGAACTAGCGAATGGGAATAGAGAGAAGATGGACACCGTAGTCCGAGGTTGTACCTTAAGTTTCTTAGACCGCCTGTTTAGTATAGACTTATTGCCGGTTACTTTAGGAAGTTTTGACGTTATTATTGGAATGGATTGGTTGTCGAAGAACGGTGCACACATCATTTGTGATGAGAATATTGTGCGTTGACCGTATGGTGGAAAAGTTCTGAGCATACAAGGAGATCGGAGCGATTGTGGAAGCCCTTCTCGGTTGAGCATTATCTCTTGTATTAAGGCCCAGAGGTACATCGATAGAGGAGGTTGTCTTTTCTTGGCTCGAATTTCTGAAAAGAAAAGTGAGGAGAAGAGTGAAAGACACCTTAATGATGTACCCGTTGTTAGAGAATTTCCGGATGTGTTTCCCGACGATCTACCAGGGATTCCACCTGTCCGACAAGTGGAATTCCAAATAGAGTTGATACCCGGTGCGGCACCCGTAGCCCAGTCACCCTATCGACTTGCTCCAATAGAATTGGAGGAACTGTCTAAATAGTTGGCAGAGTTGTTAGAGAAGGGATTCATTCGACCAAGTTCGTCACCGTGGGGAGCGCTAGTGTTGTTTGTGAAGAAGAAGGATGGATCGTTTCAGATGTGTATAGATTATAGGGAGTTGAATAAGTTGACAGTGAAGAACCCATATCCGTTACCTAGAATAGATGATCTATTCGACCAACTCCAAGGAGTTAGTGTCTTTTCTAAGATCGATTTACGATCTGGTTATCACCAGCTTAGAGTTCGAGAGGATGATATCCCTAATACTGCGTTTAGAACTCGTTATGGACACTATGAATTCCAAGTGATGTCGTTTGGTTTGACCAACGCCAGCGGTTTTCATGGATCTCATGAACAGAGTGTGTAAGCCATACCTAGATAAGTTTGTGATAGTATTCATAGACGATATCTTGATATACTCTAAGAGTAGTGAGGAGCACGAAGAGCATTTGAGGCTCATTTTAGGATTGTTGAGAGAGGAAAAGTTGTATGCCAAATTCTCTAAGTGTAAATTTTGGATTCCGTCCATGCAATTCTTAGGCCATGTGATAGATAGTCGAGGTGTTCATGTTGACCCAGCTAAGACTAAGGCTATTAAGGAATGGGCAGCTCCTAAGAACCCATCGAAATCCGACAGGTTCTAGCTAGCGGCTATTATAGGAGATTCATTGAGGGATTTTCCAAGATAGCTAAGTCGCACCAAACTAACAAGAAGGATGTTAAGTATGAATGGGGAGAAAAGGAAGATGAAGCATTTCAACTTCTGAAGGAGAAGTTGTGTAGTGCGCCCATCCTAGCTTTGCCTGAAGGAAGCGAAGACTTTGTCGTGTACTGCGACGCTTCGCATAAAGGCTTAGGTGTTGTTTTGATGCAACGTGAGAAGGTGATTGCTTATGCATCCCGACAACTTAAGCATGAGAAAACTACACCACCCATGACCTTGAGTTAGGTGATGTAGTGTTTGCTCTTAGGATCTGGAGACATTATCTGTATGGAACCAAGTGTGTAGTATTTACCGACCATAAGAGCTTGAAGCATATCTTAGATCAGAAGGAACTGAACATGAGACAACGTCGTTGGTTAGAATTGCTTAGTGATTATGATTGTGAAATTCGTTATCATCCGGCTAATGTTGGGCGGTGATGCACTTAGTCGGGAGGACATTCCACCCCTACCGTTTGATCCTTAGAATGACCATCGCCGCTTTACCGTCTCAAATTTTAGCCGCCCAAGAAGAGGCATTGACAAGAGAACCGCCTTATGAGAATCTTCATGGAATGGTAGAAAGTGAAAACGGCTTGAAGCGCCCGATAGAACTTTATGCTTCGAGACGAAGCTGGATACCATTTCATGGTGGAATCCGGAGTTGATTATGCACGAACGCATAAATCAAAATACTCTATTCATCCCTGAGCCGATAAGATGTATCAGGATCTTAAGAAACTTTACTGGTGGCCTAATATGAAAGCCGATATAGCTCAGTATGTCAGTTGGTGCCTAACTTGTTCTAAAGTTAAGGCCGAACATCATAAACCATCAGGACTTTTAGTTCAACCCGAACTCCCGGAATGGAAATTGGAGCGAATAACCATGGACTTTATCACTAAATTACCGAGAACAGTTAGCGGCAATGACGCTATATGGGTAATCGTTGATCGTTTAACTAAGTCTGCTCACTTCTTAGCTATTAGTGAAACCGATATTCTTGATAAACTTGCTCGATTGTATCTTAAGGAGATAGTATCGCGTCATGGAGTACCGATATCTATCATTTCCTATAGGGATAGTCGTTTAAATCCCACTTTGAAAGTCGTTACGCAGACAGATTAGGAACGAATTTGGATATGAGTACGCTTACCATCCACGAACCGATGGTCAAGCGAGAGAACCATTCAGACTTTAGAGGACATGCTTAGAGCTCAGATTATTGATTTTCGGCACGGAGAGACACCTCCCTTTGGCCATTCTCTTACAATAGTTATCACTCTAGCATTAAGGCCGCCCCATTTGAGGCACTGTATGGCCAAAATGTCGTTCCCTGTTTGTTGGGTGAAGTTGGCGAGTCAACTTACGGTCCCAAACTTGTTCTAGAAACCACTGAGAAGATAGTTCGATTGTAATCGGTTGCAAACCACTCGTGATAGACAAAAGAGTTATGCCGATAAGAGACGTAAACCTTTAGAATTTCAGGTTTGAGATCGTGTTATGTTGAAAGTTTCTCCTTGGAAAGGAGTGGTTCGTTTTGGGAAACATGGAAAACTCAATCCCCGATATATTAGTCCCTTTCCAATCCTAGAAAGAGTCGGACCGGTAGCATACCGCCTGGAGCTACCATCGGAACTGAGTAGTGTACACAATGTCTTTCATGTTAGTAATCTTAAGAAATGTCTTTCGGAGGAAAACATAGTGGTGCCTTTAAGAGATATTCGTATTGATGAGAAATTGAATTTTGTTGAGGAACCGATTGAGGTTATGGATCGTGAGGTTAAGAGGCTGAAGAATAGCCATATTCCGATTGTTAAAGTTCGTTGGAACTCCCATGGACGGAGTTCACTTGGGAACGTGAGGATGTCTTCCATAGGAAGTATCCTAAACTGTTTATGACACCAAGCACCGGAGTGAAACCCGGACGGTTTCTTCTGAGGCCGGAGGTGTGACAACCGCAAATTTAGGAGTCTATTTTAGGTAACCGCATTACGTTAAACTGAACCGAGCTTTGCCTTTAACACTATTTCTATAAACCATGACTTGATTTTATATCGTCTATTGGTTTTATGATTTATTTCATTATTAAATGAGTTATCGTATGAGTTTTAACTCTATTTGGTAGGCACTATTCGATTTTGCACTAGAAAAGCCTAAAACGAGAAAGATTGTATCTTTTAGACCGTAACTCAAAAATTGACAAATAAATAGTCAAAACTCGTGGAAAAACGTAAATAATGATGTTAGAAAGTCGAATAAACGTTGTGGGACACTTGTGGGACAATATATGAGCTCGGGAATGGGTAAACGGGATAGTTTAAGAAAATGGCACCATGGCCCCTCCACTTTCTACATGGCCTACGCCCCTCCTCCCCCCAAAATAATTATTTTCAAGTCCCTAGCTCCTATGTATATATACCCACCCACTACCTCATTCACTACCTTTATTTCTCTCTCTAAAACACACACACTAGCACTTTCTCTCTAACTCTATCTCTCTCTCCTCAAGAAACCCTAACCCCATATTAAACCACTGACCGCCACTTCCGCGAGATTTCGCCAAACGACGCGCGTCACCCCCACCTCCACCACCATCTTGAAGCTCTCTTTCTCCTCTTTCCAACCATATATTACACGCCCCATTTGGACTTCAATAACACCTTCAAATCTTGAATCAAGATTTCGTACTTTTAGGTTTCAAAGGGTTTTGCTACTGTGTTTGAATAAGGTAAATGGAACATGATTTGAGCTTGTTTAAGCAATAAAAAACCATGAATTGGTAATTAGGGTTTCTACCATATGAACATATTTGGGGCTTTTGGGTGGAACATGAAATTATGTCTAATTAGAGTCTAAATAAACAAGTATTTAGTGTTTGGTAAATGTGTGGTGTATCAATTTGATGGGTTTATGCATTTTAGGTCTAGTTTCATGTTTTTGATTAAGAATAGTTGTTGGGTTTTGTGTTTGGTTAGTGTTTGGAGCTTGAATGATTAGATTTGGATGTTGTGTAATTGATTTGGTAATGTTTGGATTGGAGTGGAGTGGTGTACGAGCCACAAGAGGCACGTACGAGGCCTTTGGCTTACGTACGTGACCCACTAGGGTCATGGGTCCGAGTCGGGTCGATTTGGTAGCTTGTTGGTTGATGTAGTTGAGGTTTGGATGAGACGCGTGGAGCCGAAAAGCTTCTAGAGCTTGTTTCGTTCACGTGGTCTTGACCGGGACCGTGTCATGACTCATGACCATTAGGGTCGTAACATTGGTTTCGAGTACTTTTGGTTGATTGATTGGTTGGCGAGATTGTTTTGAGTTGGTTTGGGATTGAATTGCGATATTGTGACTTTTAATTTGGACTTGATATATATAATTGTCAACTTTGAGCTACGTCGGTGTTACTTTGACTTTTTAGTCAATAGTTGACCGACAAAAGCCGTAACATGGCCTTTAGTATAATTTGGACTATTGATTGATTAAAAGCCGAGAAGTTATGACTCGTGCTTGTGGACTAAAACGAATAACTATATGAGATTAATATTGGAATTTGACGAAATATATATATTTACATGAAAATGCTAATAGACTATGAAATATAAATAATAAATGGGTTTTGTACCAAAAATAACGATAACAAGAATTATCTTGTTATTTACTATTTTTAACGGAACTATCGACTAAAAATGGAATTGTTTTCTAATAAATAAACAATTGATGTTTCGAGTACACGTTTATCGATATATGCCAATTATGGGCATTTAATACTAGTTTTCCAAGTATTCATTTACTTACGTTGTGTGCATGGGTTACGGATAACCTAGCATTAATAGTGTTGATCCACGTGGGTAGCGGACTTATTAGGTTGACGAATCTAATAAGAGCCCGCTAGGTACGTTGGGTAACCTTATTAATGGGTGACTTATCCTTATGAATCGTTAGGATATGGGCTACCATCTTACATCTATCTTTAAATTTATGTATGTTTATTTCAGTTATCTAGAGTTTAGAGTGTCGAGTCTTGGCTTAGCAACGTCATTCTTCTCATGCTTGTAACATAAAGATTTTTGACTTGCCACCTCTAAATTGCCTATCCCACTAAACCCTTTGTTTCCCTACCGTAAGCCTAATGTTACAACCCTTTAAAAGACCTCTTGGATAGTCTTTCCTAGGTGCTTACGCCAAAGCGATGGAGATTTGATCTAGTCTCAAGCCTTGGTAATCTATGTACTAGGACCGGTTAATGAGTGTTTATCTTCCATTTTCACTTTGATATATTTCATATACACCCGAGAGATGTGAGTATCTAAACACCCCATGTGAGGTGCTAGTATGTATTTTCGCTTGTTATGACTTTTGCGTGGCTTATATGTGTTGTGGACTGTTTTAAACCAATGCTTCATGACCCCTAACTTATAAATTAATTGGCTAAAAGCACATTTGCTTGAGGACAAGCAAATACCAAGTGCAGGGATATTTGATAAGGATTTAAAAGGTACCATTTTGAGGGGTCATTTAAGCCCTTAATTGATCACTTTTGTATCCGTTACTACCTAATTTCGTTCCTTTTCACTTTTAGGTCTCTTGAAGGCAAATTGCTGGAATGACACTTATTCGGATGAAAAGGCGCGAATATATGAAGAAAATGGCCAAAGTCAAGAATCGAGACACTAAGGTGCTGAATGAAGGAGACGGCCACGGCCGAATGGTGATGCTGTCGCGATATGTCTTGTGACGATACGTAGCCAAATTGCTTATTTTCAAGTGACGGCATCGGTTTTAAAAGAGTAGGGCGTACTCGACGCCTAGATTTGATCCGACGACGCCGAGATTGAAGGCAACGGCATCACAAGCATAAGGTGACGCCGTCACAATGTTAACGTGGCCAAGACGAAACCCTAATGCGACCCGACGCGTCACAACCTAAAAGGTGACGCCGTCGCGATTGTAACATTATATATAGAAACCGAATTTTTTTAGTTTTCAGTGTGTAGTTTTGTGGAGTAAAAACCTAAACCGAATCAAGGCTGTCTTGTACAGTATTTTAGGGTTCCATACCCTATCTTACATCAAGATAAGTGTTTTACTTCATTAATTCGATTAGTCTTCAATTAATTGTGTGTATGCTTGCATGTTTCCCATGTCCGGCTAATTTACTTGTGTGTTTGCTTAAAAAATATGAAACTTGATTATTGAATATTGATTTGTTGTCTCTTATCTTAATTGTTAATGATCTAGTATTGTGATAGGTCATTCGTTGTGTAGTTAATGCTTGATTAATCTTAGTGAACCTTAGCTTATAGTTTCCTAGAGTCATTGTAGGCTAAAACATCCGAAGAGTACCTTAGTGTTAAGTTTATAAATCCTAGAGATTTTGTAGGCAATAACCTTTGGTAGTTTCAAAGAGTTAGGGATAAACGCATACCCTACGACCTTAGACACACAACGGGATTAAGAATAAGGACGTGACAATTCAACCATCAATAGGAGATAATTAAGGAGTAATAAAACCTAAGTAAACACATTTTTAAATCATTATACGAGCACACAATAATTAGACATAGACTACCCACTAGTTTAGATTAGATAATTAGATAAGTAGAGTAATCGGTAAAAATACCAACCCCCAAATCAAAACCCCGAGATTCGTACCTTTCTATTTCCTAAAAAATATAAAAAGCTAAAAAATAATCTTTCTCAACCCCAACCTTAGCGTAGTAATTCTCAACTAGCATTCCTATTCCCCTAGAGAACGATATCAATACCCGTGGCTTACCCTAATACTACACTACAACGATTAGGTTCACTGCCTATGGTGTTGAAAAACTTGCTCGACGAAAAGGAAGTTCCTTGACCCCAAACGCTCGTAAGCGCCATCGGGAGATATCTTTTTTAGGAATCTTTCTAATAAGGTCTACTTGAGGGCAAGTAGAGTTCAAATGGGGGGATATTTGATAACATCAAATAGTCCTGATTATTAAGTGTCAATTTCCCCCGATAATGCTTGTAATTTATATCATTTATATGGATTTATGCTTGTTTTCCATTGTTTTCCACTTTCAGGTAAATTACGAGCATTGGAGCTAAAGAGACGCGGAACTGGAGAAATATCAAAAGATTCATCATAGTATGCTGATTTTGAAGAAGTTACGGCGTAACTATTCTCTCACATTATCTGAACTATGCGTGACTCGTAATACCAACTCTTCGAAGGTTACGGCGTAACTCTTTCCAAAAGCTACGACGTAACTACATTAGGTCAAATGAGGATCCACGCCGCGATAACTACCGTAACTACATCCTCAACTACGACGTAACCAAGTTTATTGAAGACTACGACGTAACCACTCATTAGGTTATGCCGTAACCAAAGAAATCTAGTGCTATTACGGAATTGAAGGTTACGGCGTAATCTTATATTAGTTACGCCGTAACCCGATCGGCCTATAAATACCCCACGATTCCAGATTTCTAATCATCCCATTCCACACACAACAATCAGAGAACGTGAGAAAAGCTAAAGGAAGGTCCA
The DNA here is from genome assembly GCA_910596185.1 of Chrysanthemum makinoi. Classification (NCBI taxonomy): domain Eukaryota; kingdom Viridiplantae; phylum Streptophyta; class Magnoliopsida; order Asterales; family Asteraceae; genus Chrysanthemum; species Chrysanthemum makinoi. Next base: position 100,904,220 of record OU343218.1, on the reverse strand, counting down.
GAGGAGCATACGGAGCTGTCTCCAAGGGAGAAATCACTCCCCAACGATAAGCATTAGCATTTTATATTTTCTTTACTTTCAATTCATGTATTTCGTACCTTTGAATATTGAATTGGTTTGTATGATTAATATGAGCAGCTAAGCACCTCTTGGTGCCGGCCTAGTTATGATTCCTTAATTGTTTTGTGTATGTTACTTATAATTATTTCTAAGTAACGCATGCATAGTTTATTGGTAGCTACCTTTGGTTCGGTAGTTTTGAATGGCTGTAGAGGCCAATTGCCTAGGAGATATGACCAATTGACCCTAGGTGAGCGGACCAAGACGGGAAGGGTAAGATATGACCAACTGACGATCCTTTCTACTTGTGCGATTTGACCAACTGATCACCTACCGTTTGGATGAACTTAAAATTAGGGGGTGAGTGTCTAAGTTCCTAACGGCGGGCACTCACTATTATAAATCTAGCATGTAGCGGTACTTAATGACTTGGCTTAGGGGACCGTGAACAAACAAAACTTATGAGGGAACACCCGACTTTTGTCGTGGTGGCATCTTTGCTGATAGGTTAGGCGAATTGACCAAATGTTGTCCTCTCGAATTTGACCCCACCTAATGTAATTGGAAGTAAGTAGACGTAGACATAACTAGCTAGGAGGATTAACTAGGTTAGCATCACTCTCTCTATTGATTTACCTTTACCTTTTTATCCTTTTATTTGCTTTTATTCGCTTTTAGTAGTTTAATTAATATATTCCTTATCGAAACCATTATTAATCTGTGACACCTAGACTTAGTAATAATCCAACACACAGAGCTCTTGGGACGACCTCGTTTACCGACACCACACTACACGCCGACTGCACTGTTAGTGCATTAGGGACCATAGGTATAACGAGACTTATAAATATTAAAACCGTCGTAAAACCCGCATCATAAAAACACTAGTTGTTATACATATGCGTTTCTATAAAATGTAAATACTATTACTTGTTTAGTGTTTTATATGACAATATAAGTGTGTTAGTAAACTAATGGCTCAAACCATTTACGTATTTTATTTCTTTAGTTAAAATGATTTTACGTTTGTTATCGACAAAATATTAGAAGATCGTAAAATATAAATAAACATTTTTACGGCTTATTTGTATTAACAATTTCTTTTAAAAAATATAATGTAGGGAAAAGAGGACACCACATTTGATAAATTACAAGTCAAAGTACAACTTTTATTGAAATGTACATCTATGAATTTTGGAACAAATTTGAACAGATCGGATGATGTTATCTTTTTTTTGCATATCACGTGACAATGTATACTTGTACTGAGTCTTGGACTATAAATTACAAGAAGTGATGAAATGTGATAATCAATTGCAAAGAATAAAGTACAACTTAGTAAAAATTGAAATAATAATACATTAATACCTCATACATTCATACTATAAACTAAAAGTTTCCACTATGATTATGGCTTTGTTTTGAGTAAGATGGTAATGTTTTAATCCTGTTTAGATAAACTTGAGTAATGTTTAATCCTCAAAATACTTTAAAAAGCTTAAATTCTTCTATAAAAGTTTAAACAATATTGCTTGAATAAAATATTTTCATTAACAGTTTTCACTCAAAATTTAAAAATTGCATAATAATTTTTTTCTAATGTAGGACCCGTTTGGTTTGTGGACGGATTTAGGTTTAGGATTAGGATTAGGATTTAAGGGGCTGTTTGGTATCACACTTTGGTTTGGGTTTTGTATTGACAAGACAATAATTAATTGTTTGGTTGGTTCTTTTGATAGGGGAATGAGATTTAAAATCAAAAATTGATAGTAGACCATTAAGTTTGGTTTTGCCTAGGATTTCATATTTTTATGGGCCGCTTTTTTAATTTTCTCTCTACGTATTGTGGACCCCTCTTTATATTTTATTTTATTTTATTTTATTATTCAAATGATATTTTTTATTTTTATTTTATTATGAAATAGGGTTAAATTAATATAATTTCTCTCTTCTAAAAATTCCTCAAATCCAAATTCTATACCAAATCCAAATCCTATACCAAATTTAAATCCTAATCCAACACCACTTATAAACCAAACGGGCCCTTGATTTGGATTTGAATTTGGATTAGTACTTGGATTTTAATTAGTACTTGGATTTTGTATTAAATGATGAGAGAGAAAAAATATAATTATTTAAAATATTACACCGTATTTGTTTATAAAAAGATATATAAGAGTAAAAAGGCAAAAAAATTATTATTAAGTAGAGATTGAGTGGTAGGGCCCATCTACTTTTTCTAAAAAACAAATAATTATTATTGTTAAAATGTAACTCCCGACTTTTCTCTAAGGATTTGTACATACCATATTTTTATCCATCATCCCCAAGATTGGGACCCACTAGAACATACCAAACACCTATATTTTACCTTCAGTCATAACCTCTTATGAAAATACATCAACCAAACGGGCTCGTAGTTTCTTTAAAAAAAGGAGATTTTTTTTACTTAGTCCCGACACTAATGATTTTTAAAAATTCATCTACAAACTCTATTGTATAAGACGCCATATTACAATTTCTTTTTTACTATTATGTTATGGATATCACGTACAACTACAAAGGTATTAATGAAGTTAGTTCTAGATTTCAGTCAAGAAGGAGTCTACACCTCAAATTGTCGTGTATCAAGAAGTTTTATATGACGAATAACGTGCATTGTTAGTTATTTTATAATTGATGTAATGTTTTATTTTCAGTTTCACTAAATATTTTTATATGTTCTTTACTACATTTTAACAGTTTTTTTAGTTGAATTATCGTATGCTAAAATCACTTTCATTTACATTTTGATTATTTTACGTTTTATGTATAAACGTCACACAAAACACTTAGCCATAATTTCACAAGTATAACTGTTTGTTGCTAGAAAATTCCATTTCTATGCACGGATAATCGTCTAGTCTCATAAAAATAAAAATCAGTATTGTAAAAAAAATTTATATGAGAAAAAATTTTGGATTTTTATAGATAAATTTTACAGTGCAAGTTGTATAAAACTTCGAGTTTGTCCCATTATTTTCTAACTTTGCAACGAACTCAAGGATAAAAATTTGTATCACCCACCTTTGTGCCCCCACAAGCCTTTAGGATAATATCATCGGCTTGAATAAAGATCTGTCCGGATCGCTCCTAAAACGTAAATGTGATGACATTACGAGAATTATACTCGTTTTATCATAAGTCACAAATACGTCAAAGTCATGTGTTTGGAGGCCTATAAATAACCTTCTATGCTTTCATAGAAGGGTAAAGCACAGAGGGTATTGTACCTGTTCACTTTCATACCTCCAGTTTAACATAGATCAAACTAAAACACGATCCTACAATTGGTACTATAGCCATGGTTCTTGTATTAGTTTGATTTTTTGTTTTTCAATCTGTCTACTTACCTATTTTTCTACTTTTTTCTGGTCAAAGTTGTCACTGAACATTTATCGTTAGCATATGTTAAAACCGTTATGTCCTTGACTGATTTATGGTTGTCCTACATCGCTATAATAACCTCAGTCCAAACATCATAGGTCAAAAACAAAACCAAAACCAGAAAAAAGTAAGAATCTACAAAATCCTCTTTTCAACGAGGTAAGCTACCACGATTCCACCCACTGGTTCTACCTTATTGAGGCTACCACGTTGGTTCTACCTAGCTTAGGCTACCACATCGGTTTTACCCTTGAGGCTACCGTTGGTCTACCTCACGAGTCTACCTCGCTTGTCTATTTTAAAAGGTCTACCTCGCTTGTTTCAGTCAAAAGAAGTTTGACCTCGGGTCATATACCCTCCTTGGTCCATAAAAGAAAACTAAACTGAAAAGGTTGTTTGTAAGACTCGAACTTTAAACAAATAAAATAACAAGGTAGAACAAGTCAATAACAAAACCCACAAACAACGACCAACAACCACAATCACCAACAATAACAAATCCGACAATAACCTATATCCCATCTCCTTCTAACGGGTTACAAACAAACACCAACTACAAATATCACTATCCCGTCTCTTCACAGTTACATGACTTGAAAACAAAGAAACAAATTAAACAGATCTCAAAACATCTTTTTTTCAGATGTTACAAAAGTCTATTTCAACAATCTAAAAACACAAAAGAAATTATCATCATGTTCAAGATAAACTTCAAATAATATCTAAAACCTCAAAGTAAGAAAAAAAAATTGTTTTCATCATTTCCTTCTTTTGGTTGTTAAGATACAAAAACAAAATAAAGCCAACTGATGTAGAACCTACCCGAGACCCTCCAAAGGATCTTGAATACATACATATACTTTCTTGGTTTGGATAAGAATTGCAAACGTAGACATAGGTTGAGGGTACGATTGTTCTTTGGTTGTTTTTTGTGTTAGTAGCAGACTTAGAAGAAGAAGGAGGATAAGGTGGATTGGTTTTTTCAGATTGAAGAAGATGATGGGAGGGGATGAGACTAGGGTTTTTGGTGGGAGGATTTAGGATGAGATGAAATGTGATATGAATTTCTTGTGAGGAGAGAATAAGGGGGTGGATATTATTATGTGTGTGTTAGGGTTATCTCAAAATGGGAGATAAATTAGGGATTGGTAAATATTATTGTATGGATCGGGTCTATACCTTGTTACAAGCCGGTATTGGATATGTTATTTGATCTAGTATTTGATTGGGTCATCCTATTTTTGGGTGATATAACGCTTAATGGGTGTAGTATACTTGGATCGGTATTGTGATTATATGGCTTGTGAATTTGAACTTAAAATTGATTATAAGTCAGTTTGTATTGGGTTGTTCGATTAATTAATGGCTATCCGTATTTTACAACTTGGGCTGAAAATTTTATTATTCGAAAATTAGTATAATTTGTGTTTTTAAGCTTAAAAATTAACAAAGCTAATTTTTGAAACTAAATACTTCACTTCCAAAGGTTTCACATATACTAGATCTAAAAGTTTTTGAAACTAAATTTAAATCGGTAAAACTATTCAAATCCCCTTATAGTTTTCTACAAACTTAATAAATTTGATTCAAAATAAAGTAAATAAATTAGATTCAAAATAAAATACATGAATAGTGAATAACACCTGGATTAGCCCTAACACTAAGCATGATCAACCATTTACTCATTATTTCAACCAAAACCGCTAAAACAATTTAATCAATTACCAACTAAATAAAAAACACGTCAATAACAATTGCATAAAATAAATTTCTTGCCTAATTTCTTAAGTGCACTGGTTGTGCGTGTTCCGCTTTGTACAAAAAATCAAAACAAATGAAAAATTAGATTCGGTTTTGGGTATAAAACTATCTAAAACCTCTAATGAAAATGTGTGTACAACATGCAATAAGGCTTCACAATTAAACGCCACCTAAGTACCCATTAACCATAATATTATAATCACTCTAAGCCGACGGCTCGACTTGGCTCGACGTGTGAACAAGTGTCGTCTAGAGCCTCCACAAAGGCACCCAAGTCATCCCACTCTCTCAAGCCGATCTCCCACTCGGTGGCTTCGAACATGTCGGCTCCTAAAGTGCTTCAATAAATGTTATATAATATAATAAAGATATTTTTCTTTACCACTTATTCTTCATCTAAAACTAGACATGAGATAATTTTTGTTGTTTCTTTTTCAATTTTTAGAGAGAGAATATCTAGTCGAGAGGAGAAAATTTATCCCTCATCAATGTTCATCCATCATCCACATACTTTCATCAGTCTTCATAACCATAATGCATCTTTATCAATGATCTTTATCATCATAAATATCACTATAATCAAAAATTTAAGCATAATGAGTTCATACAAATCGATTCAACTGAAACAAATCATCAAATCATGATTAATGATTCAATTAAGAGCGGATAACAGAACTCATTTCCAACATCCAATGCCGAAACGTCAATCAATTATGAACAAATACCAAACTGTTTTCAAATTAAAATCACGATTACCAATTGAATTCCGATTATTTATTAAATTATGATATGAAATGGAATAATTATGACATTTCGTTGACGTAGAAATCTTAATGGGGAAAGAAGTGCAAGTGAAAGAGATAATATGATCTCTCAATTTTGGTAGGTTATAAGACTAAGTTGCCCCACTAATTTATTAATTTTATTGATTTATATGAAAGGTATCATTGTTGGCCATTGATTAAAATCAAATGGACCAAAATATTTTCCATCCTTTATATAAGTGAGACATTTTATATAATGCGAAAATACATAAATCCATAAGTCTAAAAAAAAGTCTAAACAAACACACCTAGGAATGTAAATGAACTAGACGTTCAATGAACATTTCATGAAACGTGTGGTTAAATGTTCGTTTACGGGTTTATTTATTAATGATTGAACATGAATAATATTTATGCCCGTTTAGGTAAATGATCGAACTTGAATAAAAGTCTCATTTGTTCATTTATGTTCGTGACTTCGGTTATACGTTCGTTAATGTTTGTTTATGTTCGTTTATTTGTTTATGGCCCATTATGTACTTAAAATATCGGTATACTTAATCAAATGAACATATGTAAAACATGATATTTTATATATTTATATGTTTGTCTTCATATGTTTGTTTAATCTCTTAATGAACAAATATCAACGAACATGAACAAGAAAATTCGTTAATAAATAATGAATAAGGCTTCGTTAATGTTTGTCAGATTCATTTACTCAACCCTAAAAACACCTTGTGAATGTAACACACCTAATTTGAAGGTGTTTGTTTAAGCTTATATGTGAGCTTATGAACTTATTTGGTTTTGGCTTATATTTCATAAGCCATAATTTTTTAGCTTATTTTGAAAATTGTAGGCTTATATATACTTATTATGATGTTCACACAAGGTTCGTAGGATTTACGATCCTATGATCCCAACATAAAAAACGATCGTGATCGTAACAAGATCGTAATTCAAGAAGGATTGTTTCAGGATCGTAGGATCACGACTAGAATTGTAGGATCAGTTCCAATCATTATTAACCTTTTTTTTTTGGTTTTTTGCTATATTAACTTATTAATCATAAGACATGTCTTAAAGCCCAAATGACTAGGAATTCTTCAAATCCAACCATTCGGATATGCATTGACCATTTGATAACGCTACACGCGTCGTTCGGGGTCAAAGGAACTTCCTTTTCTTCGAGCAAGTTTTATAACACCCTAGGCAGTGAACCTAATCATTGTAGTGTAGTATTAGGGTAAGCCACGGGTATTGATATCGTTCTCTAGGGGAATAGGAATGCTAGTGAGAAGTTACTACGCTAAGGTTGGGGTTGAGGAAGATTATTTTTTATCTTTTCATGTTTTTTAGAAAATGGAAAGGTACAAATCTCGGGGTTTGGATTTGGGGGTTGGTATTTCTACGATTACTCTTACTTGTCTAATTATCTAATCTAAGGTGTATGTAGTCTATGGCTAATTATTGTGTGCTCGTATGATAGTTTAAAGATGTGTTTACTTAGGTTTTTTATTACCTAATTATCTCCTATTGATGGTTGAATTGTCACGTACTTATTCTTAATCGCGTTGTGTGTCTAAAGTCGTAGGGTATGCATTTATCCCTAACTCTTTGAACTTACCAAAGGGTCTCTCTACAATAACCTCTAGAAATTATAAACTCTAACTCTAAGGCCTCTTTGGGTGGTTTATCCTACAACCGCTCTAGGTGTTATAGTCTAAGGTTCACAAAGATTAATCAAGCATTAATTACACAATGAATGACCTATTGCATTACTAGATCATTAAACAATTAAGATAAGAGACAACCAATCAATATTTAATAATTAAGTTTCATATTCCCTAAGCAAACACACAAGTAAATTAGCCGACATGGAGAACATGCAAGCATACACACAAATAATTGAAGACATAATTGAATTAATGAAGTAAAACACTTATCTTGATGTAGTTAGGTTTGGAACCCTAAAACATCACAAGACAGTCTTGGTTCAGCTTTAGGTTTTACCCAAAAGACTACACACTAAAACTGAAAATTCGATTCTATGTATAATATTACAAGTGCGACGCGTCACCTTATGAGTTGTGACGTCGTCGCCATTAGGGTTTCGCTCTTGGCCACGTTAGTCTTACGACGGCCACCTTATGCTTGTGACGCCGCCCCTCTTCTCTCGACGCCGCTCGATCAAATCTAGGCCGTCTGAGTCGGCCTACTCTTTTAAAGCCTGACACCGTCACTTGAAAATAAGAAATTTGGCTTCGGTGCCGTCACAAAATGCTCCGGACGGCGCCGCACTAAGCAAAGGACGTCGCCACCTTGTATTTCAAAGGCTTGAGTGTCTCGATTCTTGACTTTGGCCATTTTCTTCAGATATGCGTCTTTTGTCCAAATAAGTGTCATTCCAATAATTTGCCTTTAAGAGACCTAAAAAGTGAAAAGGAACGATATTAAGTAATAACGGATACAAAAGTGATCAAATAAGGGCTTAAACGACCCTCAAAAAGGTACATTTTAAAACCTTATCACCATTCTTCATTATTAAGATTCAAAAAAATAAAATAAAGACTAAAATACACCGTTGATCCCTAAACTTGTCACTGCGCATCGTAATGGGACAAACCTTGCATTTATCATCGTGCGGAGTCCAAAACTTGGGTTTTTAATGCCAAACTAGTCCCTTGACCACTAATGCCAAAGTCAATGTATGATTTTTGTCATGTAGTCGAGGGTATTGATGAGTGTGTAAATACTCATCTTTTTTGGTCAAATCTGAACTGCAAAACATTTAAAAACGCTCAGAAATGCATCAAAATACTGAAAATATCTCAAAATTGCATTTTATATGTTTCGGATGCAAAATGTTTAAAATCAGATGAAAAATGAGCAAAGTTTGCATAATTGGCGCCACCTCCGACTTTCTAAAATGGCAAAATAAGTCCCTAGGCATTTGTTTTATAAGAAAAGTCACCAAAGGTCCTTTTTAAATCATAACTTGTCACAATTAGTCCTTTGGTGAAAAGTCCAAAAGTTTTGAGAAATTACGCTGATCCTTGGATTTTAAAAAATGTTCAAGTTTAGTCCTTGGAATTTTACAATTGGCAAATATGGTCCTTGGATTATTGGAGATGGCAAGATAGGCCCTTGGACTACAACTTCATAATTTACTTTGGTCCCTGATTTTCGTAATTACACAATGGGTCCCTAGTGTTGAAAATGGATTCAAAATAAATCCCAAGTCCAAATCCAATATCCAACCCAAGCCCAATATCCTTTTATCCAATATCCAACCCAAGCCCAATATCCTTTTACCCAATATCCAACCCGTTACCCCTTTTACCCGAAACCACCCACGGTTTAAAATAAACCGCCAAACCATCTCCTTTTTCCGCCTTCCCCACCACCTTGTCGCAACACCACCCTACCTCCCCTACTCCACACTTTGTCCTCCACCTCAACAACCTCCAGCAAAGATTTAATGCGCCCCTCCCCCGTCCCCAGCTTGCTATATCCCACTTTCCGCCAAAAGAGATCCAACGCCTATTATCACTCTAAACCAATCCAAGGCCAAGATTATTGCCGGAAGTGATCAGGAGAGAAGACACATTGGTGTATAAGAAAGGAAGAAGAAAGAAAGAGAGGGAGCACTTAGTTTAGTTTTTTAAATGTATGTCATTTTAAGCTTATCATGTCTTAAATAGTTTCTCAATTGTAATTTCAAGCTAATTTGTATCAAACTTAGTAGTTTCAGTGTATTAAAACTCTTATCAAGTATCAATTCAAGTTTTAGTTCACATTTCATCTTTTATGTCAACTGTTGCAATTTTCAAATTCAAAATCTGATATTAAAGTTTCAATAGCTTATTTATAAGCTCAAATAAGCTTATGCAAGCTCTCATAGCTTTTGTAAGCTTGTATTCAAGTTTTAAGCTACTTTGGATATTGGTCAATGAAAGTCAAACTGGAGCAAGAATGGGTATGAAATGGATATGGGTGTAGCAAAGGCTGGTTTTGGGGTTGATTTATAGTTATATGGGTTGATAGAAATAGGATGAGGTTCTGTGTGATTGATGGCAAGCCATTGTGGCTAGGGACCTATTGTAAGTTATTTTTAAGTTCATTGCATATTTGGTAACTGTGGTTAGAAATTGTTGAGACCTGTTTAAACAGTTGTATTTAGGTCTATTTAACCCGCTTTGATCCATAATGTTAGCTAGTTAGGTGTTTAGCTCATAAAACTTGCATATCGTCTTATTAAGGGTGTTTGGTTTTTGCAGTGCAGCACTCGTGTTTTAGGTTTGTGCAGTGGATAATTCTTGTTGATTTTGGCTTGTTTAGTTCTATTATGCTCATATCTGTCTCAATATTGTGCCCGAAAAGCTAAAAGTCAATTTCACCATTTAACTGCCTCAATCTCCTTAACTGTTTGGATTCTTGAAAATCAAAGACCTGTTTTGTATTTAAAATTCATAGTCATAGCTTTCAGTAGTTCCATCTCATCATAATACTTCATAATCACCCCAAATTGATTGCAAATCTCACCAAAGTCAAACCTTTCTCAATCGCTTCATAAGTCAAAGTTGAAAAATCCACTTTTCACCCAACCGAGAGGAATTATCATTGCTTCATTCTTGGGTCAAATTAAGTGAAAATTGTAAGTTTAAAAAGTTCAACTGGTCTTATTTCTTATTATCATTTTTGTGGAATTTTGTCTATTTTTTAGAAGTCTCAAAAGGCTTGTGAATGTGGGCTTATATGCCTGCGTGTAAATCGAATCAGCATTGTGTTTTGTAAACTTGCAGATCTT
>OU343218.1:100873149-100893296 GCA_910596185.1 Chrysanthemum makinoi | reverse complement strand
TGAGCTTTTTAAGAAGATTCGGGCTAATCTTAGCATTCCCGAATTGTATTGCGTACCAATCATCAAATGTCAAATCCTCGAATTTCATACTATGCCTTTCAAGCTCGTGAGGGCACATCCACTCTTCTTCTTTAACACTATTCCCACCATTGCAATACTCGCGGAAGGGGTCGCACGTAGGCCATGCTCGAGTGGACTCATCGTCGGTTATGATTATTGGAGTGCACCAATAAGTGATAGGCGCCTCCTCTTCTTCCTCGAAAGAGAGTTTTTCCAACCTTTCTTCATCAGTATATGCAGCCCACATAAATTTGTTATTCTTGATTCTCTCCTTATCGGCTCCTCCGTCATGAAAGTTTTAGTTTCTAGGGTGCATGAATCCATAGATCTTACGAGTCCCCCTTGGATTACGGGTATAGCCTTGCACGGTGATATTTCTTTTTCGATGGGGATAAAGGGCATAGATTAATGTCGTGGGACCATTCGTTACTTACCTGTGTTCCCGATTCGTCTACATCAAGGTTTATGCGCCCCGTGTATCGGTTATGCGTGGCGAGATTCTTGATTCTGGCGTAACTTCGTTAGAGGAGTTTTCATCCATATTCTTCATAACCCGTTATCATTTGTAAAAAAACATAATTCACGCCCGTAACTCATAAGGGAGGTTCTTCGTAACCCGGATCTGTCGACGGAATCCACCACGAATCCGTATCATTGGCACGAAACCGAGTTACCATTAGCAAAAATCACTTTACATTCCATATAGCTTCGATCCCTCACGGGTTTATTGTTATTCATCCTTACTTTTTCAGAGCTTTTCCACCATAGATTCTAGGTTTTTAGGGTTGTGTCGGTGCTTGAAAAGGTTTTTGTGGTGTTTTCACGGAATTCTTTTAACCACTCATCTTGTTCCTTTTGTTTTTGGTTGAACTCTCGGGAACTTGTTAATTGTTTCTTCAAGGCTGGGCTTTCTTTCTCCATAAGGCGGTTGTAATTACCACGATATCAGATTACTATTTGATTATCTCCAGTAAAATGGTGATTTTCTCCATACTTGGCTTCTTCAATTATATTTTCTTCGTCAGCGTGAGGAGTTTTTTTGTGAGATGTCCTCCCATGACTTTCACAACCCACTTGGATGGCATGGGCGGTTTCTCGATTTTTAGCATGTCTCCGACTTAGATTTTCAATCTTCTTTGGCGATTCTTTGCAATTCGATCAAAACTTCGCTTTGATTTCTTTTACTTCCTCCATCGTTGCCATTTTGAGAATGTTCACCATTTTTGAATGGCTTCGATTGCAAGAGTAGGCGTCATGTTGGGATAGGTCCTTGATAGTCCGACATACGTCTTGTAGTTCGTTGATTCCTTTGTAGAAGATGTTGACTTTTCTTTGAGTTCGAGATCGTGTGGACACTTGTATAGAAGATCATTGTACCTATCCCAGGCTTGGTATAATGTTTCGCCGTCTTCTTGCTTGAAATTATGTATCTCCAAAAGCTGGTTAGAAATATTTGACGGAGGACAATACCTCTGGATAAAGTGCTTTTTGAGTAGAGCCCAAGTATTAATTCCGGTAATTATTCGATCCATCTTAAATCGGTAGAGTCATGGGGAATACTCTTAATATAACAAACATCATCGGACCACGGAATGTTGAAAAGGCTAGCGATGTATAGGACATTTTCAACGTGCTCATATGCATCCTCGTCCACGTTTTTCACGAAAAAGGGTTAGCAAGACTCCCTCATAAATTGGTATTTGATTTCGAAGCGGACATCCGCCAATTGCGGTCTTACGAGGGCAGCCCGTTCTCAAAACGCCAAATATTCCTCAAGTGAGGTCATCGGTTAACAACTTCCATGGTACACGAAAACTTCGAATAATGATCGTTGAGAATAATAGAAAAGTTTAAAACAAAATGAAAATGAAAGACTTAATATTAATCCTAATATAACTCCCCTTGGCCAAAAACTTGATGGGTTTTCTGACGGGTTTTAATATTTATAAGTCTCGTTATACCTACGGTCTACCCTAATGTACTAACGGGCAGTGTACCCGGTCGCGTGTAGTGTAGTAATCGGTAAAACCGAGGTCGTCCCAAGAGCTATGTGTGTTGGATTATTACTAAGTCTAGGTATCACAGATTAATAATGGTTTCGATAAGGAATTAAACTACTAAAACATAATAAAAGCAAATAAAGGCAGATAAAAGGTAAAGGTAAATCAATAGAGAAGAATGGTGCTAACCCAGTTAATCCTCCTAGCTAGTTATGTCTACGTCTACTTACTTCCAATTACTTCAGGTGGGGTCAAAGTCGAGAGGACAACATTTGGTCAATTCGCGCCCTAACCTATCGACAGATGCCACCACGGAGAAGTCGGTGTCCCCTCATAAGTCCTGTTGTTCTGGTCCCCTAAGCCAAGTCATTAAGTACCGCTACATGCTAGATTTATAATAGTGAGTGCTCGTCCGTTAGGAACTTAGACACTCACCCTATAATTCTTAAGTTCATCCAAACGGTAGGTGATCAGTTGGTCAAATCGCACAAGTAGAAAGGGTCGTCAGTTGGTCATATCTTACCCTTCCCGTCTCAGTCTGCTCACCTAGGGTCAGTTGATCATATCTCCTAGGCAATTGGCCTCTACCGTCATTCAAAACTACCGAACCAAAGGTAGCTACCAATAAACTATGCATGCATACACTTAAAAATAGTTATGCGGAAGTAATATAAACATAGACAAAACAATTAAGGAATCATTACTAGGCGGCCAAGCGGGTGCTTAGCGCTCCATTAATCATACAAACCAATTAAATATTCAAAGGTATGGAATACATGAATTGAAAGTAAAGAAAATATAAAATTCTAATGCTTATCGTAGGGGAGTGATTTCTCCCTTGGAGACAGCTCCGTATGCTCCTCTGGACCTTCCTTTAGCTTTTTCTCACGTTCTCTAATTGTTGTGTCTGGAATGGGATGATTAGAAATTCGGAATTAGTGGGGTATTTATAGGCGGATCGGGTTCTGGTAACTAATATAAGAGTTATGCCATAACCTTCAATTCCTCCGTAATAGCACTAGATCTGCTGGTTACGGCGTAACCTAATGAGTGGTTACGCCGTAGTCTTCAATAAACTTAGTTACACCGTAGTTGAGGATGTAGTTACGGCGTAGTTATCAGCGGCGTGGATCCTCATTTGACCTAATGTAGTTACGTCGTAGCTTTTGGAAAGAGTTACGCCCGTAACGAAAAGTTGGTATTATGAGTCACACATTAGTTCTGGTAATGTGAGAGAATAGTTGCCGTAACTTCTTCAAAATCGACATACTATGATGAATCTTTTGATATTTCTCGGTTCAGCGTCTCTTTAGCTCCAATGATCGTAATTTACCTGAAAGTGGAAAACAATGGAAAACAAGCGTAAATCCATATAAATGATATAAATTACAAGCATTATCGGGGGAAATTGACACTTAATAATCAGGACTATTTGATGTTATCAGTTTACATAATATGATATATATTGTAATGGGTAATGAAATATATAAATTACAAGCATTATCGGGGGAAATTGACACTTAATAATTAGGACTATTTGATGTTATCAGTTTACATAATATGATATATATTGTAATGGGTAATGAAATGGGTAAAAATCTAAGTACTTGACCCATTGACTAAGATACATTGAATGTAGTTAGGTAAAACCCAAAGTCCATGACCCATACCCATGGAGCTTGATCCATAACCCATGACCCATTGCATGACATCATGCATGAAGTCATGTTAGGTATTATTCATGACCCATGGAGCTAATCCATGACCCATTGACTAGATGCATTGCATCTTCTAGATACATTGTATCTATTTGGATATCCATGACCCAAAGTCAATAACCCATGATCCATGACCCATAACCCAATTAGGAGGAGCGTCTGGCGGATCCCCAGAAATACACTGGACGGATCCCTCAAGTAATGGATCCGTGGGATCCGGGGAACAATAGTTGTTTTTGCCTGTAAATAGTGAGCCATTTCTTCATTGTTACTCACCCCTTTTACACATACTTTCTCATAGTATTGTAAACTCTCTAACCTCAGATCCAAAGGATCTTTCTATGTAGTTTTGTGTTTTGTGTGATCCTCTAGGCTCCTCTTAAAGGCGAGATCACCACCTCTTAAAGTCGAGCAAGCTCAAGTCCATGAGTTGCCAAGCTTCATCATCATCAAGACTACTGAAGTTCTCTTGTTGATAGTTCTTTCTTCCTCCTTAAAAGTGTTGTGTTAAAGGCATTAGTGAAAGGTGCCGAAGGTTCGAGTCAAAAGGCATTAGTGAAAGGTGCCGAAGGATCGTGTCAAAGGCATTAGTGAAAGGTGCCGAAGGTTCGTGTCAAGGGCATTAGTGAAAGGTGCCTAGGGTGTACATTCGATATGGTGCATCGATGTACAAGATAGAATAGTTTGGGTTAAAGGATAGTGATATCCTTTTGATGTTGTAATAAGAAGGGTGTATCCTTTGGGATAGGTGTTGTGTAGTGTTGGGTAGTAGTTCCTCCTTTGTAATGGAACTCGGTGTCTAGCCTAGTACCAGATAAAGTGTAGACGACGTTGTGATAGGTTTGGTTCTACCTCGTGGAAGAACCAGATGTTTAACCTTGTACCGAATAAAGAGTATGCGACGTTGTGAAGGCTTCTCCGCCACAAGGAGTTTGTGTTGTGTAGTGATTATGAACTATCGAGTAGGTGACTCGGGGAGTGGAGTAGGGCAAGGAAGTTGTCCTTGTAGCCGAACCACTATAAACATTCGTGTCGTGGTTTTGTGTTTCTTACTCTTTACCTTTGCATTACTCATTTACATAATTATCTATCAACATCCAACATACACATCAAATAGATTGACATAAGTCGATCTAAATATTTTAAAACGAAGATTTAATCGGTAAAACTATTCAACCCCCCCTTCTAATTTTTCACAATTGGTACCAGAGCTTCGTTACCAAGTTTCTTAGAGTATATTGTACTTTAAAAACTTGATACGATCCGTGTATGATTGAAAACTACAAAGAAGGAAATCTTTTAAAATGAATTTTTTTTTATGTTGGATAGTGACAGATTATTCTAACAATTCTTCTTTAAGAAATCTTCTTGCTAGGACTCTTCCAAAGTCTTCATAAAGAAAAATGAAGTCAACACTCAAGGAAGAACCCAAAAGTAATCACAACCTACTTCTACTATGTATAATGGATCACTTTAAGAGCTCATGAAGTATTTCGGATATATGGTCTCTAAAAACCATATCAAGAGGTTAGAGGTATGTTCACTTACCCACAAACTAGCTAATATTTATCTATAGTACGCTTATATGAATATAGTGATGATATGTGTCTTTCTCCTATGATAAAAACCATGCCTTTAAATATTTTCTTATAAAACTATACGAACACATGAATTAGGACGTTAACTTCATTAGTCGCAAGTCTCTAAAAAGTCTCTCTTCACCACTTCCCTTACTTATTCATCATCGGGAATAGTATTCCTCTTTGATACTCTTAATTATACTAAAGATCTTCAAATCTACGCCATCCTCGCAAAATAGATCTTTTATGGTTAACTTATCAAAAATCAATTAACCATCAAAACACATTGGCCAAACATCTATTCTAAAAGTTCTCTTTCAAAATAAGTTATTGTATAATTTATCACAAGTAAAAATAAAAATCCAAATATTTCTTTTCTGTCTACGGTAGCCGAATCCCACAAGTTGCACTAGCCGGATCCCTAAGACAAGGGATTCGGGGGAACCGTGTCACAAAAATCAGATATACACTTTTTAAAACCAAAATAAGCCATTTTCCCTCTCCCCACAAACACAAAAACGACCTAACTTCTGCTTCCATCTCCATAGGGCTTCATATCCTCAAGCATCTCGTTCTTTAACATCATTGTAAGTAATTACACTCATATATTCTATTCATCATCATCTTCATCCTAGGGTTTATGGTTTAGACCTTTCAATTAAGATTCAATTGATCACCAATTGAAGAAATTAGGTATTGCAAAAATTAATTACAAAAGGATTCTACATAGATAAATGTTTTTTCAAAATAACATTGTTAATACAAATCAAAACCATAAACTCATCCTGAAAAATCTTACCTAATTGGAATATTTGTTTTCTAGGATCAATCATGCCCAAAGCTACCTAACAAGATCACCATGACACCGTCCACTACCTCTCTAGATACTATCGAAAAGAAGAGCTTTCTAAAACCAATCGCAAAATCTTCAAAAAGCTTGAAAAACGACTTATCCACGAAGGTCGTGTAGTCAAGGAATGTTTTCTTGGAAACACCGACATTTGTCAAGTCTTCTTGGAAATTAACTTTGATTGTCTCTTAGATATTAATAAACAAATTTCGGTTTTTATCTTTGAGTTTTACAAAAGTGTTAGAATCGTTCGAAACAATGATGAAAGCATCTCAATCGCTTTTATTGTCAACAACCAAACCATCACCTTATCCCTCAACACCTTTACACAAATTCTTCATGTGAAGGAATTTGTATGTATTCCCAAGATTGGGCAATATGCGCTCAATCCTTTGCACTAGACCCCAAACCAGTCTATCGCACACCTCTCGATGATCCCGTAGTTGTTCATAACACCATCTTCAAGATAAGAGCCGACCAATCTCGTCTCAACCACAACAAAGAACTCATTCATCGTGATCCCTTTCAAATGGAACTCTCCAAAATAATTCCCATTTACAAAAAGTGGGAAGAAGGAGAAAATGTCATTTGTTTGGTCGGGAACAAAGACCATCCCAATGCGTGTCTTGTCCAAATGATCTATTGCCTCATCCACCAAAGACCATTCAACCTTGCCTATTACATGGTGAAAAGAATGGTAGGTGTATTCAAAGTCACCAACATGGTACTTCCCTATGGTACGCTCCTAACACGACTCCGTGAGTATGTTAGTGCAATGCAACCTTCTCTTCTCAATGATGATCATTTTCTTGCCAACCATGTTATGGTACCACTTACCAAAAAACCTTATAGAAGGCTCATGATCAATGGAAAAAGGCCTCGTACTCTTTCGGACTCTTCGGACGAAGATGAAGAAGAAGTCGACCCCATTGCTAACTTCCAAATCGACCCCATGACTTACTTTGAGAAACTTCCCACTCTTCCAAATGAGTCTGAAGAATCCAAGAAAATAAAGGGGATGATCAATTGCTTAACTTACTACCTCATGAATTCGAGAAGAGATTGACAAAAGAGACATTTTTTTGCTTTCCTTGATGGTTATTTTAGTTACTTTATGATCTTTAAACATTGTACGCTTATGATTGTGCAAGACTTACTTTGTTACCTTTATGATCGGTTACTATCATAATTACTTGACTTTATGTATGTGATATCTACCTACTTTGATGTTTGCTTATAGTAGAAACTTGTAGTATTGGTATGCATTATCTAGTGCAAAATTTTCACACTAACTGTAAAGCTATTGATCTGCAGTAACCGGATCCCTCTTTTTGAACTTGTTGGATCCCTCCATTTAGAGATCCGTAGGATCCGGGCAGACATAAATGAAGTTTCAGACTTCCACACATCAAACCATTTCTCTAGATCACATCATACTAGCCAAACATGATATTTTAGGATCACTTAAGCCTTCCTCAAACTCAGTAGGTCTCACACTCACCCATAGTTAACTTAGGATCACATTCAAGGTGTTTTTGATTTATCACTTCACCAAAACTCACCATATTTCTGTTCCAATACCCACACATTGTTCCTCACATCTCCAAACACCTAGTTAGATATTTCTCTCAATTTCAGCAAATTGATTTTAGTCATCCTTACCTCAAAATGGGCCAAAAACTAGTTTTTCATTTATCATGATTTTTAAAAGAATTTTCCCAATTTCTTTTGAGCTACCATCTTATCTCTAGGATCATTTGACTCCACATGACACTCTCAATTTTCTTAGTGTCATCTTTGATTACCCATTGGTGCTCATAAATCCCTATTTCTTTCCATAAAAGGCAATCATTAACTACCATCAATCATTTCTCTTGATCATTTAAGACCTTCTTCATTTAAGACACCTAAGAAGACTGAAACACTCAATATATATAGGTATTATACCTTACAAAACATCATTTTCCTTTTTCTTGGCAGTTGAGAGCCGGATCCCAAGGTTAAGCCTAGACGGATCCCTCATTTGAGGGAACCGTGGGAACCGGCTGCACAGATTCAACTATTTCTAGCTAAAACAATTATTTCAAGCTTTTCTTGCTAACTTGAACACTCCATCTTGCCTTAATTAACCTTCTTGATCAGTGCAACTCTGAAGTTAACCCTTGTGCATGCTAATCATTGCATTTTGAAGGATCTTAGTGGTTTAATTCTTATACTCATTTACCAATTCCTTTCCCTTATAAACTCCTTTGCTAGTAACTCTAAGTCACCATTCAGAAACATCATTCTCAACAACTAAAAGCCTCTATTTCACTATCCATTTATCATTTCATCATGAGAAAAGCTCATAGTGCTAACTCATCCACCAAAGGACCACCCGAGAAACTTGCTCGGGTTGTTCATGAAATTTCTTCAACCGAATCATCACCCGTCAAAACCACAAATGCTAGAATTCCCTCTCAACCAACTCAACCAATCAAACCAATCCCTAAAAGGATTGTTCCTACAAAACTACCTTTGCCAAACACTACTATACCTCCTAAACCAAACACCTCAATTTCCACTAAACCATCAGCCTTAGTGCCTAGAGCCATATCATTCACCACTCTACTTTCATCTCCACACCTCTACGACTTAGAGGATTTGCCTTCTAGGCCATCTCATCCTCCACCATTGCCAACATTCTCCTCAATAGAGAATAACACAACAACAAAACCATGGTGTTGAAACAACACTAGCACCGGTATCCTTTTCCCCATCACCCTCGATTAGTCCATTTTGGATTATGAGGAACCAACAACCGGATCACATGGAAGTAGATACCTCTACTACTGTCCTCCACACATATTCCACCACCATCACCCTTAGTTGATCCACCTCCAAATGTACCTCCACAAATCCTCAACCTTCCTCATTCAACCTTTCATCTCAAACCATTCCATTTCTACCACCACCACTTCCAAGCCATGACAATGATTGTTATCATTGTCAACATATTAAAGGTTTAGTACATGAACTACGTGAAGAGCTATGTTTCATGTGTTATCACCTCCTCGAACGTTTCAATGAGGTCAACAAAACTAAACATTCCTAAGCTTAAGGATTCAAGTGGTGTCCTAGTCTTAAGCTTAACTTTGATTGATTAGGAATTGTATTACATGTTTAAGTCATTCTCTTAGTTTTAGTGATAGGTATATCATTTCTCATGTTTTTATTGAATGAAATTACATGTTATATGCCATATGGTCTTGAAAATATGTTTGGTGCCTTAATACATAACTCATTTTGATGTTTGACATCACATATTACATCTACATTGCTGTCATAAGTATGCGGGCAGACAGATCCCTCAATTTGGTCTAGACGGATCTCTCCTAGGGAGGAACCGTGGGATCTGTGCAACAAAAAGCTTTTTATTACTAACTTGAGTCTCATTTGCATGAAATTATGTATCATACACTTGTTTTCTAATCTTTATTTTGTAGATTTTCAATATACACATAGACTTTGACACCCAAAACTAGGGGGAGCTTCTTGTCAAAGCAACACATTGCAAAAATGCTTGCAATACTTTCACATAGGATTACATTACTACTTGACGTCCTCCTCACAAAGGAGCACTAGTCAAGGGGGAGCTTGTTCGTCAATAAGACGAAACCATTTGCAAACAAAATTGCAAAACGCTCGCTTAGTCTTCCTAATTACTTGACACCCTCACAATGGGAAGCACCGGTCAAGGAGGAGCTAAGACGAGAATTATTATCTTTTCTTACTCTTTATTTTTTGTATTTTCACTTTTCACATGTTTTTCTTCAAACAATGTGTTAGTTTCTTTTCGACGCTCTTTTTGTTTTGACAAAAAGGGGGAGAAGTGAGTAAAAACTCCAATTCAAACTTTTACGAATTTTAGTTTTTCCTTAAAATAATCTTATGTTTTGTCATCAACAAAAAGGGGGAGATTGTTAATAAAAATAAGCCGTAAAAACATTTATTTATATTTTACGATCTTCAAATGTTTTGTCGATAACAAACGTAAAATCATTTTTGCGAAACAAATAAAATACGTAAATGGTTTGAGCTGATAGTTACTAACACACTTGCATTGTCATAGAAAACACTAAACAAGTAATAGTATTTACATTTTATAGAAACACATATGTATAACAACTAGTGTTTACATAATATAATATATATTGTAATGGGTAAAAATCTAAGTACTTGACCCATTGACTAAGATACATTGAATGTAGTTGGGTAAAACCCAAAGTCTATGACCCATACCCATGGAGCTTGATCCATAACCCATGACCCGTTGCATGACATCATACATGAAGTCATGTTGGGTATTATTCATGACCTATGGAGCTAATCTATGACCAATTGACTAGATGCATTGCATCTTCTAGATATATTGTATCTATTTGGATATCCATGACCCAAAGCCTATAACCCATGACCCATGATCCATGACCCATAACCCAATTTAGAGGAGCGTCTGGCGGATCCCCATAAATATACTAGACAGATCCCTCAAGTAAAGGATCCGTGGGATCAGGGGGAACAGTAGTTGTTTTTGTCTATAAATAGTGAGCTATTTCTTCATTGTAACTTACCCCTTTTACACATACTTTATCCTAGTATTGTAAACTCTCTAACCTCATATCTAAAGGATCTTTCTACGTAGTTTTGTGTTTTGTGTGATTATCTAGGTTCCCCTTAAAGGCGAGATCACCACCTCTTGAAGTCGAGCAAGCTCAAGTCCATGAGTTGCCAAGCTTCGTCATCATCAAGACTACTGAAGTTCTCTTATTGATAGTTCTTTCTTCCTCCTTAGAAGTGTTGTGTTAAAGGCATTAGTGAAAGGTGCCGAAGGTTCAAGTCAAAAAGCATTAGTGAAAGGTGCCGAAGGTTCGAGTCAAAAGGCATTAGTGAAAGGTCTTAGAAGGATCATGTCAAAGGCATTAGTGAAAGGTGCCGAAGGTTCGTGTCAAGGGCATTAGTGAAAGGTGCCTAGGGTGTACATTCGATATGGTGAATCGATGTACAAAATAGAATAGTTTGGGTTAAAGGATAGTGATATCCTTTTGATGTTGTAATAAGGAGGGTGTCTCTTTTGGGATAGGTGTTTTGTAGTATTGGGTAGTAGTTCATCCTTTGTAATTGAACTCGGTGTCTAGCCTAGTACTGGATAAAGTGTAGGCGACGTTGTGATAGGTTTGGTTCTACCTCATGGAAGAACCCGGTGTCTAGCCTTGTTGTAAAATATTGTATTTCACATACACATCAAACCATAAACAAAGTAGGCGTATGATGAGTGTCTAAATACTCATCATTTTTGTACAATCTAAACTGCAAAATCATCTGAAAACACTCAGAAACATATCAAAATGATCAAAATATCACAAATCAGTGTTTTATGTGTTTTAAATGCAAAAATATCAAAATCGGATGAAAAATGATTCAAGTTTGCAAAATTGGCGGTTTTAGTCCCAAGTTTTAAAGTTGTCAAATCTAGTCCACCGGAATTCAAAATGTGGAATTTTATCATTCAAGGCCCCTGAAATATTCTAAGTTGTTAAAAATGGTCCTTGAATGATTCTTTGGTCAAAAGGCAGTAAAGGTCCTTAAACTTTGAAAAATTGCAAAATTAGTCCTTGGATGTTTTAAAATGGAATTTTATGCAAAAGTTATCCTTGTACTATCAAAGTTTGTCAAATTTGGTCCTTATGATATCTTTGGAAAAGCTACATTTTAGGTCCTCATGTTTGGTGATTTGCAAAATTGGTCCTTGGGTTAATAAACTACACCAAACGGATCCTTTTAATAAACACAAGCCCAAACCCAAACTTTGGCCCAAACCCGACCCCGTTTAATATTAACCCTCGGTCAAAAGGGTCAAACCAGCCAGCCAAAACTTCCACTGTAGCTTCCCTCTCCTACCCTTTGAAACACCAAAACCGGGCATGGTTTTCCAACCTTTCAACCCCTCTCCATACTTTGTTCCCTCTGCCTCTCTATCCAAAACCTTTATTGATTGAAACCCACCCTCATTAATGATCAAAACGCTTTGAAGAAATTGAAGCCAAAAACACAAGTGGACGTTTTGATGAGTTAGAATCCAAGGCTAGAATTTGGTGGGAAACAATCAGAGGACATCTAGAAGTCACAAAAGTCTATAAAGGAAGGATGGGATGCAATGTATATGGAGATGTAATGTAATTTAAATTTTCTTAGTTTTTCTTTAATCTAAGTTTTGATTGTATATTTTCAATTCCAAGTACTTTGTTAAGTCTCTCAAGTGTATTTGAATCCTTTTTTATTATCAATTTAGGTGTTTAAGCATCAAATTTAGTTTATGCAGTTTTCAATTTCAAAAATCTCATATTATGAAAGTGTTGTTTTAGTTGTTATTATGGGTGATTTGGTACATATAAGCTCCCAGATAGCTCATAAAGGCTATTAGAAACACTAAAATTAGAGTTTAAAAGCAAAATCAGAAAATCACCAAAAATACAAATTAATTAGTTGAAAAATAAAAAATCACTTGGAAATGGCATTCACAATTTGGGCAGGTAGATTATGGATGGCCTTGGGTTGTAGCTTAGTGGTAAGCTAATAGGGGTGATAATTGGTTCGGTTCTCGAGTTTTGAGCTTGGAAGCTTTTGTAAGCCTTTTTGTCCACTTTTGCATATCATTGTTATAATTGTTCATTAGCTTTAATTTATGTTTCTTAGTGATCATTAGTTATAGTTAAGTGATAGTAATCATTAAAATCGGCTTAGTTGTTCTTTTGTAGTTTATTAAAATGTTATTTTGGCAGTGAAAATAGCATAATCATCATTAGTGAGTTTTATGTTGATATGGTTGTTGTTTAATGCTTATTTAGTGTTAATATATGATAATACATAGTGCAATTAATTACATGTTCTTAACGAGTTTCTTTGAAAAGTTTCAAATCATGTATATTAAGTCTTGTTTGGATTTGTGAGCTTAACTGTCTAAAAAGTTGTTTAAGTGGTTGCTTGTCATTGCTTTGTATCACACTTGGTCTAATTAACTCAAAGAAGTCAAGAAAACCAGTTATTGATTAAGCAAAAGTCAAAATCTCTTTAATCCATCTCTCTTGTTAACTGTTGGAGTTTTAAAGTTCTAGAATCATGATTTTGTGTTAGAAAGTAGTTAGTGTTGATCAAATCAGTCTTATATCACCTCAAAACAACATATTCAGTGATTTAAATCAGATTAAAGTTCATTTTAGTCAACTCTTCTAGTTTTTAAGAAAAGTCAAATTTTCATTTGGGTCATTTTTGAATAAAATAGATATTTTTACTGTGTGCTTAATAATCAGTTTTAGCTTAAAAGCTCTTAGGGTATTAAAGTCTAGTTGCTAAACAAAATATAAAAATACTAGATCTCTTGGAATCACTTTTAAGTGCTTATTTTCTAGCTTTTGTGGATACTGTTCGAAAAAGTGCTGCATTACTTGATTTGGCACCATTTTGAAAAGCTTGCCTGAGCTTAATTGTTGGTTTTAGCTTGTGATCTTTGGTTCTTTGGATAGCCATCAAGTCATTGAGGTCTCAAGCCTTGTTTTTCATTTTGAAGCTTGTTTTTGGTAGGGCGCTAGTAGCTTAAACTTTGTCCCAAAACTTCGGCACTAACTTCCGGCTTGAAATGGCGGTGATTGAGTACCACTTTCATAAGCTTGCCATAAGCTCTATAGTTGTCCATAGCTTTTGATACTTGGTTCTTTGGAAAGCCAACCTGGTCCTCTTTGAGTCCCAAGCTTAAGTTTTCATTTTCTAGCTTGTTTGATAAGTGTCAAAGTGCCTTTTGTCTTGTCCCATTTCTGTGTTTAAGCCAAGTGCTTATTAGCTTATTCCTAGCTTATCAGTGTGCTTATCTGTCTCTTTTAGCTTCATTTCAGTTCATCTAGCTCGTTTGCATCTATTTTAAGCTTTTGTTTCAACTTGTGAGCTTGTTTGAGCTTATTTCACCAAATAAGCTCAAAAGCACAACTGTTTGGATCATAAGCTAATCAAACTGCTTATTTTTTATTTGTAAAATTTTTGTCTTTGTTAAAGTTTCATAAAATCAGTAGTTAAGTAGTTTTCAAAAAGAAAATCCAGAAAAATCTCAATTTAAAATCAGTGATAGTGTTTATTTAATAGGTTTTAGCTTTTTGATTTTTGTTTAGCTATAATAAGCAAATCTTATTTTTCTATTTTTCTTAGTTTTCTGTCATCATATAGTATTTTTAGAAAAAGTTTCATAATTTTCTTAATCTATTTAGTATTTATTATAATTTTAATTAGTTAAAAATAGTAATTAATTAATAATAATTAGATAAAAAGTGTGAAAAATATATTTTTAATTTTAAAATTAGTTTTATAATATTTTAGATTTTTCTGAATCATAATTTTATTTTTCTAGACTTATTTTGTATTTTCTTCTATTTTAGAGTATTATTAAATAGTTAAAATAGTCTTTAATTAATAATAATTAAATAAAAAGTTATAAAAATAATTTTCTTTTTCTAATAATTTTCTTTTATTTTTAGGTTTCCAAAAATGTCATTTTCATATTTTTAGGTTTTTTATTTCTTAGATATCACTTTTTATTTTGTACGTTTACGTAGTTTTTAAACGATACTTTTGCGTTTGTTTCATCATCAGATTGTTGTGCTTTCAGTTCGTATCCTATTCCATTCCAAGCAATCGGTAGTGTAATTTCTCAATCTAAACCTTTCGATCACTATCCTTAGTGATTACTCCATCATCTGAATCAGGTTTTGACACACATTGAGTCTCAGGTAGGACTAATGACTGGGAATTCATTCTATTCTCCGTGACTTCATTGCATTTGTTTACGAAATGTTTAAAAGCTTTGCGGTTGGCCATTCACAAGTGGCTAGCTTGTGTGAGGTAGCTTGACGGTTCAGGACAGATCAGCGTATAAGATGAGTTTTAGAGAGAGAAAGTTAGAGGTTTGGGAACTTTAGTGAGAGAAATAAAAATCTTATTATGAGCTCCAACTCTCTACCTTGGGAGGTAGAGGGTATTTATAGTACTTACATAAAAGCGCCACCTACCTGCATGGATCAGGCATACATTGGGTAAAGACCCGTCCGTCCTCCACGGTGTTACTAAACTAGATACTACTTAACATATAATAACTACGACTACGAGCTTTCTAACGATTACATATACTTGAGGTGACCGACACTTTAACTACTAGATTTTCCAAATCCTAACAATCTCCCCCTAAGGGAGGTCACCTCAAACACACATTAAATTACATAGAAAACAAACAGATATTACATTGAGATTGTTCTTGGATTCTTGTTCTGTAGCTCGTAGTCTTTGATTCTTCATTTTAAGCATATTTGGATAATGCGAGTGGAGGTCTTTAAGCGGTCCGTGATAATGAGTTATGAGGCGACTTTGAGATCATCGGTCACATTAATCTCGACTTACCATTGTGGTGTTGGTATTATGTGATGTTGTGACTTTTGGACCAGGCATACTTTCGCGGGATCATGATATCTTCTTATCGAGTAGCGGAAGCTTCGTTGATTCATGATATTGGCAGCGTGATAGCGAAGCATGGAGTGAATATATCAGAGTCATTGATGCACTAATCATGATTTCTTTAGATATGAATGTGTTGTGTGAGCATGCGGCTATGGATTGACCGCTCCATTCGTCATTTGCAAGCGTCGAGGTGTACCGCATAAAATTTAGCAATAAAGCGCCGCGAAAGTGTCTTTGATCACTTTCGATGAATTGAGGTACACGCCCACGGTTCCGGATTGATCGATACAAGTCGCCTGTGATCGGGTATAATTACGAAGAATTTCCTTGAAAAGGTTTCGACTACTCTAGCTATTCTCAAACCCGAATCAAAAGAAGACAACACGGAGTGAGTGAACCGTGAAATGAGATTCAGCGATTGATGAAAAGAGATTTGAAAACAATCGGTGTATTGCTCAATAGAAATTCTTTTTGCAATTCAACGAAGGTTTTAATGAAAATCAATTATCAATCATAAACACCTTTTGTTTTGAGAAATGAGTACGGTCGATGTGCTAAAGAAAAGAGTTTTAAGCACAACAACCGGTTTTCAAAGGTATCGTCAATCCATAACTCGAACCGGGATTGATTCAAAAGATTGAATCGCCCATTGTTTCATTCGCTTGTCACATGGTTGATCTGGATAGATCTCACATGCCACCTACCAGGAGCTTGATTGATGTTGGCTCCAGAAGGCTTTCCATCTTCATCGTGAATATGTAAGCATATCACTCAGATGTTCTGGCAATACCACAAGGATAATGCGTAGGACTCATAAGATATAATCTCTCTTTCCACATTGTGAGAAACAGAGAGTCTTCATTGAAAGTGTCTTAATGAGATTTATTGATGATCTCGTGGCTCTAGAATCAATTGTGCATATTTGATTCCTATGCCGGAGACTAGGGAGAGGGTCTCCTTCTTCAATACCAACTATCTCTAAGAGAAAGTTGATTTATGTAGGTTTCCGTGAGAATGAAACAAGCCCTTTTAAGAGGAACTTGAGTGGTTTGGAAAGATGAAGTGCAAATCGCGTCACCGGGTCCATGACGTCTTGTCTTCAATACCGATACCGGTAACAACTGTGAGTATATGAATTGAACCGTTTACTAAGGTTGAATAATTGGAGGGCTATTTGTTTTCACCCTTTTCTCATTCAATTCTTTTCATTCTTCAACCCGATTGCTTACGAAACTTCATAACTAGAACCTTGTTGGGTTTATTCCAAATGCTGCTTCCGGTCGACCGCTCTTCCCATATCTCACTTTTCTCCTCTTTTTTTTCATCATACCTAAGGACTTCTACACTATCTAGTGGATTGTCCCCAGGTAGATCCCTCTTTTAGCGGATCATGGGACCAAACACCTAACCTTATCATCCTTATATCACCATACATAAAGTAAAGTTGGTTGGTCTTTTTGGTATTGTTCATCTGCCATTGGAACCAATTGAAAACCATTTGAAAATCAATCAAGATACTTGTGATATAGAATCAAAGCATTTTGTATCTTAATTGTTTTGATATTTTAGAAATGCTGCCCCTCAACATATGCATAAAAATTCAGAATTTGTTTAGCACATGGAGGCAAGAGGTCTTTGAAATCGTTAGATTAAGAATGAAAGGTTCAATCTTTTGATTAACATTTTCTAAAATGATCATCATCACTTCCCAATCAATTTGAGTAGATAAAACATTTTGAGGAAGGATGAGGTTTTCAAAGTTTGCTCCCCCTCAATATGTGCCTCGAATTTTGAGAGAGTTTTGCACATATTAGAGGGAACCTGCACTTAGAGACAATTCAATCACGTTTCAATAATTTGAGGTTTAAGATAGATGCTCCCCCTCAACATGTGCATGGAAAATTTGAAATCGTTTGTCACATGCGGGGAGGAAAACATGCTAAGCACTTATGAAACCATTTATCGAATTATCAATTTAAATCCAATTTAAATCACAAATTCTCCCCCGATCACAATTATCAAATCAATTGAGATTTGTGATCTCTGTAGATTTAAATTGATTTTGAAAGCATTTAAGGAGAATTGTGACTTGATTATTAAAGCGTTTTGACTGATAAGTATTGAATTTTGAGACTTTAAACTCCATTGATTAAACATGCATAATTATCTTTTGAAAACATAATAATAATCAAGGTCTTGAACCAATTGTGTAAAATATTGTAAAACATTTTTGAGTAGACCTTGCTCATTTAAGTGCAAATTGTTTGAAACGAACACTTTTTGTTTTAATTGAAAAATCATTCTCCCCCTTAATCAATGACGAAAGTCGTTGATTGATGAATTGAGATTTTGACACTTAATAAGTTCTTTTGATTTTCAAAAATAGAGTCCGAAGTGTTTTCAAAACAATTGAGTTTTCATAAGATTGCAGATATTTTTCAGAGGAATCATTTAGAAGGAAAAATATTTGTAAATAAACATTTGTCTTGTTATATGACAAACATTTGTTTTTAATCGAGCATTGGGTTTTGAAACATGAGATAAAGCATGGCTCATTCTTTTTGAAAAAGCGAGTTCTGCCGAAATAACAATAAACCAAAAGTTTCACTTTCTCCCAAATATATATATATATATATATATATATATATATATATATATATATATATATATATATATATATATATATATATATATATATATATATATATTTTTATGAAAAAATAAATTATGAACATTCGAAGAACATCTAAAAACCCGTGACATTCTTTGAGTGTCAACACAAAGTCCGTAGATGATATCGAACAAGGAAAAACATGACAAAATAACAATATTTTTTGGATTTATTAAGATTTTCTAATTTTTATGGATTTTGAAAATTTTATATTTTTCTATTTGCTTTTTGATGGTTTTGTAATTTTGTATTTTTCTTTTCAAAAAAATATTTACAAGAGATAAATTAGTTTAAGAGGATGATGAAATGAGTACCGAGATAAAGATATCGTTCAGCACGTTGTAGAAGAAAGGAATCAACATCTCTTGAACTTTCGCCACCAAAGCATTCGAGGCTTATAAGAAAATCGTCTGAACATGAGCCTTCTCAACTTGAATCTTTGGTAGCTTCCCCCCAAACCGACAAACATCGAATAAAAACCATTTCCCTAAGAAGTAGAGATGAATGAAAACAATCTCATTGAATGAAGCTCAGCACCCCGAAGAATCACGAGAACAACGAAGTAAGAAGTTGAAACATTGATCGACTCGGTGGTTTTCAAATCGAATAAGCGATTAAGCGGACACATGAACCAACATTTGTCGTCCCGATGTACACATTACTCTTCGAGATTGACCCGATTGTCTATCGGGGAACAATACACCAACATCTTCATTTTACCTAGTGCATTCAAGATATCTTCCATATGACCAATCAGCCCATAATGTACACAAGTACTCAACCGGAGTAGAGACAACGCACATCACGATGAATGGTTGAATCGATCTTCTCGTGGATGTCAACTCGAAATAACGTTAAGCTCGATCAAGTTAATATGTTTTATGACCACGATGTACACATATCTCCCCGATGGTTTGCGATTTCATCGAATCATCATTACGCGTTGAAGCACTAAGAAGCACTTTATCATAAATCATATAGAAGATGTCGATAAGCAATATCATCTCACGTACTAAATATTCTTCTCACATTTCTTCCAACTGAACGCTGAAGTAACACATACCAAAAGTATTGATAGGGTTTTAAAATATACCTTTTTGAGGGGTCGTTTAAGCCCTTATTTGATCACTTTTGTATCCGTTATTACTTAATGTCATTCCTTTTCACTTTTTAGGTCTCTTGAAGGCAAATTGCTGGAATGGCACTTATTTGGACAAAAAGGCGTGGATATACGAAGAAAATGGCCAAAGTCAAGAATCGAGACACTCAAGTTGCTGAAATACAAGGTGACGCCAATCTAACTGCTTAAAGCTAGAGGACCATCGAGCATTTTGTGCCGGCACATAAGCCAAATTTCTTAACTTTTTCAGAGTAGCGATTATGGGCTTTAAAAAGTGACGCCCGTCGACTCGCGGCCTAGATTTCGATCGGCGTCGGAGAGGGCGTCCTGACACAAGGTGTGGCCGCCGTCACTTAGGGCTAACGTGGCCAAAGACGAAACCCTAATGGCGTGACCACGGCCAGGCGTCCTGGCCTCATAAGGTGGCCGTGCACTTCTAATATTATATAGAATCCGAATTTTTCAGTTTTAGTGAGTAGTCTTTTGGAGTAAAAACCTAAACCGAACCAAGGTTGTCTTGTACAGTAGTTTAGGGTTCCAAATCCTAACTTACATCAAGATAAGTGTTTTACTTCATTAATTCAATTAAGTCTTCAATTGATTGTGCATGTTTT
>OU343218.1:100755914-100873049 GCA_910596185.1 Chrysanthemum makinoi | reverse complement strand
TCATCTATTCTAACCAAAAGATGAACCTAAACCTAAAATGCATAAACCCATCAAATTGATACACAACACATTTACCAAACACTAATTACTTGTTTATTTAGACTCTAATTAGACTTAATTTCATGAACTCCAAAAAGCCCCAAATTGTTCATAGGGTGAAACCCCTAATTTTCAATTGTGGCTTTTATTGCCC
This sequence comes from Chrysanthemum makinoi, assembly GCA_910596185.1. NCBI lineage: Eukaryota > Viridiplantae > Streptophyta > Magnoliopsida > Asterales > Asteraceae > Chrysanthemum > Chrysanthemum makinoi. Next base: position 100,872,856 of record OU343218.1, on the reverse strand, counting down.
TAAACAAGCTCAAAACTTGTACCATTTACCTTATTCAAACACCAATTGCAAAACCCCTTTGAAACCCTAAAAGTATGAATCTTGATTCAAAGATTTGAAGGTGTTATTGAAGTCCAAATGGAGCGGTAATATATGGTTGGAACGAGGAGAAAGAGAGCTTCATATGGTGGTGGAGGTGAGGGGTAAATACGCCTACAGGCCATGGTGGTCGGAAAAAGCATGGCGGCCCAAAAGGTGGTGGCTGGGTTTTTAGTTTTAGGTTGGAGAGAAAGAGAGAGTGGTGTGTGTGTTTTAGAGAGATAAATAAAAGAGGTGAATGAGGGTGGATGGTCCCTTGTATACATGGACACTAGGGACCTCAAAATAATTAAATATAGGGGCCAGTAAAGAAATACGTCAAATGAGTTGTAAATTATCGTAACTATCCCATTTGCCCATTCCCGAGCTCACATATTGACCCACGAGTGTCTCACAACATTCATTCAACTTTCCAACATTATTATTTACGTTTTTCCACGAGTTTTGACTAATTATTTGTCAATTTTCGAAGCACGGTCTACAAGTTATACACTTGTTTTAGGCTTTTCTAGTGTCGAATCAATAATGCCTACCAAATAGAGTTAAACTCATACGATAACTCATTTAATAATGAATAAATTATAAAACCAATAGACGATAAAAATCAAGTCATGGTTTATAAAAATAGTGGTAAAGGCAAAACTCGGTTTAGTTTACCGTAATGCGGTTACCTAAAATAGACTCCCTAAATTTGCCAGTTGTCACATTAAAATATATCACTTTATTTCGTTCTTTTGCTTGCCATATAAAATGATTAACCATCCAATACAAGCATTCGTGAGTCAATACAGACTTACCAAACATAGGATAATATGGTACTTGGAGTACTTCTCGTCCAAAAATTGGTACCCAAGACATGCACCATGGTGCATAGATTTTTCCTAACACGATCAGGGTTTTTCTCTTCTTGCCAATAAATATTTCTTTTGGGATAAACACATACCATCTTAAAAGTGTTGGTGGAATCATCAAAACCAAGCCCACATGATTATTCATATGGGAGACGTGAACTTGGCCAATGGCCTGTTGTACATGGGTGGCAAGTCGTAACATTTTTTCCTTAGAGGATTGACCACAACCAAGGAGGTGGTTTTGTCCATCTGATCCTGTGAGAAATAGAGAAGGCCATTGTTGTTGGTTTGTGGGAGTTAAAACACGCGAAACGACTAGAAGTGTGTGAGCCTATGGGGGCACACACGTTAAACACGAGAGTACGTGATGAACGTTTTATACTTGAATATTGCATGACTCGTTATGCATGCATGAGACCAGACTTGTGTCTAAATATTTGACCCGATTACTTTGACGATCCAAGCCCAAGATTTTCGGTCAATGGGAGGGGTATATGGGCCGGTTTTGTTTTGAGTTTGGGATTATGAAATAAAGATAACTTGGAGCTCAAGTTAAAGCCCAAGTTAACTAGGTTTTGGAAGCTATAAATACATCCACACCTAGCTCTTTCATTCTAACTATCCTATCCCTAAACTCTCGACCTTAAAGTAATCATTCCATCCTCAATAAACTTCACACCCGATCGGTTTTCATTCAAACCGATTAGGGTTTGTTTGGTTTTTGCTCGAATCCTAAACTTGCTAGTTCTTGTACCAAGTTTTGTTTTAGGTTTCGAATTAAATTGTTCTTTCTAGTTCTTGGTGATCGTGAAAGCAAGAAACAAGGAGGTTTTTTGTTCGTGTGATATCTCGGATAAAAGGGTTAAATTCATCGGACATATATTGTCCGATATCGGATAGAAGCATAGTAAGCTTCTCGGGCAGATTGTGTTCTCCGACAGAGGTATAAAAAGAAGTTCTTGGGTATTTTTGTTCGTGGTATTCAAGTATTCAAAGGGTTGATTGGTAAACATTCTCGACTAGCTTATTCGAACGTACTTGTGTTAAAGTGTTTGTGTGTGAACTCGTAGAGGTGTTTATTTTAGACACCTGGTTTCTTGTTCGTTTTATAGCGTGCATTTTGACACTGTTCCTGAAAAGGAATCTGACGAATTCATAAAGTCTAGTGTTGAGAACCTTGTCCCAATCCGAGAGTCTGTGGAACTTCGATCATATGTGTGATTCTTCCCCTCTGAGTATTCTAGATCATTTGAAACTTTCTCCCATTTTAGCTTGATTGTGCTTCTTATGGAAACATCAAGTATGTCGAGGCATCACTCCCAGCCCGATCCTCTTTTGAGGAGTTCACCGATGAACTCACTCACATCGGTCCACTTTCATCGAAAGTGACGATGGTCTCTTTGATTTGCCGATCCGGGAGAGATTGAAAGTCTCCTTTCTAATGATCGCTTCACTCCTTCTTATCCCAACAAATTCAATAGAGAATGTTGATCACTTTGTTCCCTGGCGCTCAAAACAACTCTCACTAATCCTCTATTTGAATTCGACTGAATTCACTTTAATTTCGAGAATCCACTCTTTGATACTCGACTTGAGGATAGTGATGAGTCTACAGTGGAACAAGAATTCACAGATTCACATCTTGTGATTGATTCTTCTTCTTCACGAGGAGTTGGGCGGCCGGTGAATCTCACTCATATCATATCTACGGAGTATGATAACTTCCACTTAATCATGACACACCCGATATGTCTTGATCAAATGAGCTTAAATGATATGAGATTCATGATCCAGAAATCATGAATTCTCCTTCTGATAATGATGAGTTAGTCATGATTTTTATCATGATTTTCTTTCTTTTCTTCACCTATACGGTGACTTCTCCTGTTCTTCACTCCTTCTGAATGAAGACACTATCTTTGACCCCGGCATTTTCATTTATCCTCGCGGAGCCGGGTCTCTCTATATCTCATCGTGTGGAACTTTCACGTGCTTCAATGTTTATACAAACATCTTGAATGAAAGTCCGATGGAGATTGTTTCTTCCACTTTGCTTCCCATGAACCAATTAATGCGGTCGAGTCAAGACTAGCGACTCAAGAACAAAAAATGGTAGCACACTATATGGATTTTCACCCATATTTCTGATTTCTTTCTACTTTCTACCACCCTAGTGTGGGGGAGATGCCCCACATGTTGTATATATATATATATATATATATATATATATATATATATATATATATATATATATATATATATATATATATATATATATATATATATATATATATATATAATAATTAATTAAATAAAATAATGGCGTAGTATTTCCTTTTACGTTTTGGCGGCATACCAGTTGGTACTTTGAATATTGAGGGCAATATTCATTTCTAGTATGGGGGGGAATTCTCACGAATTTTATCATATGTATTACCACCCAATTCCCCCATTTTTGAATTTTATCATATGTATTACCACCCAATTCCCCATTTTTGCCAAAATTTTTTTTGGGAGCAAGTGTTTTGCACTTACTCAAACTTACGGTTATCAGTCCGTCATGTCTAATAAACAAAAGGATTGGCTAATCCAAGAGCAAACGGCTCTTGGTAAAGATTTATCAAACTGCTTTATGGCTTACAATTTGCCTAAAATTGTATGGTAATCAACTCCTCATATCTTTAATTAGTGAAGAGTTGGCTATCAGCCCGAAGTTTATGGCTTGTGGTAAAGGCAATTGGAAAACCATAATTGGTAATCGACTCACCAAAGATATATTATCTAAGAGTTGGCTAGTCCGATAAACGGCTCGGTAAAGACAAATCAAACTGCTAAGTCGGTGATTTGCTCAAAAATCATTTGGTTATCATTGTACCAAGGTTCTTACTTGAACTGAAACAATTGGCTACTCCGTATAATGGCTTTGGTAAAGAGATTCAAATCCATTAAGTTTTTCAAAAGATTTAGGACCTAGCAATAGTTAATATGGGATTGATGAGGTGTAAATACTCATCATTTTTGGGTCAAATCAACTGAAAACATTTAAAAACACTCGAAATGCATCAAAATACTGAAAATACCCCAAAATTGTGTTTTATATGTTTTAAATGCAAAATGAGTAAAACACTAAAAATGAACAAAGTTTGCTTAATTGCGCCTTTGGTCCCCAACTTTCAAAAATGGCAAAACAAGTCCCCTGGATTTTTAAAAATGGAAAATATTATTTATGGTCCTTGGTTAATAAAGTTTGTCATCTATGGTCCTTATAATAATTTTTGAAAAGTTCGTCCCTCTAGTTTGGATGAATTGCAAGAATGGTCCTTGTGTTACTAAGCTAACAACCAACCGGACCCTTTTTTTTAAACCCCAAACCCAAAACCAAAAATAAGCCCAAAAGCCAAAACAAAGCACCGCACCTTTGCACTTCCACCTCCCACACCACTTGCCTGCACTTTCACTGCCACACTCCACCTTCCTTCACCAACTCTACTCCATGTCCCCTCCACCTCCACAACATCCAAATGCAATTAATGCTACTTTCCCTCTCAAGCAACAGAAAAGTGGGATAAAGGTTTTGGCAAACGTGATCAAAGGGCTGAGATGAAGCGGCCAATCCAATGGCCAAGAATGATGAGAGACACTTTGAGACCTATAAAAGAGAACAAGACAGAGAAGAATACTTGTCACCGTTTTAGACCTTTTCTTATTTTTATTGTAATCGTTTAATTTTTAATGTTAAAGATTTCTGGGATTTATGTTTAATGTAATCTACAAGTTATTTTGAGTCTTAATTCATAAGCTTCCTCAATTAATTTCTAGTTTTCTGTTTTTAGTTTTCCGCCAAAATCCATTCTTGGTAAATTTCCGTTTTAAGTTGTTAAGATTGTTTTAATCTTTGTTTAAGTTTGTTCTGATTAATCAAGAGAGTTGGAAGATTCTCATGTTCTGTAAACTCGGTTTAAAAGTCAAAAATAGTCAACAAAAGCCAACTTTACTGTTCTCGAGTTTAATTATCGCTTATTTGGATTTTATCAGTTTAGTTGGTTTAAGTAGAGGTATATGATTTTAATTTAATGTAGTATAAGTCGCTTTATTTAATTCTCTCCAAAATCATATAAAAGCCAAAAAAATTAGCTTAATATTAGAATAAACTAATAGTGCTTATTTAGCTTTGATTGCTTTATTAGCATCATTATAAGTTGTTTAGTCTTAGGGAACCAATACATGTAACTTACATTGGCGGAGCACCTTTATTTTGCATAATCCAAACCTTAAGGGGTGTTTGGAATAAGATAGTTTAAGGTATTTTGCATGCTACTGCTCATTTGGTCACTTGATTAAGTTTGATCGCTGATAATTAGAGCTAGATAAGTTGTTTTCAGTTGCTATTTAGCCCATTTAGTGCCTTTTGTCACTTTTTAGTATTGTATGCAGTTTTAGAGTTTGATTCATCCATTTAGCTTTTGTAGCTTAAGTTCCTTGTTAGTACTGTTTTAGGACATTTTAGTGCTTGTTTTAGTCCTTTTAATGTATTTAGGTTATTAGAATTGAATTCTGAGCCTTGCACTGCTTTATCCATGTTTAGGCCAAAATCACCTCTCGATCTGCATCAATCTGCACAAAGACAGAGCAAGTGTTGATTTAACCTGTAAATTGCTTCCACTTTTGCATTTTTTGTTTCTCATTTTTAATCCAAATTAGCTGAAATTTTGGATTTTAGCACTTTGGTTGGTTGTGGTTATCTTGGTATTTTTAGTTTATTTTTGTGATTCTTCTAAACTAGCTTAATTAGTGCTTAAAGTAGCTAGTTACGGCCGTTTGGCATGTTGAGAGTTGAACCTGGTCTCGAGCTTTTTTCTTTAGCTTGTGCTTTTTAGGTTCCAATCAGTTTCATTAGCTCATTTTAGGTTAGATTTAGGCTGTAGTAGCTTATGGTAGCTTTTGGATAGCTTATTGCTTATTTCAAGTGCTTATTTAAACTGCTTATTTGCCCAATTCAGCTTATTATTGGGCTTATCTAACTTTTTATATTTTTCCTAGTATTCTGCTATCATATAGTATTTATAGAAAAAGTTTCATATTTATTAGAGTTCATTTAGTATTTATTAGAATTTTTATTAGTTTTAAATAATTAATAAATAGCAATTAATTACTAATAAATAGATACAAAGTGTAATAAATATATTTTCAGTTTTAAAATAAGTTTTATAATATTTTAGATTTTTCTAAGTCATAATTTCACTTTTCTAGCTTTATTTCATATTTTCTTATATTTTAGGGTATTATTAAATAGTTAAAAATAGTTTTTAATTAATAATAATTAAATAAATAGTTATAAAATAATTTTAATTTTCCAATAATTTTCTTTTATTATTAGGATTGTAAAATATCATTTTCATATCCGTAGGTATTTTACTTCTTTATTTTCACGTTTTATTTCGTACGCTCACGTAATTTTATTTAAACGCACGCTTTTAGGTTTTAAACGTTAAACGATTTTAAATATAGAATTAGAAGGACTTCAAAGTCTTTATTAGATTTAAATTCCTTAGTATAAATCAATCATAACAAACCCTTTCCGTTCAATATCACTCGATCACGATTCGTTGTATTACGTTGTTCACACCGTTTGGACTTAACCGACTCTGGGAAACACTATACTCCTCTGGACTTAATTGCATTTTGTTCTCGAATGTTTGACTTTTATGGTTGACCATTCACAAGTGGTTGACTAATAAAAGATAGACCGTTCGAAATGGATCAATTTCTTATGGGAGGTGTCAAGTAGCGTTACTACTTAATTTGAAGCATCGCTGATTGTTGAATATACAACCGTTGTATATTTACCATCTTTGTCCATATTTCCTTATTTTCATATAAAACCAAAATTATCGTGAAGTTAATTTGTTTGACCAATCGACACCAAAAATATTTTCATTCTTTGTTTTTACAACATGTTTTCGAAAATACCAAAAATATTCCTCTTTACCCTCTTACCCTTTTGATTCTTCATTTCTTACCCTCTGAACCCCTTTGATTCTTTCTATGTCTTATCCTCACCTTCTTGGTTGTCAATGGTGTGGTGGCCCTCATAATGATGATAATTGTCTCAGTTTTAGCATGGTAGAGTCGAAATGGGTCTCTATAACCAAGATCCCTATTCTTACCATGACACGACTGATTTATTCCATCAACTACCACATCATGAGATTGAACATATTCATGTGAATTTTTTGGAGGTCCTCATCAAGAATTTGAGTGTCAAACCGGGAACACGTTTGTCTATGAACGTTTCGGTAAAACTCGTGACTTTGGAAATGACCAAATTCCATATTATTCACATCACCACCACAACAATCATTTTGTTGTGAGAAATCGGAGATCCACACTTTAGCTCTGATTGTCAAACAAGGAATCCATTTCCTTGTAACAATTACGACTCTTCAGATCATGACCAACCTCTACAGTACCAAATGAATCAAGCACCACCTCAGCCTAAGCCACTTCTCAAAATCTTCTCCTGATCTTTGGATTTAGTGAAAGATATGAAGGAATGTAAACATTCCCAAGATAATCCAAATCAAAAATCCATGGAAGAATTGTTAGTGAAGAAGCAGTACGCTAAATTAGATTCCCGATTGCCGGTGAAAACTCTATTAGGGAATTAATTGAAAAGAAAAGCACGGAAATCTAGCTCTCAATTTCGTTTTATTCCCGATGACAGTGATGATGAGGATACACTTGATATCCTTCAATTCTATAAAGATTCATCAAGTTCATCATTTGAAATTCCTTCCATGAAAAATCAGGGAGAAAAGACTATGATGGAATTACTAGCGGAAGAACAAATGGAAAGTGTAAAACATATGTATGCTAGTCCTTCTCAACTCCTCACCTGTTGTTATCACACCCGATATTCCCACTCACCTCTAAACACGGGATGAGCATCTTGACATCGTTCTCAAAGGAATCGACCAATTCATAAAGTCTAGTGTTGAGAACCTTGTCCCAATCCGAGAGTCAGGAACTTCGATCATATGATTCTCTTCCCCTCTTGAGTATTCTCTAGATCATTTTGAAAATTTCTCCGATTTTAGCTTAATTTGTGCTTCTTATGGAAACATCAAGTATGTTGAGGCATCACTCCTTGCGAGCCTCATCCTCTTCTTGAGGAGTTCACCGATGAACTCACTCACATCATCCACTTTCATCGAAATTGACGATGGTCTCTTTGATTTCGCTCGTTTCATGGGAGAGATTGAAAGTCTCTTTCTAATGATCGTTCACTCACTTCTTATCCCAACAAATTCAATAGAGAATGTTGATCACTTTGTTCTGAAGCTCAAACAACTCTCACTAATCCTCTATTTGAATTCGACTACGATTCACTTTAATTTCTGAGAATCCACTCTTTGATACACCAGATTGAGGATAGTGATGAGTCTAAAGTGGAACAAGAATTCACATATTTACATCTTGTGATTGATTCTCTTCACGAGGAGTTCGCTGGTGAACTCACTCATATCATATCTCACGGAGTATGATAACTTCCACTTTAATCATGACACCTTAATATGTCTTGATCAAATGAGCTTAAATGATATGAGATTCATGATCCAGAAATCATGAATTCTCCTTCTGATAATGATGAGTTAGTCATGATTTTTATCATGATTTTCTTTCTTTTCTTCACCCTATCCGGTGATTCTCCGTTTCTTCACTCCTTGAATGAAGACACTATCTTGACCCGGCATTTTCATTTATCCTCTGTGAGCGGATCTCTCTATATCTCATCGGTGTGGAACTTTCACGTACTTCAATGTTTATACAAACATCTTGAATGAAAGTCCGATGGAGATTGTTTCTTCCACTTTGCTTCCCCATGAACCAAATTAATGCGGGTCGAGTCAAGACTAGCGACTTCGAAGAACAAAACAAGAGCACACTATATGGGTTTTCACCCATATTTCTGATTTCTTTCTACTTTCTACCACCCTAGTGTGGGGGAGATGCCCCACATGTTGTATATATATATATATATATATATATATATATATATATATATATATATATATATAAATTAAATAAAATAATAATAGTATTTCCTTTTACGTTTTCGGTTGACATAACGGCCGATACTTTGAATATTGAGGGCAATATTCATTTCTAGTGGGGAATTCTCACCGAATTTTATCATATGTATACCACCCAATTCCCCATTTTGAATTTTATCATATGTATTACCACCCAATTCTCCCATTTTTGGCCAAAATTTTTTTTGGAGCAAGTGTTTTGCACTTACTCAGCTTACGGTTATCAGTCCGCCATGTCTAATAAACAAAAGGATTGGCTAATCCATGAGCAAACGGCTCTTGGTAAAGATTTGTCAAACCGCTTATGGCTTACAATTTGCCTAAAATTGTATGGTAATCAACTCCCCATATCTTTAATTAGTGAAGAGTTGGCTAACCCGCAAGTTTATGGCTTGTGGTAAAGGCAATTGGAAAACCATAATTGGTAATCGACTCACCAAAGATATATTATCTAAGAGTTGGCTAGTCCAAGCAAAGCGACTTGGTAAAGACAAATCAAATCCGTTAAGTGGTGATTTGCTCAAAATTATTTGGTTATCATTGTACCAAGGTTCTTACTTGAATCTGAAACAATTGGCTACTCCGAAGTAATGGCTTTGGTAAAGAGATTCAAATCCATTAAGTTTTCTCAAAAGATTGCTAGGGACTAGCAATAGTTTAGTATGGGGATTGATGAGTGTGTAAATACTCATCATTTTCACAATCTGAACTCAAAACATTTAAAAAACACTTAAATGCATCAAAATATTGAAAATACCCCAAAATTGTGTTTTATATGTTTTAAATGCAAAATGAGTAAAACAAATTAAAATGAACAAAGTTTGCTTAATTGGCAGTTTCAGTCCCCTAACTTTCAAAAATGGCAAAACAAGTCCCCTGGATTTTTAAAATGGAAAATATTATTTATGGTCCTTGGTTAATAAAGTTTGTCATCTATGGTCCTTATAATAATTTTTGGAAAAGTTCAGTTTCAGTCCCTCTAGTTTGGATGAATTGCAAGAATGGTCCTTGTGTTACTAAGCTAACAACCAACCGGACCCTTTTTTTTAAACCCCAAAACCAAAAATAAGCCCAAAAGCCAAAACAAAGCACCAGACCCTTGCACTTCCACCTCCCACACACACTTGCCTCGCACTTTCACCGCCACACTCCACCTTCCATCACCAACTCTACTCCATGTCCCCTCCACCTCCACAACATCCAAATGCAATTAATGCTACTTCCTCAAGCAATCCAAAAAGTGGGATAAAGGTTTTGGCCAAAACGGATCAAAGGGCAGATGAGCTGGCCAATCCAATGGCCAAGAATGATAAGGAGAGACACTTTTGAGACCTATAAAGAGAACAGACGAGAAGAATACTTGTCACCTGTTTTAGACCTTTCTTATTTTTATTGTAATCGTTTTAATTTTTAATGTTAAAGATTTAAGGATTTATGTTTAATGTAATCTACAAGTTATTTTGAGTCTTAATTCATAAGCTTCCTCAATTAATTTCTAGTTTTCACTGTTTTAGTTTTCCGCCAAAATCCATTCTTGGTAAATTTCCGTTTAAGTTGTTAAGATTGTTTTAATCAGTTTGTTTAAGTTTGTTCTTGATTAATCAAGAGAGTTGGAAGATTCTCATGTTCCAGAACTCCGGCCGTTCTAAAAAGTCAAAATAGTCAACAAAAGCCAACTTTATGTTCTCGAGCTTAATTATCTGCTTATTTGGATTTTATCAGTGTAGTTGGTTTAAGTAGAGGTATATGCTTTTAATTTAATGTAGTATAAGTCGCTTTATTTAATTCTCTCCAAAAATCATATAAAAAGCCAAAAAAAAATTAGCTTAATATTAGAATAAACTAATAGTGCTTATTTAGCTTTGATTGCTTTTATTAGCATCATTATAAGTTGTTTAGTCTTAGGAACCAATACATGTAACTTACATTGGCCAGAGCACCTTTATTTTGCATAATCCAAACCTTAAGGGGTGTTTAGAATAAGATAGTTTAAGGTATTTTTGCATGCTACTGTTCATTTGGTCACTTGATTAAGTTTGATCAGTGATAATTAGAGCTAGATAAGTTGTTTTCGCTTGCTATTTAGCCCATTTAGTGCCTTTTGTCACTTTTAGAATTGTATTGTATGCGTTTTAGAGTTTGATTCATCCATTTAGCTTTTGTAGCTTAAGTTCCTTGTTAGTACCTGTTTTTAGGACATTTTAGTGCTTGTTTTAGTCCTTTTAATGTATTTAGGTTATTAGAATTGAATTCTCAGCCTTGCACTGTTTTATCCATGTTTAGGCCAAAATCACTTCTCTCGTGCTGTCAACTGCAGACGACCTGAGAAGCAATGTTGATTTCAACCTTGCAAATTGCTTCCACTTTTGCATTTTTAGTTTCCTCATTTTTAATCCAAATTAGCTGAAATTTTGGATTTTAGCACTTTGGTTGGTTGTGGTTATCTTGGTATTTTTAGTTTATTTTTGTGATTCTTCTAAACTAGCTTAATTAGTGCTTAAAGTAGCTAGTTAGGGCCGTTTGGCATGTTGAGAGTTGAAAACTGGTCTCGAGCTTTTTTTCTTTAGCTTGTGCTTTTTAGATCCCAATCAGTTGCATTAGCTCATTTTAGGTTAGATTTAGGCTGTAGTAGCTTATGGTAGCTTTTGGATAGCTTATTGCTTATTTCAAGTGCTTATTTAAACTGCTTATTTGCCCAATTCAGCTTATTAGTGGGCTTATCTAACTTTTTATATTTTTCCTAGTATTCTGCTATCATATAGTATTTATAGAAAAAGTTTCATATTTATTAGAGTTCATTTAGTATTTATTAGAATTTTTATTAGTTTTAAATAATTAATAAATAGTAATTAATTACTAATAAATAGATACAAAGTGTAATAAATATATTTTCAGTTTTGAAATAAGTTTTATAATATTTTAGATTTTCTAAGTCATAATTTCACTTTTCTAGCTTTATTTCATATTTTCTTATATTTTTTTATTATTAAATAGTTATAAATAGTTTTTAATTAATAATAATTAAATAAATAGTTATAAAAATAATTTTTATTTTCCAATAATTTTCTTTTCTTATTAGGATTGTAAAAATATCATTTTCATATCCGTAGGTATTTTACTTCTTTATTTTCACGTTTTATTTCGTACGTTCACGTAATTTTATTTAAACGTACGTTTTAGGTTTTAAACGTTAAACGATTTTAAATATAGAATTAGAAGGACTTCAAAGTCTTTATTAGATTTAAATTCCTTAGTATAAATCAATCATAACCCTTTGTCGTTTCAATATCACTCGATCACAGATTCGTTGTATACAGTGTTCACACCTCGTGGACTTAACGACCCGGAAAACACTATACTCCTCGGACTTAATTGCATTTTGTTCCGAATGTTGACTTTTATGGTTGACCATTCATAATTTGACTAATAAAAGATAGACCGTTCGAGCGATCAAAACCACGCAGGCGCCCATTCTTGAATGTCTTTGCGTACTACTAATTTGAAGCATCAGTGTTGTTGAATATACACCCATTGTATATTTACCATCTTTGTCCATATTTCCTTATTTTCATATAAAACCAAAATTATCGTGAAGTTAATTTGTTTGACCAATCGATTACCAAAAATATTTTCATTCTTTGTTTTACAACATGTTTTCAAAATACCAAAAATATTCATCTTTACCCTCTTACCCTTTTGATTCTTCATTTCTTACCCTCTGGAACCCTTTGATTCTTTCTGTGTCTTATCCTCACCTTCTTGGTTGTCAATGGTGTGGTGGCCCTCATAATGATGATAATTGTCTCAGTTTTAGCATGGTAGAGTCGAAATGGGTCTGTTCATAACCAAGATCCCTATTCTTACCATGACACGACATCGATTTATTCCATCGCTACCACATCATGAGATTCGTGACATATTCATGTGAATTTTGTGGAGGTCCTCATCAAGAATTTGAGTGTCAAACCGGAAACACGTTTGTCTATGAACAGTTTTTTCTAAAACTCGGACTTTGGAAATGACCAAATTCCATATTATTCACATGACTAGCCACAACAATCATTTTGTTGTGAGTAGTGCGGGAGATCCACACTTTAGCTCTGATTGTCAAACAAGGAATCCATTTCCTTGTAACAATTATGACTCTTCGTATCATGACCAACCTCTACAGTACCAAATGAATCAAGCACCACCTCAGCCTAAGCCACTTCCTCAAAATCTTCTCCTTGATCTTTTGGATTTAGTGAAAGGATTGAAGGAATGTAAACATCCCCAAGATAATCCAAATCAAAATCCATAGAAGAATTGTTAGTGAAGAGCGTGTCGCTAAATTAGATTCCCAGATTGCCAGTGAAAACTCTATTAGGGAATTAATTGAAAAAGAAAAAGCGTGATCTAGCTCTCATTTCGTTTTATTCCCGATGATTGATGATGAGGATACACTGGATATCCTTCAATTCTATAAAGATTCATCAAGTTCATCAGTTGAAATTCCTTTCATGAAAAATCGAGGAGAAAAGACTATGATGGAATTACTAGCGGAAGAACAAATGGAAAGTGTAAAACATATGTATGCTAGTCCTTCTCAACTCCCTCAATCTGTTGTTATCACACCCGATATTCCCACTCACTCTCTAAACATGGGGGATGAGCATCTTGACATGTTCCTAAAAGGAATCCGACGAATTCATAAAGTCTAGTGTTGAGAACCTTGTCCCAATCCCGAGAGTCACGGGAACTTCGATCATATGTGTGATTCTTCTTCCCCTCTTGAGTATTCTCTAGATCATTTTGAAACTTTCTCCGATTTTAGCGACGATTGTGCTTTTTATGGAAACATCAAGTATGTTGAGGCATCACTCCCACAGTTTGATCCTCTTCTTGAGGAGTTCACCGATGAACTCACTCACATCACCACTTTCATCGAGTGGCGATGGTCTCTTTGATTAAGCCGATCCTGGGAGAGATTGAAAGTCTCCTTTCTAATGATCGTTCACTCACTTCTTATCCCAACAATCCAATAGAGAATGTTGATCACTTTGTTCTTGAAGCGTTCAAAACAACTCTCACTAATCCTCTATTTGAATTCGACTCTGAATTCACTTTAATTTCTCGAGAATCCTCTTTGATACTTTCAGTTGAGGATAGTGATGAGTCTGGTGGAACAAGAATTCACAGATTTACATCTTGTGATTGATTCTCTTCACGAGGAGTTCACCGGTGAACTCACTCATATCATATCTCGTATGATAACTTCCACTTTAATCATGACACACCGAATATGTCTTGATCAAATGAGCTTAAAATGATATGAGATTCATGATCTAGAAATCATGAATTCTCCTTCTAATAATGATGAGTTAGTCATGATTTTTATCATGATTTTCTTTCTTTTCACCTATCACGGTGACTTCTCACGATTCTTCACTCTTCGGGAATGAAGACACTATCTTTGACCCCGGCATTTTCATCTATCCTCATGTGAGCTCTCTCTATATCTCATCGGTTGTGGAACTTTCCGCATACTTCAATGTTTATCCAAACATCTTGAATGAAAGTCCGATGGAGATTGTTTCTTCCACTTTGCTTCCCCATGAACCAATTAATGCGGGGTCGAGTCAAGACTAGCGAGAAAGAACAAAAACAAGTAGCACACTATATGGGTTTTCACCCATATTTACGATTTCTACTTTCTACCACCCTAGTGTGGGGGAGATGCCCCACATGTTGTATATATATATATATATATATATATATATATATATATATATATATATATATATATATATATATATATATATATATATATATATATATATAAATTAAATAAAATAATGGTAGTATTTCCTTTACGTTCTCAATTTCGGCATAACAGTCAGTACTTTGAATATTGAGGGCAATATTCATTTCTAGTGTGGGGGGGAATTCTCACGAATTTTATCATATGTATTACCACCCAATTCCCCCATTTTTGAATTTTATCATATGTATTACCACCCAATTCTCCCATTTTTGGCCAAAATTTTTTTTGGAGCAAGTGTTTTGCACTTACTCAGCTTACGGTTATCAGTCCGCCATGTCTAATAAACAAAAGGATTGGCTAATCCAGGAGCAAACGGCTCTTGGTAAAGATTTATCAAATCCGTTTATGGCTTGCAATTTGCCTAAAATTGTATGGTAATCAACTCCCCATATCTTTAATTAGTGAAGAGTTGGCTAGCCCGCAAGTTTATGGCTTGTGGTAAAGGCAGTTGGAAAACCATAATTGGTAATCGACTCACCAAAGATATATTATCTAAGAGTTGGCTAGTCGAAGCAAACGCTTACGGTAAAGACAAATCAAATCCGTTAAGAACTGGTGATTTGCTCAAAATTATTTGGTTATCATTGTACCAAGGTTCTTACTTGAGCTGAAACAATTGGCTACTCTAGAAGTAATGGCTTTTGGTAAAGAGATTCAAATCCATTAAGTTTTCTCAAAAGATTGCTAGGGACTAGCAATAGTTTAGTGTGGGAGATTGATGAGTGTGTAAATACTCATCATTTTTAGTCAAATCTGAACTGCAAAACATTTAAAACACTCTTAGAAATGCATCAAAATCTTGAAAATATCCCAAAATTGTGTTTTAAATGTTTTAAATGCAAAATGAGTAAAAAGCGATAAAAAGCGAACAAAGTTTGCTTAATTGGCGTTTCGGTCCCCAACTTTCAAAAAATGGCAAAACAAGTCCCTGGGATTTTTAAAAATGGAAAATATTATTTATGGTCCTTGGTTAATAAAGTTTGTCATCTATGGTCCTTATAATAATTTTTGGAAAAGTTCGGTCCACCTCTAGTTTGGATGAATTGCAAGAATGGTCCTTGTGTTACTAAGCTAACAACCAACCGGACCCTTTTTTTTAAACCCCAAAACCAAAAATAAGCCCAAAAGCCAAAACAAAGCACCAGACCCTTGCACTTCCACCTCCCACACCACTTGCACTTTCTGCCACACTCCACCTTCCATCACCAACTCTACTCCATGTCCCCTCCACCTCCACAACATCCAAATGCAATTAATGCTACTTTCCCCCTCTCAAGCAATCAGAAAAGTGGGATAAAGGTTTTGGCGCCAAAACGTGATCAAAGGGCTGAGATGAAGCTGGCCAATCCAATGGCCAAGAATGATGAGAGAGACACTTTTGAGACCTATAAAAGAGAACGAAGACAGAGAAGAATACTTGTCACTGTTTTTAGACCTTTTCTTATTTTTATTGTAATCGTTTTAATTTTTTTTAATGTTAAAGATTTAAGGATTTATGTTTAATGTAATCTACAAGTTATTTTGAGTCTTAATTCATAAGCTTCCTCAATTAATTTCTAGTTTTCTCACTGCTGTTTTAGTTTTCCGCCAAAATCCATTCTTGGTAAATTTCCATTTTTAAGTTGTTAAGATTGTTTTAATCAGTTTGTTTAAGTTTGTTCTTGATTAATCAAGAGAGTTGGAAGATTCTCATGTTCTGTAACTCGTTTTTGGAAAAGTCAAAATAGTCAACAAAAAGCCAACTTTCTTGTTCTGAGCTTAATTCTTGCTTATTTGGATTTTATCGGGTTTAGTTGGTTTTTAAGTAGAGGTATATGCTTTTAATTTAATTTAGTATAAAATTTGCTTTATTTAATTCTCTCCAAAAATCATATAAAAGCCAAAAATTAGCTTAATATTAGAATAAACTAATAGTGCTTATTTAGCTTTGATTTCTGTTTTATTAGCATCATTATAAGTTGTTTAGTCTTAGGGAACCAATACATGTAACTTACATTGGCCAGAGCACCTTTATTTTGCATAATCCAAACCTTAAGGGGTGTTTGGAATAAGATAGTTTAAGGTATTTTTGCATGCTACTGTTCATTTGGTCACTTGATTAAGTTTGATCAGTGATAATTAGAGCTAGATAAGTTGTTTTCAGTTGCTATTTAGCCCATTTAGTGCCTTTTGTCACTTTTTAGTATTGTATGCAGTTTTAGAGTTTGATTCATCCATTTAGCTTTTGTAGCTTAAGTTCCTTGTTAGTACTGTTTTAGGACATTTTAGTGCTTGTTTTAGTCCTTTTAATGTATTTAGGTTATTAGAATTGAATTCCTGAGCCTTGCACTGTTTTATCCATGTTTAGGCCAAAATCACCTCTGATCACTTCTTTTGATCAATCCATCAAAGACAGAGCAAGTGTTGATTTCAACCTTGCAAATTGCTTCCACTTTTGCATTTTTAGTTTCTTCATTTTTAATCCAAATTAGCTGAAATTTTGGATTTTAGCACTTTGGTTGGTTGTGGTTATCTTGGTATTTTTAGTTTATTTTTGTGATTCTTCTAAACTAGCTTAATTAGTGCTTAAAGTAGCTAGTTAGAGTATTTGCATGTTGAGAGTTGAGCGGTCTCGAGCTTTTTTTCTATAGCTTGTGCTTTTTAGATCCCAATCAGTTGCATTAGCTCATTTTAGGTTAGATTTAGGCTGTAGTAGCTTATGGTAGCTTTTGGATAGCTTATTGCTTATTTCAAGTGCTTATTTAAATTGCTTATTTGCCCAATTCAGCTTATTAGTGGGCTTATCTAACCTTTTATATTTTTCCTAGTATTCTGCTATCATATAGTATTTATAGAAAAAGTTTCATATTTATTAGAGTTCATTTAGTATTTATTAGAATTTTTATTAGTTTTAAATAATTAATAAATAGTAATTAATTAATAATAAATAGATAAAAGTGTAATAAATATATTTTCAGTTTTAAAATAAGTTTTATAATATTTTAGATTTTTCTAAGTCATAATTTCACTTTTCTAGCTTTATTTCATATTTTCTTATATTTTAGGGTATTATTAAATAGTTAAAAATAGTTTTTAATTAATAATAATTAAATAAATAGTTATAAAAATAATTTTTATTTTCCAATAATTTTCTTTTCTTATTAGGATTGTAAAAATATCATTTTCATATCCGTAGGTATTTTACTTCTTTATTTTCACGTTTTATTTAGATGCGTTAAGTAATTTTATTTAAACATACGTTTTAGGTTTTAAGCGTTAAGCGATTTTAAATATAGAATTAGAAGGACTTCAAAGTCTTTATTAGATTTAAATTCCTTAGTATAAATCAATCATAACCCCTTTCTGTTTAATATCACTTTCGATCCTGATTAGTTTGATTACAGGTGTTCACACCTCGTTGGGACTTAACGACCCAGGGAAACACTATACTCCTCTGGACTTAATTGCATTTTGTTCTGAACTGTTTGACTTTTATGGTTGACCATTCACAAGTGGTTGACTAATAAAAGATAGACCGTTCGGAGCGGATTATATTAATGTTTTATGTTTATATGTTTGTGATTCCTTATGTGCATAATTTGTGGAAACGTAGAGGGGGGTGAATACGTTACCATTTAAAAACTTTAGATCTTTAGTATCAAATCGCTTATGAAGCTTTTTATAATATGAAAGTTCCAATTATTGTTTGTGACCAATGTAAAGCATAGTAAACCATGTTGTCACACAAGCATGAACATCAAACCACATCACAAGCAATAGTATAGTGCAACTATAAAAGTAAAGAGATAAAGAAAGGAAAGTGCAAACCGAACACGATGATTTATAGTGGTTCGGTCACGGATCTCCTTTCCGCCCTACTCCACTCCCTGAGTACCCAACTCAAGAGTTACTTCACTAAATCAACAAGCTCCCTTCTCGGCAGAGAAAACCTTACAATCGTCGCTTACACTTTTTCGGTACAAAGCTAAATACCGGGTTCTAGTTCGAGGTAGAACCAACCTAACGTCGCCTATACAATATTTCCGACACTAAGCTAGATGTCGAGTTCTTTTACAAGGGTACAACCACTCCCAATATGTTTTATGGCCCAACATAACAAACCTTGTGTTTTATGGCACAAACACATAAACCATCTAATCTAGTTTGGTGAAAGTGTTGTGATGATGCAATGATGTTCTACACTAATGATCCATGACACAAATGTCTAATGGATATGAATAACTACTTCTAAATGATCTTCCATTGATAGGAAGCCTTCATGATGAAGATCACAAGTTCCCTAAACTTGTTGTGATAGATCTTCAGCTTGTGGTGAGTGGGGATGGCTAGATCTTCAAGCTTTCCTTGGTTGATCAATGTAGAGTATGCTTACAACAAAGATGAATGTTAGAAGCATTATGATCATGTGATGGTGAGGGTGATTAATGTATGTTTCTACATTGTTATCTACAGATCTAAATGATGCAAGAAGGTGGAGAAGGTGTGTTTTCAAGTGGTGAGGAAATGAGAAAACAATGGGCTTATATTTATAGGCAAAAGGGGACAGGAGCGTCCACGGACCACGGTACCAAATAAAGGGTTCCGCCCTTTATGCATTTTGGTGCCGTGGGTGCCTGACAAGAAATCTAAAAAATCTTTCTTCAAATCTTTTCAAGATCACATTTGATATATTGAGTGTCAATCTAACCAATATATTCAAGAGATCTTCCAAGGATTTCAAAGATGATGCATGCCATGATGTAACATGTATTTCCATTTTTAGATTAAAATGTTTATCAAAGTAAACTTGTAAAATGTATTATGTAACTAGTTAATAAAATGTCTAGTTACCTTTTGAAATACTTGTGAATGCAAAATGTAAAATGAGGTTCTAAATAGAATGGTTAACCTATTAAAATACTTAGTGACTCTAAACGTATTTTAAACATTCTATATGATTTGTTAATGGGTTTGATCATAATGCCACATAACAAACATGTACGAACCTGTGTTGTAACATATGAGGACTTGAGACATCGAGAGGTGTTGAATGTATGTTGAGACAAATGTAATTACAAGTAACTTGTACATTTTACGTTATGTATTACAAGTTACATGTTTGTCATCAATCAAAACAAACAAGATCAGTATAGATTAAATATCGTAATATTTGCACTAACAATCTCCCCTTTTTGATGATGACAAAGATATGTAAACGTAATAGAAAGTAAAATGTAAAGGTTACTTTTATCCTTACTACCTTTACATTACCTTCTCCGTTTACACTCTTCTCCCCTTTTGTTAAAACAAAAAGGGTGTGTCCTTGTAGTTTAACTTAATTTCTCCCCAAAAGGCGAGCTTGCATCATCCTAGTGAAGTTAAATCGTCCACTTCAATCCGTCCCTTGTTTGGTAGCGGATCCATGGATCAAATAAAGAGGCTTAACCTACATCAAGGTTAGTTTTATGCAACAAAAATTATGAGAAATATATGAAAAATAAAATGCATAGCAATGTTAGCCTATTTTCTCCACTTTTATCGAAGCACAAATGCTTGTTGAAAAGTGAGAATGATGCTAAATGCGTGCATGCTCCCCTTGATGTTGCTCCCCTTGTTTGAGGGGTCAGGGTATGATTAAAACCTACAAAACAAATATTAGTGCAAAACTATATTCGCATTGGGCGAGTAAGTGATATACAACAAAGTGTGTATAAGATGCATTGATAAATTCTTGACGGAAGCTACCCTTGCTCTAGGGCGTCAAGATGAACCTTCAAAATAAATATTAGTATAATAGAAGCTTTGTCTTTAGACAAATATGTCATATACAACCAAGTGTATAGGCGATGCAATATGAGTGCTTAAAGGATATTCCTCCTTGTTCTAGGGTGTCAAGAAGCACCTAAAATAAGAAAAATAATTGATGCAAACTTCATCCTTAGATGAGTAAGTTATATACAATCGAGTGTATATGATGATGAACCTACAATGAAAAACATTAGTGCAATATATTTCATCTTTTTCACAAAGAAAAATAAGATGTATATATGTGATAAATGATATAATCAAAGATCTCATGAAGTGTAGTCTCCTAATTACAATCATAAGAAAAGTGAGAATATAATATGATAAAAACCTACAAAATAGTTCCTAGAAAGAAGATATGAAGTCTCCCATCGAGTGTGCCACTAGTGGTGCTAGTGTTGGTGTCGGTTTACTAGTAGGATTCATGTGGTGATGGTAGATGACTCGAGATTTACAAAAGTAAGTTTTCGCTAATCCATGGTGGTGATGATTAGTGAAAGTGGTGATGGAAGGTGGTGGTGATTAGGTAGGAAGCTATTAAGGAGTTAGAAACTCGTATGTATAGCAAATATAAAAATATGGATTCAGGCAATCCTTTCGTCATGTCAAGTGACCAAAGCTAAGAGGAAAAAAATATGAATGGACATTGCATTTCAATGATGCATAAGGGTTATGATTTGAATGATTTATTGATGCTAACAACTTATTGTTTTGAGCAAGTTCTCATATGCTTCAACCCAAGAGTAATCAATAATGCGTTCTCTCTAAGAATATTATAATGAAGATACCAAAAAATATAAAAGTGATAACATGAAGATAAATTCGTTCATTGATTGACACAAATTATAAAAATGACCTATTCTAGGTGACAATGGGAAAGGTAGTATTAGCATGGTTTTGACCAACATGGATGATTATCACTTTGAAAAGAAGTGAAGACAATATGGAAAATACTAATAATAATAATAATGAGTACCTATATGAGGATGAGAATGACATCATATAAGTGAGAGTTGGATGGACCAACGTGTTGGAAATGGCTATTTTGATTAATATATCGTTTGCACTGACAATGACATGCATGATATATGTCAAGCTAGAAAAGGATAAGATCCTATGATGGTGTTCTAGATAGTGAAGTTGTAAGGTGCTAGTTTAAGGAAAATCCTAGATTTGTTGATTGTGGAGATGAAGAAGTTTGTAAAACACATGATGTGTTTTTCACTTGATGAGTTATTGGTGCAAACTTGTGATATAAGGTTAAAAAGGTTGAACTAGTTGTGGTTTCGTGAACCGATTTTAGCTAAGTGGTGTTTGCCTATGTGTTGGTATTTTAGAGTCTAAGAGACATAAATTTGACAAAAGACAATTATGTGAATGGATTTCTCTCCCCTTAATTGGTGGACATCCAACATAATGTGTATCAAATAAGGAATGACAACAAAGTGTTTAGGAGGTTATTCGGGTTAACGAAAGAGATGAGCTTAGTGATGTTTTTCTGGATGATGGTTAGCATACAATGAACTTCATCCTTAAAGTCACGTATCTCTTCTCGATTAATACGAGATGATCGTATGATGAGGCATGTGGTTTCCTAATAGGAAGTGAAGAGGATTAGAGTATTGTTATAACTAAATAATGATGGAGGTGATTTTTGGAAAGCGGAAGAAAAAATGAGATTTGGAAAGAGGTCGGTTGAAAGACAAAAATGCAAAGCCAAACCCTCTAGAACTTAATTCTATATGCTTTTAAACTATATGCAAGTGTAGGGGTCCCATAAAGCATAGTACTAATCTACATAGCAATAAAGAGGATTATGCAAAATGAGCATATAAAAGTTAGAACCAAGTGAGATAACAAATAATTTGTTATCAACCTACAAAACAAATTTGTTAGTGACAAAAGATGTTAACATGATAGAAATCAAATGATAACATATTATATAAGCAAATACAACACATTGCACTTAGTAGACAAGAAATCACCACACAAGATAGCATCAAAACAATCATATTATGCAAGAATCGACTTTATTCAAGATACTTCATTATGAGATTGTTTTGTCGTTAGACTTAGACACTTAAGCATACTTGGATATACAATAATCTATGTGATTAATTTGTAAGATAAAAGGCTTCTAAAAGATTGTCATACCAAAAGCACTTTGACAGATTATATGTGCACACGTATCAAACAAATAGTGTGACAAGAAGCAAAAGAAACAAGATGAAAGATTTATGCAAGCCATGTTTTAAGACATAACAATTTGGAGCATGTATCATTTAGACCATCTTGTGCATAGATTTAAGGAATGTCAACAAAAAACAATAGCTTTCAAACATGGATACATCAATGACATATTATGAGTTCACAAATAACACATTAGTCATGTGAAACATTATATAGATGACAAAAATTTCTTCAACCTTTAATATCATGCAAATCATGTTTAAAACATTAAGTGGCATAAAGCATCACAAAGACAAAACTTTCTAGGGTTTACACATTTGACAATTAATCAAGTAGGTATCAAACACCAAGAAAATGTCAAGACAATTGATCATTTTAAACAAGAGCATGTATCATTTGGATCGTACTACACATCGATGTAATGAATGCCAACTAATAGCTTTCAAACACAAATATATCATATCAAAATTATCGCGTATCGAATGCCATATTATGAGTTCATAAGTAACATGTTAATCATGCTAATAATTCAAAAGTAAGTATCATGAAAATAAAGTTTAGGTTTAAACGTTTAGTAGCATGAAACAAGAATACAAGCATTATGAAGATAAAACCGTACTAAGGTTTACATTTGACTAGTTATCAAACACTAAGATAATGTCAAATCAACTTATCGTATCAAACAAGAACATGTAATCAACACATGTAAGTGCAATGCAAGTGGTTTTAAAAGAAAAGTCATATATACTACTTGTTTGATTAGTATTCCTAATGAGGCAAACTATCAATGTTTTAACACTTACTTTAGGCAAGTATAGGAAAGCATATTTTTCAAGTTGGAGAATGAATATGAGACTATTACTAGCGGTGCTCAATTAAGGCTAAACACGACCATTTTAACGGGTGATTCCACATACCCAACTTCTCTTCAAGAAGCAATTCAACCGTTAGGTCAAATTGAGTTTCTAGTGCAATAGGTTCTCCATTAGTCATTCTCATGTTAGAAAGATGGGAACTCCTACTTTTGCCTATTAAAGTGCATAAAAGATGATAGTTTACCAATACTTGGCTTAATGTGACACAACTAATATGCAATATAACTAAGGTGATGAAGACGTCATGTTATACACATGAATTTTAACAATGGTGTGTTTGATAAACAATGTGTTTGAATCTTGTGTTTAGAATCTAAAGTTGTTCAAATTACAAAGCTAATTGTATGATCTAATGGATGACATCTTTTATGTTGAGTTGAAGTGTGTACTTTAAATGTGAATTGATCATCTAAGACTAGAGAATGGAATATGTTAAACTAAGAACGTTCTCAAGAGAGCTTTTATTTAACAAGAATAAGTGAGGTTACCAACTTCAATAGATCTTGTGTATGCTCTAAAGATGTGTAGTTTTAACCTTGGATGTGCACTCGGTTTGAGCAAGGTTAGGTTATGATGTACACTTGAAAGAAAATAGATACAGATAGTATCTTTCAACAAATGAGATTATCCCATGGGATAAAGTTATCATGCTTATGAAAACAAGTATGACAAGATGAATTGGATATGCTAGTTCATAGAACTTGTAGATGTTTGTTTCAAGATCATTTAGCCAATGAGGTGTAATGAAATCTCTTGTAACACAACTATTTATGTCAAAAGAGTGATGCATAGGATATACAATATCCTTTTAACAAAATGAAAGCTTAACGCATGAATCTTAGTCATAATGTTCTTCAAAACATCATGTTTTCCTAAATGAAGATATGAAGCCAAAGTGTTTGAATCGGATAGTCCCATCTAAATAAACTTGGTCTCAAGATTATATTCACTAGATGATGACAAGATGAATTCACTCGAGTTTCTTATGTATACTCCTCAAGAGTCATTGTTGCTTGGGGTGTATGATGTTGGCTTTGAGATTGCATTTTAACATATGTTGTTAAAATGTTGATTTGAGGTTTAACTAAATTTATGCAGAAGTTTAACGACAAAGTATTACTAATACTTTGATAATTTGTGAAGGTAGTACTACTTATACCTAGTGGAAATTGACAACAATTACCAAGAGCACCATGCTTATTTGATAGTTGAGGTTCTAGCCATAATGAATTATCTATGTCCTTATATGTGGGAAAGAATGGTTGAGTTTGTTCAAATGTGCATTTGATTCAGTACAAGTGTTGGACACAAGGGCTTTTGAGCAATACACTCAACGAATTCAAATGATGGTAAGGATGGTGGATTGGTTGATCTAGGTGGTAGGTCTTCTAGTGTGTCTAAATAAGGATGTGGTGATGTAGGGGTTTGTTGTGCTATGGGAGTACTTAGGTTGATTATTTGTCCATAGATGTTGAACACAAAAAGTACGGATACTAATTCTTATGGTTCATTGGTTGCTACAACTAGTGGGTGAAGTGCTTGAAGTTTTGGTCTTGTCTATGAAGCTTAGGGGCTGAGGTATAGGTTCACCTTGAAAGGGCACGTTTGATTTAAAGGATGCTCTTGGAAGTTCATGAGCAACATGCTTAATGGTGCCAAAAGATGGAAGAGGGATAGTAGGTGTCAAAGAGGGATAAGTGGCACAGTGGGTTGTTTGTTTTGGATAAGTGTTTCAACATGTGTTTGTTAAAATACTTGGGTGTTGATTTTTGGATATGACTTTTAATGACTACAATCGTAAGTCGCATATACTTGAATATTTCGGATGAAATACTTAAGTTGTCAATCCTAATTTGTTGAGATTATAAAGCTTAGATTGAACTCAAGGATAACAAGACTTGATAGTATGTCTTTAACATACGTGTGAGTTATGACTCTATGTAAATACTTATCGTCTTGAAGGATGACACATTATTTTCATGTTAACCAAGTGAGGCAATACATGTAGATACAAAACAATATCTATAGTCATATGATAGACTTGTGCATGATATCTTTGCAAATAATGAGTCCAGATTTGTTAGTCTCGGTAAGTCATCTAAGTCATCCCATAAACGGGTGAGGAGATGTTTGGTGGTGTTTTGGATGGTTGTGAAGTAGTCATAATGGTGGGTGATTTTGGTGGTGGAGTTGAAGTACTCAAGTTTAAAAGGTTCACATCTTGAATGGGTGATGAGATGTTGAGAGGTAATGAGTCAGAGGATGAAGAGTTCAAGTTAATGAAGCAACAAGATCGAATGCTAATCCTAGTGGTTTTCTTAAGTGGCTTATTTGAGGTTGAGGATTTAGTCATTTTGACTTTGCTTTAAGAAATGCTAAGCTTGAGGAAAAGTAACGGTGAAGGTGTGAAAATGACCATCTGAATGTGTGATTTATGGAACTAAGGATTCATGCAGATTTAATCTATACAAAGATGGTAGTTTCTAATGAGATGGAAGTGTCTAAGATCATGTCAAACATCCTAAGTTAATCCATTGAGGATGTGTTGAGTGAGGTATGAAAGATATGCATTAACAACTATCCTAGAAACGAAATTTGGTAAATTAGATTGCGGGAATTTAGTAAAATTCAACAACTTACAGCAGGATCCACGGCACCATTTCTTTACAGGTAGGAACCCTTAAATTGGTGCCGCTTTGGTCCACTGTATGTATGGCGGTACCAAAATCCATAACGACGGAACCAAATTAATGGTGCCGTCGTTCGTGGAAGACAAATCTTCTGAGACCCATTTTTAGGTGTCGGGGACTTTTTCGAAACACGAAATTTTTCTCAAAACATATGGCATTAACTATTTCTAGTTAGGAAAAGTCAATAACGCATACACAAACATAGTGGAGCATTGATTTTGAACAAGGGCTAACGATTTTCACATATAAGTGAAAATGGGTAAAATTGATAACACCCGTGTGCTATCCCCTGCATGAACCGGTTAGCATACATCAATGTTTTAAGTTAGTTTATCATCCTATGAAGCAAGAACACATAAATGACATCATACAACATTGTTTTTGTCCTTGTACCAAACACTCTCTTAAAACTCCATTTTTCAAAGTACTTGACTAATTTAGTTAGTACTCATTGATAATTGAGTTATGACATTTCATAAGTAATGCGAGATTTTAGTATAACCTATGCAAAGAAAGTTATCTAATTCTACAAGCGATGGTAAAACAATTTTCCAACTTAGTGCACAAAATCTAGCAAAGTCCTATTGTGCATAAACAAGAAATCGTCAAACAAGCGAATAAATAACATGGCAAGATTGACACTTATATTATGCAAACAAACAAGTGTAAACAACAATTTGAAAATAAGCAAGCAACATATATGCAAACAACATAAACAAGTAGTCATTTAGCATAGCATAAAAGAAAACACTTTTCATCATTTAGCGTTTAAATATGACGATGTATACCAAGCTTGATTAGTTTCCTTTAAACATATTACCAAATTAAAAAGAAGTTGTATCAAAGTTCTAAGAATACCAACTTAAATTGTTTGATTCAAAAATTTGAGTTTTTATGTTAAAGCGAAACTTAATATTTTAGACATACTGTAGTATTTGGTCTATTTTACTAATTTAAAATTAGAC
The DNA here is from genome assembly GCA_910596185.1 of Chrysanthemum makinoi. NCBI lineage: Eukaryota > Viridiplantae > Streptophyta > Magnoliopsida > Asterales > Asteraceae > Chrysanthemum > Chrysanthemum makinoi. Next base: position 100,845,527 of record OU343218.1, on the reverse strand, counting down.
TCAGGCCATGAAAGTATTTTTAAGTGAAAGTAGACTCAATTCCCTTTAAAATGATAGGTGGCTCGACTCATACGGACTTACGGTTAATTAGTTATGATTTTTGAAGTTGCCCAAAAGCGCATCTTGTATTGACGGATTCCACGGAACCCAATAAAGGGATCCGCCCTTTATAAGATTTGGTGCCGTGGTCCTCTGAGACAGATTCACCAAAACTAGTATTTGACATAGAGAAAACATGTGTGACTTACTAGATTTCATAGTAAACATATAATACACATATTTAACAACATATCTACTTATGTAACTTATCTTAAACATTTACGGAGGTGATTTTTCAACTAGATTTATAGTTATCCCAAACACTCCTTTAAAATCATATTTCTTCGTAAATTTTCTATGAGCACACAATACAATACTTACTAGTTCTTTCAACAAACTTTTATTTTATTTTTCAAGAAAACCTTCAAGCTTGTATACAAAGTTACATTTAACAACAAAATTTCTAAGTATAACAAGCAAAGCATTTTTCATATTATTTTTTTGCTTCAATGTAATTTGATACATGGATCGTACTCTATTTTAAAAACCATTTGTTTTGAAAATAAGAGCTACATGGCTCTGATACCAATTGTGGAAAGCGTGGGGGGTGAATACGTTCCCGTTTAAAACTTTAGATCTTTAGTATCAAATCGCTTATGAAGCTTGTTATAATATGAAAGTTCCAATTATTGTTTGTGACTAATGTAAAGCATAGTAAACCATGTTGTCACACAAGCATGAACATCAAACCACATCACAAGCAATAGTATAGTGCAACTATAAAAGTAAAGAGATAAAGAAAGGAAAGTGCAAACCGAACACGATGATTTATAGTGGTTCGGTCACGGATCTCCTTTCCGCCCTACTCCACTCCCCGAGTACCCAACTCGAGAGTTACTTCACTAAATCAACAAGCTCCCTTCTGGGCGGAGAAAACCTTACAATCGTTAAACACACTTTTTCCGGTACTAAGCTAAATACCGGGTTCTAGTTCGAGGTAGAACCAACCTAACGTCGCCTATACAATATTTCCGACACTAAGCTAGATGTCGAGTTCTTTTACAAGGGTACAACCACTCCCAATATGTTTTATGGCCCAACATAACAAACCTTGTGTTTTATGGCACAAACACATAAACCATCTAATCTAGTTTGGTGAAAGTGTTGTGATGATGCAATGATGTTTACACTAATGATCCTTGACACAAATGTCTAATGGATATGAATAACTACTTCTAAATGATCTTCCATTGATAGGAAGCCTTCATGATGAAGATCACAAGTTCCCTAAACTTGTTGTGATAGATCTTCAGCTTGTGGTGAGTGGGGATGGCTAGATCTTCAAGCTTTCCTTGGTTGATCAATGTAGAGTATGCTTACAACAAAGATGAATGTTAGAAGCATTATGATCATGTGATGGTGAGGGTGATTAATGTATGTTTCTACATTGTTATCTACAGATCTAAATGATGCAAGAAGGTGGAGAAGGTGTGTTTTCAAGTGGTGAGGAAATGAGAAAACAATGGGCTTCTATTTATAGGCAAAAGGGGAGAGGGGCGTCCACGGACCACAGTACCAAATAAAGGGTTCCGCCCTTTATGCATTTTGGTGCCGTGGGTGCCTGACAAGAAATCTAAAAAATCTTTCTTCAAATCTTTTCAAGATCACATTTGATATATTGAGTGTCAATCTAACCAATATATTCAAGAGATCTTCCAAGGATTTCAAAGATGATGCATGCCATGATGTAACATGTATTTCCATTTTTAGATTAAAATGTTTATCAAAGTAAACTTGTAAAATGTATTATGTAACTAGTTAATAAAATGTCTAGTTACCTTTTGAAATACTTGTGAATGTAAAATGAGGTTCTAAATAGAATGGTTAACCTATTAAAATACTTAGTGACTCTAAACGTATTTTAAACATTCTATATGATTTGTTAATGGGTTTGATCATAATGCCACATAACAAACATGTACGAACCTGTGTTGTAACATACGAGGACTTGAGACATCGAGAGGTGTTGAATGTATGTTGAGACAAATGTAATTACAAGTAACTTGTACATTTTACGTTATGTATTACAAGTTACATGTTTGTCATCAATCAAAACAAACAAGACTGTATAGATTAAATATCGTAATATTTGCACTAACATAATTGTTACTTATTTTTGACACCTAATTGTATGCAATACGGAATAATACATATCATAATCATAACATTAATAATGGTCTTTATTTATATGCCTAAACACCATGCTCATTGTGACCTGCTATTTGTTTCGTGAAAAATTGTTTTTGTTAAATAAAGTGACCTAAACTATTGAAACAAGTTTTTCATGAATTTAAAACTAGGCCGCTATGGACACTTGGGATGTACGGCTAACCCACTAGGACAAAATATAATGGGGGTTTAAGGAGGTTCGCACAGTCACACCTAAAGTAATTCCGGTTATTGCCTAACGCTTACCTGATCCTCCGCCTCTCTGCGAGTTCTATTGGAGCTACCGTGAACCATGATGATCACTATAGTGTCATTACTAAAGTTTTTAAAATAAGTGTTACAAAGTTATTTTTCCTGCTTCTTTGTACACGAATTTTACCATATTTATTTATGTGAATACCCTATGTGTAAAATTTTAAGTCTATGCCACCCAACTATGAACACGTTCATTTGGATTGACCTCTTTGGTCAGACATTAGGGTCATTCCAACCCATGGTGATTATTACTCAGTGGCCATACCTTTGGTGATTTTTTCAAGTTCTTACTTGGTCGACTTATTTCGAGTATGCTTGGTCAGACCTTGGACCCGAGGCATAAGATGAGACTAAACATGCTTTTGACATTATTACTTGTTTACTAATGCCTTAAACAGTCTCATAAATCTAAAAGTTGCATTATGCAATTAACGCTCGTCGCTTACCTCTTGTCCTACTTAGTTACTCATTGGTTAGACCTCTGGTAAATAAGTGGGAGTGCAAGATGGATCTTAGTCTTATTAGTAATTAATTGGGTAGTTTATTCTTTTAAGAATGTAATTATCGAAAATACTATAATTGAACTTTCTATGTTCTGATTAAATCGTGTTGTTGCAACATAATTCGTAAACAAAGTTGTTTTTTCTTTAAAAGACAAATTTGGTCTCTTTTCCTGGTAAGAAGAGTGAGACTTATTCCTATCTTTTCTCCTTAGTTGACAAACTAAGATAGGATTACAAATTGTTAAACTCATTTATGATCTTTCATTACCCTTTTAAGGTCTAGATATAATTTAAAGATAGAATATTTTGTGTAACTAGAAAACATTTTGTTTATAGCTACCAAAATGAATGACATCTTGCACTTGTCACAATCTATGAGTTTAAACCGTAAAGAGTAAAGAGATTACTAGAATATTTGCTAGGTAATTTTCTTGGACTCTTGATTATTCCTAAAGTGCTAAATACCCTTGGGGCTTTGTAGAAGATAGAGGAGGAATTGCATGCTAAAGATTCAAATTAAATGAAAGCATGAGTGGCTTGTCCCTCATCTACATAAGTAGGACTTCATATACTCTGTTCAATACCTAAGTACATTCCTACTCGTTTGCATTCGAAGAGAATAGGAAAGTGTATAAAATTGCTATATGCTTTCTACCGGAAATGTAACACTTACAATGTTGACAAATCCAGTGGGAGCATTGCATTTTATTACTGAAATAACATTCATGTAATGTTGTCAATTTCAATGGGAGCTACGAGATTTATTTCCTTGTTAGTCACCCGTATCATTTCAAACTTGCTTTGAAATAATTCATTACTTTCCGAATATGAACGACCATTTCTTAAAGGAAAATTGCATTTTATTTTATAAGATAGCACGTTGCCTTACTACTGTTGCTCTCTGAAGCGTTATCTATATAATTATCCACAATTCCTTATTAGAGGTTATGGTTCTAAAACTACTTGTAATATCTATGACATTATCATATTGTTTACACAATCAATCACATGTTATTTGTTTTCATAATATGATGTTGTGCCTTACACAAGTGGGAGAAATCTCAAAGTGTGTGCAAGGAACAACAATATTATTGGTATCTCTTGACCGTAAGGTAAGAAAACTAATAATTCTACTAGGAATTAAACACGCAAGATGTTTATTGCCCTACTACATGTTAATAAGAATTTTACTAGGACTTAAACATGCGAGATGTTTATTGCCCTACTACATTCTAATAATGATTCTACTAGGACTTGAACACGCAAGATGTTTGTTGCCCTACTACATTCAAATGTCATGATATAGTGTAAAGATACTTCAACATTTTGACTACATGTTTTAGCCAACATAATTATGGTTAAATGATAATAATCATAATTTTGAAGTATAAAAATTAACTTGAAATTACGATAGAACTCAAAGAGTTTGTGTTCATGATTACTTTTGTTAGTATAATTATGCTTACATGTTAAGACATAATTATAAAGCCCTTGAATTAATCAATGACTTATAACATAAAGTATATAGTAAAAATGTTATGTCTTCTAGTTAACACATAAACATGAGGCATTTGAATTATTCAAAGACTTACAATATATTATTGATATATTTTGTTTCCTTGTAAACATATGAACATATAATTCATGACATGTTCTGGTTTCTTGTAAACACATGAACATATAATTCTTGAACAATTCTATCTTTTTTAGAACACGTGAACATAAGGTTCTTGTATTATTCAAGGAATATACATTATAGCATGCACTTGGTTCGAAAATACTTAATATATAATTTGGCTTGACCCAATTGACAAGTATTTGGTCCAAAGAAAATTAAGTTATCTATGGAATTCTGATATAGTTTCACAATTCTAATATTCATAGAATACCACTTCATTATGGTATGTCTAATGTGATGAAACAAACCTTATTCATATTGTTTGATTCATGATAGCTTTAATTGCTCTACCTCCAAAACATATCAAGGTTAGAAAATTGCGTGTGTCATGGATACACTCAATATAGTTCAAACCAAGAAGGTATTCAAGACAACTCATAATCGAAACCCCTAATCCCTTAGGGATTTTCGGTTTTTCCACTCAAACCAATCGAATCCTAAACCCTTTTTGGATTTTTGATTTATCTACACTTCCTAGCTTGAAGATTGTAGTTTCGGTGTTCTTCCTAGCTCGACGAAACACAAAACTGTTGCTAGAATTTTTGGTTAAAGAGTGATATAAAATTAGAGTTTTTATACAAACCCTAATTAGAGTTGTTGGAAGGAATTCCATTATGTATTGATTTAAGTTCTGAATTTGTTAAAATCTTATGTAGCATTTTATTAACAAATCTTGAGATGAGAACTTAAAATGTATTTTGTGGTTCCCAATAAAGAACAATTTATTGTTGCTTAAATACATAGTATTTAGAGAATTGTCTCTACTTACAAAACTAAGTGGGAGCATATACAAATCTCGAAGTTATTTGAGAACAAAATACTTAACCTTCTAAAATTCACTTATTAATGTCATACTAAGATTAAACATGAAAATGTCGACCAAAGTATAATGATTACTCTCATTCATAAATCCGAAAGGATGCCTCATCACTTGAGTGATATTTTATATCAATGCTGAGGGATATAAGTTAGAAGATTATTGTAAATCAGCTAACCACTAAAATACATTATCACATCTTGAATCTGATAAATGTTTTAGAATTATGAATGATAAGATGCAGTCCTTAAAAGGCAAATCAAGTTTTGTGATTAATTTTTATTTCGCCTAACAGTTAACCTATAAGGTTGGAATGAGTTTCTTTTGAAGAAAGGCTCACAAGGACAAAATTGTATACATATTAATGCATGACATTTAATAAGAAGTTTTTAATCATACTTAAGCAATTGACTGTGATTAGAGTTTTTTATATATGCATGTATTAATTATATAAAGATAATTAGTTGTCATACATATTTTCCTTGTATATAGAATATGGCAATTAAAATTTTATAATTCTTTCTTTTATGATTACCTTTTGCAAGGACGGTGTGTAATCAAAAGGGTTATGAATCTATATAATCTTTATGTAGTTTACAAATTTAAGCAATCCAAGTTTGGATTGGATCATGCATCTAAGAGCTAAGATCTTGAATTTGATTACAATATGATTTTGATTAAATTAAGATAACTCTTGAGTACATCTGACATTAAGTGGGAGCATTGTATTTTTCCTTAAAATTTATATGCTGAAGATATCATTCTATTTAAGCTAGATATTGATCCTTAAGCTTGGAATGAAACTTCACTTGGAATTTAGGGAAACAAACAACCTTGAAATAAATGTTTATCTGGAATAAACAAATGCGAAAAATTAAGTCCAACACAAATGCAATATATCATTCAAGCAAGTCTTAAATGGTATATTCCACTTGGAATAATTTTTTGCATGGATGAAAACCTTATGTTTTTAACTAAGGATTTATCATGTATATATTATGGGAATATATTATATTGTGTATAAGACTAGTTGTTGCTTTTGTACAAGAGTAAGATGAGCTGACAACAACAATATCTAATTGAGAGTATTTAGATTATTGTTAATACAGATGTTTACGAATTATAAAACATAGTGTTGTATAAGTACAATGATGCTAGAGGATAATTAATACTAGTTAAAGTAGGATTTTATCTTTTGTGATAAATCTGCTAACTAGATATGCTCAACATAGAGCATTGTTGCATTACACATTAAGGAATGAGAATACTTTACACTTTAAGAAACTGTAATGATGATTGTCAGTGTGTTGTTAACTTTAATACCTCATGCAAGGTAGGGCGACATCTCCATACTATAACTCTTGCAATAGTATGAGCATATGAGATAAGACACTCATCATTTATATTTCAAATCCCTCACTATATGTGAAATTTGAAACAAGTATTCGGGAAGTTTACTCAGATGACTATTTAGTTTTTCTTGTAAAGAAAGGTTTAGAATGTTGGAAACATTAGACTTCAACTTACTAATTAGTCTCATGCATATCTGTTTTTAGTATTTGGATAATTGGGATTGAAAGACAATTTTTACTTTATGATGAATAAATATACTTGGTATTTGTTATTCACTCATATAATAATTGTTATCCTATATTTGCAGGTTTAATCCTTGAATAATTTTATTGTTCTAAATATGTCCATTGTCGGTTAACAATATGGGAATATTGTTATGTAAGGCAAATGTGAGTGTTGGTTATATTCTGACGAGAATGTGGATTGTTCCCGCCAAACTCATATGTATTCACAAGGGATGCATATTGGATACCCCAACTTTCAATCATTTACTTTTAGGATCCTTGTCATAAGTAAATTATTGAAAATGGTTTGTTAAAGTCTTCCTTAGACTTGAGATACAAGCAAGTTATGTTATGTGTGGATATCACTTTTGTAAGTATAAGCCAAACGCTATCCTGAATAAGGTAGTCATAAAATCAATATTTCGGAGTGATGTGAAGCAGCATCCACAACACTTGTAGTCAATAAAGGATTTGTTACTCCACTTGATATGTGCAGAAAGATACCATAGCGCTTCTCCAGAATTACTCAGATATTGTTTCGGCCGAACCCAAAGGGTAATGCAAGATGGTACTTGATTACATTTGGTATATCTAATTAAATTCTATAATGAGATTCTAAATGGTTAAACGATATGGAATGAGTTAGGATCCATCCATGGTTTAACGGTATCTACAACAAAGGATGATTAAAAGCAAGACATTAATAACCATGCTACTGAGAAATTTTATGAAACTGTATCTCAGACACTTTTAGTTAAAAAGCGAGTGAGAGCGTTGCTAGGCGTTTCCGTCGTTGGTTTTGTGTGCTATTCGACACTCCAACTCCCAAGTGGGAGATGTTGGTTTGTGGGAGTTAAAACACGCGAAACGACATGAATATTGCATGACTCGTTATGCATGCATGAGACCCGACTTTTGTATAAATATTTGACCTGATTACTTTGAGGATCCAAGCCCAAGATTGTCGGTCAATGGGAGGGGTATATGGGTTGGTTTTGGTTTGAGTTTGGGATTATGAAATAAAGATAACTTGGAGCTCAAGTTAAAGCCCAAGTTAACTAGGTTTTGGAAGCTATAAATACATACACACCTAGCTCTTTCATTCTAACTATCTATCCCTAAACTCTTAACCTTAAAGTAATCGTTCCATCCTCAATAAACTTCACACCCGATCGGTTTTCATTCAAACCGATTAGGGTTTGTTTGGTTTTTTCTCGAATCCTAAACTTGCTAGTTCTTGTACCAAGTTTTGCTTTAGGTTTCGAATTAAATTGTTCTTGCTAGTTCCTGGTGATCGTGAAAGCAAGAAACGAGGTTTTTGTTCGTGTGATATCTCGGACAAAAGGGTTAAATTCATCGGACATATATTGTCCGATATCGAACAGAAGCATAGTAAGCTTCTCGGGCAGATTGTGTTCTCAGACAGAGGTGTAAGAAGAAGTTCTTGGGTATTTTTGTTCGTGGTATTCAAATGGTTGATTGGTAAACGTTCTCGACTAGCTTATTCGAACGTACTTGTGTTAAAGTGTTTGTGTGTGGACTCGTAGAGGTGTTTATTTTAGACATGTGGTTTTTTGTTTGTTTTATAGCGTACAGTTGACTACGAGGGTTAGTTTTCTATATTCCATTTATTAATTATTGTTTATTAATTACGTGTTGACCTAATTGCATAAACTAGATCTATATTCCGTTGCGTTACTTGGTTAACTAGATTATAAAATCCCAACAATTGCAGGAACCATGAACAACAGTGATAGGACTTTGGAACAAGGAATCCTCATAACACTTAAAACTTAACAAACGACTCATTTTTTACCCTAAAAAAGTAGTAGGACCTTCTTCTGATACAATGATATTGCGAAAACTTACTATGCTTTGACGGTCTAGACAAGCGTAGGTTCGTTCTGACGCGACAACCGTTGATTCTTCTACATCTCGTTTGTTATGAATGTTCTCAAAGTAAGGGCTATCAATGTATTCACACAATAGTTTTTGATACACACCGAAAACGAACCAAAGATCTGACAGGCAGTCTTGACAAGATGTCGAATATGATATCTGTAGGTAATGTAGACATGTCTCTTTCTTGATTAAAAAGGGTGCATTACCTTTTGATGACAGTGGTTTATAGTTTATGGAATTATCCCATTGATATAATAACTAGACGAGTACCCGTGTATAACAACCGGATTTTATAGCGGCATATAGTTTTAGTGATAAAAATAGTTTATGGGTTATAAACGAAAAATAATAAAAGTTTGAGGATTTGGGGATTAAACATAATGTTTTGAAACCCGGTTCGACCCGGGTGGTTCAACCGGTTGAACCGTTTCGGGTGAAAAACGGGTCAATTTAAACTAGGTCATCTCGACAGGTTGGGTAAAAAAAAACGGGTCAAATTAAACCGGATCAACCCGCCGGGTTTGAAGTGTCCCGAGTCAACCTGGTTTTCGATGTGTATTAATAGCAAACATTTCAACACTTCAACACTTTTCAAATGTGCTAAAAGTTTGAACATTTTTTAATATTGACCATTTTTAGTTTATATGTAGTATAAATAACAATCACATAATAAGGATCCAAGGTGATTAGTGATCCATAAAAGTAAATATATATATAGAAAAAATGAATTTTTACCATAATTAAGTAACTAAACTTGGGCTGCAAGGTTTTGTGTGGCTTTTATATATAACTTTTTTTTGTCAAATAAAAACAAGTCACGTGCACTCGATTTTCTATCATAATTTATGCGATTAAGGTACTTTATGCAAATTTATAGTGTTATACAATTGATTTCTTCATTGAAGTTTATCTTAGCCACATTCGACTTAGCATGAAACAGATTTTTGCATGGAAATTTTCTTTAGGACAACTATATATATATATATATGTTGCGGCTATGTGTTTATGCCAGGATCATTAATATATATATTTTGTGAGCCTAGCTTGCTAATTAAACTATCTCATGTAGGTAACCTTTCTTCAGAACGTCAATATGAGTCCTGGTACTAAATATTGTGTTGACAAATTTCTTCTTGATTTTTAACACTGTGATGTTACAACACAAAACTTCTTTTAGTAATACTTTACAATAAGTAAATTAAAATTAATATGCCAGAGTGATTTATATGAAGTACGTTTGATGTCTTAGTTTTACTGTAAGAAAAGGGTAGGAATTGGTCCATATTCATCATGAACTTGTTGTATAGTACAGTCGATAAAACGTAGTTTATATGACAAGTTGTTCATTTTTATTAAGTTGTCAGAGAGAAAAACTGGACAAATCAATACATAATAAGACATTTGTATCACTTTATTTTTCAGACAGTCATAATGGCAGAAGAAGCAATATTGACGTATCTAGATAAGAATGAGCTGATTGTAGATTCAGGGGAGTTCGCTGTGGAAGCAGGATTAGGTCATGAAGAAGTTATCAACGCCATTAAAAGCCTCAAGGGCTCTAAATATGTTGATACTCAGGTCTTTTTCTTATCCCATTTGTTATGCAAAAATAAACTCAATTTGTTAGCTAATGAGAACATAACACCTTTTGATCAATTTTATATATACATATATATACACTGCACGGTGAAACAGCTAGTTATGTCTTATGTGTATATTCACATGTGAATATATACAGAAGGCCTAGCAACTAATGTATCCTCATGTACATGAGATTGTATTGATGGTTAAAGAGGTAACTTGGTAATAGTTTATCTTGTATAGGATATCAAGAAGGAAAGTTGCAAATTAACCGTTGAAGGCGAAACTTATGCTGCCAATGGATCACCTGAATACCAACTATTCATGGCCATCCCACCAGAGGGTATCACTATTGTTGAATTGCAGGTAAAAAAAACATTTACCATGTTAATCGAGACTCGTTTTGATAAATAAGCTGTTTGTTGGAAAATTAACTTACTAAGTTAACTTTTTGATGCAGAAAAAGTTGGGAGACTCGATTTTCAAAATAGGTCGGCAGCAAGCGAATAAAAATAAATGGGTCGATATGGGGAAGTCACAAGCCTCTAGAAAGGTAAAGAAAATAGAGTAATATACGTTTTTTACTCTTGAAGTACTAGAAACTAATCTTCCATTGTGTCTGACATTATGTAGGTTGAACATGTTGATGATACTGTGAAGGATATGCTAGTGAGGATAAATGACGGAGAGGTGCATGAATTAAGAAAATTCTTTAGTTCAGTTAACTGTTATGCTTAACCTTTTTTATAATCTTTTTCAGGCCCTCAACCAAGAGGATATCGATGCTCTGAAGAGAAGAAAGCTTATTTCTTTACAGTAATATTTTCTTTATGACGTTCCCTTTTTATGCTTTTAGTTATACATCAAGTATTTGATTTAACGGTTTATACACTTTGTACAGGATATGGAAAGGCTACTCTGTCAAGAAAGGTCCTAATTATGCGCTGAAAAGAACTAAGCCTACCACTGATTTAACCCGTGAACATATGCAAAGGTATGAACATTCCCTCGATTCTAAAGATCTTCTCTTTTTCATTACATAAGAAAATAGCACAAAGAAACATGGAATGATCTCGATCCAAGCTTTTGATACTTAATTTTTTGCATTTTCTTTTTGTTTTCAAGTGGAATTTGGGACGGCTTACAGTTAAAAGATTATAATTTTCTTGCAAAAGGTTTGCCCTTTCAAGGCGGTCATCTCCATCCACTAAACAAGGCAAGAAAAATACATTTCATCATTATTGGCTTTGACATTTCAGTTATCTTATCTTGTTGCGATCACTTTGTATAATAGCCAAAACTTATGGTTTCTGTGTTTCGGCACATTTTTAAGTAGATGCTAAAAGTCTAAAAGTAGATGTGTCCCTCCTCAAAACATATGATTAATTTGGTCTTTTCTTAATGTGAATAAAAGTAGATTTATATCTCTAAATATCGTGTCATTGCAGGTTAAGCAGCAGATGGAGATGATTTTCGGAGATATGGGGTAATGTCAACTATGTTTTTCAAACTGGCATAATTTTAAATGTCTGCTTTGCATATATAATACGTGTTTATTTGATTGCAGATTTGAGGAGATGCCAACAAATCAATATGTTGTAAGCAGGTTGCTAATTTTCTTTTCTGCAGCTTGATAATTACAGCTTCATCTAGCCTTAATTATAAATTGTCAACATCATTTTACTTATGACAGGGTTGATTCGGTTTCTGTTGACTTTCGGTCAAATGGGTCAAAAGTAGCTTGGCTAAAATTGAAATGGGTCAAATGGGTTGAACGAGTTGAAAGTTTCTCCAAGCCTCTTTATGCCACATATGAATTTGTAAATAGTTAATTGGCGTTAAATATTTTTAGTGTTTTTTAAAACGGATAAACAATCTTTCTGGGTTAATGTGGCCTGTTTCGACATTCGAATCATATAAAAGTCACCTGTTTGGCCGTTTCAATTCAAATATGTTTTGACTCGTTACCTGACCCACCTATCTTGTCACCTCAATTAGCAAGTGTTGTAATTTTCCTACTGTCTATTTTCTTCAAAAAAATACAGCTTGGAGAACTTCGATGCACTTTTCACAGCTCAACAACACCCTGCCCGTGATTTACAGGATACATTCTTTTTGAAAGGTATGTATTAATTTAAAACAAATTTGTAATCTAATTCTGAATATACATACTCTGATGGGTGATGTGGTAATGACTTTTTTAGCTCCTTCTACTACAAAGACTCTTCCCGAAGATTATGTCGAAAGAGTGAAGAGGATGCATGAGTCTGGAGGTCACGGATCAAGAGGGTATCGATATGAATGGAAAAGAGAAGAAGCAAGTAAAAATGTGTTACGAACTCATACAACTGCTGTGTCCGTGAAGATGCTGCGTGCACTTGCAGCAAAGGTTCCAGTTTTCATTATTTTCTGGAGTTTTTCATATATATTAACAATGCCTTGCTTTGGGTAAAAAAATTCTGAATTTAGTAATTGTTATACTTTTCAGAAACGTTTCATACCCAAACGGTATTATTCTATTGACCGGGTTTTCAGAAATGAAGCTGTTGATAAGACTCACCTTGCAGAGTTTCATCAAGTTGAAGGTATATATATTTTTTTAAGTTTATTTTTATATATGATGAAATATCAATCATCTGCTGTATTAGACCTGAATGGTGCTATCTACTACTCCGTAAATGATAGTATAATATAGAATGATATTAAGATTAAATAGTATGTTTATATATATGTTCTTTATGATGTTTTGATTAAAGATCATCTAATAATGTGGATCATTATTCACATCATACTTTTTAAGCATTTCATAAATATATATATATGCTTAATCATTTAGAATTCATATTGATAACAATTATCAAACTGTTAATTTTACATAAAGTAACTCCAAATAGAGTGATTAAAATCTGTCATTTACTGATATTGAGACGTTTCATTTCAGCACAAGAATAAAACATTCTGGTATATAACTCTTACTCTAGACAGCCCGGAACAAACACTTTATGTGACAACACATTATGGGGAAAAAAAAAAAAAAAAACAGCCTCTTTACAAGTCAAACAGGACACTCCTAGTTTACTGCATGGTCGTTATTTTGAATTTTTGTAGGAATGATATGTAAATATGACGTGGCTTCTAATGGTTTCAGGGCTAATATGTGATCGCGGGCTAACTCTTGGTGACCTGCAGGGTGTGCTAGAAGACTTCTTCTCCCGTTTGGGTAAAATATTTGCATTTTTCAAAATATACTTTGAATTGTGATTCTAAACTTGAATTCTGCTATATAATGTTTTATCACATTTTTATCTAGGAATGAGTAAGTTGCGTTTCAAGCCTGCTTATAATCCATACACTGAACCCAGCATGGAAATATTTGGGTAGGATATCCTTAGTTTTAAGTGCAAGATTATTTGGTCGTTTTGGATATGATAAAAACAATGTAATATCTCTTGTGGCAGTTATCATGAAGGCTTGAAGAAATGGATTGAAGTAGGAAATTCTGGGATGCTCAGACCTGAAGTGCTACTACCTATGGGATTTCCTGAAGACGTTGGAGTTATTGCTTGGGGTCTTTCCCTTGAACGGTACGTTTAGCCATTGCAAATTATATATATGCAAAATCTACCAGCACTAACTACTACCTAATGTCCGTCCTAGGAAGGTCTTCGTTTAACTAGTAATTGTAAAGTTAGTAGTAAAGGTGAGAAGATGGGTGGGTCGGATACATTTGATTCGTTATGGATATATAGAACATAATCCAAATGGACATTACTTAGTCAACGGGTCGAAATAATAGTTAGATATGCTTGTAAAGTACAGCTTTTGATCCAGTGCTAGCTTTTCTAGTAATATTATGGCACAAGTTCTTTCAGACAATCATGTTTTAACAGTAATAATTAGACATGCTTGTATAACATCCTTTGTGTTTACTCCAGGCCAACTATGATCCTTTATGGTATCGATAATATCAGAGATATCTTTGGGCATAAGGTACGTCAGTACGTGCTATTGCTTTAAGCCACCACATTGATCCTGTTATAACTCATTCCAACATCCTTTGAATTATTTAAAATTTGGTTTGGTTTTTTATTTTATTTTTCGTATTTTTTGCAGGTGAACCTCAGCTTCATAGAGAGAAACCCCATATGCCGCATGGGGTTACAATACTCTGATAAGGATGAAATAGTCGATTAATATGTCTACTCTTGAACCATTTAGTGTTTCTTTGCAATGATACTAACTCGTATATATTGTCGTCACATTCGATTTATATGCAAGTGCAACAAATCCTCATCCATTGAATATAACTTAAGTGTAGTTTTGATAGGGAAATTTGCATTTGTGACTCTCAAAATGACACTTACAAGGTGTTAGAATGGCCGCGCGTTGCGTCGGGACATGATTTAACTCTTGGTTGATATGATTTAAATTTATCATAAGTAATTTTGTTTGATAAATAGCTTTCATTTTAGCTCAAGTGTTCTTTTACGACCATACTTTAATTTCTTTTATGAATGTTTTCTCTTTTATACAAGGTCTCATTTGTATATTTGAACAATTAATCTTGCATGTTCATCTCCTTTTTATTTATACTTCTTTGTATGATTGAGTGTGTAATCTTTGTCAATCCGAAAAAATATGAAAAAAATACGACTAATTAGCTGACAAAAGTGGTCACATAATCTAGGATAGAACCCGAACATTTTTTTTTAGAGTAAAATACACCGGTCGTCCCTAATCTTGTACATGCGCATCACGTTAAACCAAAACTTGCCTTTTTCATCGCCCGGAGTCCAAAACATGGAGTTTATATGCTAAATTCGTCCCTTGACCATTAACGCCGAGGTCAATGTTACGTTATAGTCCATAAAATCCCGTTATCCTTTTACTGTTTAGGGTAGAATCGTCTTATTACCTTGATGTACTATAGCAGATGTCTTGTCCAATTTCTCGCCATAATGTATAATATAACTAAGCTGTGTACTCATTGCTCATCCCCAAACTTGTTTCGGAAGCCTACCCAAAAAGCCCTAATGCAATGCAATCATCAAATCAAATAATCTAAGTAAGAAAATAACAAACAATAACCTTGGATTTACTCTATGGCGAATTAGAGAACATCCTTTCTTTGATGACCATGAAATTGAGGAAAAAGCTGCAATCAGGAGATATGGTAAGCTTTTTTTGTTATAGTCTTTTACAATTATATGTTAGTACGATTGTTTAAGTTATTCTCCTTTTATGTAACTTTATCGTAACATTGTTTTTGTACATTTTTTATACAGCGGATGAACCAGGATCCTTTAGCATGAGGTTCAATTATGAAGGTACATTCAAATACTCTTCAGGTAAATTATATCAAGGAGGCAAGGAATGCCTTGTTGATTATGTGAAAATAAAAGAGGTATCCGTTGATGAAATGGATGCTCTTATGACCCAAATCGGTTATGAGAATGGAAAAACCAATTATTTCTACTCTCTTAAGCCTGGTTGTACATTGGATGACGGATTGTTTAGTTTGCGTGAATCTGCTAATGTTGAGTTGTTGAAAGACGTTGTCAAAGATAATAAGTTGATAGATGTGTATGTGGAAATAGGTAAGACAAGATTAGAGCTGTATGAAATGTCCTCACAATCTATTAAGACTGTCTTTTGGGAGATGGATGAAAATAGCAGAAAAGTTGCTAGTGCTGCTATTCAATCTTGTTGTAGACGATTGGTGTTAGGTGATCTTGATAATGAGCCTACACTAGATCCTTTTATGCAACTTACACAAGTACTTATGGACCTCAATTATATTGGTGAATCTAGCAATTTGCCAAACATTGAGCCTGTATTTTCCACCCTAGACACATCATTTGTTAGCCAACCTGTTTATAACAGTGAGTGTGCTTTAGTACTTATTGATGAGGACAATGCTCTTAAGGAGCCTGATAATTTTTAGGTTAATCTGTTCCGAGTGACTCAGGGGAAGCACTTAGAGAAAGTAGGAAGAGCACTAGTTGATGTCAATAACAGGTTTGAAGAGCCTGATGTTGATGTAAATCTGTTTCAATTGACTCAGGATAAGCATTTAGTAGGAAGCGCATCTGTTTATGCCAATAACATGGAAGAGTATCATGTTGTTGATGTTACTCTGTTACAAGTGAGTGACACTAGTGACTTAGGCTATGCAGTTGATGATTTAATTCAAGCAAATGAAGAGAATACTTGTCAGGAGAATGATGCACAACTTGCTTTGGTCCAAGTAGGTCAGAGTAATGAGTTAGGTAAAGCAGGAACAACCAGTAATATAAGTGATGATATGCATTTGGAAAATGATTTACCTGTGATGGTTGATGATGTCTTTTACAGTAAGTATGTTTCTTACCGACAGGCAGACTTTGCAAATGGAGTCTATACCACATTCTTCTATTGTGGTCAGGACTTTCCTACTGCAATGGATGTCAAAAATAAGGTAAGAGAGCATTCAATAGAAACTAGGAAGGAGTTTGATGAGTGTCTAAATACTCATCATTTTTATACTGTTAGAATGCCAAAAACATCTGAAAACACTCAGAAACACATCAAAATGAAAAAAATATCACAAACAAGTGTTTTATATGTTTTAAATGCAAAAACATCAAAATCTGATGAAAAACGTATCAAGTTTGCATAATTGGCAGTTTTAGTCCCCCAAGTTACAAAAGTTGTCAAAATTAGTCCCTGGTCATTTCAAAACTTGTAAAATATCATTTTAGGTCCATGAGATTCAAAAGTTGTCAAATCAAACCCTTTAAAGTTTAAAAATCACAAAATGACAACTTTAGTCCTTTAACTTTGGAAAAATGTCAAAAATAGTCCTTGGTTAATTTAAAAAGTGAAAATTATCAAATTTTAACCTTGTTCTATTTATAAATGACAAAAATGGTCCTTATGATAAAACTTTTGAGAATTTACATGTTTGGTCCCTCAAGTTTCAAACTTGACAATTTTGGTCCCTGGATTTATAAAAATGGAAATTATCAACAAAGGTCCTTGTACTAATCTTACTTGGCAGTTTTAGTCCTTATGAGAGCTTTGGAAAATGTTCAAGATCAGCTCCTCAACTTTGGCTAAATTACACCTTTGGTCCTTGTTGTTTATCAAACCAAACGGATCCAATATATAACTAAGCCCAATCCAACCCAAATAACTTGACCCGGCCCAAATTTTAAAATCAAATAAAATCGCCTACACTGTAGACCCTCTTCATCACCCCTGTATACACCAATACCAGTGGTATTTACCACTTGCTTTCCACCTCTTCACCTTTACACCTTATCCCTACAATTGTTTACCTCCACCCTCCACCTCTACATCAATCCAAACCCAATTAATGCAAAGAACCTGCTATATTGAAAATTGGCGCCAAAAGCTAAATCAATGGCTAGGATGTATTTCAGAGATCTAATGGTGGTGGGATTTACTCAGAAGCATGTGGGATATCTAAAAAGTCTATAAAGAGTGAAGAAGCAGAGAGAAAAGCGATGAGTGTAGTTTAGTTTAGTTTAATGTCGTTTTAGTTCAATCTTAATTTCCAGTGCAATTTAATCTTTCCAAGTATCTTGTTTAAGTTATTTAAAGTGTTTGAGAACCTTTTTCAGTTTCAATTTCAGTTTTAAGATACTTTTCAGTTTATGCAAAATTTCATGTTCAAAATATCATGATATGATTCGAATGTTGTTGTTGGTTGTTTTTATGGACTGAGTAAGACCATGTAAGTTCCAAGAAAGCTTATTCAAGCTTTTAGAAACTTTAAAAAGCAGTTTAGTAGTCAAAGTCAAAAATCACTAAAAATACAAATTAAATTAGTTAAAAATTAAAAATCACTTGGAAATGGTGTTCAAAGCTTGGAGCAGGGTTGCTCATGGATTGCCCTGGTTTAGAGCTTATTGGTAAGCTATAGGATATGGTAATGGTTCTTGGTTCTCAGTTTTCAGCTGGACACCATTTGTAAGCAATTCCTTCAATATTTGCATTTTCTAGTTTTAGTCATTAAATCTTGTTAATTTTAGTTTTTATCTGTTTAAAAATAGTTAATATTAGATAATAAATAGGTTACTTGGTTTAATAGTTTGTTTTAATACATTAAGCTTCAAAACAGTTAGAAAAAGGATTGTTTGGTCTAAATGAGTTAACTGTGTTATAAGGTGTTTGAGTAGTTACTTGTTGTTGTTCTGCATTACTTTAGATCCTAATAGCTCAATCAAGTCCTTAAAACAAGTCCTAGTTCTATAAAAAGTCAAAATCACTTTCAAGTTAACTTGATAAGTTAACTGTTAGGAGTTTGAGTTTATCAAATCAGTTTACATACTTAAAAGCTATTACCATAAACATAGATAATCTCATTTGAGCTTATTACACCATAATAAGTCCATAGATTAAGTTAAAAGTTCATAAAAGTCAACTGTTTCATTATTTAAAAAAAGTCAAAATTTTCATTAGCCTGTTTTTGAATAAACTTTAGATTTTCATTGTGTGTTCAATATTAGGATTTAGCTTAATTCCTTTTGGGAAAATAATATTTAGCTGCTAAATAAAAATATAAAAATACTAGCTTTAATAAAATTAGCTTATAGATAGCTTATTTTGTAGCTTCTTTTGGCTACCTTTTCTGAAAGCTCCCCTGTTCACAGTTTAGATAGGCAATTTCTTAAGCTCTCACAGAGCTTATTGATGAGCTTTAACTTGTGAAATTTATCTTTTTAAGTAGCCAACCTAGCTGTCTAAAGGTACCAATGTTCATTTTTCATTTTTTAGCTTATTTGATAAGCCTGCTTAAGGCTTATTGTTTTGTCCATCTTAACTAAGTATAAAAACCATTTAGTGTTTTCAAGTTTTTCAAAAGCTCCTCATAAGCTCATTAGTGAATTCTACAGTTAGCTTTTTAGCTTTTTGGAAAGCTTAACTGGTGAGCTTGATGTTTCCAGTGATCATTTTTAGTTTCTAGCTTATCTAAGTGCTTAAAATTAAGCTTAAAAGTGCCTAGTGATTCATAACACTGGCCTGTGCAAACAGATATACTAGTGCTTATTTGTAGTTGTTTAGTGCTTATTTTTAAGTCAAAATGTTTTCTTAGTTTCCATATTAGCTTATTTACAGTTATATAGCTTATTTTCAATTAGCTAGTACTTATATATCAGCCTAATAGCCATTTAGCTTATTAACTTGTGCTTATTTCCATTCTAGTCCACTGTTGAGATACTTTAGCTTATACTGAGCTTATTACCAGTTTTCATAAAAAGTTGTAGTTTTCAAAAATGCTTATCTTAGTATGTTTAATTAGTTTGTAAAATAAAAATTGCAAAAAAAAATATTTTGCAAAAAGGGGGTAGGCAGGCTCGAACCTGAGACCTCCCCCTTTTGTGCGCGTTAGAAGGGTACCTGGATACCAGTTGCCCTTGGGACTTGTCTCGTTAGAATCTTGCACAATCTATGTTTTAAATACGTTTTGTCTCTTAAGCTTATACGACTTATTTAGCTTATTTGTAGCTTATTCATAGTAGCTTTTTCCAGTTTTCTAATTTTCATAAATCTGTATTAGTATAAAGTATTTTATAAAAAAGTTTCAGATTTTTCTAATAAGTTTTAGTATTTTTAAACATTTAATTAGTGTTTTATAGTAATTAATTCATAATAAAAAATATAAAAGTCAAAAAAATATAAATCTTTTTTCTAAAATTTTCTTTTATCATATAGTACGTAATAAAATTAGTTTTACACTCGTAGGCCTTTTATTTCATAAAATTTACGTTTTTACTTGCGCTCCAGCGTATTTTTCGTACATAACGCTCGTTTCCGTTTTAAATAACGTTTTTAGATATTTTGAGTTTACGTTTTAGTTAAATTAGTTTATTAAAGTTATTTTGTTTTATAAAATAAACGTTCATCGATCTGTAAAAATAGTGATAGCGTTTATTTAATAGATTTTAACTCTTTTATTTCTTTTAATTTAAGTCGCTGTAATTTGTTAAATCTTTTCTTTAGGTAATTTTCCATCAAAAACTTATTGATCACTATCCTTAGTGATTATTCGACATCTGAAGTTGTTTTAACACCAATTCATCCTCCGTGGGACTTAACGACCCGGGAATACACTATATTCCTCTGATCTTAAATTGCATTCGTGCTTGAGCAGTTTTAAGCTGATTACGGTCTGTCATTCACAAGTGGCAGGTTTGAGTGATTTAGCTTGATGCTTTGCTTGTAGATCAAATTTTGGCGCCATTGCCGGGGAGGCTGTAAGCGTGTTTTAAGCATTTCCAGATCCATTCTTGCACATATACCACCTTTTTGTAAACAATTTTCAAAATCAAAAAGTTCATTAACATTTTTCCTGAAGTGTTGATAACACCAAAAATATTTTCATCCTTTGTTTTTACAAAATATTTATCCAAAAATCTAAAAATATTCCTCTTTACCCTCTTACCTTTTTGATTCTTCATTTCTTACCCTCTAGAACCATTTGATTCTTTCTATGTCTTATCCTCACCCTCTTGGTTGTCAATGGTGTGGTGGTCCTTATAATGGTGGCAATTGCCCCAGTTGTAGCATGGTGGAATCAGGAAACGGGTCTGTCTATAACCAGGATCCCTATTCCTACCATAACACAACTGATTTATTCCATCAGCTACCACACTGTGAGACTCAGCAGTTATACTGTTGTGAGTACTGTGATGGTTCACACTACAGTTCTGATTGTCAATCGGGAAACACGCTTGTCTATGAGCAGGTTCCCGATAACAATTATGACTACAACACATACGACTCACAGCCACATCAGTTTTACTGTTGTGAGTATTGTGGAGGTCCTCACTCTAGCTCGGATTGTCAAACAAGGAATCCATTTCCTTGTAACAATTACGACTCTTCATATCAAGACCAACCTCCACAATACCAAATGATTCAAGCGACTCCTCATGAAACTACGACGGACCTTCTACTGAAGAGTCTTGAGTTATTAAAAGAACTTAAGGAGGAGTCGGCTATGTCCTCCCAAGATAATCCAAATGAAAAATCCATGGAAGAATTGTTAGCTGAGGAACGGGCTGCTAAATTAGATTCCCATATTGCCATTGAAAACACTGTTAGGGAATCAATTAGAATACAAAAAGCATTCAAATCCAGATCTCGATTCCGTTTCATTCCTGATGATGATGATGATGATGTTACCCTTGATATTAGTGAATTATGTACAGATTCATCAAGTTCATCAGTTGAGATTCCTTCCGTGGAAAATCAGGGAGAAAAGACTATGATGGAATTACTAGCAGAAGAACAAATGTTAAGTATAAAACATATGTATGCTAGTCCTTCTAAACTCCCTCAGTCTGTTGTTATCACACCCGAAGCTCCCACTCACTCTCTGAGCATGGGGGATGAGCATCTTGACACTGTTCCTGAAAAGGAATCGGACGAATTCATAAAGTCTAGTGTTGAGAGCCTTGTCCCAATCCCAAGAGAGTCACAGGGAATTCTTGATCATTTGTGTGATATCCCTCCTCCTCTTGTCTTCCAAAGTAATCATGTTGAGATGTGCTCCGATTCTATTGATGACGATTCGTTATCTTGTGGAGACATCAGTTATATGGAAGAATTACCTTCTGAGCTTGTTAGCTTAGAAGAAGAGAATGAAAGTTACGACAATGAAATCAAAGATGAAGCACTTCGTGCAACATTACTGAATGTCAGTCTTCTCATTTCTAAAATCGAGGCTTTCAATGAAAAACCTATTTCATCTCCTATCCCCATTAAGGATAGTGACATTCTTTCCGATGATTCTATTCCGGAAATGGAAGCCTTCTGTTTTGATAATATGGGAGAGAAGATTAGTGGCAGTACCACTTTTCATTCTCATAATTCTCTCCCCGATTATGAATCATTTACATTGGATGAGTTCACTAGTGAACCCACTGATACCAATTCTGAATATGATTCATTTACCTTCGAGGAGTTCTCCGGTGAACTCACTCATATCATATCTCCGCCGGAGTATGATAATTTCTACTTTGATCTAGACACACCCATAATATGTCTTGATCAAATGAGCCTAACTGAGGAGATTCATGAAACTATGAATTCTCCTATTGAGGATGAAGAGTTAGTCATGATTTTCTTTCTTTTCTTCATATATCCCGTGACTTCTCCTGTTCTTCACTCCTTCGGGAATGAAGACATTATCTTTGACCCAGGCATTTCCATGCACCATTTGTGAGTCGGGTCTGTCTGTCTGTATCTCATCGGTGTGGAACTTTCACGTACTTCAATGTTTATCCAAACATCTTGAATGAAAGTCCGATGGAGATTGTTTCTTCCACTTACTTCCTCATGAACAAATTAATTCGGGGTCGAGTCAAGCTAGCGACTCGGTAATCAAAAACAGTAGCTTAACATGGGTTTTCACCCGTGTGTCCCACCCTAGTGTGGGGGAGATGCCCCACATGTTGTATATAGATCTAAAAATGAATGAAAATTGTAAATATTAAAAAAGAGAATAATTTTTGTGTTTCCACACTTTGAATATTGAGGACAATATTCATTTCTAAGTGTGGGGAAAATTCTGCGAATTTGATCATAAATGTACCCTTTTAGTCCCTTTTTCCCCCAAAATGGCCAAAATTAAATTTTTTTTTAGTGGAAGTACTATGTACTAAACACAACAAATGGTAATCAGTCCACCATGTCTAACCCACATAAGGATTGGCTAATCCAGAGCAAACGGCTCTTGGTAAAGATATCTCAAATCCGTTGACGCCACAATTTGCCCAAAATTGTATGGTATTCAACTCACCATATCCTAAAAGTGAAGAGTTGGCTAGCCCGCAAGTTTATGGCTTGTGGTAAAGGCAGTGGAAAAACCATAATTGGTAATCAGCTCACCAAAGATAATATTGATAATTTATCTAAGAGTTGGCTAGTCCGAACAAACGGCTTCGGTAAAGACAAATCAAATCTGTTGAAAGCTGATGATTTGCTCAAAATCATTTGGTTATCGGTGTACCAAGGTTCTTACTTGAACTGAAACATTTGGCTACTCCAGAAGTAATGGCTTTTGGTAAAGAGATTGAAATCCATTAATTTTTCTCAAAACATTGCTAGGGACTAGCAATATCTTAGTGTGGGGATTGATGAGTGTCTAAATACTCATCATTTTTATACTGTTAGAATGCCAAAAACATCTGAAAACACTCAGAAACACATCAAAATGAAAAAAATATCACAAACAAGTGTTTTATATGTTTTAAATGCAAAAACATCAAAATCTGATGAAAAACGTATCAAGTTTGCATAATTGGCAGTTTTAGTCCCCCAAGTTACAAAAGTTGTCAAAATTAGTCCCTGGTCATTTCAAAACTTGTAAAATATCATTTTAGGTCCATGAGATTCAAAAGTTGTCAAATCAAACCCTTTAAAGTTTAAAATTGCAAATTGACAATTTTAGTCCTTTAACTTTGGAAAAATGTCAAAAATAGTCCTTGGTTAATTTAAAAAGTGAAAATTATCAAATTTTAACCTTGTTCTATTTATAAATGACAAAAATGGTCCTTATGATAAAACTTTTGAGAATTTACATGTGTGGTCCCTCAAGTTTCAAACTTGACAATTTTGGTCCCTGGATTTATAAAAATGGAAATTATCAACAAAGGTCCTTGTACTAATCTTACTTGGCAGTTTTAGTCCTTATGAGAGCTTTGGAAAATGTTCAAGATCAGCTCCTCAACTTTGGCTAAATTACACCTTTGGTCCTTGTTGTTTATCAAACCAAACGGATCCAATATATAACTAAGCCCAATCCAACCCAAATAACTTGACCCTACCAAATTTTAAAATCAAATAAAATCGCCTACACTGTAGACCCTCTTCATCACCCCTGTATACACCAATACCAGTGGTATTTACCACTTGCTTTCCACCTCTTCACCTTTACACCTTATCCCTACAGCTGTTTACCTCCACCCTCCACCTCTACATCAATCCAAACCCAATTAATGCAAAGAACCTGCTATATTGAAAATTGGCGCCAAAAGCTAAATCAATGGCTAGGATGTATTTCAGAGATCTAATGGTGGTGGGATTTACTCAGAAGCATGTGGGATATCTAAAAAGTCTATAAAGAGTGAAGGAAAAGCAGAGGAGAAAAGCAGTAGTGTAGTTTAGTTTAGTTTAATGTCGTTTTAGTTCAATCTTAATTTCCAGTGCAATTTAATCTTTCCAAGTATCTTGTTTAAGTTATTTAAAGTGTTTGAGAACCTTTTTCAGTTTCAATTTCAGTTTTAAGATACTTTTCAGTTTATGCAAAATTTCATGTTCAAAATATCATGATATGATTCGAATGTTGTTGTTGGTTGTTTTTATGGACTGAGTAAGACCATGTAAGTTCCAAGAAAGCTTATTCAAGCTTTTAGAAACTTTAAAAAGCAGTTTAGTAGTCAAAGTCAAAAATCACTAAAAATACAAATTTAATTAGTTAAAAATTAAAAATCACTTGGAAATGGTGTTCAAAGCTTGGAGCAGGGTTGCTCATGGATTGCCCTGGTTTAGAGCTTATTGGTAAGCTATAGGATATGGTAATGGTTCTTGGTTCTCAGTTTTCAGCTGGACACCATTTGTAAGCAATTCCTTCAATATTTGCATTTTCTAGTTTTAGTCATTAAATCTTGTTAATTTTAGTTTTTATCTGTTTAAAAATATTTAATATTAGATAATAAATAGGTTACTTGGTTTAATAGTTTGTTTTAATACATTAAGCTTCAAAACAGTTAGAAAAAGGATTGTTTGGTCTAAATGAGTTAACTGTGTTATAAGGTGTTTGAGTAGTTACTTGTTGTTGTTCTGCATTACTTTAGATCCTAATAGCTCAATCAAGTCCTTAAAACAAGTCCTAGTTCTATAAAAAGTCAAAATCACTTTCAAGTTAACTTGATAAGTTAACTGTTAGGAGTTTGAGTTTATCAAATCAGTTTACATACTTAAAAGCTATTACCATAAACATAGATAATCTCATTTGAGCTTATTACACCATAATAAGTCCATAGATTAAGTTAAAAGTTCATAAAAGTCAACTGTTTCATTATTTAAAAAAAGTCAAAATTTTCATTAGCATGTTTTTGAATAAACTTTAGATTTTCATTGTGTGTTCAATATTAGGATTTAGCTTAATTCCTTTTGGGAAAATAATATTTAGCTGCTAAATAAAAATATAAAAATACTAGATTTCATAAAATCAGCTTATAGATAGCTTATTTTGTAGCTTCTTTTGGACCCCTTGTCTGCAAAGCTCCCCTGTTCACAGTTTAGATAGGCAATTTCTTAAGCTCTCACAGAGCTTATTGATGAGCTTTAACTTGTGAAATTTATCTTTTTAAGTAGCCAACCTAGCTGTCTAAAGGTACCAATGTTCATTTTTCATTTTTTAGTTTATTTGATAAGCCTGCTTAAGGCTTATTGTTTTGTCCATCTTAACTAAGTATAAAAACCATTTAGTGTTTTCAAGTTTTTCAAAAGCTCCTCATAAGCTCATTAGTGAATTCTACAGTTAGCTTTTTAGCTTTTTGGAAAGCTTAACTGGTGAGCTTGATGTTTCCAGTGATCATTTTTAGTTTCTAGCTTATCTAAGTGCTTAAAATTAAGCTTAAAAGTGCCTAGTGATTCATAACACTGGCCTGTGCAAACAGATATACTAGTGCTTATTTGTAGTTGTTTAGTGCTTATTTTTAAGTCAAAATGTTTTCTTAGTTTCCATATTAGCTTATTTACAGTTATATAGCTTATTTTCAATTAGCTAGTACTTATATATCAGCCTAATAGCCATTTAGCTTATTAACTTGTGCTTATTTCCATTCTAGTCCACTGTTGAGATACTTTAGCTTATACTGAGCTTATTACCAGTTTTCATAAAAAGTTGTAGTTTTCAAAAATGCTTATCTTAGTATGTTTAATTAGTTTGTAAAATAAAAATTGAAAAAAAAAATATATTTTGCAAAAAGGGGGTAGGCAGGCTCGAACCTGAGACCTCCCCCTTTTGTCTTGGCGTTAGAAGGGTACCTGGATACCAGTTGCCCTTGGGACTTGTCTCGTTAGAATCTTGCACAATCTATGTTTTAAATACGTTTTGTCTCTTAAGCTTATACGACTTATTTAGCTTATTTGTAGCTTATTCATAGTAGCTTTTTCCAGTTTTCTAATTTTCATAAATCTGTATTAGTATAAAGTATTTTATAAAAAAGTTTCAGATTTTTCTAATAAGTTTTAGTATTTTTAAACATTTAATTAGTGTTTTATAGTAATTAATTCATAATAAAAAATATAAAAGTCAAAAAAATATAAATCTTTTTTCTAAAATTTTCTTTTATCATATAGTACGTAATAAAATTAGTTTTACACTCGTAGGCCTTTTATTTCATAAAATTTACGTTTTTACTTGCTCCAGCAGTATTTTTCGTACATAACAAGCTCGTTTCTTTTAAATAACGTTTTTAGATATTTTGAGTTTACGTTTTAGTTAAATTAGTTTATTAAAGTTATTTTGTTTTATAAAATAAATGTTCATCGATCTGTAAAAATAGTGATAGCGTTTATTTAATAGATTTTAACTCTTTTATTTCTTTTAATTTAAGTCGCTGTAATTTGTTAAATCTTTTCTTTAGGTAATTTTCCATCAAAAACTTATTGATCACTATCCTTAGTGATTATTCGACATCTGAAGTTGTTTTAACACCAATTCATCCTCCGTGGGACTTAACGACCCGGGAATACACTATATTCCTCTGATCTTAAATTGCATTCATGCTTGAGCAGTTTTAAGCTGATTACGGTCTGCCATTCACAAGTGGCAGGTTTGAGTGATTTAGCTTGACTGTTTTGCGCGGATCAGAGTTGTTTTTTGTGAAGAATGACAAAACAAGAATAAGGGTCAGATGTAAGGGTTGTGTTCCACTTTCAGGCCCAAGTGAAGGTCCTGGACTGGATATAGGCCCATCTAGAAGTCCATTAAGCAGAAGGGGTATAAATGCATTGCTTTATGGCAAAAATGACCCTTCAGAAAAACTCTGCCCATGGCTATTGTTTGTCGGCAGGAATGGTGAGACAGGTACATGGTCAGTCAGAACATATAATGAGCAATACGCTTGTTTTCAATCAAGGGCACTCAGATCTTTTGACCTTAACTACATCTCAAAGTAAATTATAGCACAAATTGAAACCAATCCACTGGTTCCTGTCAAGTCTGTGCATAATCAACTTACCAACCAATACGAGCTTGAAGTGTCCCTGTAGAAGGTTTTAAGGGCCAAAAACTTAGCATTAACAGCCATCAGGGGTCAATTCAAGCTACAATTTACCATGTTGAGAGATTATGTTCAAGATTTGCAGAAGAGAAACCCTAATACAACAGTACTGATGAATGTGGAACTACTTACAGATGAGGCTCTTCCAACGAGAGAATTCAAGAGATTGTATGTTTGTTTAGGTGAACTGAAGGAAGGATTTAAAGCATGTAGGAGATCCTTGTTGGGCTGGATGCTTTTCCAATTCATGGTCCTTTGAATGCTCAACTGATGACAGCTGTGGGAATTGATAGCAACAATGATATATACCCTTTAGCTTATGCTTTTGCTGAATCAGAAAACATAGGATCATGGACTTGGTTTCTTCATTGTTTATCCGATGATATAGCACTTGAGCCAATCTCAAGCATCACTTTTATAACTGACATGCAAAAGGTACTCCCTTAATCTGTTCATGAATTTAAGTCTCTCTGTTTTGAAACAGACATTAAACATTTTTGATTTTGTGCAGGATATAAGTGGAGCTTTAAGAGATGTTTTTCCAGATGCAGAACACAGATTTTGTATTAGAAGCATTTATGAGAAAATGAAACTTCAATGGAAAGGTAGGGCCTACAAAGAGCATCTGTGGAAATGTGCAACAGCCTCAACTGTTGTTTTAGAAAGCTATGGCTGATTTCAATAAATTTAATCAACCAGCCCATGATTGGTTAAATATGATACCACCGATCCATTGGTCAAGGTCACATTTTTCATGTTAGTCATGTATCTGTTTCAGTTAATTTGTATTTGTTAATGCAGTATAAACAGTTATAACTAATACATGTTTATTACTGTTTATCTTTAGGGAGAGCTAATTATGATGTGTTACTTAATAACATGTGTCAAGTGTTTCATGACAAAATAATTGAGGGTTTAAACAAACCAATTATTACAGCCTTAGAATACATCAGGGAATATTGTATGAAGAGGATAATGCATGTTCTTATGGTGATTGAGAAGAGTGATGAGCCACTAACACCAACTGCACAACACATGCTAGAGGGTATTAAGAAAGAGGATGTTAAGTATAATGTTTTATGGAATGGGGGAACTAAGTTTCAGGTTAGTGGACCATGGGGTGACCAATGTGTAGTTAATGTTGTAGAAAAGTCGTGTACTTGCAGAAGATGGGAGATAACAGGTTTACCATGTAAACATGATGTTGCTACCAATTGGAATATGGCTTTAAATGGGCAACAAGTAGGAGCTGTAGAAACATGGGCTCATCCTTGTTACTATCTTCTCACTTGGGAGGCAACCTACAAACATAATGTCCAGCCTATAACTATCAACGAACATTGGAAGAAATCAATTGTGCCAACAACAATTGTTCCACCGAAATCCGAAACAACTCCGGCTAACTCAAGAGGTAGAAAAAGAGTTAGGATAGCTCCTGAAAGTGAAGAGATTGTGAAGAATGGTAAGCTGTCAAGGGCTTGGAAGAGTGTTAAGTGTAGTATTTGTGGCATTACCGGACACAACCGGAAAACATGTCTAAGGAATGGTGGAGCTGAAAGTAGTCGAACTGGCCATAAGGGAAATGTCAAACAAGTGCCTACAAAAGCTGCAGCAAAAAAGACACATCCTAAAGGTAACAAAGTAGCAGAAAAAAAGACACATCCTAAAGGTATAGGTGTTGTTGAAAGTCAAGTTAGTGCAGTTCAAGGAAGTAGTGTTCAATCTGAAAATCAAGATCAAGCAACTGAAGATACCATCATACATGATGCATCCCTGTCTCAATCCCAGCAACATCAAGATGAAGCAACAGAAGATCCCAGGATACAAGATGAATCCCTCTCTCAATCCCAACAACATCAAGATGAAGCAATTGTCGATCCCAACATGCATGAGCAATCCCAGTGTCAGTCTGATTCTCAGCTGTAGTCAAGTGATGTGCAAGCAGTTTCTGCTTTAACCCAGCCTGCTACACGAAGAATGACTAGGCAGCAGGCTGCACTGGAAAGAATGATGGTCTCACCATAGGTCAATTTTGTTATGCTAATTAGCTAGACAATGTTTCATCTCGTTTATTTCCTATGGACAAGTTATGTACTCTAAAAACATATGTGTGTGTGTGTCTAACTATAATTCATATGCAATTTTATGCATTTGGAATTATATCCATTTGCATTAACTATGGAACCATGTCATTATTGTGTATTTTTATAGATTGACTAAGCTTGATGTGTGAATAATTTGCATCAAAAGTAACCAAAGCTAAACAGAACCTCATAAGAATGTTGACAATTAAAAGTCAAACCTAAACAAATTGCTAACCATCTGCATACCCATAAGGTATTGAAAGTCAAAAACAAAATACTTCATAATAATTTTGACAATTAAAAGTCAACTTTAATCTTAACCATGTGCATAAAGCCATAAACATATGGTAAACCAATCATAATAACAAGATTCATAACCTTCTGGGACACAACGTTACTACAATTCAAGATAACGAACATTAACCATCTCGCCTCATTACACAAAAGCTAAAAAGTTATCTCAATACATAAACAATCGAGAACAATATACAATTGAGCACCAGGTAAATCTTCCACTTCCACACATCACCTTGAGCAGCTTCTAATCTTGCCTCAAGCTCATTTCTCTCCCTCAAAAGGCCTGGTATGATCATTCTTGAACGAACACATATTTCAGGATCATACCATCGTATCCACCGACAAGAAGACCCCTATTCATGATTATGGCAAGTGATTATACAACAACAATTGTTACAATGTAGTTTGCTACTTGCGAAAAAAAATGATACGATAAATATTAAAAGACACTTACTTCAACACGACAACCAAAGAATCGACGCGCTGGGTTGGCAAAGGTCCAGAAGTGTGAATTATAGCTTGCTTACCACACCAGCAACGTACCATGTTGAAACGATTATCGTTTTGTAGAAGACTGTTTGTGTAGGATAGTTTAGGGATGGATGATAATTGACGACCAGGCCGTTTTACACAGACATATAGCAGCTACAAACACTGTACAACGGTTTGTATAAAGTACGCTACAGTGAAAGACGGTTTTGCCCTCAACAACATAACATTGACCTCGGCGTTAATGGTCAAGGGACGAGTTTAGCATATAAACTCCTTGTTTTGGACTACGGGCGATGAAAAAGGCAAGTTTTGGTTCAACGTGATGCGCAGGTATAAGATTAGGGACGAACGGTGTATTTTATCTTTTTTTTTTCTTTTCTTGAAATCGATATGTGTTGTAATATTTTAGCCCGTCTGTAAAGGTGGATTAAGATCATGATAAAGTGATAGTTAACAAATAAAATAAAAATGATTGAACTATTATGCGTTAGGCCAACGAAGAAAAATGTTTAAATATGTGTGTCAAGCGAGAATAAAACATATTGAACATTGTAACTATGAGTCAAATGTTAAAATGAAGCAAACGGAAAAAATTAAACTCTTATGAGTTTAAAATGTAACATTTAGAATAAACAAGAATTTAGGTTGCTTCGCGTTGCGGCAGAGCGTTTTAAACTGCGTAAGTTTCATTTGAATATTGTTCGCTAATTTGTTCACTAACATCATTATTGTCCTTATTGTATTTTTTAGTTCTTATTATATATTTTTTTTTGGAATGCAAGTTTATATTTAAACAGAGACATACTTTTTTTTATGTGATTTAAGAATTATTTTTGAACCCTTTAAAGAACATTTTATATATAACCGGAAAAAATTGCCCTTAAAAATTATAATTGATAATTAGAGAATATCACATACTATTATGTTTAGGTAATTGGGAATTAACCTTTTATCTAATGTTATAATAACCATCTAACACTTTACCTTAATGCCCATATGCCAAAGCCCACAAAAAGTTTGTTTTTTTTTCCTCCTCCTTTGGTAATCATGATTTCTGACCTTTTGGCCGACTAATTCACGAAGTCTGAATTCACCGTCATACAGACTCAAAGCAGGTAAAACCCTCTCTTTTCGGGAGGTTGACGTGGCCACTTAAAGTGTAAAAAGTTTATAACAAAGCAACATTGTCATAGCCTCGGTAGTAGAATGTGTTACTAAATTTATGCACATTCCTTAATTTATAATTCATGTATTGTTTTTTTAATAAAGAATGGCTTTGTTTAGGTAAGTTGCAAATGGCTACGACAGTTGCAACACATTTTTACTTGAACCATGCGATAGCTAATTGTCATGCATATGACCAAATGCATCTGAGAATAGTAACACTGCCGTCCGTTAATATAAAAGAATAAATTTTGTAGAAAACATTCAGATTATATATCATGCTAATTCCCACATTAACGCTATTAACGAGATGCTAATAGAAATCCAAAATAGTTGTTATATTAATCTCCTCATTTTCAAGAACATTGGATTTAAAATCATTGGATGGAAGTTCAACCGGTTGAATTGGCCTATTAAATCACAATAGAAAGGTGATGACAAGTACTTGTTATAATTGACCATAAATTTGTATCATAAATATGTCAAAAAAATATTAAGATATCACATTTGGTTATATGCATGACAATTAGCTATCGGATGGTTCAAGTAAAAATGTGTTGCAACTGTCATAGCCATTTGCAGCCTACCTAAACAAAGCCATTCTTTATCAGAAAAACAATACGTGAATTATAAATTAAGGAGTGTGCATAAATTTAGTAACACATTCTACTACCGAGGCTATGACAATGTGCTTTGTTATAAACTTTTTTATACTTTAAGTGGCCACGCCAACCTCCTGAAAAAAGAGGGCTTTACCTGGTTTGAGTCTGTGTGACTGTGGATTCAGACCCGTGAATTAGTAGGCCAAAATGTTGGAAATCATGGTTACCAAAAAAAAGGGGCTTTGACATATGGGGTTTATGTACTTTTTATATATATATCACGATGAACAATGCGATTTATGTACTTTTTATTCATGTTCTTCTCAGTATAGATACAAGTTAGTTATAACCATAAGTACACAAGACGATGAGGAAATCAATAATGTACTTTCAATACAATTGTCAATCAACTACTAGGATATACCGTGGATGAGTTGCTTATTAAGGTGTCATTTGTTTTTTCAGAGATGTTATGTCTTTATCTGCAAACCATGTCTGCAGAAGAAGATGTACATCTAAAATCTTCATCTGCAAAAGAGAAAACCATTTATTTTTTGTGCTTTTGAAAAAAAAAAGAATGTAATAAAATTAGATAGGTTTTGTGTTGAAGAAGTGAGAAGAAGTGAAAGTTTTTGTCTAAATTTTGAACATGAAATAATTGAAAAGAATCCCTTATGTCTGAAAAAAAACAAACAGAAAGTTATGCGTGCCCGCAAACAAAAGAAGTGAAAAGAGGGAAAACCACTTCTAGGAAAAAAAAACAAACGACACCTAAGAGTATAAAAGAGATTGGTTGATCACATTATTTTTTTCATCCAAATTGCCATATTTACTTCTTATTATACTAAGCACATGCCAATATTTTATCTAGGGTGTTGATGTTCCCTATTGGTTAGATGATTTATTTGTTGACAAACTCATTGGTTGACGAGTCGTTCTCTGTATCAAGATTGATAAGTATAATCTGCATCTTCATTTGTTCGTAGGTATACTGCTACTAAGTATTATGGTGGTATTGTTGATGTAGTGAAGGAATATTTTGGAATGATATTACCTTCAAAAGTTGACTCGGTGAACTAGAAAATAACCGATGAAGATGAAAATATTATGGATGAGATTCAACGTGGTTCCGTTTTCAAATCAACTACTCTTTCAACTCTGTTGAAATCACTCCTAAACTAGAATTCAAGTGTTAGTAATTAATATGTAATAGTTAGCTTAATTATGGCATTTATGTTTGTTATTATGCTAAGGCTTATGTAGAAGGCCCATAAGCCTTGGCCCAAGCCCATAAGAAGGGAAGGATGCTAGTAGTGTTGCCCTAGCTCCTTGCCCTATAAATAATCCTTGTAAACCCTCACTAGAGGGTTGGTTGTTCATTTTTCTCTCAATACACACGCATAACTCTTCTTTCATTCATACGCGTAAAGACTGAACTTGTTCAACCGATCATCTTATCTTTCTTTCTTATATATTGAGGCTTGTGTTACAAATATGGGAACCTAACAGTGGTATCAATCGCCAAATAGTTGGGTGAAAAGAATTTGTTTTTGACGTTTTAGTGTTATGCGTAACTCTCGGTTCATAAACTTTCTCACGCATAAAAACTCATTTTTTACACTTTACAATCCAAGATTCTTGTACTTTCAAGGTTTTTAGGTGTTAAAATTTCAGTTTTTGGCAAAACGTTTCAAACTTTACGTGTATTTCATTAGTTTAAAGCTTGATTTTAAACGTGTGTTCATTTCTACGCGTAACGTATCTACAAGTTTTGGATTATCAAGTTTCACACTTTTGTGTTATTTTGGTGATATTGAAGCTGTTTCATCACAAAAATCTGGTTTAGAAACATCTTTGGGCAGAAATCAGTTTTGGTTCATTTTTACGCAAAAGTAAACCCTAAGTTTACGCGTAAGTTCTTCAAGGTTTGATCTTCAGTTTTCTTGGTTTACTCAGTGTTTTCTTGCTTGGATAAGCCTGAAAACACTTCGACTTTGGATATCTTTTACACTGGAATAAGTGTAAAGGATTTTTGGGCAAAACCCTAATTTTACGCATAAGCTAAAACTTACGCGTAGAACTCTTTACGCCTAAGCATTTTCTTACGCCTAAGCCTTGCCTTACGCATAAGCTTTCTACGTTTAACTTTCAGTTTACGCCTAACCTTAGTGTTTCTCAATTCTTACGCGTAAGCTAATCCTACGCGTAAATATTAATTTTACGTGTAAGCTTGGTGTTTTTTACGCCTAAGAATTACTTTGCCTAAACTTGGTTTCTACGCCTAAGGACTCTTCATCAACAAAGTTTCATTCGACTACAAAGATCCATCATCAACACAAGTTTCAAGATGACTCAACCACCATACTCTAACTACTTTCCTCATGTGTATCCTCAACAACAACAACAACAACTTAGTCAACAACAACAACAATTCAATCTACAACAACAAGTTTATCAACAACAATTTAACCACCAACATTTTCCACAACAAGGAGCAATTCCACCACAAATGGTTCAACCACCACCTAGTCTTCAAGTACAACCTTACACAAACTTTTACAATCAATATCCATCAAGGAATACTATAAAGGAACCTTCTTGGTTTGCAAAGATATGTGAAGCTTTAAGTAGCCAACAATCCATTCATGAGGCTGGATCACTTGATAGACCTCCAATACTCACTCCTGGAAACTACGATCAATGGGTTATTAGGTTCTTTAGATTTTGTGATCTAAAGAAGCCACATGGAAAGTTCTTAAAGAAGGTCATTCTGGAAGGTCCGTTTCAGATGCCTACTGTCGTTACACCCGGAGATCCAAATGTTACTCCACCAAGAGGTGATGTCACCAACATTGCAACTCTCTCTGACCTCACTGCTGATGAACTTCTACATTTTGAAGCCGATGAACTAGCAATGCAATACATCCTTTTGGGATTACCCAATCCGATCCTTCGAAGTGTTGATGCTCAAAAGACTGCTAAGGCAATGTGGGAACATATTCGTCTTCTCATCGAAGGCACTGAACTCAATAAAGAATACATGGAATCTAAAATCTACTTGGCTTACGAACACTTCTTGATTGAATCAGGAGAGACATTAGAGTCATATCATCATCGATTTTCAAACATCATCAATGACTTGGACAAACACAACATAATTATGCCAAGAATTGCAGTCAACACTAAGTTCCTGAGTAGTCTTGGTCCTGATTGGTAAAGTATGTCATCTTCACCCGTCAAGCAAAAAATCTTCATCATGCTACATATGGATTGTTGTACGACTATTTGAAGCCTCATCAAAAGGAAGTTGACAAAGAAAGGGTTATCCGTGCACAAAATGTTTCACCTACACTTCCGGATAATCAACAATTAGCTTTGTGGCTCAAGCTTGTTATCCTCCACAACCCACTGCTCAACCAACTGCAACGATCATACCATATGATCCATCAAAGCAACAAACTCAAGAAACTCAATTGGTTCCATACAACAACAACAATGATCAAGCACTTTACAGTGAATCCAATGAAGATGCAGAAGCTTTCGATGCATTGCAACAAGGGTTTGTCATGATTGTTAGAGCCTTCGGCCGATACTCTAACAAATCCAAAAATCGCATTCGTACCTCATCTAACACAAGGAATCAGGCTGTTGTTAACAATGGACGTCTTGAAGTTCAGAATCGTGGTAATGTTCGTCAGATGGGCGGTGGTCAAGGGTTTAATTCTATGGGAAGGAATAACATGGGTGCTCCGCAACAACAAAGGGCTCAAGTGGTTGAACAGGGTAATGCTCAGAATGGGAATAATGGTCTTCATTGCTATAAATGTAATGAGAAGGGTCACCTGGCTAATGCATGTCAAAAGCAGAGGACTAGAGGCAGTGCTTATCACAAAGAGGCTTTACTTTTGGCTCTCAAGGACGAAGCTGGTGGAACCCTCACAAACAAAAAACAGAGCTTTATGGCAGATGCAGACTCAGATGATGATATGGAGGACTTGCAGGCTAATGCAACAGTTATGTTGATGGCAAACATGCAAGAACTCTACATGAGTGACACAGGCCCAGTGTATGACACTGACGGCTTGTCTCAGGTACCGGATCAAACCATATTCATCACTAATCTAATATCTCTGTCAACATCTGAATCCGACGAGGCGCAGAATGTTCAACATGAGCCATCCACATCTCATTCTAATGATACTCAACTAGACCCAGTAGTCATATTTGACGATCAAGATGACCTCATGGTTACCATTGATAATCAAGTTGACTCCATGGTTATACTTGAGGATCTGAATAATGATCATGTTGAGACTCACGTTGAACACGTTGAACCTTTGCCTCATCCAGATATTGACCTCTTACTTAATGACCAACAATCCCGCATGGAACAATGTTGTGCCCTCAATCAGCAATTAAACGATAAAAATGCACTGTTAACCAGGGATATTGAATGCTTAAAAAGGCAACACAACGTTTTTAAAACTCAAGAAAAACGTGAACAAGGTTTTGAAGTCGCTTTTGCTAAATCTTCACAAAACGAAAAATCACAAGAACGACAGATACGTGATCTAGTCGCATCCAAGAATGCTTTGTTGTCTCAAATAGAACAACTGAAACATGATCATAAAAAACAAATTAACACTCTTACTTTGGGAAATCAAAAAGCCAAAGCTGAGTTGTTCACTTGTCAAAAACAGTTCTCTGAATACAAAAAGCATTCAACGAAATGAATAGATGCCTATCTTGAGGAAATTGTCGACTTACAAAACAAAATCAAAGAGTTTCGAAATGTTGTTTATAAACATGGTGAATCAATCACAACGATTCAAAAGTTTACTTTCAAACCAAATCCAAATGGATATGGGCCGAATCTTGCTAATTACAAACCTAAGTTTTCAAATAGAGCATTCAAACCGAATCCTAAAGTTTACAGTGCAGAACATAGAATTGATGATTCCATTATGAGTGTTGTTGAATATGATCGTCAAGAGGAATTCGATGCAGATGACGAGAGTCGGTAAAAAATGGAAAATGTTGTTTATAACAAACCTTTTAACTATTCAAAAGCCGTCACTTTCGTCGAACAAAAGGATACTTCTAACACACCTTGGGTTATCACACCTATGTCCGAGTCTTCTAATGTTGGTCCCCAACCCAATTCTGCACAAATTAATGGTCCTTTACCTTCACTTAGTGAAGTAAAATCAATACCTGAAAATCATCAAATTCTTAGATATTTTGACATTTTCACTTCTGACATCAAACTTTTAGAACATGAGATTGAATTTCATTCTGAAATAAAAGTTGAACATTTTCAATTGCCTCAGGCGCGAGAACAAAGAGATATTTTCCAGAAAATAATTTTACCCCATGTTAAAAATTTGAAAAATTGTGCATTTTATTGGGAAAGGGAATTTCATAAGGAACTTGGACTGATGAAAATAGTTTTCGAGAAAACAGAAACATCTATTTCAAATACTAAAAGCAAAAAGAAAATATTGAGAAAAGATGTTGATCGACTCTTGGAAGATGTTATCTGTGCTGATATCCATAATGTGGTGTTATTATATTCTGTTGAATATGCATTTGATTATATCTCTGCTGATTCTCTTGATTCTGTTGCAAATGTTGAGAATACTGATTTTGTGTCACAAATCAAGTCTTTAAAAGTTGAAAATGAACGAGTGACAAACGAGCTTTTAAATGCAAAATGTCGTCTTCAATGGTGTTGAAAAGATTGTCATACTCGTGAACTCGCTTGGCAAAACAAAATCGCTCAGTTGCAAGCAAAAACCTTTAATTCAAAACCTGAGCAACTGGATGATGAAAACGCGTCTTTGAAGTGTCAAATCTTAAAATATGAACACGAAATTTCAAAAATTAAAAATAACCATACTGTCATATCTGATTTACTCAAAAAGACTCGTGCTAAAGCGTCAAAAGATCTTGATGATCATCTTGCCTACACCAAAGATGTTTTACGACGAGATGGACTCACTCGCAATGAAAATCTTAATTTGTTACACACTATCCATGATCTTAAAGTAGAGGTGGTGAAACTTAAGAAAGATAGGGATAGTAACACAGTAGTAACTGCAACCCAACAGATTCAACATGCCTCTAGAACATCTAATGAAAAATCACAAGAAACTAATGTGCTTCCCTCTACTGAAACAGGAATAGTTTCTTCTTTTCCCAACGCATGCACTTCACAGCCTAGGAGCAATACAAGGAAGAATAGGAAGTTGCAACGTAAGAAAAGAACAATAAAGAATGCTGAAGTAGAAGAACACCCTAGGACTTTAAATAAAACTCAAGTTGCACCCACTTTAGATATTGCGTCTGACAAATGTAATGGAAAAAGTGATGTAATGAATGCTGAACCTTTAAGTACTTTTGATGTTAAGTCTGAAGCTTCTTGTGTTATATGTCGTAAAAGTATGCTTTCTGATTGTCATGATAAATGTGTTGCTAAAACTATCTTGTCTCGTTTAAGGAATTCTAAGAAACGGAATACCACGAGGCCCACTAAAGCTTCTAAGTCTGTGCTTGGTAAACCGCCCTCTTTAGATTCTAAGAAAAGCATTGATGTCCCTATAGCTCCATTATCACCTCCAAGGAACGTAGTACCACCTAGTTCATTCACTAAGACTAAAGCAAAGACTAGTCGGAGATGGCAGAAATGGTTACATAATACACTAGGATTTAAATGGATACCCAAAATCATTGATATGTGTGTTTCTACTATAACTGCTTCGGAACCCTCTAACTCTTCGGGTTCCACATCTACTTCTATTCCATCTGTGTCGTCTGTGTGTAATGCAGGTGATACATATCATCCTTTGGATTGTTGATAGCGGATGTTCCAGACACATGACAGGCAATCTCAAACTGTTATCAAACTTTGTTGCAAAGTTCATTGGCACTGTTAGATTCGGGAATGATCACTTCGCAGCTATCATGGGCTACGGAGATTACATCAATGGCAACATCGAAATTAGCAGGGTTTATTATGTGGAAGGTGTCGGTCACAATCTCTCCTCAGTAGGTCAGTTCTGTGATGGAGATTTGGAAATTGCTTTTCGGGAGAAAACTTGTTTCATTCGTGATCTACAAGGAAACGATCTTATGTCTGGCACCCGCAACTCAAGTTTATACACAATCTCAATACAAGACATGATTGCTTCATCTCCCATCTATCTCCTTTCAAAAGCAACATCTACAAAATCTTGGCTATGGCACCGACGTCTCTCACATTTAAACTTTCAAACCATAACCAACCTTGCTCGATACAAACTTGTTGAAGGTCTCCCAAGATTCCGGTATTCAAAAGATCACCTGTGTTCAGCTTGTGAACAAGGCAAAAGCACTCGTGCTCATTTTCCTTCAAAGGTGGAACACAGCTCTCAGCATGTGCTTCATCTTCTTCACATGGATTTGTGTGGCCCGATGCGTGTGCAGACGATTAATGGCAAACGCTACATCTTGGTAATTGTAGATGACTACTCCAGATGGACTTGGGTTTATTTTCTTCGAAGTAAAGATCAAGCTCCACAGATGATCATCACCTTTCTTACGAAAATTCAAGTTCAGCTCCGAAACACCGTCAGACAAATTCGAACAGACAAAGGAACTGAATTTGTGAATCAAACTCTTCGTGAATATTATGAGAAAGCGGGAATTGAGCATCAAACATCAATTGCACGTACCACAGAACAAAACGGAGTTGTTGAAAGATGAAACCGTACGTTAGTGGAAGCTACCAGAACGATGTTAATCAATGCTAAACTTCCAGATTACTTGTGGGTTGAAGCCGTCTCAACTGCATGCTACACTCAGAATCGCTCAATGATTACAAAACGCCACAACAACACACCTTTTGAGCGTATCCACAACCGAAAACTGAATCTCAAACACTTTCATATATTTAGATCCCTTTGTTACCCGAATAATGATCGTGATGACTTTGGGAAGCTCAAAGCCAAAGCTGACATTGGAGTCTTTATTGGATACTGTGAGAATTCTAAAGGTTACCAGATCTGGAATCGTCATACAAAGCAAGTTATGGAAACGATTCATGCAAATTTCGATGAGCTTACTGAAATGGCTTCTGAGCATAACAGCTTGGAACCCGGTCATAACCGTTTAAACTTCCCTCAAACCCCATCATCAGCTGACCCAAGCCCCCAGCTTACTCGTCAACAAATGGAAAAGCTATTTGCTCCTCTGTTTAGTGATGATATTGATGAACGTGCTCCAGGTGTATCCAATGTTTCTGCTGCTCAACCTGATCATATGTCAATACCTGATACACCTGCTACAACAACTACTATTGAAGAAGCACCACCAGTTGACTCTACAACAACAGTTGAACAAACTGCTTCCAACGACGCTGAACCAGCTGATGATTTTCTGAACAATGAAGTACCCCCACCTGCAAATTATGATCCAAATGCGTTCTTCAACCCGTTTGCTAATGAAACTGCTGCATCTGATGTTGCGGAATCATCTACAAGCCATTTGAATCCTCTCAATCTACATAATGTATATCAACATCAACCTTCCACACATCGTTGGATGAAAGACCATCCTCTAGAAAACATTATTGGTAACCCGAATCAACCAGTCGTAACGAGACAACGTCTTCACACAGACGGTGAACATTGCATTTATGCACTCACGGTCTGCCAATCTGAACCTAAAAACATTAAAGACGCAATGACCAAAGACAACTGGATTGAATCCATGCAAGAAGAACTCAATCAGTTTAAACGTCTTGAAGTATGGGAATTGGTTGAAAGACCAACAGGGGTCTTCGTCATTGGTCTAAAATGGATTTGGAAAAACAAATTGGATGCTGAAGGAACCGTAATCAGAAACAAGTCACGTCTGGTGGCTAAGGGTTATAGACAAGAAGAGGGTATTGACTTTGAAGAATCATTCGCTCCGGTTGCTCGTCTTGAGGCTGTTCGGATATTTCTCGCATTCGCGGCTCATATGAATATAACGGTCTTTCAGATGGACGTCAAAACTGCTTTTCTGAATGGGAAACTGAAAGAAATGGTTTATGTCAGCCGCCAGAAGGATTCGTTGATCCAGAGTTCCCGAACCATGTCTACAAACTAAACAAGGCTCTCTATGGACTCAAGCAAGCCCCTCGGGCATGGTATGATGAGTTATCATCCTTTCTCCTATCTCACCAATTTGTCAAAGGTTCGGTCGACCCTACACTGTTCATACAATATCACGGGGCACACATTTTAATCGTTTAAATTTATGTGGATGACATCATTTTTGGGTCAACACATTTAAAATACTCAAACGCTTTTTCAAAACTAATGAAAAAACAATTTTGAAATGTCCATGATGGGTGAACTTACATTCTTTCTAGGACTGCAAGTTCATCAATCACCTCGTGGTATTTTCTTGAGTCAGTCCAAATATGCCCTTGAACTTTTAAACAAATTTGGAATGCAAAACTGTGACACCTATGCCACACCAATGGCACATACCAAGAAACTAGACGCTGATTTACATGGGAAATTGGTGGACCCTACAAAATACCGAAGTATCATTGGGTCTCTCATGTATCTAACAGCCAGTAGACCTGATATTGTTTTTGCCGTATATCTTTGCTCCCGTTATCAGTCAAGACTAACTGAAACCCACCTCTCCGAGGCTAAAAGAATCCTCCGATACATAAAGGGAACCATTAACTTGGGGATCTGGTATCTGAAGGATTCTGGTTTTGAACTAATAGCTTTTTCAGACACTGATCACGCAGGTTGCTTAGACTCTCGAAAAAGTAATTCAGGAGCATTACAATTTCTTGGTGATAAACTGGTGTCATGGCAATCGAAGAAGCAGGATTGTACATCGCTGTCCTCAACCGAAGCAGAATATGTAGCCATGTCGGCGTGTTGTGCTCAAGTCATTTGGATGAGAACACAACTCAAAGACTATGGTTACGTATTTGACAGAATCCCGATGTACTGCGATAATCGAAGTGCTATTGCAATCTCGTGCAACTCTGTTCAACACTCAAAATCAAAGCACATCGATCTTCGATATCATTTCATCAAGGAGCACGTGGAAAAGGGTATTGTTGAATTATACTTTGTGGGTACTGAATACCAATGGAGATCTTCTCACAAAAGCTTTAGCTCCTGCTAGGTTTAATGAGTTGGTCCACCGGATTGGTATGCGGTGTTTGACTCTAGAGGAACTGGATGAACTTTTAAAACATTCTTAAAAACCAGTCAAACACCAAAACATTTTTTGTAAATATTTTTCAAAAACAAAATACAAAATTATAAAATCTGTTAAAACAACAAAAATATTCTTCTATCTATATTTCTTGTAACATGGCAAGTACATTTCTTCCGTCAACACTTTATTATTTCAAAATTCAGTATTTTCTCAGTCAAGTGTTGAGGGGGAGAAAGTAAATATTTTTCGGTTTCATAAAACCTTGCACTTGCATGTTACCTTATCTCAATTGTGTCTTTGATTAATGGTGGTCACATTTTTGGTTTACTGACACTCCCCGGACTCAAATTTATAAAACTTCTTTATTTCTTAAGTCAAGAGGGAGTGTCGTCAAGTTTCTTTTCAAATATCATTCGTTTGGTAACCAAAATGGAAGTTATGGGCATTGGATGTAAATGGTTAAGGTGAAGGGACTGAATGTGTCAAATACTCAAAGTATTTTTTCCAAAATACTTCACCTAACATTTCTAAATTCATTTACTTCACTACATTTAATATCCAACCACCTAAAATCCTACGCCTAAAAATCAATCTTCAAATCCGTGTTCTTGATCATCAATTTGTAAGTGGTTAATCGTTCTTGGTCATTATCTAAGCTT
Organism: Chrysanthemum makinoi; assembly: GCA_910596185.1. Classification (NCBI taxonomy): domain Eukaryota; kingdom Viridiplantae; phylum Streptophyta; class Magnoliopsida; order Asterales; family Asteraceae; genus Chrysanthemum; species Chrysanthemum makinoi. Next base: position 100,802,130 of record OU343218.1, on the reverse strand, counting down.
AGGTTTTGAATCGTTTTGAAAACCAACGGCTAGATTTTAATCTAGGCATGATTTTGTGTTCTACGCATAAGCGTATGAACACATAATCATGTTTGAGTGTTATTTGTTAAAATGGTTGTGTCAAAAGGTTTATTTAATCATTATGAAACCATTTCTATCATTAAAACTCACCCAGAAAACGATTTAATGATGTTTTGAGAATTAGGGTTTATGCGTAAGTTTGGGTGTTTTCAAATGTGAGTGTTTCTGGTCAAAAAGATAGTTGTGTGATGTTGTTTACATGTTGAATTGATCAAATCCAGACTTAGAACTTACCCAGAATCACCAATTATGTTGAAATTTAAAATTAGGGTTTATGTTCATAGCATTTGGGTATTTTTGATCCTATTAGGTTTTGATGTTAAAACTTGGATAAAACAACTCATTAGGCTTCTTAGACATCCCAGAAAAGGTTTGGTGTCATTCCTATGGCTAAATCTCTTAGTCATAATTCTTGAATTGATAGGGTTTAAGTTTTACGCATAAGTTACTCTACGCGTAACTGTTTAATTGTGAATTCATGATTTGAACTGAAAGGGATTGATTGTATGGGTTAATATTGATGATATGATGAACTTATTTCAGGATTTCTACGCGTGAAAAATTCAGAATCAAGGTTACTAGAACTTCTACGCATAAGGATCACCTTACGCGTAGCATGTTATGCGTAAGAGAAATCTTACGCGTAACCTTTACGTGTAAGGTTCTACAATGGGGACTACGCGTATCCTGTGAAGGATATGCGTAAACAGTAACCTTTACGCACAAGGTTCAGTCTTACGAGTAAGCCTTACGCGTAAGGTTCCATATACGCTTACGCGTAAGCTCTATGCCTAAGGCCCTCTTTTCCTACGCGTAACTTTTCTTACGCGTAAGTCAAGATCCTACGCATAAGCTTATGCTTACGCGTATAACTACTCTTGTTTACGCATAAGCTTGCAAAACCTATGCCTAAGCCTAGTTTTAACCAAAATTATGAATTGTTACGCGTGCAAACTTGTAAATAAATAAATCATAACGCCACAAAACCAAAAATGTCACTAATAAGCTTAAATGTTTAATAAGTGGTGAAAAATAAGTGTAAACTTGGACTTTAAAACTCAAAGTTAATCAACTCACGAAACTTTTCACGACGTCTTTGGATTATTGGACTAACAAGTGACATTGGACTCGTAACAATCATCGACATATCACATTCAATAAACAAACAATAAAATCAACTGTTGACTAACGTAATGTCTTTCGATATGTTGGTTCTTTTGGCTAAATATCTTTCAGATCACGACATGGATGCTCAAATGCAAAATGTGGAAGCACCAAATGTTCTCACTGTTGAAGATATCTTCCCTCATGGTTACCCAATGAAGATCGGAAAAAACAACCTTAGAGTTGATTTTGAGAACTTCTCTTGTTCAGAGTCTTCATGTGAGATTGCAGTGGATATTCTGAAGACTCACCCCTATCAGAACATGCTCACTAACTCTGCTACTGTACCGGAGATCTACATTCACCAATTCTGGCATACAATGCAAAAGGTCAAAGGTCAAAATGCTGTGACGGTGACGCTTAACAACAAACAAGTCATCATCACACCAGCAGATTTGAGGGCTATTCTTCTCATTCCTGTCATCGAACTTACTGAATACAATTCCACTCCAACTGAAGAGGTCGTTCTCCAGTTCATGGTCGACATCGACTATGATGAAGCTACCGGGGTAATCACCAAGCATTCATAAAAAGGTCGGACGGAATCTTGTGTTTCAATGAGCGAAGTTGGATTCCACTTTACGGGGGAATTCGCGATATCATTATGCACGAATCCCACAAGTCTAAATACTCCATCCACCCAGGATCCGACAAAATGTATCTCGATCTGAAGAAATTGTACTGGTGGCCAAACATGAAAGCCGACATTGCAACATATGTCAGCCGTTGTTTAACCTGTTCAAAAGTCAAAGCCGAACATCAGAGACCCTCAGGTCTACTAGTACAACCCGAAATTCCCGAATGGAAATGGGAACGTATAACAATGGACTACACTAAGCTACCTAAAACCTCTAAAGGCTATGACACTATTTGGGTAATAGTTGATCGTCTCACCAAGTCAGCACATTTTCTACCAATGAAAGAAAGTGACGGAATGGACAAACTTGCACAACTATACCTGAAGGAAATCATCGCGCGTCATCGTGTACTAATCTCCATCATCTCGAACGTTCACCTCAAATTTCCGAAATCGCTTCAAGATGCCTTAGGATCTAACCTCGACATGAGCACCGCTTACCATTCTCAAACTGATGGGCAAAGCGAAAGAACCATTCAAACACTGGAAGATATGCTAAGAGCATGTGTGATAGATTTTGGAAATGGTAGGATAAGCACTTGCCATTAGCGAATTTTCTTACAACAAACGCTATCACACAAGCATCAAAGCCGTACCATATGAAGCACTCTATGGTCGGAAGTGTAGATCACCTTGTGGGCCGAAGTTGGAGAAAGTCAACTTACTGGGTCCTGGAGTTAATTCAAGAAACTACCGAGAAGATTGTGCAAATCAAAACCGAATGTAAGCAAACAGCGTGACCGTCAAAAGAGCTACGCGGATAAGAGAAGGAAACCACTTGAGTTTCAAGTGGGAGATAAAGTTATGCTCAAAGTTGCCTATGGAAGGGCGTAATCAGTTTCGGAAAACGTGGAAAGTTAAATCCTCGTTACATTGGACCTTTCAAAATTCTAGCAAGAATCAGACCGGTAGCATACCGACTCGAATTACCACAAGAACTCAGCTCTGTGCACAACGTGTTTCACGTATGCAACTTGAAGAAATGTCTTTCCGAACGAAACTTGCTATTCCCTTGGAAGAAATCCAAGTTGACGAAAGATTGAATTTTGTCGAGGAACCCATTGAAATTATGGATAGGGAGATCAAACGACTTAAGCAAAGCCGCATTCCTATCGTCAAAGTCCGTTGAAACTCTCAAAGAGGTCCAGAATACACGTGGGAACGTGAAGACCAATTCAAGCGTAAATACCCACACCTTTTCTCTACTTCAGCAAGTAATCCTAAGTGAAAACCGAGGACGGTTTTCTCTTCTAAGGCGGGGAGGATGTGACACACGTTAAATTTTCACTAAAATTTAACTAATAATTAGTAATTTATTATTACTAAGCATAAGTCATTAAGCATGCATAAGCTTTGCCTGATCATTTGAGTAGATAACTCGCATACCATAGATAATTGCACCACTTTTGCATTCATATCATTTCATGAATATTTCATTTTTGTCTTATGATTTAAATTGTAAGACGAGAGGTTATCTCGTTTTCCCGTGAGACCGACATTAATCGCACGCGTACACACACTATGATAAGGGCTTGATAAAACAAATGACAAATGTCCGCGATATGGAATATTACAAAGATAAAAATATTTCAGACACGTAACAATAAGATACTACGTTATAAAAGTTATCAAACAATGATACTTCGGTCACAATTTAATATCGCAGGACACAAAATATTTAACACACTATCACCTAAACAATAACTTTTATAAGACTCAAATACAATTAATACCTAAGTGTAATGTATATACATACATTTTCACAATTTGTACTATAAGTAAAATACATATATACACACACATTTGATAAAAATGAAAACCTTTATTAAAAAGTGAGATATAATATCTCTTTGTCTCTCTACCCACACACGACAAAACCAAGGCACAAGAACCAGGGAAAAAAAGATATCCAATCTTCTTCTTCAACCTCTAGACTCAAGACCTCACATAGGTCGAATCTCCCAAAGAGGAAAACCCAACATGTTTATCCCATCATATTCTCCTCTCTCTTACCAAAACCATGAAAGTTTTTGTCTCCCAAACCATTCCTTGTAGACGCCGGCTATGGCTCGAACGAATCCAAGAGGAATCAAGACAAAGTCACCCAAGAGAATCATATCTCCACACCAATCTATCTTGAGCCAGAGTCCAAGATTTTCTAAGGTTTTGGAAGCTAACCAAATTCGGCTTCAAACCAAATTACAAGAAGAGAAAGGTAGTCAAGCTCCTTCCCAAGATACTTCTTTATCTCTAGTAGAGATGCAAACGCCCCAACTCAGTTTCCTTATCAATTTTACCAAAAACTAGGGTTTGTGAAACTTAGGGTTTTCAAAAATTGATTTGGGGGTTTTGCAATTGGAAGTGTGTTGGAGCTAATTCAAGTCTTGTTTGGTTCGAATCCAAGAAGCCACTTTCATTCCTCACCCATCACTCTCGAGTTGAGGTTATTCATCTTTCTTGTTGTAATGTTTTATGTTGTTTTATGATATTAAGCATGGAAAATTTTACCAATGAAATTGTCATATGTTGGTCATGTCGATTTGTATTTGTTCTTGGATGCCATGTAGAAATTGTGAGTTTGGTTATTTGAGATTTGTGTTTTGCTTTGTTTTGTTAACCTTGTTTTCCTGTCGAGTTGTAGAACCAAGAGATTAGAGCAGTTAAGTTTTTTTTTTACATGTTATAATCTTTGTGGTTGATAAACAAACTATGTTAACTTGAACTTAAGTGGTCATTTGCACAAGGGTCCGTTTGGTTTTCTGTCAAGAGTAGGGAACAAGAAAAAGGTAGATGAGTCAAGTTTACAAAGTCTACTAGTAACCCATGTTGATACTCACATTTTCAGTCGACATTCATGTCACTTAAAGGGTGTCGAACCTTGATTATAACCTTACTTAAAACTTGAGAAACATGCTCGTTATCTTATTGTCTTGTGACTCAAATTTTAGTGGTGAACCTTGGGTCTAAGTCGCTAGGTATGACAAGGGAGAAACTCAAGTCAAAAGTGCTCATGTGTTAAAATATATTTCGAGTGATTTATACTTATCTAGTTCCGTAAGAGTATAATGGTTGACGAGTAGAACCAAGTTGAGTAGTACTCAACTAACAAGTGGTATCGTTTTGCTCTCATGTTCTAGTTAATAATTTTAACCAAATCTCGTTCGAGTCAAGTATTGTACATGATCATCTTCTTTTGTTAGCTTGTCTTTAGTAATTACATGGTAGTCATCACAATGAATGTGCTTGAGTCTAGGTAAGTGAGTCGACAACTCCATTGTGGTAGTACCATGGTGATGGGTCGTACTCACTAGCCGAAGAGTTCAGCTTCACGAATTGAAGCATGAGCAAACGAGAGTCTCGAGCCGAGTTGCTCACGTGAAGTCTTGAAACAGAAATTCATACATGACAATATAACACTTAGTAAAGAAACCCCATGTTGGGCCACAACCCACGTCAATTCGGGGTAAAGGATATGCGTTTACATGAGTTCCCAAAAATAAAACATGCAATGTAAATCGGAAGACAAATATAAAACTAAACTTGTACCCGCGTATTTAAAATCTCCTACATAGATATATGCATATATATATATTGACAAGTCAACAAGTGTACAAATCTAAATACAGGAAACAAGTGTTATCAACATGATCTATTAAATTTTTACGTCAAGATTAAATGTCAAATGCGTTCGGGTAAACATACTTATGTCAAGTAATTCACTAGTCGAAGTTATAAGTAGTAAGAACCCATTTCTTGATAATCAATTGAAGACCACTACTTTATTTTATCACTTATTAAATTGATAGTCTTCAAATTTAACTTCAATATGTTTTCTAAATACAATTAGAAAATAAATAAACTAATATTGATTTTGACAAAAGTATTTTGTGTCAACTCAAATAAGTATATATACATTTATATACTTACTAGTGGAACCTTGTAATTATTTATCAAATCAAACTTTAGATTTTAAAATCATATTAATGTCAACATGAAAAGTATATATACTTCGTATACTTACTAGTAAAAATCATTTTAACAATATTTTTACAAACTTACGTTAGTATTAATACAATTATAAAAACCATTGAACTATTTTGAGTAAGCGATACTTAAAACAATGAACTAAAACATTGCCCTCCTTATCTAGGTCGTGGTCTGCCGCTCCACAACAATCACTAATCCTACATTTGGATTTCACATTTGCTAAGGTGAGTCTCATAGCCCCTCTTTTACTTGATAAAGCGTTTATACATCTTGGGGTGAGAAATATGCAAAACCTTTTATGGACCTAAACTATTGCATGATTACTATTACGTGGTTTAGCCTAAGCCCTTATTTCCCTAGAGAATGCCCTTTTCATGAACCGTCACCTTCGTTGGGAAACGCGAATGTTATATTTAGATCTATTGAGGGTGACTCTCCTCCGTTCGGTTGCCATGCTTAGGCCAAGGAAACGTGATACCATGTCGTGGAATCGAGTGTTGAGGGACAAAATACCAAGCATGGCCCCTATATTGTATGACATCTTTTAGCATGTGAACTCCGTAGTATCGGTTGCATAAACTTAGAGCTAACGTAATAGACTTTCATACATATATCATTATATTCGTTGTAATGATTATATGACTTTGCTTATGGTCCAAACTTACTATTTTAACTTAAACCTATGAACTCACCAGCCAAAATTAATGACCTTTTAGCATATTTTCTCGTGTGCTTAAGTTATGTTCATGGAGCCTAAAGAAGCGGGTCAATAATGGTAGTAGTATTAAGAAGTGTTTTTACACAAAAGGATGTTTTTATATTGGGACCAATGAAATTATGGGATGTGCCCATTTGACAAAAAAAATGTCTGAAGGTAATGTTTTAAAATATTTTATTAAATTAAACGGAGTATGTATTCCGTTCTTTATTACTTGTGTTGTGATTCACCACTTTAACATTCCCCAATAACACGTATGCTTCCGCTAAACCAAATTTGGGGGTGTTACATTGGCATCGAGGCGGTTATAGAGAACTAGGTACATATAAATCCTAAACTATAACTACTTTTTACAAAACATCATACTACGACCGTCAGTTGTCGCTTGCCTTACTTGCCATACTACTTAGAATTCATTTAAATAGGATTGCATGTTTTATTTCCTATTTACTAATGCACTATTTCATATTCATCATGAGTATATGTTTTCCACATACTTACACATATGCACCGTCTTGTCACAGACCATGCCTTTACCAGCCTTCCCTCACGATGTTCAGGAGGACATCCTACTTGCTCACTCACCTACCATCCATCAGCTTGCACACTTGGCCACAGATCTGTACATTCAGGCCACTCTAGCAGCTCGGCCATTCGCACCTACTCCATCTACCGACTCTTACCACCACTCCATCAGCTTTGTTGACCGAGGCAAAAAACCCGCATGATTGTGAGAGTACTTGGATACTGAGCGGTATTCATTCATGCCTGCACTAGCCTCTCAGATGACTGGCCTGGCAGCATGGGTCCTTCCACTACTTCAGAGTCATCGACACCATCATCCACTGAGTCACCACCTCACCAAATGACTCAGGGAGAGCTACGATTCCTACTCGAGGAAGACCCGGAAGAAGACCCGGAAGAGGATCCTGAGGAGGAGCTACCCGAGCCTATGCCGATTGAGAGTGTTCCTGGGCATGTTAGCATAGCAGCAGATATGAGTACACAGGGTCTGGAGATTGTCCAGAGTATTCAGGAGTTAGGACAGAGCTCCAGGATGGCTCAGAGATTGAGCGATGACATGGACATTGATGCACCATTTGGGTTAGGACAGAGAGCTGCTTTCCTCCGTAGCCAGGAGGAGAGTAATGAGGTTGCTTGGAGAGATATTGGTTGTGTGGTTAGTTTTGTACCACATATCGCGAGCCCGAGCTATCATCCATCACCTTCATTCATACCATCTGCATCGACATGGGCGCATTGCTCACGCCACTAGCCTCTTGAGACGATTGAGGTAGATGCACCAAGAGTCCGCGGCACATGCGCCGGACCTATCGGATCTCCATATGATGAGGGCTGACCCTCTCGAGAGAGTGCTCATTGATTAGATTCTCATGAGACTCTCGCTAGGGTCCATACTGACCAGTTGGAGAGAGAGATCGATCCGGCAGCTTGCGGCTTGCGAGCAGGCGTGTTGAGGTTTAGACAGTCATTGTTGTGTTGTTTGAGAGCATGGAGCTCTGAGAGCAGAGGATTCGAACCGGGTTTCGTGTTTGAGGCTCAGGTTGAGGACATCAGAGAGTTGGACAGCAGAGCACGAGCCTTGGGCAGAGGTCAAGCCTGCATGCCGCGACGCCTTGAGGAGCTAGGCGCATCCAGTTGGATGGCTAGAGATACTGCCAAAGAGGAGTGGCAGAGGACCACAGGTTTGGAGTCCATGCTGGCCTCTCAGATGAGACGCATCGCTAGTTTGGAGGATACGCAGCAAGAGTTAGTTGCTACCATTGAGCAACTACGTACCGAGCGTGGACATCCTTAGATCTTATTGCATGATGTATCACACTAAACTGGATTATAACAGTTAGTGTTAGTTATTACTCTTGTACTTCAGTTGTATTTCCGTTGTATTTCCGTTGTATTCTCGTTGTATTTCAGTGGTATTCCATCTAGTATCTCATCATGTACTTTAGGAACCTTGTAACCGAAAATCTATCTATGTCAAACTTATTTTCCTATCCAATTGTCCTTTCTTTTATAGATTACTCATATGATCTATCTGCGATAACTACACTATTGCTTGGCACTTACCTTGTTTAAAAGGTTCTATATCTCATCACCTTTATTACTGCAGAAATGCCGCCAAAACGAAGATCGAACCGTACCGACCATGGTGGAGCTTCCAATGCTCCTATTCCAGCGAGAGTTACTCGCAACCGAACTGCAAACACTGCTATTCCAAACAGAGTCACACACGATCGGTGACCAGAAGCCACTACTCCTGCTAGGGCTACTCCAATCCAGCCTACTATGAATCAAGCCATGATTGATCAGCTAGTCAATGAGCGAGTGAACGCCGCTTTAGCAGCAGCAAACCACTCGTCTACTAATGCTGGAACTTCGAGACCACCCACCCACAGCCGAACTTGTACCTATCAAGACTTTCGTAAGACCATGACTGGAGGCTTTAGTGGAACCGAAGGAGCTGTCGGTCTGACCAGATGGATCGAGAAGCTCGAGACTGTGTTCCGAATCTGCAATTGTGAAGAAGAGTCTAAGGTTAAGTACGCATCTTTCACTTTCACAGATGCTGCCTCGACCTGGTGAAACAATTTTCTGAAATCTGCTACTATCGATGTTGCCTATGCCATGCCATGGGAGAGCTTCAAGGAAATGGTACTTCGAAAGTACTGTCCTCGTAATGAGATCAAGAAACTCGAGCATGAGTTTTGGAACCTCAAAGTTCAAGGCACCAATATTGCTGCTTATAACCAGCGTTTTCAAGAACTAGCCTTGTTGTGCCCTGAAATGGTTCAAACTGAGACTCGATTGTTGGAGAGGTACATCGGAGGACTACCCCAATCTATCAAGGGCAATGTCACCACTTCTAAGGCTGCTGATCTTCACGAAACCATCGAAGTAGCCAACAAACTCATGGACCAAGTGATTGAGGACTCCATGGACAAAGTGGTTGACAGTAAGAGGAAATGGGATGACCACTCCCGAAGCTACAACAACAATGGGTACCGTGGCAAAAAACAGTGGGAGCAACAACAACAATCAAAACAAAAGGCAAAATGTTGCTAGAGCATATGCAAATTGGTGGGATTGAAGAAAGGAAACCAGACGCAGGGACTTCACCATCGTAAGCGATGCACTCTGCATCACAAGGACAGCATACCAGCGTCCGAACTGTCCGAAAATCGACACTTGACCAGAAATTGCAGGTCCAAGTCATTAGCGATGGTTCAGACAGCACCGGCTCAGGACCCAAAAGCTGCTATAACTTGCTTTGGTTGTGGTAAGAAAGGGCATTGTAAGTATGAATGCCGAAAGACCAGGAACCAAGGCAATGGAGGAAACCGAGGAAATCCAGGAGGCCATGGGAATGGCGGATCAGAGGAAATGTGGACAACCGAGTAATGGGGAAATGGCGAGGAGCTCGTTGAAGAGTTTATGCTTTGGACCAAAGTGGAAGCTCGGAAGAACCCAATGTTGGACGGGTACGTTCCTTGTAAATAACCGTTATGCATCCATATTGTTTGATACGGGAGCCGATAGGAGTTTTGTTTCTAATACATTTAGTCCGCTACTCGATATTGCCCCAACTGCATTAGGAAATGAGTACAATGTGGAACTAGCTAACGGTAACGTAGAAAGGGTAGATACCATCATAAGAGGTTGCACCCTGAATCTGTTAAACCACCCATTCAATATCGACTTGATACCAGTAGCATTGGGTAGTTTCGATGTCATCGTCGGAATGGATTGGTTAGCAAAATATCATGCTGCCATCATTTGTGACGAGAAGCTCGTTCAAGTACCATATGGAGATGAAGTCCTAACTATAGAAGGAGACCGGAGTGACAGAAGAAACGCTTCAAGACTGCATGTCATTTCCTGTACCAAGGTGTTGAGGTGTATCAAGGAAGGATGCCACATCTTCCTAGCAGAAGTCACCGAAAAGGACGAAAAAGAAAAGGAAGAAAAACGTCTAAAAGACGTACCAATAGTGAGAGAATTTCCTGAAGTCTTTCCTGAAGACTTGCCAGGACTCCCGCCAACCCGAGTTGAATTTCGATCGATTTAGTGCACGGTGCCGCACCAGTGGCAAGAGCACCTTATCAATTAGCTCCAACGAAACTCCGTGGAGTTATCAAACCGCTTATCGAACTTGTGGAAAAGGGTTCATTAGACCGAGCTCATCACCATGAGCACCATCCTATTCGTCAAGAAGAAAGACGGAACTGGGATGTGCATCGACTATCGCGAGTTGAATAAACTAACCATTAAGAACCGTTACCCACTCCCGAGGATCGATGACTTATTCGATCAACTTCAAGGTTCAAGTGTTTATTCAAAAATCGACTTAAAGTCCGGATATCATCAACTAAGAGTTCGAGAAGAAGACATTCCCAAAACCGCCTTCAGAACTCGTTATGGACATTACGAGTTTCAAGTCATGCCTTTTGGGTTAACCAATGCACCAGCTGTGTTCATGGACCTCATGAACCGAGTGTGTAAACCCTACCTGGATAAATTTGTAATCGTATTCATTGACGATATCCTAATTTATTCCAAGAGTGTGAAAGAACACGAGGAGCATCTTAGACTGATCTTAGAATTGTTGAAGAAGGAAGAACTGTATGCAAAGTTCTCGAAGTGTGAATTTTGGATATCGACTGTGCAATTCCTAGGTCATGTAATCGACAGCCAGGGTATTCATGTAGATCCCGCTAAGATCGAGTCAATAAAGGATTGGGCGACACCCACAACTCCTACTGAAATACGCCAATTCTTAGGACTCGTTGGATACTACAGAAGATTCATTGAAGGTTTCTCAAAGATTTCCAAATCTTTAACCAAGCTAACCCAGAAAAACACCCAGTTTGAATGGGGAGAAAAAGAAGAAGAAGCTTTTCAACTCCTTAAAGAAAAGTTGTGTAGTGCACCTATTCTGGCCTTACCTAAAGGTAGTGAAGACTTTGTTGTTTATTGCGACGCTTCACATAAGGGGCTAGGAGCGGTGCTAATGCAAAAAGAGAAAGTGATAGCATACGCCTCTCGCCAGTTGAAGACTCATGAGAAAAACTACACGACACACGATTTGGAGTTAGGATCAGTTGTGTTCGCACTCAGAATTTGGAGAAATTATTTATATGGCACGAAGTGTGTCGTATACACCGATCACAAAAGTCTACAACACATTTTAGATCAGAAAGAACTAAACATGAGACAACGCCGATGGTTTGAGTTACTCAGTGATTACGACTGCGAAATTCGTTACCATCCGGGTAAAGCGAATGTAGTTGCTGATGCTCTGAGTAGAAATGAGCGACCAAAACCTCTTAGAGTAAGATCTTTGGGTATGACAATTAGTTCACCTCTTCCATCCAAGATTCTTGAGGCTCAATTGGAAGCACTCAAGGAAGAGAATCGTCCAAACGAGAACCTTTATGGAATGCCGAAAAGTGAAAATGGGTTCGTAAAAAGGTCGGACGGAATCTTGTGTTTCAATGAGCGAAGTTGGATTCCACTTTACGGGGGAATTCGCGATATCATTATGCACGAATCCCACAAGTCTAAATACTCCATCCACCCAGGATCCGACAAGATGTATCTCGATCTGAAGAAATTGTACTGGTGGCCAAACATGAAAGCCGACATTGCAACATATGTCAACCGTTGTTTAACCTGTTCAAAAGTCAAAGCCGAACATCAGAGACCCTCAGGTCTACTAGTACAACCCGAAATTCCCGAATGGAAATGGGAACGTATAACAATGGACTTTATCACTAAGCTACCTAAAACCTCTAAAGGCTATGACACTATTTGGGTAATAGTTGACCGTCTCACCAAGTCAGCACATTTTCTACCAATGAAAGAAAGTGACGGAATGGACAAACTTGCACAACTATACCTGAAGGAAATCATCATACATGGTGTACTAATCTCCATTATCTCAAACAGAGATAGCCGTTTCACCTCAAATTTCTGGAAATCGCTTCAAGATGCCTTAGGATCTAACCTCGACATGAGCACCGCTTACCATCCTCAAACTGATGGGCAAAGCGAAAGAACCATTCAAACACTGGAAGATATGCTAAGAGCATGTGTGATAGATTTTGGAAATGGCTGGGATAAGCACTTGCCATTAGCCGAATTTTCTTACAACAACAGCTATCACACAAGCATCAAAGCCGCACCATATGAAGCACTCTATGGTCGGAAGTGTAGATCACCTGTGTGTTGGGCCGAAGTTGGAGAAAGTCAACTTACTGGTCCGGAGTTAATTCAAGAAACTACTGAGAAGATTGTGCAAATCAAAAACCGACTGCAAGCAGCTCGTGACCGTCAAAAGAGCTACGCGGATAAAAGAAGGAAACCACTTGAGTTTCAAGTGGGAGATAAAGTTATGCTCAAAGTTGCGCCATGGAAGGGCGTAATCCGTTTCGGAAAACGTGGAAAGTTAAATCCTCGTTACATTGGACCTTTCAAAATTCTAGCAAGAATCAGACCGGTAGCATACCGACTCGAATTACCACAAGAACTCAGCTCTGTGCACAACGTGTTTCACGTATGCAACTTGAAGAAATGTCTTTCTGACGAAACTCTTGCTATTCCCTTGGAAGAAATCCAAGTTGACGAAAGATTGAATTTTGTCGAGGAACCCATTGAAATTATGGATAGGGAGATCAAACGAATTAAGCAAAGCCGCATTCCTATCGTCAAAGTCCGTTGAAACTCTCAAAGAGGTCCAGAATACACGTGGGAACGTGAAGACCAATTCAAGCGTAAATACCCACACCTTTTCTCTACTTCAGCAAGTAATCCTAAGTGAAAACCGAGGACGGTTTTCTCTTCTAAGGCGGGGAGGATGTGACACACGTTAAATTTTCACTAAAATTTAACTAATAATTAGTAATTTATTATTACTAAGCATAAGTCATTAAGCATGCATAAGCTTTGCCTGATCATTTGAGTAGATAACTCGCATACCGTAGATAATTGCACCACTTTTGCATTCATATCATTTCATGAATATTTCATTTTTGTCTTATGATTTAAATTGTAAGACGAGAGGTTATCTCGTTTTCCCCAGTGACCGACACTGCACGCGTACCGACACTATGATAAGGGCTTGATAAAACAAATGACAAATGTCCGCGATATGGAATATTACAAAGATAAAAATATTTCAGACACGTAACAATAAGATACTACGTTATAAAAGTTATCAAACAATGATACTTCGGTCACAATTTAATATCGCAGGACACAAAATATTTAACACACTATCACCTAAACAATAACTTTTATAAGACTCAAATACAATTAATACCTAAGTGTAATGTATATACATACATTTTCACAATTTGTACTATAAGTAAAATACATATATACACACACATTTGATAAAAATGAAAACCTTTATTAAAAAGTGAGATATAATATCTCTTTGTCTCTCTACCCACACACGACAAAACCAAGGCACAAGAACCAGGGAAAAAAAGATATCCAATCTTCTTCTTCAACCTCTAGACTCTGACCTCACATAGGTCGAATCTCCCAAAGAGGAAAACCCAACATGTTTATCCCATCATATTCTCCTCTCTTTACCAAACCATGAAAGTTTTTGTCTCCCAAACCATTCCTTGTAGACGCCGGCTATGGCTCGAACGAATCCAAGAGGAATCAAGACAAAGTCACCCAAGAGAATCATATCTCCACACCAATCTATCTTGAGCCAAAGTCCAATATTTTCTAAGGTTTTGGAAGCTAACCAAATTCGGCTTCAAACCAAATTACAAGAAGAGAAAGGTAGTCAAGCTCCTTCCCAAGATACTTCTTTATCTCTAGTAGAGATGCAAATGCCCCAACTCAGTTTCCTTATCAATTTTACCAAAAACTAGGGTTTGTGAAACTTAGGGTTTTCAAAAATTGATTTGGGGGTTTTGCAATTGGAAGTGTGTTGGAGCTAATTCAAGTCTTGTTTGGTTCGAATCCAAGAAGCCACTTTCATTCCTCACCCATCACTCTCGAGTTGAGGTTATTCATCTTTCTTGTTGTAATGTTTTATGTTGTTTTATGATATTAAGCATGGAAAATTTTACCAATGAAATTGTCATATGTTGGTCATGTCGATTTGTATTTGTTCTTGGATGCCATGTCGAAATTGTGAGTTTGGTTATTTGAGATTTGTGTTTTGCTTTGTTTTGTTAACCTTGTTTTCCTGTCGAGTTGTAGAACCAAGAGATTAGAGCAGTTAAGTTTTTTTTTTACATGTTATAATCTTTGTGGTTGATAAACAAACTATGTTAACTTGAACTTAAGTGGTCATTTGCACAAGGGTCCGTTTGGTTTTCTGTCAAGAGTAGGGAATAAGAAAAAGGTAGATGAGTCAAGTTTACAAAGTCTACTAGTAACCCATGTTGATACTCACATTTTCAGTCGACATTCATGTCACTTAAAGGGTGTCGAACCTTGATTATAACCTTGCTTAAAACTTGAGAAAAATGCTCGTTATCTTATTGTCTTGTGACTCAAATTTTAGTGGTGAACCTTGGGTCTAAGTCGCTAGGTATGACAAGGGAGAAACTCAAGTCAAAAGTGCTCATGTGTTAAAATATATTTCGAGTGATTTATACTTATCTAGTTCCGTAAGAGTATAATGGTTGATAGTAGAACCAAGTTGAGTAGTACTCAACTAACAAGTGGTATCGTTTTGCTCTCATGTTCTAGTTAATGATGTTAACCAAATCTCGTTCGAGTCAAGTCTTGTACATGATCATCTTCTTTTGTTAGCTTGTCTTTAGTAATTACATGGTAGTCATCACAATGAATGTGCTTGAGTCTAGGTAAGTGAGTCGACAACTCCATTGTAGTAGTACCATGGTGATGGGTCGTACTCACTAGCCGAACGGTTCAGCCTTCACAATTGAAGCATGAGCAAACGAGTCTCGGTAGAGTTGAAGCTCACGTGAAGTCTTGAAACAGAAATTCATACATGACAATATAACACTTAGTAAAGAAACCCCATGTTGGGCCACAACCCACGTCAATTCGGGGTAAAGGATATGCGTTTACATGAGTTCCCAAAAATAAAACATGCAATGTAAATCGGAAGACAAATATAAAACTAAACTTGTACCCGCGTATTTAAAATCTCCTACATAGATATATGCATATATATATATTGACAAGTCAACAAGTGTACAAATCTAAATACAGGAAACAAGTGTTATCAACATGATCTATTAAATTTTTACGTCAAGATTAAATGTCAAATGTTGGGTAAACATACTTATGTCAAGTAATTCACTAGTGAAGTTATAAGTAGTAAGAACCCATTTCTTGATAATCAATTGAAGACCACTACTTTATTTTATCACTTATTAAATTGATAGTCTTCAAATTTAACTTCAATATGTTTTCTAAATACAATTAGAAAATAAATAAACTAATATTGATTTTGACAAAAGTATTTTGTGTCAACTCAAATAAGTATATATACATTTATATACTTACTAGTGGAACCTTGTAATTATTTATCAAATCAAACTTTAGATTTTAAAATCATATTAATGTCAACATGAAAAGTATATATACTTCGTATACTTACTAGTAAAAATCATTTTAACAATATTTTTACAAACTTACGTTAGTATTAATACAATTATAAAAACCATTGAACTACTTTAAGTAAGTGATACTAAAAACAATGAACTAAAACATTGCCCTCCTTATCTAGGTCGCGTGTCGGTGCCGCTCCACAACAGTCACTAATCCCACATTTGGATTTCACATTTGCTAAGGTGAGTCTCATAGCCCCTCTTTTACTTGATAAACTGTTTTATACATCTTGGGGTGAGAAATATGCAAAACCTTTTATGGACCTAAACTATTGCATGATTACTATTACGTGGTTTAGCCTAAGCCCTTATTTCCCTAGAGAATGCCCTTTTTCATGAACCGTCAATTCCCCGTTGGGAAACGCGAATGTTATATTTAGATCTATTGAGGGTGACTCCTCCGTTCGGTTGGCCATGCTTAGGCCAAGGCGAAACGTATACCATGTCGGAATCGAGTGTTGAGGGACAAAATACTCGCTATGGGCCCCTATATTGTATGACATCTTTTAGCATACAGAAACTGTCGTAGTATCGGTTGCATGAACTTAGAGCTAACGTAATAGACATTCATCCATATATCATTATATTCGTTGTAATGATTATATGACTTTGCTTATGGTCCAAACTTACTATTTTAACTTAAACCTATGAACTCACCAGCTTTTAGCTGACCTTTTTAGCATATTTTCTCAGGTGCTTAAGTTATGTTCATGGAGCCTAGGCAAGAAGCGGGTCAATGGTCGTGGTAGTATTTAAAGAAGTGTTTTTACACAAAAAGGATGTTTTTATATTGGGACCACTGAAATTATGGGATGTGCCCATTTGACAAAAAAAATGCTGTAAGGTAATGTTTTAAAATATTTTATTAAATTAAACGGAGTATGTATTCCGTTCTTTATTACTTGTGTTGTGATTCACTAATTTCGTAACATTCCCCAATAACACGTATGCTTCCGCTAAACCAAATTTGGGGGTGTTACAGATTGGCATCAGAGGCAGGTTATAGAGAACTAGGTACATATAAATCCTAAACTATAACTACTTTTTACAAAAACACCATACTACGACCGTCAGTTGCCGCTTGCCTTACTTGCCATACTACTTAGAATTCATTTAAATAGGATTACATGTTTTATTTCCTATTTACTAATGCACTATTTCATATTCATCATGAGTATATGTTTTCCACATACTTACACATATGCACCGTCTTGTCACAGACCATGCCTTTACCAGCCTTCCCTCACGATGTTCAGGAGGACATCCTACTTGCTCACTCACCTACCATCCATCAGCTTGCACACTTGGCCACAGATCTGTACATTCAGGCCAC
Source organism: Chrysanthemum makinoi (assembly GCA_910596185.1). Classification (NCBI taxonomy): domain Eukaryota; kingdom Viridiplantae; phylum Streptophyta; class Magnoliopsida; order Asterales; family Asteraceae; genus Chrysanthemum; species Chrysanthemum makinoi. The sequence goes on along the minus strand of OU343218.1, from coordinate 100,784,581 downwards.
TCTAGCATTTCTCAGCCCGGTTATTGCACCTACTCCATCTACAGACCGACTCTTACCACCACTCCATCAGCTTTGTTGACACGCAGCAAAACCCCGCATGATTGTGAGAGTACTTGGATACAGAGGCGGTATTCATTCATGCCACGCACTAGCCTCTCGAGATGACCAGCGGCTGCTTACATGGGTCCATCTACTACTTCAGAGTCACTGACACCATCATCCACTGAGTCACCACCTCACCAAATGACTCGGAGAGCCTCTCGATTCCTACTCGAGAGGAAGACCGGAAGAAGAAGATCTCGGAAGAGGATCTCGAGGAGGAGCTACCGAGCCTATGCCGATTGAGAGTGTTCTGTGCATGTTAGCATAGCGGCGGATATGAGTACACAGGGTGCGGAGATTGTCCAGTATTCAGGAGTTAGGACAGAGCTCGGGATGGCTCGAGAGATTGGCGATGACATGGACATTGATGCACCATTTGGGTTAGGACAGAGAGAGTCGCTTTCCTCCGTAGCCATGAGGAGAGTAATGAGGTTGCTTGGAGAGATATTGGTTGTGTGGTTAGTTTTGTACCACATATCGCGAGCCCGAGCTACAGTCCATCATCACCTTCATTCATACCATCGCATGACGGACATGGGCGCATTGCTCACGCCACTAAGCGCCTTGAGACGATTGAGTTAGATGCACCGGTTGAGTCACAAACTGTCCGGGACCTATCAGGGGATCTCCATGATGAGGTGACCCTCTCCTAGAGAGAGTGCTCATTCAGTTAGATTCTCATGAGACTCTGCTAGGGGTCCATACTGACCAGTTGGAGAGAGTCGATCCAGCACGCTTGCAGGCTTGCGAGCAGCGTGTTGAGGGTTTAGACAGAGTCATTGTTGTGTTGTTTGAGAGCATGGAGCTCGAGAGACACGAGGATTCGATCGGGTTTCGTGTTTGAGCAGGTTGAGGATGTTAGAGAGTTGGATACAGCAGCACGAGCCTGGGCAGAGTCAAGCCCAGATGCACGGCCGCCTTGAGGAGCTAGGCGCATCCAGGTGGATGGCTAGAGATACTTGCCAAAGAGGAGTGGCAGAGGACCACGGTTTGGAGTCCATGCTTTGGCCTCTCGGATGAGACGCATCGCTAGTTTGGAGGATACGCAAAGAAGAGTTAGTTGCTACCATTGAGCAACTACGTACGAGCGTACGTGGACATCCTTAGATTCTATTGCATGATGTATCACACTAAACTGGATTATAACAGTTAGTGTTAGTTATTACTCTTGTACTTCAGTTGTATTTCCGTTGTATTTCCGTTGTATTCTCGTTGTATTTCAGTGGTATTCCATCTAGTATCTCATCATGTACTTTAGGAACCTTGTAACCGAAAATCTATCTATGTCAAACTTATTTTCCTATCCAATTGTCCTTTCTTTTATAGATTACTCATATGATCTATCTGCGATAACTACACTATTGCTTGGCACTTACCTTGCGATAACTACACTATTGCATGATTACTATTACGTGGTTTAGCCTAAGCCCTTATGTCCCTAGAGAATGCCCTTTTTCATGAACCGTCAATTCTCCATTGGGAAACGCGAATGTTATATTTAGATCTATTGAGGGTGACTCCTCCGTTCGGTTGGCCATGCTTAGGCCAAGGCGAAACGTATACCATGTCGGAATCGAGTGTTGAGGGACAAAATACTCGCTATGGGCCCTTATATTGTATGACATCTTTTAGCATACAGAAACTGTCGTAGTATCGGTTGCATGAACTTAGAGCTAACGTAATAGACATTCATCCATATATCATTATATTCGTTGTAATGATTATATGACTTTGCTTATGGTCCAAACTTACTATTTTAACTTAAACCTATGAACTCACCAGCTTTTAGCTGACCTTTTTAGCATATTTTCTCAGGTGCTTAAGTTATGTTCATGGAGCCTAGGCAAGAAGCGGGTCAATGGTCGTAGTAGTATTTAAAGAAGTGTTTTTACACAAAAACGATGTTTTTATATTGTGACCACTGAAATTATGGGATGTGCCCATTTGACAAAAAAAATGTTGTAAGATAATGTTTTAAAATATTTTATGAAATTAAACAGAGTATGTATTCCGTTCTTTATTACTTGTGTTGTGATTCACCAATTTCGTAACATTCCCCAATAACACGTATGCTTCCGCTAAACCAAATTTGGGGGTGTTACACTTTGGTCAACATGAAAGACATTGAAGTTGAAGCTCTGATATGGGACGATATGATGACTTAACTTAAAAAGCTTGGCCCCAAGATCCCGTACATCAGATACACCAAACTGTTGATCCAAAGAGCTCTAGGGTACAATCCTGATATTCCCTTGAGACTTGATGACCCCAAACAACACTCCGTATTGTATGAGCCCACACTCACTGCCGTTATGGACTCAACAACAAAGAAACAAGGAGCAAGTGTTGCGGATCATCTTCTTCCGATGCTATCAAAGAACTTTATTCGTACAAACGATATCCGGTAGCAGTTGATTGAGCAGGCAAAGTAGGTTTCATTGATGAAAAGTCCTCTGGTACACCTACTAGGAAAACCAGGAGAGGCAGTGCAGGAAGTATCTCGAGTACTGAGAGTACGAGAAAGAATCCTAAGAGGTCTCATGTTCTCAAAAGAAAAGTTCCATCAAAGGAGGCAACTCCTATTCCCAAACCTGAACCGCAACAAAAGCTAACGGACGAGGACTCAGAGGACACTGAAACAGACGAAGAGGTCCTCTACTCTGAAACACCAATCGATGTCACTCAAACTTTTGCAAAACCTCCTAGTCCAAAAGCTGATAAAGGCAAAGGGAAAACTCCAGTGCTTGAGCATGAAGAGGAAAGCTCGGAAGAAGAGCCACTGGATAAAGACTACAGGAAGAAGTTGAAGAATATCATACTCCAACATGTTGCTCAGGAATTTACCCGTGAACAAACTCGTGGCCCCGGAGGTCAAGTGGTGGTGCACTATCTACACAGCCAATTTGCGGTTAATCAACCCGATAAGGAGCTGGTACCACCACCTTGAACAACAACAAAGGTAACTGGAGGACTCTATCACTTATGAATTTGAGGAACCAGATATGGAGAAGTCCGAGAAAATTTCGATGAAGATACGAGATTGCAGCCAAAGAAAAAGCAAATAAAGAAGCTCAAGCTCAAGCAGATGAAGAAGCCAGGATTAAGGCTGAAGAAACGGCTAAGTCTGGAAAAGATGACGAATTTAATTATGATGATTTTCTTCTAGATAGCCCAGCACGTTCCAAGGAACTAACTTCTGAGCAGCCAAAAGACCTTGAGTCTCCTCATGTCTCATCATCATCAGACTCGTCTTCTCACTCTTCACCTCCACCATCCAAAGGTACAACCAGATCCACATCCAAGTCAGTGAAGAAACCAACCGACTCTTGGATATCCCGTGCTAAGACAAAGATTGTCAAAGCTGTCAAGCAAGTCAGGAAGAAGGACGTGCTCAACAAAAAGCTGAATCAACTCACGACAAGTATCAATCTTCTACATGACGAGATAGACAACATGTCAAGTGAAAGGAATATATCCGAAGTTTATGCAGCGTGATGTCAAGGGGAAATGAACGAGATGATTAAGGGATATACTCACAAATTCCTTCTCGACACTTGTTCTGGCGTGACAAGAGAGATGTTCAACGAACAACTCTATCCGAATCTCATGCAATTGGCCAAACAAACTATAAGATCAACACCTCTAACCGTAACAATCAACCCAACTGATCCTATAGTGTTCTCCGATGCTGGTCAATTGGTTTCGTGTCGGTAGTAACGAAATGTCAAAACGATGCAACATTTACTTGACGGCAAGGTAAACCGTTTGAAGCATTCTTGGAATACCAACTCAAAATAGCATGCGAGAGTGTGAAAGGCCTAAGCGTCCAAGAGACGATGACGATAAGGATAAGGATAAGGATAAGGATAAGGAGCCTAAACGTCCAAAGAAGTCTGGTGAACCCTCCTCTATGCCACCACCACCCCAAAGGACTCCAACACAAAGACGATCCCCTCCACGCTCTTCTGCTGATAAACCTCAGGACTCTGAGTTACCACCATCCATAGAGAAAACCAGTGATCATTTCGAATACACTGGTGGTGACGATGAGGAGTTCCATGAGCCCCAACAACAACCCACCTCTCCCGCCATAACAAAGAAACCAGGATCCTCATCAAAGCCAAAGAAGAATAAGAAGAAGACAAAGACCAATGTTGTCTCATGGCTAGACGAAGATGACACTGCTGAATATGACTGGTTTTCTACACTTGTGGATGCTACTCCCTCACTACTTGAAGGTCAAGAAATGGTAGATGGTCGAACATTAGAGCATGCTAAGTTACTTCAAGAAAAGTTTCTGGTGAAGAAGATGACTAAGCGAGTTGAGGCATCAAAAATGAAGCTTTTCAACTCCAAAGCCAGCTCTCGAAAGTGCTATTGAAGTTGAATACCATCTTGAAAACATAGCACGAGCCATGTCTAACAACATCGATTGGCTCAATCCACGAAGCTAACATTGACTTCACACGAAAAGACAAAGCTCCATACTACACTGACTGGACAAGCCCTCTACCTATAATTGGCCATAGGATCAACCCAAGATTCCATTTCGCTATTTCTTCAACAACGACCTAGAATTTCTTCTACACGGTAGCGATGTCTCCAAGAAATACGTTACATCACTTACTCTTCCTTTCCCTGCAGCAATATACTCCAACAACATAGCCATCGAGGAAAATGCTACTACACATGTTTTGCCAGAGTAGAAAAGAATGACCTTGATGCAATGTATGGGATTCACCATTGGCCTGACGCAGAATAATAATCTTCTATAAAAGCTGCCAGGTTCAAACGTCAAAACACGAAGTGTTTAGTGATAAGCGGATCGTTGCTATTAAGCATGTTACTCTCTCGTCAAAGTGGGATTACACTTTCCTCAAGAAAATAGTGGTCAAACGTCAAGGCGAAGAGGACTATGACTTACGTGAAGCGAATTTTCAAAGATTGTCTCTAACGACATTGAAGATATGTATCTCGCAAAGATACGGGGACGGATGCGACATTTCTCTACAGAAATCCAACGTGAGTTCATCAAGTCGTTGTTAACCTTCATCCGAAGCATAGTGATCCGAGAACGCGTGTATAGGACATTCAACTTGCCGTGGAATCGTAAATCGGACTCGTGTTAACCTCACTAAACCACAACTCGACCATCCGACATTAACAAACTTCCTCGGTACACCTCATCGCAAACCATTGGAGTAGTCTACCGCAATGAACTACACCGAAATTGCTTAATGGCGTGCAGAGAGCTTCATAAGTTTGGGGATCATACATTGAAGAAAGTCAGGGATGGTTTAGCTTATCGGTTAAAGGAGATACATGAAGGCATTGGGTCACCGAAGAGATGGAATTCGAAGGAGAAGCGGGATGTAAATAGAATCATTAAGCGGATTGATGAAAGGTTGTTGAGGAAGGACGCCCGTTCGAGCGTTGGAGAGTTTCGTAGGTGAGTCCATTATTTCTCTCGAGGCTATCAACGTCGAAGCGCATTCCGGAGTTATTCGGACTACCGGATTCTCATGGTAACCCTTGATTTGTTTCATTATCATTACTTGGTTGTGTGATTTATATATGACAATGGCTTGTACACACATAACAATGTACAACCCGTACTTGCAATAAAAAGACTGATGCAGGTTTTACTGACCAGGTCTTAATATTTATAGTGTCTCGCTATACCTATGGTCTACCCAAATGCGCTAACGGGCAAAATCGATTGGTGTGTAGTGTAGTAAATAGTAAAGCCGAGGTCGTCCCAAGAGCTATGTGTGTTGGATTATTACTAAGTCTAATTGTCACAGAATAATAATGGTTTCGATAGAGATTTAATTAATTAAACTACTAATGCAGAATAAAATAAAGGCAAATAAATGGTAAAGGGAAATCAATAGAGGAGAAGTGGTGCTAACCAATCAATCCTCTAGCTAGTTATGTCTACGTCTACCTACTTCCAATTACCAGGTGGGATCAAATTGAGAGGACAACATTTGGTCAATTAAGCGCCTAACCTATCAGCAAAGATGCCACCACTGAGAAATCAGGCAAAGCCGTCATAAGTCTTGTTGTTTCTGGTCCCCTAAGCCGAGTCATTAAGTACCGCTACATGCTAGATTCTAAATAGTGAGTGCCCTACCGTTAGGAACTTAGACACTACACCCCCCAATTCTTAAGTTCATCCAAATGATAGGTGATCCGTTGGTCAATTCAAGCACAAGTAGAAAGGGTCGTCGGTTGGTCATATCTTACCCTTCCGTCTCGGTCCCAGCTCACCTAGGGTCAAATCGTTGGTCATATCTCCTAGGAAATTGGCCTTTATAAGCCATTCAAAACTACCGAACCAAGGGTGACTACCAAAGAACTATGCATGGATACACTTAGAAATAATTGTACGGAAGTAAAGGTAAACGCAAACAAAACAATTAAGGAATCATAACTAGGCTAGCACCAAAGGGTGCTTAGCCGCTCATATTAATCATGCAAATCAATTCAATATTCAAAGGTACGAAATACATGAATTGAAAGTAAAAGAAATAATAAACGCTAAAGCTTATCGTAATGGTGTGACACTGTGACTTCTCCATTGGAAACAGCTCCATATGCTCCCCTAGACTTGCCTTGAGCTTTTTCCCACGTTCTCAGAGTGTTGTGTGTGGAATGGGATGCTTTGAAATCCTGGAATTCGTGGGGTATTTATAAGTCTGGGTTACGGCGTAACCAATAGAGGAGTTACCCGAACCTTCTATTTCTTTGTAAATGCACTAGATCTGCTAGTTACGGTGTAACCTTATAAGTGGTTATGCCGTAGTCTTCAATAAACTCGGTTACGTCGTAAGTGATGACATACGTAAGTATCGGGCGTGGAACCTCTTTTGACCTAATGGAGTTACGTCGTAACCTCTCGGAAGAGTTACCATAACCTCTTGATAAGTTAGACTTCGGGTCACGCAATAGTTATGCATGTAATGTGAGACGGTGTTACGCCGTAAATTCTTCAAAATGGGCATATTGTGATAAATCTTTAGTAATGTTTCCATTTCGGCGTCTTTTAGCTCCAATACTCGTAATTTACCTGAAAGTGGAAAACAATGGAAAACAAGCGTACATCCATATAAATGATATAAATAACGAGCATTATCGGAGGAAATTGACACTTAATATTCATGACTATTTGATGTTATCAAATATCCCCCACTTGAACTCTACTTGCCCTCAAGTAGACCTTATTAGATAGATTCCTAAAAGATATCTCCCAAAACCTGGAAAATATGAGTTTACAAATCCCTTATGCTAGAATAAAACAAAACCAACACCTCACCGAAAGGGAACAAACACTCAGATCTCTCAACTATTCTAAGTGTCAATTTCGGGGTGATCACTCAATCGCATACCATAGCATGTATTCTATCATGCGGTTACACAAATCTCCACCACTAAAGTTAAGGGCTAAACAAGGCAATATGGGTAGACACGACAAAGGTTAGGGGTGAGTCGTCATTACTAACATGTCATGGCGAAGTGGACAAAATCAATGATACATGACCAAATCCATGGCCAAGACACAAAGATTGCTCGTTGCATCACCTAGACACGCTTCATGACTAAAGGGTAGGATAAGACATGGGATATATAATTGGTGTAAAATGAAAAACAAGGTGTAGTCTAAATCTATAACCAAGTCATCACCACTTACCGTCAGCCCAAAGTTCAAGCTTAGAAGTCTAGAGACCGGATCATGAAATCCAAGGTAGATGCGTCATTAGAGGACGTCGTGATGGGCACACTACCTTTCTTCTTCAGCTTGGTATAACTCCAACTCCAATCTTCTAATGTGGCCTAGGTGGCCTCCTCGATACTAATCAATAAAGCTCATACTATAGTGCTTATAGCATCGCACTTTACAATATCATAACTCAATCAATTATTTTTTTTGAACATAACATAATAACATAACATCCCCCCACTTGAGATGAACAATGGGAATTCGGGGTGTCTTCAATGATCTTCATAAATGTTGTCGATGAAAGCGTGATTTCCAAACCTTTCCACTCAAACCTTGAACTTAGGCAAATGATGACTTCCCAATCACAAATAAAGACTGCATGGTAGGCTAAGGTGTATAGGTGTAACGAAACAATATATTAGGTTGACAAAATCAAAGGAATGGCTCAGTGTTAGGAATTAGATAATTCCATAGTAAAAGAGTCGGTCACCCCAACTATTATTTAGAATAAGTTAGCTCGTAGACATATAGTTATTTACGTTATTTTAGTAGTTTATTTATTAGGTTGTAGCGTAGTATAGCTTAGTGCATCACCGTGGAGGAAGGATCGGGTCTTTACCTTCAGATCCCCACGATCCATGTGCCGTTAGGAGGTCAGATTCATGTAACTAAATACCCCTTCCATCTATGGAAGGGGTGGTGCTTCTCATTCAATCTAACATTTCTTTTGTTTAAACCTCTAGCAAGAACACCCTCTCTCTCCCTATCTTTCTCTCTCTAAATATGGCAAACATGTATTTTGATCATCCAAGACCACCCGAATCATCAACACAATAAAATAACGATCCTACAATTGGTACCAGAGCCATGGTTATTGTGTTGTTTTGATCTTTTTGGTGTCGATACATGGTTGTTTAACTGGTTTGAGTATTTTTTTGTGGTTGGAATATTTTTTAAAAACTGGTTTCAACATGTCTTGATACGTTTGTGGTTTTGATACTTATTTGCTTATTTGAAACTGGTTTTGACAGGTTTTTGTGGTCGGATTAAGTTCTTTGGGTAAACAGTTTATCATGTCTTGGTATCCTTCTTTTGGTCTATGGTCTTAACTGGTTCAAACATGTTTCCAAGTCTGTTTGGTCCAAGTTCTCATTATGTATCTTTGTCCAAAATATGAATATCCGGTCATTTTTGGTTATAATGGGTCAAAAGGTACATCTTTTATGCGGTTTTTAAGTTTGCATATGGTCGGAAAAGTGGTCGAAATAAACTCATCAGAAAAGGTTTTTCATCCTAGCGAGTTGTACTTTTCGTGATAGCGACTTACTCTCAAACCTGTCCAAATGAAATGTATCCGTAGCGACTTGTTTTATGGTAGCGACTGCCGAAGTCTTTACTCATGGCGACTTGGTACAAACCTTTGACCTAGCGACCTAGACCCAACGACTTGTTGTTTAATTGGTCGTAGCGAGTTGTCAAAAGCACGTGGTAGCGACTTGACTTGGCTATTGACTATTTAGTCAATAGCGACTTGTATGGTTCAAAAGACCTAGCGACTTACTTTTCAAAATTTGCTAGCGACTTGACTCCAATAGATGGATAGCGACTAACAACAGAAAGGTAGAAGAAGAATGTAAATCGTCACGACCACAAGACCAAATACCAAATACATCAAAGACTCATCAGTTTCATTATTATCAATCATCAGTCACACAAGAAATATTTAGTCCGTATCCAAAGAATAATCAAAACTTACAACACATCTTCCTTCCACAACCAACTTCATATCCCAACTAAACTCTTCCATGATTCTTACTTTGGTATCAAGACCTCTAATCATTTAAGAATCGTTATTATAAATAATAACAATTTCATTCACAATCTCAGTTTAATTTTTATTCGTGTATCTAAATAATAAATCAGAACTCAAAGGTTCATAAACACGGAAAATTAACATCATCGATCTATGTTTGAAGTTCTTACTTCAATTAACTATCCGACCCAAGGAAAGAAAAGATTATTAACAAGTATGTTAATTCCTTTTCTTTGGTTCAGTTTAATAACCACATGAACATTATACTTAAACGATCAGATACATGATTACCTACCTAAGAACACTTGGATCTTGAACTGCAAATGTAACATCAGGTACGGTAAAGATTGTGGATACTGAAGATCGATTCATTTTTCTTATGTGAGAGTTATCTGCATTTTGTGAATGTAATTAGCATATGAGATTAAGTATTTTTAGGTGATATGTTGGGGGCGGTGATAATTGTAAGATGAGAAATATTAGGGTTGTGTGGGATTATGAGTCTTTTATATCCTAGATATTAGGGTAAGTAGTATTCTTCTTCGGGTTGTTATTCACATGGGCCTGAATTGGATGAAGGATCAAGTGTATATCTTATATGGACCGGATCTTAATTAAATGTAGGCCGTGTATTGGTGTTGGGGCCGAATTTTGTACATCAGTTATGCCATTTTCTCATCATATCTATTCAATGATTTTTAATTTATCAAAGGTACACAATGGTTTGAATAAATACGTTCGTCAAGCATGCGTTTGATCAAAATATTAATGTAGTATAGTGCTTAAAAGTATGTGGGCTTGGATAAACAACGTGTCGGATTTGATATGTGTGCTTGGGCTTAAGTGTCTTCCAAAGTTCGGGATGTCTATGTTGGATCATGGGTTTTTATGGACTATTGTACCGGGTAATATATCAATTGGATCAGGTATACCTTTAGAACCGAGACCAGATTAAATTGATTACTTGGGCATGTTGATGATCATTCTTGGATATGTAATGAGAGGTGTAATTTGATGATGCGATTTGACGATGAGATATGGTGTGTTATGAGATTTGATTGACGAGATAATGTGATTTGATGATGTGAGTTGATGAAATGATGAGATTCGTTATGAGGTTTTGGAATTTTGGTATGATGATGATTGTTGTTGTGGCATGCGGGTTGATACACTGGTATATACATTTTCACGATGATTATTATGACAATGCTTGGCTTGAATTGATTAAGGTTGACTACGGAGTTGGTTGGACGGTATTTCTTATTTGGATTTGAAGTGAGGTTTTCCGGGCATGTTTACTTATTTCGTCTTCCTTCTTTCTACCCTTCCACGAAGATGACTTGTTTGGGCATTTATAGAGGGTGATAAAGACTTGGCTATTTAGTTACGGTTGTGATTCTATCTCGCTTAATCCACAACGTAGCTATCACTCGTGTCTCGCGAGTTGAGAATATGTCAAGAGGTTTTGTACATTGGGTACACCGTTTCTTTTCACGAGGATTAGTACAAGTTTAAGTAACAAATCTGGGGAATTCTACTTCATGATCAAGTTTGGTATATAAGTTTATTTCATTAATGGTCACAAGAATGTTCTAATGAGAATATGTGGATGATGTGTTTACCAAAGAGTTTATTGGATGATTAATGATGTTGATGATGTTGGATAATGAACCACTGATGTATGGTTTTGTCTTGATTTTATAAAATCCCGCGAAAGAACCTATTTCTCGGTTTAAATCATAGACTTGTAAAATCCCGTGACAATGGAAACATCCTGTATTAAAGTGCATTTCGGATCTATCTTACATTTTATTCTTGGTTTTGTAAAATCCGTGAAAGAATCTATTTTTCGTTTAAACCATAGAGTTGTAAAATCCGTAATGATGGAACCATCCCGAGAAAAGGAAAGTGTATTTCGATCATTTGTGATGCCGGTGCTACTTTCCGCTTTAAAGAAGGATAAAAGGATGTACTTCATGAATTGGGTGTGTGTTTGGGTTGTCTTCATGGCAGTTTGATTATTATATGGTTTTACGAGGTTATGTGCTTTTAACCATGGTCGGGATGAAACCATTATCATATAGTCTACCAAACATCAAAGGAGGATAGATTTGAGCTTTAATCAAGATGTGACAACGGAGTTAATTCACTATTATTTATTTGAGATTGAAGTGAAATATCACGGGCAAGTGTACTTAGTATCTGAAGGTATCGGGGATGGATGGATGAAGATTCTTCAAGATCCTTATTCAAGCTTATCATTAAAAACGAAGACTTGGAAATCTAGTTATTGTTGGGTGTCTTTTACCTTTTCTTTTACCACTTGGGAATGGGCTCATATCACCACAAAATAACTATCACTTAAAGGAGTTACGTTGTAGTGCTCAATGTCACATTCAATTGTGGATTTTCAAGAGGTGATATACGTCTAATACTCGATGGTTGGTTTGTTGAAGAGTATAGAGTACTTAGAGATTCAAATGGGCATGAAGTCTCGGCACCGCTTTTTGTTACATATGTGCAAGTTTAAGTACCGAGTTCGTAGTTTACTGTGGTCAAATTCATCATATTGGGTTTCTCCATCATCGCCACTACACAAAAGCCCTTGAATGATAATGGTGATGATTACATGTTTTGCCAAGAGATGATGAAAAGAGAGAGATTATGACGCCTGTTCACATCGTTCCGCACTCGACTCCAAAGAAAGAAAGGTGTAATGCTTCAAATCGCATTATCTTCCAAAGAGAAATCTTTATGGACGATGAACACAACAGTTCATGCCTCTTCCTCAAAGAAAGAAAAGGTATGCGTGTCGGCGCTTTATCTTCTGTAGAAGAGAAATCTTCTTATTATGACCATTCTCATCAACATGCTTCATACTTTTTCCATGCGCCTACCATCATGAACCGGCTACCAATCGATTGTTTTCTCATTCCACTTGCTCGACATAATGAAGATAGGCGACATCATGTTTGATTTTATGGGAGAATGAATAGAACATTCGGATGATTTTCACTTATTTAGTCAGAATGGCATCTCCAGTATGCAATTCTTGAGGGGGAGAAGAAGTGTGAATTTTTTGCATTGGTGATTGATATTTGAGAATATAAATGGTCATACGGCTCTAAACTCATGTAAGAACCAAGCTTCTTCTTATCGGGTCATCTTCACATGGAGTTTTTCTTTTCTAAGAGCCGTTGGTTGACATCTTCACTCGGATTAATGAGTTTATCACAAAGTGCTTCCGGAATGCTTCAAGTATACATCAACATGATGATTCGAACAATCTCTCATTCTTGTTTGATGTGATTGGTAGTTTGGTGTTACCATCTTGTGTGTCATGGCGGCTCGATTGGTTCCTTCCTTGATGAACATTTTTCTGTTCTTGTTTGATTGGGAGGGATTTTAGTTAAAGGGATTTGCAAGATGTAAGTTAATTGGGATGCTTTTTGGTGGGATGCTTTTGGTGTGAGTTGAAGATGTTAACTATCTATTCCAATGGACAATCTAGAAGAAGGTCAGTCTACTGGTTCTACATTTTTCGCTATATGTTAGAAGACTAAAAGACGAGTTGCATGTGATTATCAAAAGACTTCTTCTTATTCGGGCATTTATCAAAGGATTGTCACTTAGGGAGAGCACTAATGGGGAATGTGATATGTCGAATTTAATCCCCATTAATTCACTTTCACTTATTCATGTTGATTCTCACAAAAACTTCAAGCAATCTTCTCAACAAATTTCAAGTATTTGGGCATTCAAAGAGTTGTTGATTCTGAAGTATCAAAACCAGAGAAGGGGAAGGAGACAAGCATCTAAACGCGAGTAAACTTGATGTACTTAATACTTCTAAGAATCAAGATATCCCGGAAGACAAATGTTATTACTTGTGAGAAACTCAAGGTTTAACTAATGGCGAGTAAACTTGATGAACTTAATTCTTCTAAGTGATTGAAGATATCCCGGAAAACAAATGTCATGACCGAAGAGAAACTCAAGGTTTTACTCATCAAGGCGTTTAGTATTCTTATTCCAACTATGTGGGGAAGCGATGGAAGAGTTAGTTTCAAGATAAAGAGGTAACAATAAGTGCGATGATCTCGATGTTATCATAATCATCGGAGGAGAGAATTGTGTACATCAAAATACCGTTTTTCCTTGAGGGCTTAACGGTGATTCGAGAGATATAATCACTTATTCCGGATTTGACATCCACAGATTGTCATCCGCAGAGATAATCGGTGACTTGGGCCGCTTTTCAATGTTATCATTATTCCTTCCTGGGTATTGTATACTTGGATACTTGAGCTTCACACATCATCCGGAAAGAAAATGTGAACATGGGGAGGTGTTTTCATTCCCTCATGATGTATTCGAGAGCTCTTGTATTGGTGTACGGGTTCTTGAGCTCATACACGATCATCCGGAAGAAAATGTGAACATGGGAAGGTGTTTTCATTCCCTCATGATGTGTATTTAGTTCTTGAGCATTATACAAAAGAGATCGATCAATCTCAACTACTTGGGGAATTGTTCTCTTGACACCTTTTGGAATGGATTATGCTTAGACTTTCAAATGAAATGAGAAGACTTATTTAAGCGTGGGATGAAACGTTGTCGTTCTTTTATTGATGATATAACCCCAGCGGAGAACCTCGACATCGTTCTTAAATGGGCAAGGGGATCAATGATAATGGCGGTTTTGTGCACTGGCTAAAGCAAGCTTGAAATAGAGCCAACTGCTCAACATAAGGATTTTTCGGTTTGGGGAAGCTTCCAAAGTCTCTCTTCTCAAAGGCTCATGTTCTATCTTCTATTCGGAGCCTCGAAGCTTGGTGGTGGAAGTTTAAGAGATGACTAATTCTATCTTCTACTGAAGTTTGAACGATTTTATTTCAGATTGTATCATCATCCTCTTAAACTATTTTCTATATCTCAGATATTTTTCAAAACCAAAATACAAAAATATAAAACCAACAAAAGAAAATAGAAAAATATAAAATCTTCAAAAGCCCATAAAAATGGAAAATTGAAAAATTCCAAAATATGTTTTTCTCAAGACATGTCTTCTAGTATCGATAACATCTACGGTCTTAGAAATGTCATTCAATAATGGCACAGGACTTTAGATGAAGTTCGAGCAGGAGGTGTAAATATTCCTTTCTAAACATGTCTAAAACCAAAATGGCTTCATACTATTTCGTGATCAGAACTGGCTTCAAAATATGGCTTATTAGCTATTTTAGATCAGAACCCGGCTTCAAATAATGGCTTGCGGTTTCTGGATTGCGGACCCGCTTAAACTATGGCTTATTATTTACGATACAACCCGTTCTTCATGAAAGGAAAGTGTTAAGCAAACCAATTTTTCAAATATTTTCGGCACTTATCCTAAAACAAAACAAAGGAAAGCATGTCGTCATAAAGACTGTTTGCTCCTACACAAATGTTTTTCCGTCTAAAATTCTTCTGAAAAATATTTGTTGTGTTTTCAAAAATGGTGGAAAATGAGTTGCTTAAAATCAATCAGTCGAAGGTTTTATAAAATTTGGAAACTCAATCAATGACTTGACTTTTTTAAAATCTTTTATAAATTGAGTCATTGATGGGGGATAATAATGTTTTCAAATCTATCTTCTAACAGCTTTCTTAATTATCCTAATGCGGCTTAATTAAAATGATAATTGCCTATGTTGAAGGACTAGGTTTCTAGGATATGATTGTTAGGTTTAGATGATTAGAGTTTGATGAACACATTAATCCCATACCTTATATGAACTGATTGATATGTTGAATTGACTTTTATTAGTCGATTGTTGTTTGGTGATGTCGATTCACCATATATTCTGTAGTGTTCACTAACGTATGCGGTATCTTGGTATAAGAATGTTTCTATCCGGATCCCACATAATATGATGTTTGATGCCGAAGGAAAGGGTAACTATATATTGGGTTGACAAATGAAGAAACGGAGCTTAATTAGACTTCTATGGAGAGTTGGCATAAATGCAAGTGTGAAGAGGTCTCACTGCATCAGATGGTTTTCTAAGTGATTGAAGAAACAGAGCTTAATTTGACCTCGCTTGGCATTCAAAATGCAACGAAGAAGAAGTCTCTTTGCATCGCCGACGTTTTTCTTCCAAACCCTACAACAACAACAACAACGAAGCTTTCAACCACCTAACGTGATTTTTGCAGTGGATACCATTTTTAAACAATTTTGAATAATTTGATTAAATTGTTTTGAAAATGGAAATATTGTTTTGAAAATAAATTGAATGAATTTTGAAAATCACCTACTTCTTTATCAAAACCTAAGTCACTCAATTATTGATCATCATGGATTGGGGAGAGTGATTTAAAATAAAATATTTTCAAACTATATTTCTTCACAAAAGTTCCATTTTGTACAATAATTAAGTGGTGATCTAAAGATTTAATGTTATGTCATGGTATGATTTTCTTTAGAATCAAGATCTTTCAAATGAATTTTTTCTCGTTTTGTTTGATTGTGAAATTGTTTTATTTTACCTAAAAGATCTCTTAAAACAATCATACCCGACACTAACAATCTTTAATGTCTTAAAATGGTCCTTATCTGTCATTTTTTCAAAGTTAAAGTTTCACGCTCTTTCCCAAAATCTTTTAAATGATTTAAATCAATTGGGATCACAAATCTAAAAAGGTTTGAAATTTTGATCGGTAGAGATCGGAGTTAAATCTCTTATCGTTCTTATGGAATTGTTTTAGTCCTTCAAAGCACTCTCACTCCATGTGCCAAACGACTTCAAATACACAATGAACATGTTGAGGAGGAGGATTTATCCAAAACCAGATGAGTATTTAAACAAGGCCACATTTTCTCCCATGTTTTCTAAACCTAATTAAATCATTGAGATCCAAAATCTCAAAGGGTTTGATATTTTTGATCGGGGAGAATTTGTGATTTAATAATGAAATTTGATAAAAGGTGATCGTTTGATTCAAATGTGCATGTTGCTCTCTCTTGTGTGCTAAGCGCTTTCAATCTCAAGCACATATTGGGGAGCATTTTAAAGAAATAAACTATTGAGGTACAAAAGCTTTTATGTTTTAACATAAAGTTCCTTGATTGAGTTTTCAAATGGTTTCTTAATGGCTTTTGTGATTCGTGGATGTGCTTCAAAAGAACACTTGCCTCTATGTGTTAAAATGATTTCTCTTATCCTATGCACATATTGAGGGGAGAATTTTACCAAGAAAATCAAATGGCTTTTTCTATGAAAATTGTGATAAAAAAAATATTTCAAAGTCCTCTTGCCTCCATATGCTAAACAATTTCTAAATCATAAGCACATGTTGAGGGAGAGTTTTTCTAAATGATCAAAACTATTAAGGTACAAAATGCTTTGATCTTGTATCACAAGTACCTTGATTGGTTTTTCCAAATGATTTTTCAATTGGTTTCATGAAGGAAAGAACAATACCAAAAGACCCAATTTAATTGCATTTTATGCATGGTGTTATAAGGATTTATAGGTATTCGTTCCCAACGATCCGCCAGAGTCGGGAGGGATCTACCCAAGGACAATTCACTAGTTAGTGTAAAAGTCCTTAGGTATGATGAAAAAAGGAGAAAAATGAGAAATGGGAAGAGTCTGGACCGGAGCGAGCTAGAACTGAATAAACCCAACAAGGTTCTAGTTATGAAGTCTAGGTAAGACCGAAGGGTTGAAGAATGAAAAAGAAATGAATATGAAAATGGTGAAAAGAAATAGCCCTCTAATAATTCAACCTTAGGGTAAAAACCGTTCAATACATATACTCGGGGGTTACCAAGGTAACTTTATTGAAGGCAAGACATCATGGACCTAGTGACGATCGCACTAAACTTCCCAAGCCACTCAAGTTCCTCTTAAAAGGGCTTGTTTCATTCTCTCAGGGGAACCAAAGATATAATCTACACTCTCTTGAGATTGTTGATATTAAGAGACCCTCTCCCTAGTCTCCCCATAGGAACCAAATGTGCATAATTGAGTCTAGAGCCAAGAGATCATCCACAATATCTCATTAGGACACAAAATTAATGAAGACTTGCTGCTTCACACAATGTGGAAAGTAAGTATATATTTAGAGTCCTACGCATTATCCTTGTGGTATTGCCGAACATCCGAAAGTGATATGAAAATATTCATGATGAAGATGGAAATCCTTCTAGAGCCAACATCAAACAAGCTCTTGGTAGGTGGCATGTGAGATCTTTCATAAGATCAAGCTTGTGACAACTGGATAGAAACAATGGGGCGATTCAATCTTGAATCAACCTTGGTCCAGAAATGAATTATTAATACTTTGGAAAACCGCTCGATGTGCAAATCTTCTTTTCTCTAGCGCATCGAACGTGTATTCATTTTAATACTCAAAAAGTATCTCTGATTGAAAAAAATACTTTTGGAAAAACCGTTCGATGTGCAAATCTTCTTTCAGCAATCGAATGTGTACTTTTAATTACAAAAAGTATTTTTGATTGAAAATTGATCTTTCTCATAAAACCTTCGCCGTATTGCAAAACTCTTTCTTCTAAGCAATATGCGATTGTTTTCAAATCATTTTCATCAATCAGTGAATCTCAATTCGTTGGTTCACTCAATTGTTGTCTCTTTGAGACGTTCGGTTTGAGAACGCTAGAACAAATTGCGAAACCCTATCAAGGAGATTCTTAGGAATCCTACGATCACAAAAGCATTTGCATCGATCAACGGGAACGTGGGCGTGTACCTCAATTCAACGAAAGTGATCAAAGACACTTTCGTGAGCTTTATTGCTAACTGCTGTTTTGCGGTACATTTGGACGGTTGTACCGATCGTAATTGAGGAGTCAATCCAGCCGCATGCTCACAAGATCCACACTTAATTTGAAGAAATCATGGGTGCATATCTACATAAGCACGCTCGGATATTTCTATACTATGCTTCGCTTACGCCGCAAATATCATGAACCAAGAAGGCTTCCGCTACTCGATGGAAAGATGTCATGATTCGTGTGAGCGTGGCGTTGGTCCAAAGTCACAACATCACATGAAGGCAACACAACTACATGATCCAGAGATTTCGTGGTGATGATCTCAATGAATGCTTGAAGATCATCAAAGATGTGGATCAGATCAAAGACCTCCACTCAAAGTACAAAACTATGCGGACTTTGAAGTATCAATCACAAAAGCACAAAGATCTGGAATGAAGAATTGAAGTCTACGAGCTCAAGAACAAAGTCAAGTATAGAATGCTAGGATTTGAAATGTAAAACATGGGGTGACCTCCTTTAGGGGGAGATTGTTAGGAATTAGAAAATTCCATAGTAAAGAGTCACACCCAACTATTATTTAGCATAAGTTAGCTCAGATATATAGTTATTTACGTTATTTTAGTAGTTTATTTATTAGGTTGTAGCGTAGTATAGCTTAGTGCATCACCGTGGAGGAAGGACGGTCTTTACCCATCAGTATCCCCTCGATCACAAAAGCCGTTAGGAGGTATGTCATATAAATACCCCTTCCATCCATGGAAGGGGTGGTGCTTCTCATTCAATCTAACATTTCTTTTGTTTAAACCTCTAGCAAGAACACCCTCTCTCTCTTTATCTTTCTCTCTCTAAATATGGCAAACATGTATTTTGATCATCCAAGACCACCCGAATCATCAACACAATAAAATAACGATCCTGCACTCAGAAGGGTGTATTTAGGGGTATCTTACACTAAAGGGGAGTGCAACAAAAAGGTTTCACATGAGGGTCGAAAAGTCGATGTGACTAATCGATAGACTCACAATGGTAGGCTGTTTGGGCGATAATCCTATAATATTGCCTTCTAAAATTGAAAAGTCCAAATACATCGAGCTAACTCAACATACCTCGTCTATGGTCTCGAAATGATGCAAAGGCCAAGTTCTAAAGTTTACATACACCGCACACTCACAATTTGGTGGATTTGGGGTAAAATATTGGAAACAGATAAGGCTAATCTCTCAATTAAAATGTCAAGGGTTGTATGTGCTCGGCTAAGGTCTAATCTAGTTAGGTTCAGAAAAACATGTCAAAATTTTAAAAATGGCATAATTTTTCAAAATAAACTAGAAAATGAGGGCAAAATAAAGTTCAAGAGATAATTCTACTCCCGTCCCCCACTTGAATTGTACAAAGTCCCTTTTGTACTAGGCATTAAAATAAAGGAGAAGAGAAAGGTAGAATTAGAGAGAACTTCCCCGAATTTGCTCCAAAAAAAAGAAGGCCCATGAGAAAGAACCGTGCCTTCATTTAAGCGTCATGAACAAACTTCAATCCTCAATACCGACAAGCATAATTCTAAAAAGAAAATAAAATGAAAAGAAAAACAAACCAAACTCACTTTCGTAGGAATCACGGTTGCATTTAGCTTAATGCAACAAGTTTTAAACCACTTGGTGTCCCAAGTGGACGAAAGAAGTCTCGTGAGGGTTTACAGGAACACACCCTCAAAGTTCATTTAAAACTAATAAAGGTTATCGGTTTTAAAATGAAAGAATTAAAAGAGGAGAGTTACGTCAGAATCGCAAAACCTCGTATGAGCCGTGAAGCGAATAGTTACGCTGACATAACCATCGAGATGGAATTACACCGTAATTGGTAATGCGCCAGAATTGCCGCTAAAATGTTGGTTACTGGCATCACCAGATGAGTTACTGTAACTCGCTTAGATCAAAGAATCAAACAATTAGTTCCTCGTTTACTGCAAAAATGGTTAGAAAACACAAAACCCAACAGAAAGGAAATAAAAACAAAAGAAAGAGATAATTTGGGTTGTCTCCTAAAGAGCACTTTTCTTTATTAACGAAGTCTTTAAGTTAGACTCGAGTCATGGGCTCCTATGGGGCCTTTGAACATCCCCGACTTCATCCACGTCATTAAGTTAAGCCTAACCCATCCGACATTTGTTTGCAGTGCATATATATCTTTGGTTTTAATTTTTCCGTAGCTTGCAAAAATTTCTTCTGTGGCCCAAATGGTATCAGTAAACTCAAATTTTTGGCTATAATAGGAGTGGCCTCTTAAATGGGGATGAAGCTTGCATCTTCGTTTCGCGGTATTTCATCATCCGGTCAATGAATCCGCTTTGCCTTGCAACTCGAGATAATCGAAATCATTGTCGGAATCGGGATCTTCAAGTTGGTTGAGAATTTGTTTGCATTTTCATTGTTTACTTTAGCGCAGCCTTTGGTGTCATCTTCTCGTTTTTCATTAGAGCTTCTTGTTAGGTTGATTTTAATCATACACCCTTCCTGCATTTTCTTTTTAGTCAATCAATTTTTCCGTGATTTGATTTTGATCCAATCGTCGAATCCAGATGATCATCGGCCAAGGTAGTTCGTTCTTTCGAATCATTAGTCGAAGTCCAAAGGAGTTCGTCTTCCCACTCTATCGATGCTCGCTTCCTCCATCACATTCATACTCAAAAGGGTTGCAGGAGGCCCAAACTTTTCAGCCGGTTTTAATTTGTTCGCACTAATGATTCCGTCATAGTCATCTTCGAAGGAATATCATCGAGGGCTTAATGGTTTTCACTCAAGAATGTGTTTCTATATTTGAGTTCCATTTCAACAGAGTTGAATTAATTATAGCGTCCCCGAATCTTATTGAATACCAATCAATGAATGATAGATTTCCAAAATCAACATCGTCTCCCGATTTGCGGGCATATCCAAACTTCGTTCTTCACATTACCTCCTCCGCTGCAATAATCACGAAAAAGGACGCGTTGGCCAAGTGTGAGTAATCTCATCTTCCATAATGAGTAATGGTTTTAAATGCTTAATGGGCGGGCCCTTCCACTTCGTTAATTGAGAACTTGGCTAACCTTTCTTCGTCGTTTAGTGTAGTCCATTTGTATCTATCATCTTTTATCCTTTCCTTATCAACACCACCATCGCAGGTTTTTCGAGGATCACATGAGGCCCACAAGCTCTAGCATTCTCCATCATCAATTCAATACTCACACCAATGACTCCTTCTTTTAGGGTTGTTGTCCTTGGCTTCGTGTCTTTGCTTGAATTTGGGTTACGCCAGTAATTCTAGAGTGATTACTGGCGTAACTCACTTTCACCATCAAGATCCACTCATCGAGCACTTGTTGTTGTCGAGAACATACTTACATATAGTGGAATTGCTCTTTTGTTCTTCGCTTCCTTCTTTGAACCGCCGCCAAGCTTTACAATTAGAGTTTCCAAGTTCTTAAGTGATGTTTCATAGGACGAGAGGCTTTTGTTTGTATTATCTTGGAAATTCTTAAGCCATTATTCTTGCTCCTTTTGCCTCTTGGTAGTGTCCACAAGGTACTTGTTAATAATTCCTTCTAGGTTAGCTCTTCTCTCATTATCCATAATACTTGGGGTCCTCCACAAAACCCGTTACGATTATCCCCGTAGAAAGGCCTATTCTCTCCATATTTAGCTTCCTCGATCGATTATCTTCCTTCTTGTCGACTTTAGGGGATTTTAGTCAAATGTCCTCCACCACGCTTTCGTGACCACTTGGATGGCATGATTTCTTTGATTTTCAAAGATATCTCTACCGAGATTTTCAAGTTTACTAGCTATTACGCAAATTCAAAACTTTCACCTTTGTTTCTTTTGCTTACCGAGTGCATTTTTAGAGTGGTCCGCCATTTTGAATGGCTTCAATTGCAGAGTAGGAGTCATGTTCAGGATAGGTCCTTGATAGTCCAGCATCTGTCTTGTAGTTACATTTATTCCTTTGTAGAAAATATTGACCTTCCGCGGTTATTTAGATCATTGGTAGGACACTTATAAAGAAGATCGTTGTACCGCCCCAAGCTTGATACGAGGTTCACGCCTCTTGTTTGAAATTATGGATCTCCAAAAGTTGATTAGAAATCTTCGATGGCGGGCAATATCTTTGAATAAAGTGTTTCTTTAGTAGCCCATGTATTAACCGCCTTGATGCAATTCGATCCATCTTCCGTCGCTCCAAGAAGGGTCATTGGGAATACCCTAAGCATAATAAAGACATCATGAGACACCGGAATGTTGAAAATGCTAGCGATGTATAGGACATTTTCAACGTGCTCATATGCGTCTTCGTCCCTGTTTCCCGAAAAAGGGTTAGCGCGAAGTGTTAATACAAATAAGCCGTAAAAACGTTTATTCATATTTTACGATCTTCTAATGTTTTGTCGATAACAAACGTAAAATCATATTAACGAAACAAATAAAATACGTAAATGGTTTGAACTAATAGTTTCTAACATATTCACATTTTCACATAAAACACTAAAACAAGTATAAGTGATTTTATGATATGTACAACAACTAGTGTTTACATATTTGGGTAAAATATACACATAACTAGTATGTAGTATATTGGGTAATATAAATGGGTAGAAACTTAAGTATCACAACCCATTGGGCAAATACATTGAATGTAGTTGGGTATAACCCAAAGCCCATAACCCATGGATCTTGACCCAAACCATTGCATAACATCATGCATATATCATACATGGATAATATCCATAACCCATGGATCAACCCATACCCAAGGGACTAAGTGCATTGCACTCAAAGATACATTGTATCTAGCCAAAGATCCATGGTTCAACCCATGGCCCATGACCCATAACCAAAATACCCATGGGCAAAGAGGAGCGTTCCACGGATCCCTAGCTTTGTGCTATTGGATCCCTTGTGGTAGGGATCCGGGATCGGGGAACAGTAGGATTTTTCCTCCATAAATAGTGAGCCATTTCTTCATTATTCCTCACCCCTTTCTAACACACTTTCCCCGAGTTAAAAACTCCCTACCTCAGATCCAAAGAGATCTATGTTTGTAGTTTTGTTTTTGTGTGATCTTCTAGGTTCCTCTTAAAGGCAAGATCACCACATTGAAGTCTAGGCAGCTCAAGTCCAAGAGTTGCCATGCTTCCCCATCATCAAGGCTACTGAAGTCTTCTTGTTGATAATTCTTTTCTTTCTTCTAAGAAGTGTAGTTTTGAAGACAGCACTGTGAAAGATGTCTCAGGGGTCAAGACGAAGACATTAGTGAAAGGTGTCGATCGTCCATATTATAGGCATTAGTGAAAGGTGCTTAGAAGCCAAGTTACAAGACATTAGTGAAGGTGTCTTGAAGATCTAGCCACAAGACATTAGTGAAAGGTGTCTTGAAGATCTAGCTAAAGGCATTAGTGAAAGGTGCCTTAGATGTACATTCGATATGGTGTGTTTTGATGTACAAGATAGCTTTGTACTAGATCCAAGGATGGTGATATCCTTGATGGTGTTGTAATAAGGAGTGGATCTCCTTAAGTTTAGGTGTTGTGTTGTGATGGGTAGTAGTTCCTCCATAGTAATGGAACTAGGGTGCTTGCCTAGCACTTAATAAAGGGTGGCGATGTTATGATAGGAATTATTCTCCTGGTGTGAAAGAACTTCGTGGTTAGCCTAGCACCGTATAAAGGGTAGGCGACGTTGTGTTAGGTGTGGTTCGCCTTGGTGTGAAAGAACTCGGTATTTAGCGTTGTACCGGAAAAAGGTGTAAGCGACGTTGTGAAGGCTTCTCCGCCATAAGGAGATTGGTGTAGTGTTTACGAACTCTCGAGTAGGTGACTCGGGGAGTGGAGTAGGGCAAGGAAGGTGTCCTTGTAGCTGAACCACTATAAATACTTGTGTCGTGGTGATGTGCTTCTTACTCTTTATCTTTCATTACACGTTTATATATCTATCTATCAACGTCCAACATAAACAACCAAATAGATTGACATAAGTCGATCTAAATTTTTAAAAGGAAGTTTTAAAATTGGTAAAACTATTCAACTCCCCCCTTCTAGTTTTCCACAATTGGCATCAGAGCTTCGTTACCAAGTCTTTTAAAGTATATTGTACTTTGAAAACTTGATACGATCCGTGTATGTTTGAAAACTACAAAGAAGGGAATTTCTTAAAACAAAAAGTCATGTTTTTAGAAATCTTCATTTTTTTAATTTTGGATAGTGATAGATCATTCTAACATTTTCTTTTGAGAAATCTTCATGCTAGAATTCTTCCAATGACTTTGTTCTATCCGAAGAAAAAGAAGTCAACACCCAAAGAAGAATACAAAGTGGCCACAACTTGCTTTTCCAAAATACGATTAAGTATTTTTAAAGCTCATGAAGTTTTTCGCGTCCATGGTTTCTAAAACCATACAAAGGGAATATAGCAAAGGTATGTTCTCTTAGTTACAATTAGTTGGTCAAAAACGTGCTAATTGCTTGAGGATAAAATGGTGATATATGCTTCTCTCTTATAATAAGCATAATATGAAAAGTGTTTTGTTGATTTTTTTTCTTAAAAGTTTTGTTGTTAGATATCTTGTTAATCAAGCTTGAATAAAGGTAAAAATAGGTAATCTAACTTCACTAAAAAGTCTACAAAGGTTAAACTTTTTCGTCTGGTCAAAACATACATTTTTGTATTTCTGTGTCAAATCCGCGGATCCCTCAGTTTACACTGGACGGATCCCTCAAGCAAATGATCCGTGGGATCCGTGGTACAGAAGACAGTTTTTGTCTGAATTTCAAAAATTCATAACTAATTAACCGTAAGTCGTTAGAAGTCGTGCCACCTATCTTTTTAAAGGTATTTAAGTCTACTTTCATTTAAAAATGATTTCATAAACTGATTCAAAACAAAAATTTACAGAATCATTGATTTATAATAGAAAGTCATTTTTTGGTCATAACTTTTGCACAAACTTTTGATCTAATTGGAGACGGATGTTTTCATCTTTGAATAACAATGTGTCCTCTTTTCAAATTAAGGTTTTGATCATATTTGTAAAAGAAACTAATCAAGCTTGGTATACATGTTTAACACAAAGCAATGAAAAGAACTTTCGTATGCTGTGCTAAATGATAAATTGTCTTCTTTGCATTACTTGATTATTTGCTTATCTCAAATAGCCTTTGTGCTTGTTTGATTGAATAACATATGTGGTTTCCTTACCTTGCTAATTCATTCTCTTGCTTGTCGATTTAGTAATATTCTACTAATCAATGTGCTACTTGAAGGAGTGTTTTGGGATAACATCTAGTTGTGTAAAAAATGATAGTTTTATAAGTTGAAAAATGTTTAAAACATATAACACACTAAATGGCTTTTTGATTGAGTTTGTCATGTGTGCAACATAAATGTTTTATGTGCTTATATGATTTATTGATTTCATATTTTCTTGTATCGTTTTCTAAAAACAACAAGAATGTACATCGGATCATAACCTACACTTGTGTTGATGATGTACTCTCCCGTTTTCCGTTTCATGATCGCTTTCCAAGCTTCATAGTAGGATTGACAACTTGATTATTTCATCCGATAAACTCAAGTAAATTATTTTGCAACGCAAATATAATTGGTCATATCCGAAAATCCAAACTCGAGCTTTCCAACAACATATGTTGAAGTAGCTCACACAACCATTTTTGTTCACCTTATGGACAACTTTAGATTTTTATATTTAAACATGACACTTTCGTCACCTTAGTAGTTTCCGGTATAATATTAATAAAAACGAATCAAAGTATCATCATTGTTACTCTTCGATAGGCCATTGTAGGAATATAAATTTTCCTAACTTGAGAATGAATACTGGAGAACTTTTTGCACTAGAAACTCAATTTGACCTAACGGTTGAATTGCTTCCTTGATGGAAGTTGGATATGTGGAATCACCCGTTAAAATGGTCGTGTTTAGCCGTAATTGAGCACCGCTAGTAATAGTCTCATATTCATTCTCTCACTTGAGAAATTTATACTCCTATGTTTTCCTAAAGTAAGTTTACAATGGAAATACTGTGTATTGTCTTAGGATTACTAATCAAACAAGTTGTAAAATTAATTTTTCTTTTAGTTAATCATAACCACTTGCCTCATCAAGCGATTATCTTGCTTTGATCGAGAAGAGCTACAATACTTCAAGGATGAAGTTCATTGTATGCTAATCACCATCCGTAATAACTATACTTAGTTCATTACCTTCACTTAAACCAAAAAACCTTCTAAAAAATTCACTGTCTTAAGGACGCATATACATGTGTCTCTTATTCTTCAACATACTTTGCATGCCATTGTTAATACAAATGATTTACTAATCTAGATCGAAAATATGTTTTGAGCTTCTTGAATAAGTGCTTGTTAAGTTTGATAATCCTCTATGTTATTTGTGAGCTAGATTTCATATTAATTGCTTATGTGCTATTCTTACATGCTCTCATTGCTATGTTTTACAGGTATACATATATGCTTGCTGTAAGAAATCATTAGTTTCAAAATTCGATACATAAAGCAAATTTATGCAACCATTCTGTTAAGGAAATCTGTCTCAGAACAGGACCTTGGTTATAACTAGCGGATCCTCAAATGAAGGATCCGTGGGATCCGAGTGGACAAGGTGCATTTTAGATTGCTTGCATCAATCCAACCTTTCAGTCTTTATTGGACTAGTTAAACATGATACTTTAGGATCACTTATATCTTCCTCAAGGTCAGTATGTCTCACACTCACTCATAGCTAACTTAGGATCACATTCAAGGTGCTTTTGATTTATCACTTCACCAAAACTCACCATATTTCCGCTCCAATGCAATTACAATCATTGTATTTTAAACATGTCTCTAGAACACCTCACACTAAGCCAAACATAGTGTCTTAAGGCAAATTAAGTCCTTATCAAGTTAAGTAGATCCTTCCTACTCGTACATAACTCACATGGATCACACTCTAAGACGCTTGTAGATCTACCGTTTCATTTTTAATCCATTACTCTTCCGCTCTCAAACTCACACTTCATTGTTTACTTAATCCCTCCCATTTAGTCTTAGAAATCTTTCGATTATGGCATAATTGATCATAAATCATCCTTACCTCAAAATTGATCAAAGTTGATCAAACTCTAGTTTTTCCCATCTCAAAGCTTCTAGGATATTTTCCAAAACACTATCCTAAGTCACAACCTGATCTCTAGGATCATTTAGCTTCAATTGACACTCTCATCTTTAGTGTCATCCTTGCTCATCCATTGGTACTCTTGAAAGTTCCAAATCCTTCCATAAAAGACAATCATTAGCTACATCACTCATTACCTTCAAGTACTTAAGCACCCCTTTTATTTAAGACACTTAGGAGGACTGAAACACTCAAGATGTTATAGGGCTTAGATCTTAGAAACATCATTTCCACTCTTTCATAGCTGCTGAGAGCAGGATCCCTAGGATTAGCCTAGACGGATCCCTCTGAGGAGGGAACCGTGGGATCCGGATGACAGCTTATGCCAAATCTTGCTAAAACAATCATTTCAACTCATCTTCCTAACTCAAACACTCCATCTCATCTTAAATGAGTTCCTAGATCAGTGCAAACTCTGAAGTTGACTCTTGTACATGTTAATCACCACATTCCAATGAATCCTAGTGGCTTAAGGCTTAAATGCACTTTCCAAATCTCTTGGTTTATAAACCACTTTGTTAGGACCTCCATAGTCATCACTCTCATCCTAACTTTCAGCTCTTGCAACCTCTTGAAATCATCTCATCATGAGGAAAACCCCAAGCAGTAACTTATCCACCAAAGAACCACCCATGAAAAAGGCTCGTGTTATACACGAAATCTCTTCAACCGAATCATCTTCGGTCAAGCCAACAAATAGAATCCTTCATCATCCAATCAAATCAATTCCTAAAAGGATAGTACCCACAAAACTACCTATGCCAAACACCACCATACCTCCTAGGCCAAACAATATTATCTCCACTAAACCATCACCATTGGTTCCTAGAGCTATTTCATTTACATCCCCACTATCATCACCACACCTCTACAATTTAGAGGACTTGCCTCCTAGGCCGTCTCATCTGCTTCCGCCGACAACATTCTCCTCATTAGGAGGAATAATGGTTCAAAATCAAGGTGTTGAGTCAACACTTGCTCCAGCTTCCTTTTCGACGTTTCCATCATATAATCCCATTTGGA
>OU343218.1:100677656-100755814 GCA_910596185.1 Chrysanthemum makinoi | reverse complement strand
AAATCTTAAAGCCTCACTATTGTCACACAAGTTGGAAACCATATGAATAACTTGGGAAACCACGGAACGCATCGGCGACACCAACAATGTAGTTGGCAAGGGCAACAATAACAACACCAACAACAACAAACAAATGTAATCGATGCACGATAAGGAATTTTCAAAGATGCAAACCCGCGGAGTTTGATGGTATAGGAGGTGTTTGTATGCATACTGGATGGGTAGAGAAGATGAGTCGTTGATCGACATCAGCGAATTGTGCCACACATCGTAGGGTGAAGTATGCCTGCTGTTTCATCGGGAAGGCATTGACATGGTGGAACACACGCCTACAAAGAAGCGTGAGAAGCAGCTATAGGTATGACATGGGACTAATTTAAAGCGCTATTGCAAGAAGAGTATCGCCTGACAATGAAATGCGAACCGAACATGAACGTTATCATCACTCTATGATAGGAGCCTGGTCACGCAGCCATACGTATCAATTCCATGAATTAGCCGCACTAGTTCCTCATATGGTTACCCCCGAATCCAAAGAGAATCGCGAGGTACATATATGGTCTTGTGCTCAAATCCGTGGAATCGCGGAAAACGACCGAGCCGCCACAATACAGTGCAATAATGGTGGGCAGAACCTGACGTGACGAGATGGTTAGAAATGGTACTTTGAAGAGCGTGTGACAAGAGGAAGGCGCCAGTGGGTCAAATAAGCAAATGGACGCGTGGTAGCGCATAACAAAAGGCAAGAGTTTTGTGGCAACTGGTACCTGAACAAAGAGAGTATGCGGTACACATCCCAAATGTGCTAAATGTGCTTATCATCATCCAAGACCAAGCCCCCGCTTGTGTATTAAATTGCAATCGACACGGCCATTTTATATAAGTAAAACACATGTAGCATCGGGCTAACGTGGGCAACATGAGGAATAACCAAAGGACTTGCTTTGAATGTAATGTACCAACCACTTCCTAATAATTGTCCTAAGTTGAAAGGAACGCAGAGGCAACCACAAGGTAACCAACACCTAGCTTTAGCAATTGAAGGAAACAACCCAAACCCCGTGACTCATCGTCCACCCCAAGATCGAGCATTCTATATATAGGACCGAGGCACCAAGAATGCGAATCGCACGCTTTCCCTAGACCATAAGTTTTGGCATAAACACTTTGACCATACACTTGATTTCTAAACCTTAGGGTAGAACTTTATGTATCATCGATTGAATCACGAGGACGCGGATTCCTATGACATGGAAGAATGTCACAATTCTCAAATTTTGGTCATTTCTCAAACTCTACATTCATCATACTAGTCATGCATGGGTTTTGCATTTCACATTAAACGCATAATTTCATATTAAATAAACGCTATCGCGTAATAAATTATTTTGAACATTTGATCCGTTACTTCCAAAAATTTATCACAATATATTTTTATACTCATATTAAGTTTATAAAAATATTATTATTAGTTTACCCGGTGTTTTAAATTTATTTCGTATATAAATTGTTATGTTTATATAAATTACGACGGTTTTCTTAAATTCAACCCGATAAATATTTATTCACTCAAATATTTCAAGAAATGTATTTTTATAATTTTTATGACCTAAATATATTTTATCTTGACCCGTGAAAATTTATTTTTATCTAACGCTACCTTAAATATTCAAATGGGTACACAATTTACCACAAGTCTTCAATTTACTTACAAGTAATTACACATTATACATTTAAAAAAATATATATATAATACTAAACTACACCCCCTTGTCGACACAAGGGGGATTAGTCATCACAATTCATACAAAAATATCCCAAGTATAATGTATTATATTACTAACTTAATTCATATCACTTCATTTGCAAATAAGATCAAAATATCTCTTTGTTTTCTCTCTTCCAAAACCGGCAGCCATCATAGATCAAGAAGGAAGATCACAAAAATTTTCAAGTCAAGTTTTATTCAATCTAGTTACACTCTTTGTTTAGGTTTTGAAATAAAAACCTTGGGTGATTAGGATTAACCCTTTTGTTCTCATAAACCTCATCAAGTATTCTAGTAAGCATCTCATGTCCATTTGTCATCTTACATATTTATTTCATATTCATTTCATCATATTTGAGCAAAAACATGCAAGTCATATGATGTTGTACCACTTTTTCATTGATTTTTAAGAGTTATGAATATATAAGTCATCCTATAATTATTCCTTGTTATATATTAGTTTTGGTGATGTCTAGGAAACCATGACACCCTAAGAAGGTGTATGGTAGGATTAGAATAGCTCCGGAGTTGTTTTGAATGGGTTAGAATAGGTTTGGCGTGAGAAAAACTCATTTCTAGAACGCTTTAAATAGGGTCTGTCCATATTTTTAATTCTGGGAAAATCCGACAGTGGGTATAATATTTTGGGCTAGATATTTAGAAAATACACTTTAAAACGAAAATGTGGCCGCTTGAACGGATTAAAACGGAGCTATAACGAAGAAGATATGAAATTTTCAAGTTTGACGATGAAAACTAGTAATTTCAGAAATTTCAGCATGAAAATGTCACTCCTTACGAGTCAAAAATGAGTCTTAAGCTTTATAAATTGTGTTGACTTATCAAAAATATATTAGTATACTTTGACACGAATCTAAGGACATATAAAACTTAGAAAACGCATTTGTAACGACATTAAATTACACGATAAACCAAGTTGCCGTAACTTTATTCTATTAGCAAAATTAATATATTCTCTATTAAAAATATAATACGGCAACTAAAGGACCATGTTGGCGGACGTTTTTAACAATGATGTAGAACTTTTTATAACGTGATGTCTTCTAGTAAAAGTAAGTTCGCCTAGCATATTTTCCAAAATGTTAAACCGTTTGTTGAGCGGAGTTGTAACGAATAACATATAGTCACTCAAACTTGGCCGAAAACCACCCTTAAACTATATTTTTGGACTAAAAAGTACAATACTTAACCTATATTTTTCTTTGTGATCGAGACCTCTAGGATGTAAACTTAAATGCTAAAACTTTGAGATAATGAAACAAGCTTTCCAAAACTGTTGAGTTCGTTTCTTAACACTCGGTGTGCACCATTTTGCGACTATCATAGGAGATTGTTTCAACGTAACTACTTGTAGAGTATTTTTAATACGACAGGATGTCATAAACATATTTTGACGATAAACATTATTTCCAAAACGTACAAGTGGTATGAATATCATATGAGTTTGCATGCACGACATTGTATCACGCACTCACGACAACATATCATAACTCAAGTCATGACATTCATTTTAGGTCGCGGATAGTTTCCGAGCCTCATTTTAGTGCACTTCATTTTGTTAGCATATCAATCATACCAGGTGAGTTCATACCCCGCTTTTACTCATTTAAATTCTTACAAACTATTTGGGGGAGATACATGCTTAAATACTTGTTTTACTCTTGCTAATACTCAAACCATTTATACAATTGTGTTACACTATACTTCTTATACTCTTTGGAGATTATGTGTGGTTTATTGCGATATGTGCCTTAATGTGCTAAACTTATTTTCAATTATGCATCAACATACATACATTAGCAACTCGGTTACCTGCGGGAGCCGCGAGAGGTATTGATAGTACTATTGGTCGACGCCCCCACCTTGGGTCCTTGATGACGTAACCTGGGGTGAATATAATATGTTATTCAATGAAACATAACAAACAATTTAGACTTGTCAAGAGGTTCGGGCTATTGATTCTTTGCATTTAGTACATATATATATCGATGCACATGTCCTACTTACAAACAAGCTTGACAATTCCATATTTTGGCAATGGATTGTAAACACACAGGTTGCAAGTTTTGTATGGGCGGAACTTGGAACTGAGTGGATTTACAATGCCTTTGCTGCATCAACATTCTTTATAGACTTTTTCAAATCATTTTCAACAAACTTATGAACTCACCAACCTTTGTGTTGACACTTTTAGCATGTTTATCTCAGGTTGTAAGGCGATAGCATTTCATGGAGCTTTTGGGTCTCATGGCATACATTGTAGTCTAGTGTTTTTTTATCTATTACCATTCGACATGTTTTATAAACCATTATGTATTATCAAACTTTGGGATCTCATGTGTTGTAAACTTTAACTTATTTAATCGAATGGTAAACTCTTTAAAACGTCTCATTATAGAAGTCGTTTTCTTTATCCATACTTTGTGCTATGACGTCATACCCCAATGACACTATCGTTCCGCTGCAATATTTTAGGGGTGTGACAGACGTACGGCAGTCGCGGGTGGGTGGCCGTAATAATAGTCGCGGTGGTAAGCTAGGGTTTTAGAGAGAGAAGGGGAGAGAGAGAAAGTATTAGTATGTGTGTTTTAGAGATAGAAATAAAGGGTGGAAGTGAGGGAGGGAGGTCCCTTTTATACTTGGACACTAGGGACTCAAAAATAAATAAATATGGAGGGGGGGTGGCCGGCCATGGGTGTTTTTGGGGGGTCGGGGTTGTAATTTTTCGTAACTATCCCGTTTACCCATTCCCGAGCTCACATATTGTCCCCCGAGTGTCCCTCAACATTTATTCAACTTTCTAACATCGTTATTTACGTTTTTCCACGAGTTTTGACAATTTATTTGTCAATTTTCGAAGTTACGAAAAGTTACAATATTTATCGTTTTAGGCTTTTCTAGTGCCGAATCGAATAGTGCCTACCAAATAGAGTTAAAACTCATACGATAACTCATTTAATAATGAAATAAACCTTAAAAACCAATAGACGATTTAAAATCAAGTCATGGTTTATAAAAATAGTGATAAAGGCAAAACTCAGTTTAGTTTAACGTAATGCGGTTACCTAAAATAGACTCCCTAAATTGTCGGTTGTCACACACTCAACCATCAATAAAGCATTATCATCACATACACTTGAATTCGAATACTAAATACTTGACATACCCACTCAGGTCGCGGGTCGGAGCCATTTATTCACAATACTTAATTTATTTTCCATCCGCATCACTACGGTAACACTGAGGTGAGTTCATAGTCCCACTTTTACTTGTTTTTCAAACTCGTGGGAGATACATGCTACAAATTCAACACAAGTATTTTTCTATGCTATACCTACATCTGATTGATATTGCTTAAGTTACTTACACCTGCCATCGAAAGTCCTCATATCATGAACCATTAATCACTTTACAAGTGAACGCGAATATAGTGAATAGATCTATTAGAAGTTGACGCCCATTTGTGTTAGCGGTCAGTAACCAAATGCACTTTATTTGAGGACAAACAAGAGAATTGGAAAACTCCATACACGAGGGCGCGGTTGCTCCCATCATCATTATGATGCTTGTAACCATGTCATTAAGACAATTACACTAACCGGTTAAGGTTTATGCTCATGAGACTTAAGGCAATATGTTGTGCTACGATACTCTGAATTTTACTACTTTTTCAACTTGTGTTCAACTGATTATTATTAAAAACACTATGGATTCACTCAACCTTTGTGTTTCTTTTTAGCATGTTTTATCTCGGTAACTGATAATCGCTGGCACGGAGTGGCTATGGACTTTCTTTTAAATGGCGTCCATTTTGTTATCATTCATAAAATAATGTGTATTTCAATAATTACTATTGGGACCTCTTTTTATATAAACTCTGAATTAAATAAATGAATGATAACTATTTTATTTAAAAACGTCTCTTTTCGAGTCGTTTTCTATTATTTCGATTGTGATCCATGAAGTAATACCCCAACTCTTATTCCGCTTCGTATAACGAAATTTGGGGGTGTTACAGATTGGTATCTGAGCTGTAGTTATAGAGAACAAAATGCAAAATATAACTCTTTTTCACAATAAAAGTCCTCCGTGCCACTACCAAAATGTTTCTTATGCATATACATGCTGATTACTTACTTATATATGGTGAAATATCTACAATTACCGGGTTTTTACATAATTATGTCTTCCCCTATCAGTCATATTATTATCTTATCGGATATTGAGTCCGATGACACTATTCCTTCCACGGATATGCCAGTTCATTCACCAGCACCCAGACGAACTACGAAAAATATGGAGTCTGATCCTTCAAAAAAGTTATCTGAGGACTTCGCAGAAGTACCTGATGTAGACCCAGCACCTAGGCACACTATGGAGGCAGAATACGTCATGGTAGTACCTGATATAGCTCCATTTCCTGACGATCCATGTGTGCTAGCTAGGAGGGAATATCCTACTTTTGCAGATGCATAGCCATCGGAGATAGACTCTTCCTTACCACCCGAGTCACCATCACCTTCGCCAGTGAAAAGTAGGAAGTTTCGGGCCTTACAGCCTTATGAGCCCGAACACTTTATGAAATCCTATAGTCATCACCCTAATGGCCCAATCAGGATACCAACACCACTAGTCCTACCCTCACCACCAAGCACACCACCGGCTCACCCCCGGAAAACCCGTGAGACAACACGGAAAAGGACACTTCCCGTGCAGTCACCACCACCACACCCACATCCATGCATATTACCCACACTGCCAAATAAAGAATCTACGCCGCCCCCACCCACAGCTACAAATTTTGGTCCCCCATCTCAGCCATTAGATTAGGTCCTTATCTATCAGCTTTTGTACGATGTCTTAGCCACGGGATATATGGCATAAATGTGATGCTTGTATTTATTCTGTTATATGAAAAAATTTGCAAGTTATTTATGGCTATATGTGGTTGTGATAATTATGTTGTGTTATGATATCGATTAATGTAAACGAGAGTAAATCATTTTACATGTGTGATAGTATTCGGACATGATATGATCTTATGATTCTCATAGTACTATGATTTCAACGCTATTCTAAACGCATATTTTCTTGTGGTATTAATAGAAATATGCCTCGAACAAGAAGATCAACTGAAACTCCAGCTCCTGCCATGTCCCAAGCTGCTATCCAAAAACTAGTAGCAGACAGTTCTGGAAGCACTAGCAAGCCTAACGGAGAAAGCGAGGCAGGTATAGCTCGCAAGTGCACTTACAAAGATTTCATGAACTGTAAGCCAACCTTTTTCAAACGAACGAGGAGTAATCGAAGGCTCGCCGTTTGAGCGAACAGAGATATGATTCATGAGAAGCGTTTTTCTCAAGACTGCAAGGTCACTTTTGCTACGGGGACTCTATTGGATGATGCCTTATCTTGGTGGAATGTTTCAAACTATGGGTATTGAAGCAGCTTACAACTCACCTGGGCTGACTTCAAGAAGAAGATGCTAAAGAAATATTGTCCCCGCACTGAGATTAAGAAGTTGGAAGATGAGTTTCACCAGCTGGTGGTGAAAGGAACTGATCTCAATACCTACAACTAGAGGTTTCAGGAACTGGCAATGTTATGCCTAACTGTAGTGCCAGATCTTGAGAAAACATTGGAGAACTATACTGAAGGCTTACCCCGCAGTATCGAGGGAAATGTCACCTCATAAAAACCACGGTCGCTGGAGGAAGCAATTTCTATTGCTAAGAAGTTAATGGATCGTGAAGTCAAGCGTGGTTCCACCCAAGAGGGTATTGATAACAAGAGGAAGCTTCATGACAAAAGGACCACCCACCATCAAAAAAACTACCCCAACAATAACAGCTACTACTACAACAACAACAACCGAAACAACAGCCACAATTACCAACAAAATCAAAACAACCATCATCAACAACAAAACCGAAGGCAGGAAACTACGAGAACTTATAAAGCTGCAACCGCTGGAGACAATAGTTATGATGGAACTTTGCCCCTATGCGGAAAATAGAAATTGCTTCCTCCAGCGACCGTAGTTATAAAGCTGCAACCGAAGGCAACAAAACCATGATGCATCACAATGGGCCTTGTTTTGCTAGATGCGGAAAATGTCAAAAATAGGCCATGAAACTGCAGAATGCAAGGCCACTGGTGCTAACTTGCAACTGATGTCCAAAGAAGAATTTTGTCTACAATAACCCGGCTCGTGCAAGAGCTTATGTTCTAGGAGATGGGAACATTCAACACAACTCGGATGAAGTCACGGGTACGTTTCCTCTCAATCAACATCTAGCTAATGTATTGTTTGACATCGGAGCTGATAAAAGCTTAATATCTGTTACTTTTTCTTCCTTACTTAAACTCACCCCGACTTCCTTAGACTATTACCATTCCCTAAGTTTCTTCCACGTATCCTAGAATCTAATCTACAAACTTTATTCCAAGCTATTCCGTTATCACCCCGTAAAATTGATAATCTATCATTCTACCAACTATTTACTATCGTTATGCGAACCAATCTTTCTTGTTACCTTAAAAAGTTGTTTAGGCTACCATTTTATAAAAGCAAAACGTTGAACACCATCTAAAACTTTCAAGAAATTTAATAGTACTTTGACTGAATCAAGCATCACATCATTTTTCCTCAATTATACATAGCCTGATCACCTATGTCTAATTCAGGAATAATCCTGTCATGAAGGAAACCGTCATCCTCACATATTTCCTAAAACAATCGTCATTCAAAAGCAAAACTTTGTAACCAGATAACTATTCATACACATCCTTGTAATCAACGCTCCATGGATATCCACACTTTTTCCCACATTGCAACCAACACAGACTGAATCTCGAGACGAGATTCCATTTAAGGGGGTGAGACTGTAAAAACTGGTAATTTCACCTTGCTTTTTATCACGAATACTTATCCATTTTCTACGTTTAATGTGTTTTTTACAATATCAACTTATTTGACTACGACATGTGTCGTAACTAACATTTTCAATGAACGTGCTTACACACGGACCAACGCGACGACCTTATGTTTATTTCACATGTACATACTTATATGTCAAGTACCAATGTTTTACCAACTTTCATTTACCATTTTACGTTAATCCGTTAACGTACGATTATTAAGCATACAAGCTGAATTTTGTTATCTAATAAAGTTTCCATGAAATCCTAGAATTGCTATAAATACGATTTTGGGTAACTAAACCATAAACCTTCAAGTGCAACACCCCAAAGCTAAAGTACAAACTTTTAAAGCACAAAACCCTAATATTACGATATCTCCCGGTATAAACCCTAAACTACCAAAACCATGATCTTATGTGGACGAATCACAAACCCTAATTAATAGGGTCATACTTTCTACAAAAATACAAAAGTAAAAGTTTTCCATGCCGAGGTACAAGTCATTAAAGCATAAAATGCTAATAATTATATAAAGCTCATTATAAACCTCAGTGTGTACTCACCATAAAGCACATATTACGAGTCTTTTATGCACAATGCTTTAAAAATATATTTCTTATACTTAATAACGCTATGTACAAGTCCTTAAACCTAATGTACAAGTGCCTAATGCATAAAACCTAAAACTATACTTTTACTTATTTTAAACTTAACTAAATTAACCTAAACTTTTATGAAATTAACCAAAGGCTTAACACTTCATTTTGTATATTCCTAGAACCCTAGTACAACCCTAACTAGCCTAAGGTACAACCTTTCTAAGCACAAAATGAATTTCTTTTACTTATACCCCAAATCGATTTTTATTATTATTTTTTCTTAAAACTAAAACCTAGAATAATTAAAACTTAAACCTAATTTAACTGGAAATCCTAACTAGGTTTCTTACACTCCTAAACCCTATGTACAACACACTATAGCTATGGTACCACCCTTCAATTCCCATTCGTTCCATATGTAACTACCTAGTTCAATCCTAACCAAAAACCAACCAAACCATCCTCAAGTTAATACATGGTAAGTTATTAACCATAAAAACTTACTAGGCCTAAATTCACCCCACCTCATCATGTTCCTTCAAACTTTCACCATGGTCAAATGTTGTGGGTAAAATCCTTGGCCAAGAACACCACCACCTCACGCCACCCTAATCACAATTACATGCACCACACAACCTTCAATACTTCACCTCACCATGGTCCTTACCACCTCAACACACCTTACAAGTGTCCATATGCATTTATGAAACCATAAGCACTTCCCTCCTATAAATAGCAACCAACACCCCACTCTTGCACTCACCATTCACTAAAACAGCTCACACTCATATACTCATTGACCTAAGGGTTCTAGTAGTAGCCAAGAAAGGATTTAGGAAGACCTAGGAGGAGGGAAAGTAGCTTGGGGCTCTTTAGGAGCCACCTAGGCATTTTTCTGTTATAAGCAAACTCACAAGCTTGTAAGTGTTCCAACTCTCTTCTTTAATCATTTTACACATCTAATAACACCCATTTATGGTAGTGAACTGATATCATGTAAAACCAAGGCCAAAACATTGTTTTTGTTTTCTTTTTGCTTTTGTCGAGCAAGACCAAACACAACCTTGTTATTGCAACTTTGCTAAACCTTAAGGCACTAATAGAGACTCTTAAACAAGTTAAATATATAGTTGATGAGTCCAAGGTATGTTTCATAGCATGCATCAAAGTTAAAACCCATTTTTGTTTCTGACCTGGTCGCTAAAACAGGCCTAAACCCCTCACTTTCGCGCTATTTTTGAACTAGTAAATGGGGACTTTAAGCCTGGCCATTAAGCCATCTTAACAAGTTCCTAGGGCACTACAAAACGCCCCCTAACCTGGTTAAAAATCCTTTGTATCACGCTTTGGTTCTGCCTTACTTTATGGTCACATGTCCCAAAAACCAAACGCACCCTTGTATAACAGGTTTTGAGAAAATTTGTGATTTGTATTAAATTTGACCTTGAGATACTCTAGAAACATTAAAAATAAGTTAAACGTCATTTCACAAGGTTGCATGCAACAGTTATAAAATTTTAAAGCTTGAAAATGAATTTTTCAATTTGTTG
This sequence comes from Chrysanthemum makinoi, assembly GCA_910596185.1. Classification (NCBI taxonomy): domain Eukaryota; kingdom Viridiplantae; phylum Streptophyta; class Magnoliopsida; order Asterales; family Asteraceae; genus Chrysanthemum; species Chrysanthemum makinoi. Next base: position 100,744,952 of record OU343218.1, on the reverse strand, counting down.
AAAATAGCCTAAGTGCCCCTTTTCAATAATTAATTCCTCACTAATCAAAGGGTTGTAAAATATAAGAGTTATACCGTTTTGAAGAGCTCGCTGCAAAGATTTTAAAACCCCAAGAACGTCCTTAAAAACCCTTATGGTCTCTTTTATAATCAATCAAGAAGAAGGTGTCTCGTAAATATTTTCACGAATGACCCTTGCGTGCACTTTTCAAAATCTAAGTCTTATGAGCTATAGGATAATAGAGAATGATTAAAATGAGTTAATTAACATATTACGAAATATAATATTTTTGGAAATATATCATAACAATTCGGGTTTCGATAAAACTTATAAACGATCAACCGAGCCATAAAAATAAAGTATGATAAGTATTACTAAATTTAGAAGAGACTTCATGTTCACTCAACCATCGATAAAGCATTATCATTACGTACACTTGAATTCGAATAATAAAGACTTGACATACCAACTCAGGTCGCGGGTCGGAGCCATTTACTCACAATACTTAATTTATTTTCCATCCGGTAACACCGATGTGAGTTCATAGTCCAACTTTTTATTTGTTTTTCAAATTCGTGGGGAGATACATGCTACAAATTCGAACACAAGTATTTTTCTATGCTACACCTACACACTGATTGCTATTGCTTAAGTTACTTACACCTGCCACTGAAAGTCCCTCATATCATGAACTATTAATCACTTTACAAGTAAACGCGAATATAGTGAATAGATCTATTGAAGTTGACGCTCATTTGTGTTAGCCGGTCATGTAACCAAATGCGCTTTATTTGAGGACAATCAAGAGAATTGGCAAACTCCTTACACGAGGGCACGGTTGCTCCCATCATCATTATGATGCTTGTAACCATGCCATTATGACAATTACACTACACCGGTTAAGGTTTGCGTTCATTGGACTTAAGGCAATATGTTGTGCTATGATACTACGAATTTTACTACTTTTTCAACTTGTGTTCAACTGATTATTATTACAAACACTATGGATTCACTCAACCTTTGTGTTGACTTTTTAGCACGTTTTATCTTAAGTAACTGATGCACTGCTCGGCACGGAGTGGCTATGGACTTTCTTTCAAATGGCGTCCATTTTGTTATCATTCAAAAAATAATGTGTATTTCAAGAATTACTATTGGGACCTCTTTATATGTAAACTCTGAATTAAATATATGAATGATAACTATTTTATTTAAAAACATTTCTTTTCGAGTCGTTTTCTATTATTACGATAGTGATCCATGAAGTAATACCCCAACTCTTATTCTGCTAGGTATAACGAAATTTGGGGGAGTTACAATTGTTCATATTGTTGAACAAACAAATCTATTTTATTGTTTTTAACTTGTTGATTTCCTGATGAGTTACAACTAAAGAATTCCAAATTTCTTTAGAGGTTTTAAGCATAGAAATTCTTTCGAAATCCTTTTTGGGTAAAGCATTGCATAAAACCATTTTAGCTTCACTATTTTTGGAAAGATTTTTTTTTTGATCATCGGTGAGTTGATCATGAGGTGTATTTACAAAATTTTCGGTTTTTATCATCTTTTGTAGTAGCTTCAAAATCACCTTCAACAATGATGTACCAAAGATCAATATCTTTTGACTTCACATACGTTTCGAATCTATTTTTCCAATATATAAAACCATTAGTTTCAAGTAGTGGAGGTCGTTGCATGGATTGCCCTTCCTTGTAATTTTCAGAACCCATAGTGATCGAAAAGTTTTTAAAACACGGTTTACTTTAAAACTTTTGTAAACCTATCTCTTGATGCCAATTGTGGAAAACTAGAAGGCGGTTGAATAGTTTTTCCGATTTTAACTTAGTTTTAAAAACATTAGATTCGATGTTATGTGAAATCGTATGGACGGATTGAAAGTATAGATCTATAAGTAATGCAAATAAGGAAAGCAAGTAAAGTAAAGGATAGAAATGGCACAACCGATTTATAGTGGTTCGGCTACAAGGACACCTTCCTTGCCCAACTCCACTCCCCGAGTCACCTACTCGAGAGTTCAAGCACTATATCAACAAACTCCTTCAACTTGGCGGAGAAGCCTTCACAACGTCGCTTACACTTTTTTCCGGTACAAAGCTAAATACCGAGTCCTTAACACAGAGGACCAAACCAACACTACTATAACACAACAAATATGTGAAATATGAAATACAAGATCTTTTGCTACAGAAATCTTGTGGAGGAACAAATCAATCAAGGACCCCTTGCTTGGATGACTTGTAGAAGCTCGTGATCTCGTCTTAGAGAAGGACCTATATGAGAATCACAACAAAAGAAAGAATTACTACTATCTAGATCAAGAGATCTGAGATTAGAAGAATAAAAGAACATATGAAAGAGTTTGTAAGAAGAGAGGTAAGTTACAATTAGGAAATGGCTATCTATTTATAGGCAAAAACTTCCTACTGCCGCACGCATCCGACGGATCCCTTGCACAAGGGATCCGTCCAGTGTAAACTGAGGGATCCGTGAGACGCTCCTCATTATCCATGGGTTACGGGTCATGGGTCATGCATCTAGGTTATGGGTTATGGGTCATGTGTTTTGTACCATGGGTATCCAAGTAGATACAATGTATCTAGAAGATGCAATGCATCTAGTAAATGAGTTATGGGTTAGCTCCATGGGTTATGGATATGCTCCATGGGTATGGGTCATGGGTTATGGTTTTTACCCATCCTAATAAACTATTACAAAAAATGAATCATTACAACAATTTATATTAAATGTGTATATATGTAGATGCTTTAAAAAAATAACATGTATCCTTATAATTCTACTTATGATAACTTTATAATTGTTATCAACAAAACACAAAGAGATCGCTAAATATTAATAAACGTTTTTACGATTTATTTGTATTAACAAAGTAAGTCACAAGATCGCATATAATTCCATGTTAAATAACAATTTATTCATGAATTTATCACGTAACAAATATATAGTTCTATGTTTCGATATCGATAACATAACAATTTTAATAAACCCTAAAAATTTTAAAAGAAGTCGACTAAAAAATTTTTAAGAATCGACCTTAAAAAAAATTAGGGGTTGACAATTAAAGTTAGGGTTTACATAATAACCAAAACCCTAGAACAATCATATCAAATAACATACAATATTCGTTTTTTACGTGCTTAGTAATTAATTACTCATTAAACAAGACTCGTGATGCCACTGTTGGAATTATTTGAGATGACAATCATATATAAAACACATAATTAACTTAACGTCCATTATATATTTCGTGTAAATAATAAATAAATATAACATTTTGTATTTAATTATTAACTTTAATTCTCATATGCAAAGTGTGCAATCTGGTGGTCTCGAGTTCTATCCTAACTCACGACTACTAATTTATATCCATAAAACCAACAAATATATCATACAAATCTGTAAATATCGAGATTATTATTATTGAGTATTGATTACTGTGAAGCTTTAGGTACTAAAATGCTAAGAAACACACTTTTTAAAATGCAAACTTCTAATTGTTAATAATACCGATTGGGATCAGAACTCGAATGAGGAACGAGTGCTCGAGAAGCCTCTTTATTATTGTTATGTAACCAAAAAGCGCCATAAGCCTCAGCAAAGTTTGGTTTTTCTTTTGATGGCATTCTTCTTCCTGATAGATTAATTAATCTTAATCTCCTATTTTCCCGCAGTTTTGTTGACAAATTTTAGGTATGTGAATATTTTAGTATTTATAGAACCATGGATGGTCTATTAGTCACTAGGCCCAAAGGCCAATAGCCTTTCGGGCTTTTAGCTTGTTTTACTTCACCATTATTGTTATAGGCAGATGTGGCAATTTAGTTCGGGTTTGAGTTTATGGTTTGACGGGTCACGTAACCATAACCCAAACATGAAATGTTTAACTTATCAGGTTAGATGTGTCAATTTTAACACATTTACAACTAGGAAACAAACATATTTCATTCGTTTATCTAAATCATTTGGCATAATATGCAAGTAAAAAAATTGAAGGGGTTAGCACACCGACTTATTTAACCTACCTATTTAAACAAGTTATCATGTTACACGGGTTAAAAAGTTCAAATTGGTTGGTGGGTTATCCCATTTAATCCATCGCCAACCCGAACATGACCTGTATAATAAACAAGCTAAACTGGGCGAGCCAAATATGACCCACAAAATTGTTAGGAACCAACCCTGGTAGTAGGTTTCGTATGCTATGGAAAGCCTTCTTTAAGTCATGTAAGGTTAATAAACCCTTAAAAGCATCACCATTGTGGATGCTCTTATTTTGGTCCGACTTGATTGCAATGTACTACCTTGTAATCCTTTCCCACCCGAGGTTTTAGACTTTTAGTACCGAAATACCAAGTGTAGATATAGATGAGATTGCATAAATACCTTCTAATTTTACTTATACGGAAGGAATAGATAGAATTACATGTCTACAATTTACAATTGGAGCGTGTCACATTTAGTGAAAAATATTAATTTCACCCGACACTTGGGAAAAGATTCTTTGAAAGACAAGGAACAACTAATTAGAGCTATCAAACTGCATGTCACTAAGTCAAAACATGGTAAGGTGGTTAAAACATGTCTAAGTATTTGAAAATAAGATGCAAGCTTTGTTGTTGTAGATAGCAAGTCCACGCTTCTTGTTAAACTCAAGCGGAGTGGCTGAGTCTTGAAATCTCAAAATATTCATTTGTTACTATATCAAATATGCATGAACCTGTAGCCGCATAAGAGTAGAGAGTAGGAGCTAGACCGGCCCCTACCCATCTCGAGTTGCAAATTCAAAAGCGATAAGATTACACTTCCTGTCTCATAATTTGATCAGATTAGTTAAAATATATATTGACAAAATTAAAAAGTAGAAAAAAACAATGGCTAATACCTTTTAAAACATCACATAGTGGCAAAAATAGTTTTTACGAACCATTACCTGGTTAAAACTTCGGCAATCATACTCCATGCCCATATGCTAGATTAGCTATTTAAAACCAATACTCTTATAAAACCAAAATACAAAATTCTAAAAGTGAATGCACTGCCATAAAAAAAACATATATTTCTATAATCTCTTGCAACATTTATAAGATATCAGTCTTGTCCATAGTCAGATAATTCGCTATAGTAGCCACGAATTGCGATCCAGTTCGTTCGATCCAAAACATGGTACGAAATCGATCCGGATCGACCGGGATCGCGAATTGGATCGATGAAGATAGCGTTCCAGAATTTAATTGATTTATGAATCGGGACAGAGCAATTCGCGTTCCAATAATTTTTCCGATTCGCGTTCCAATAATTTTTCCTTATGAGTTGTCAAGATTTCAATGTGAAAATTTGTATGAAGATGTTGCAGATAAACGGAAAGGAAAGAGACAGGCTCGACCAAGTTTAAAATCTAGTTTTTTTCATATTTTTATTGTGTTTTGGATCTTAATTATGCTTTTTTAAGTTATGTTTCTGATAAAACTATTTTAGTATGCTTCTTTGTTATTAATTATTGGCTACATGGGTATATGGTACCGAAGCAATCCCAAATGAACCTACCCCCCATCTAACCGAGTTATAGGTTCCTAGCGAACTACGATCCCGTACCGGAGCGATCCCCGTTCCATGTGACTATGGTCTTGTCTTGTTTCTTCTCTCACGAGTGGAGTATCCTTATTGTGTGTTCAGAGTTTCATAAAGACCTTTGTAAACTCCATCATTTATCCCTTACATTGCTTGCTTGTTTATTCAGTAGCATTTGCTTTTCCAGCCACGATGTGATCACCCACTAGATGAGGGATCTCAAAAACATGACGTCGATGTTGATGCACATTTGTGCATCAGATATTTATTGTGGAGTATGCATCTGCCCTCATTTTTTTTTTCTATGGCGATCGACTGAGTCACAGGTCACAAAGTTCCAAAAAACAAGAATGTGTATGAAACTATTGCATTCAATATATCGATATATAAATTACTTCAATGTTACATACCTATTGTCGATAAGCTTCCAAATTTATCGTTCCAATCTTCATATGCTCCAAGTTCATCCAAAGAAACAGAAGATCTCACCACCTGTAGTGACTTCTCAAAGTCCTGCGAATATTGAGAGCAAAAGTTACTATTTTACAAGAATTAGCAAATTCTTTGATGTTTCTACAGTGATGCAAGTTTAGTAGTTTACATGTGTATAAAGCCACATAATTCCTAAGGGTATTATGTGAATCTTAGAGTAAAGCAACTCTTGACATGTTCCAGTCAAAGTTAGTACCATTAGTTACAGAATTGATGGATAATAAACTATCACAAACATTTAACAGTATGTGACATTCATCATGTAGTTTACAGGAGTCAAGATTGTTTTTAAGACTGATCATTTTCTCCTCAGATTAAGGTGGATTTTTGCTGATATACCTGTAGAGAAACTGGTCTCATATCCTCCTTGTTTAGTGATTTCCATGCCTTGTTTCAAAGCCTCTCTAACTGGACCCATGGAAGCATCCTTGACTAAGTTCTTCATGTTAGATCCTGAATAGCCTAAAACAATTTAAATTAGAAGTAATGTGACCCATATTGATGAAATGAAAAACACTCATAAATGAACCACAAAAATTAAGAAGAAACAAAGAATTTAAGTTACCTTCGGTTGATTCGCATATGCTATCAAGATCCTCCTTTGAGAGTTTGAAAAGCCCATCCTTCTCCAAAAGATTTTTTACTATCCTGGCTCTCGCTTCTTTACCCCCAGGAAGATTATTAGCATCATATTAGTAGTAGTAGCAGCATAAGGTATTGTACAACTAGATAATATATGTGGCCAAATGGGCTTATTGGTTAACGGTTCAAACATGTGAGGTGTTTTAAACTGTTACTTTTTCGTGTTCTTATTCAAATTCCTAATGACCAAAATGTTAATTGCAAGCCTGAAAATTAATGTATTTCTAAAATAATAAAATGTAGAATCCAAAGCATTAACTAATTACAACACCCATGGGTCAAGCCTCAAAAGAATTAAAATGTGTACAACCTCTCCTAAATGTTTAATTTCAAAACAAAGATTGATATTTGAATTATATAGTTTGTGTAATCATTTATACGACTAAAAAATTGACTACAAAGGGTGAATGGTCAAGTAAAACCCCATCCAACCGACGTGAAAGCTCTTACCTTTTTCAGTTCTAGATCATTTGGGTATGTTTTTTAGTTATTTAAAAAATAAAAAATAAATACAACAACAACAACAACAACAACAACAACAACAACAACCAAAATTATTAACAAAAAGACCAAAAAAGGGCTTGTTAGAGAGATTTGAGATGCACCTGAGGAAGGGAGTGGAATATAAAATCGCTTTGGTTAGACGCCTCCTAGCTGCCTCATCTAGGTCCTTTGGTCTATTTGTGGCTCCTTCCAGATATATGAGGAAGTGAACAATGGTAAGTCAAGTGAAAGCACATAAAACTTAAGAAAAAATGGGTTTTTTCCTACTTTAGATTTGTAAATATATGGTCACAGGAAAATGTGTTTCAAAAACATAAAGCATCACTAAGTAACTTGGTTGACATTTTGTATGAAAAATTTCTAGCATGTGGAATGCAATATTTATATAATCGATAATATCCTTTCATCCACAAGTAACTTGGACAGCAAGGATTCTATTTCATCCACAAAAATTACAGCCGGTTGACGGCAACTAGCAACTCCAAAAAGGGCCCTCACTAGCTTTTCAGCGTCTCCCCACTATAATCACCATTTGACCTCTTTACTTGAGTATATCCATATATAAGTATATAACAGAATATTCAGCAGCAGTGACGGTCCTAGAAAAAATGAACAGGTTAGGTTATAATTTTTGTTATTCAATACGTACCCATCTTCCTGTTAGTGAACTCGCATATACGTAGAAAAATGTTGCTTTAGCCTCTCCAGAAATAGCTTTACCAATCATTGTTTTACCAGTCCCCTAAACCAATAAAAAAAATACAGACAAACTAAATGAGTGACATACTAATTTTGTAATGCATTTCCTTTGTTTTATGCATTGATAATAAACTTGGGAACACTATCACCCATTTAACATGTTCAAACCATTTCACATGTTTCTTTAAAATCTAATTTCTTTCATATCATGTGTATGACCTTTTTAGCGATATAACATAACCTGACATAGACTAATGTGCAATACACTTACTGGGGGGGTTGGGGGGGGGGGGCAAATAGAAGAAGTCCCCGTCTTGGAGAACGGAAACCTTGAAAAATATCAGGTAGTACCAAAGGCCATATACCCATCTCAGTAACACATTCTTTCACTTGCTGCAACCCATCTGTACGTAAGCGGATAACATATTAAACTGTCATTAGATAATAAAAATTGAGAAGCATTATCACCCGGCTCGCTAGTAAGGTAGTACCGATATCATCTCAGCGAACATTGGGATCACGGTCCATTATCTCATTACTCATCTGCTCAATTAGGTTGGGGGTAAATCCCGCAACCTCTGTGGATGTTGACCATCAGGACCACGAAGCTTATCCAGACTGTAATTCATTTATCATATACATTAACCAAAAATTCAGAAAACTAAGTTGATATTTGATATCTGATATTTTCTATCTAATCAATGAACAGTACTGAACATACCATTTCTTCGTGTCATTAGATGGAATTATACCTGACGCTGCAAGTGAGTTTAGTCCAGCTAACTGCACAGCAAATAAAGTAGATTAACATGCTGAGAAATAATAATCAATTTTCTAGAACTCGAACAAGAATATAAATACCATGTTTTTTCTATCAGTAGACAAACCGCTAGCTTTATTATTTGATGTAGGGAGTGGAGACGGAGGAGTAACAATAGATGATCTGCTGCCATTGATATTTGTTGACGAACCAAGGTTGTGGCCACACAAAAAATCCTTTGAAATACTTCCTCCATAGTTGAAATAATTATTATTATAGTTATTCATACTATTATTATTAAACTTATTCATACTATTAGTATTCCCTAATATGGTTCCATACAAAGTTGATAATTCTGCACGTATCTTGGCATTGATATGATCTCTCTGGTTTCCAGATTCCTCCTCCTAAGTCATAAAGTGTTGTCATTAGTCATGCAAAGTTTACAGAAAATATTGTGCATGCTATATATTGCAATCTAACAAGAATATGCATCCCTACCATATATCAAAGTGACTGCACTATAAAAGGTTTACAGAAGTTTAAAAGTTTGCTAAAAGACAAAAAAAAGGCCACAATACCGGACAATTAGGCAACCATCATGGTGTACCTTATAGCTGTTTTTTTTTTGAGTGTTCAAATTTGTATTTTCTTTAATGCTTCACTGTTGATACGCTCATTATTGGGGAGAAAGGACCCTGGAGTTGTACTGGATTGCTCAATAGCTTGACTGCGGTAAAAGAAACTATGGATCATCATCAACAAGTTAAAAACTTTGATTAACCATATAATGAGTAAAAACTGAATCACTTCAATTAGGATTTTGGTCTAATGTAAATTTACAAACCTTGTATTCTTTGGGCATAAATATGAACCGACATAGTTACAAAAAAGTTAGAAATGTTCCAAATTCCATGATCTGTATTTTGAACAGTAATGTTCACCGATCCAGGAAGATCCAGGCCCAACAACAGCCTGATGGGCATGATTCTCACTCTTGGTGTGTCATTCGCCTCTAATATGAATAATACAAGGCTACAGCCACGAAAACTATATTGCAAAACTTAATCATCCTATCTATACTACCTTATAATGTATTTAGGACTTTCTATAAGAGGAAGACATAAAAAATAAACCTACACACTTACCATAAAAGGAAATCCCGCATTTCAAAATAAGTCAGACTACAAAAACTGTTATTAATTTTGCTATTAATTCAATACATAGCTTTAAAATTCAGCTATCTTTCTGGAAATTAAATGCACAACATTGTAACTGTCACACCCCCAAAATACCTGTTTTGCAGCGGAATGAAATAACTGGGGCGTGACTGCCATAGCATTACGGTTACAGTTATATTGAACGACCTAAAGTGTCCTTTTGAAAACACATCGTTTGATATAATAAAACATTCAGAGTTTACAAAAAGTAGGTCCCAAAAGGTAGTCAACATTTGCGGAAATAAGTTTGTTACAATCCAAACGATGTTTTAAAGTGCATAAAACCCATGTGAGACGCGTCGTCACCGCGACTCTATGATAAGTCCTTATGCATGCCATGAAGTATATGCCTTAGATACCTTAAAATACATTGCTAAAAGTGTCAACACAAAGGTTGAGTGAGTTCATAGAGTTTATGTAAATGTTTTATACGACCACCACAAGTATAAGCCATGTATGACAAATATGTCACATAAAAATGATACAATTGCTATAAGCACATGACACTGAAGCTAGACTGATCATGATGTTTGCCCCAAGAGAGTGTTTGCCAAACAACTCAAATTCTGATATTAAATGAAATGCATCCATTTGACCAGTTGGAATCCACCAACCCCGGATGGAGGAGTCACCCTCAATAGATCTATTCACTCACCCTCGCTTACCCCGTAATTAACGGATCATGATTATGATATGGGACATTCAATTGGCAATGAGGTAACTTAAGCAATGTAATGAATTTGATATACATTGGCTCGTAATAAAATGATGTGCAATGTATTCTCCCCCATAGGTTTGAAAATAAGTATAAACTTGAAAGACGAAGATATGAAAACTCACTTGATACAATGATTATGATGGCAAAAGTGGATACACTGAAATGAGGCGCAATCTCTAACTGCAACCTATTATGAATGATATGATCTAATATAAGTCGTGAAATAATGTTGTGCATGCAAACTCATATGATATCCAAACCACTTGTACATTTTTGAAAATGAAGTTTATTGTCAAAATATACGTTTATGACATCTCGTCAAGTTATAAAATACTTTACAAGTATTTACGTTGAAACAACATCCTACAATAGTCGTTAAGTGATAAATCAAGAAAATATAATTTTTCGTCGCAAAATAATGGACTTTGATAATTCGTGAAGGTGGCTAAGTGGCCTCGAAAAGCTAGTCGTAAAATAGTGAATATCGAATGTTAGATAACAAACTCAATGGTTTTGGAAAGCTTGTAGTGATATCTAAAGGTCTTAGCATTTAACTTTTGATCATAGAAGTGTCGATCATTGAGAAAAATATAGATGAAGTAAGGTAGTCGAGCTAAAAATATAGTTTATGAGTAGATTTTGGAAAACTTTGAGTGATCGTATATTATTCGTTATACCTTCGTTTGACGAACGGTTGAACATTTTGGAAAATAGGCTAGGTGAACTTACTTTTACTTGTAAACATCGTTTTCTCAAAAGTATTCTATCGATATGAAAAATGGATCCAAACATGGTCACTTGCGATAACCATTTTGGTCTAGTAGAAAATATATAAATGTTATTACTTGTGAAAAATAGTTATAATAGCCATATTTAAAACGCGTGTAACTTAGTCGTTATAAGTCCGTTTTCTACATTATATATATTCTTAGTTTCGTGATAATGTATACTAATATATTTTGGATAAATCGACTAATTTAGATAATGTTTAAAACTCATTTTTGCCCTTTAAATAACTCTTGACAGCTTGTATTTTTCAGAAAATTAGTTTTCGTCGTTAAACTTGAAAATAGCGTAACTTCTTCATTATAAATCTGTTTTAACCCATTCAAGTTACCACGGTTTCGTTTTAAAGTCTATTTTCTGGAAATATAAACCAAAATATTCAATGACCTGTCAAAATTTCCAGATTTTACAAAAATGGACAGACCTCAATTTCATGTCGTCGAAAATGATTTTTCTAGTGTAATACTTGTTCTAAACTCTTCCAAACAACACCAAAACTATTCTAAACCTACCATACACCTTCTTAGGGTGTCATGGATTCCTAAACTTTATCAACAATGATAGGTTTCTTGGGAATAATTATAGGATAGTTAATATTCATTATAAGTAATAAAAACTAGTAAAAATGGTATGAATACATATGATACTTGCATGTTTTTCTTACTAGATCATAAAAATACATCAAGTAAGAGTTTATAAGAGTAGGAAAAATTAGTTGAAGCTTACTTGAGTGATTATGAATTTTTGAGCAAAGTATACTTAATAATCTTGAGGTTTTTATTTCAAAACCCTAACTAGATTATCACTAAGACTTGATTAACACTTGAAGCTTTGAAAAATCAATGGTTTCTCCTTGTTTCTTGCCTTGGACGACCATAAGGATGAAGAGGAGAGGTTTTCTTGCTTTGTTTCACCTTAGAATATGTGTATGTATGTTTTTGAAAAATGAATATAATACTTGTACATGCAATATCTAAGTCCAAAAGTGTATATGTGTAGTTTGTATTTAATAAAATATCAATGAGGTGGTGACTTGGGAAAAGGTTTGATGCATTTTGTAGATTAAATGTATTTTATGTTATGTATAGTATATGTTTTGTACATATAATTAGTTATTTAGTGTAGCGTTAACTGGAAATCGATTTTAGCTAAACAAAATAAAATATATCGAAGTCATAAAAGTTATAAAAATGCATTTCTCGCAAGTATTGAGTGAATAAATATTTATCGCATTGAATTTACAAAAATCGTCGTAAATATATATATAACAATTTATATACCAAAATAAATTCAAAACATCGGGTAAACTAATAATATAATTTTATAGTCTTAAAATGAGTATAAAAATATATTAGGATAATTGTTGGAAGTGTCGGATCAATTATTCAAAATAAATGATCGTGTGATAGCGTTTATTTAATTAATAAATGCACGTTAATGAAATATGCAAACCCATGCATAAATTAATATGAAGATGATGTTACTGATGATATGTAGACTAACTCTAGTATATATGAAATGTTCTCAATGATGTTCCATGAATACACAGCTTAACCCTCAAGGTTACGCGTATTTGATACTCGTAAACCTAATTTACAAAAATGATGAATAGTGAATGATGAATAGTGATTTTTCTCCGGGAATGAATTGTGTTTCGTGAATAGTAAAATTTTGAAATAGCCTCTCAAAGTCTCAAACCGACTTCAAAAACGATGAATAGTAAAATGATGAATAGTAACCAGTAAATAGTAAATTCGCGAGATGAATAGTGAATTTTAGAAATGACCTGAAATTACGAGTTTTCACATTCGCCCACCAAAAAAGGAATTCAGTCCCTGAATTCAGTCCATGTTGGTTTCTACGGTGTTACTTGTGAAAAGGTGAGGACATTTGAGTCGTGAAACGTGTTAAGTAAATTGGCGAGTTCCGACTAAAGATCAAGTTTGGATGCTAAGGGATATACTCTATCCGAAATCTTAAATAACCCAATGTACCTCGAGTTTAACTTCCCGCGTTTTCTGAATCGTTCCACGCCTTTCCAAGGCGAGACTTTCAACATAACTCTGTTGCCAACTTGAAATTCTAATGGTTTGTGACTTATGGAACACATTTCCAATATTTTGCGTCGTATATCGACGTAGCTTTTCTATCTATTTGCTGTTGCTTGTAACTGATTTTTGATCTATACGATTTCTTTGTTGTTTCATGAAACGTTATGGACTAGCGTGTTGGACTTTCCTGATTTTTGGCTTGTCAATAGGTGATTGACATCTCAACGATGGAGTGCCTCAAATGGTGTAGTCAGTATGTTCATGTGATAATTATTGTTGTAAGGGAACTTGTTCGATGAAGAATGATTTGCCTAATCATTTCCAGAAAATCACACATGCTTTGAGTATATATTCTGATGTGTGAATCGTTTTCTCGTTCTGACCATTGAATTGAGGATAATAGGAGGTACTCATGTCCCAATAGGTTACATGGAAATCTTGAAATGATTGTCAGAAGTCTAAGGTGAATCGGCTACCTTATATTAGATATAATTGAAATTGATACCACGTGTCTCGTGCCAAATATCAAAATGTCAAGTTTGTCGAAAAGGGCATTATTGTAAAGAATATAGTATGGGTAACAGTTGTGATTCCTGACGTTTCTAGTTCTAGCGAATGTCATGACTTGAGTCTTCTTTGCCTAAGGCGGTTAGTCTCCATTACTAAGATGTTTATTGCTAGATGATGTCTCTCTTAATTTCCCTTATCGAAGTTTTTCCATGCTTTATGTTGTAAAGTCACGAAACCCTAAATATTTAAGTGATGTGGTGTGGTGGTTGATTTTCAAGATTTGTTCTGATATTGAGTGCTTCCAAAATAGTTCATCACTGAGATTGTTATCATGCTAGCAAAAACATAGATATCAGCTCATACTATGTCAAAGAATGTATGTTCTGTTTTCACGTGTAGATGGGGAGTCATTGACTGTTTGATATGTTCAGGTCTGTTGTCTCTCTTGATATGGAAGTGGGGTTATCTGTAATTTCTAGAGAACACAATGCCCTAGGGGAAGTTTATATCGATAACCTTAACTTAACTCAATTTTTCCTTTGAGGGAAACTTATTGTAGGAAAGTTCACATATTGCTGAGGCCATGTTTAATGGAATGTTCTGCAGTCTTGGTTAGAAGACTTGGTTTATTTCTACAGTGTTACTTAGTGGGTATTTGTTGTGTACAAATTCTTGTAACTCGGTCTAGCTGATACTTTTGAAATGATAGAATTTGGCTTCTAGTCTAAAGATAGTGGTTCAGATTGTTTCGTGATGTCTTAAAATTTCTATTGAGTTTGGAAACATCTTACTACATACTTCTAGTCCTTGTTGGTAGTTCTGAAATCCTTTCATTGTTTTCTTGTATCGAGGAATCCTCCTCATAGATGGTATGGAAAGTCTTTTCTAAAAAGGTTACTGGTAAAATTTCAACTTATCGGTTGAGTGAGAGATGAATGGCGTAGGTATCCATAGAGTGTTAACAAAAAGAGATGTTTATAAATAATTTATCTGATTACAAAGCTTTGCTTTTGAATTAAGATTGTTATAGGAAGTTTGAAATTTTGCTTGTTTCTTTCATGACATAATTCTTCCTGAATTATACATAGGTGATCAGGCTATGTATAATCGAGGACAAATGATGTGATGCTTGGTTTTGTTGAAATGGTATTATGTTTCTCCGAAGTTTTAGATGGTATTCAACGTTTTGTTTTGTAAAATAATGGCTCAAACAATTTTTCACAGTAACATGAAAAAATTTTCGCGTAATGGTAGTAAATAGTTGATAGAATTACTGAAAATCAATTTATAGGGTGGTAACAAAACAACTTGTTTTAGAATTCTGTGAAACAAATTTCCTAATATGTTAATGAAATAGCTTGAAATAACATTATGTGAAATAATTTCATGAAGTGGTAGAAAAATAACTTGAAATAAAATTTGTTGAATGGTTTGTAGGATACATGGGAGAACCTCATAGAATGGTAATAGTCTCCTAATTAGTCAAGAATAAAGTTGCCCTAATCCCTAGTAAG
The DNA here is from genome assembly GCA_910596185.1 of Chrysanthemum makinoi. Classification (NCBI taxonomy): domain Eukaryota; kingdom Viridiplantae; phylum Streptophyta; class Magnoliopsida; order Asterales; family Asteraceae; genus Chrysanthemum; species Chrysanthemum makinoi. The sequence continues at coordinate 100,729,449 of OU343218.1, read as the reverse complement.
ATAACGGTATATTGTTACGAAATGGTTGAAAATTGGGCAATTGGAATAGGGAATGAAATAAACAAAGGTTGTGATTATTGTGGAGATAATAAAGGATAAAGATTACATTTGATAGAAATGTACTTATTATCTGTTCCTGTTGATGGTCTAATCATGTCTCAAGTGTAGGAGCAGTAGGCTGTCTAAAATCAACAGCCCTAGAACTCTCACAGTCCTCAAACCTATAAGATGGTGTAGTGTCTATAGTCTTAGTGATAGATGGTAATGGTGTGTCAAATCATGCATGCCTCCCAAGCTGCAATTCAGATGTATGAGTAGTGTATATGAGATGTGATGGTACGGATTGGTGCTCTAGATGATAATGATAATGATGATGATGGAAATCCTAGTGGTAAGTTAGGTGATGATGGTGAATGAAATACTACTCTCTTTCGTGTTGTCTCGCGACGTTTCAGAGGTAAAGCTGGAGTGTGCACTATTGGACGACTAATAGTGGTATGAATAGCTGATGGTGGTTGTATTACATGAGTAGTAGGTGGTCTAAGAATGATGGTAAGAGAATTTACTCTCTTCCTTGTAGTAAGCATCCTAATAGGTCCATTAGGACTAAGCCTATAAGTCCTACCAAATAGTATGATCTGTCCCGGCAGAATGATAGGAATTGCCCTGTTCCTACAACGAATCGATGGTGACAGTGGTGGTGTAGGTGTAACTTTGTCCTCTTAAAAGGGTTCAGTCTCAGCATCTGATGTTATCAGTGCTGAGTTAACTGATGTTAAAATTGTGATAGGGAATGACAAGGCATTCTCCATGTTGGAGTCTGAAGAAAGGATAACGGAATGGGTATCGGAAGACATCAATGTGACAATCGATTTGAAATGAAAGTAAATAACCAGCATAATGTGCGTATAAAACCGCATGTATAAAGAGTATGCACTTATGATGAAATGATGAGATGCTATGATGATGTAGTTATAGTCTAGGGTCAATGATACAACCTAGTTCTCTATAATTCTTGCTCTGACAGCGGAATGGAATACCTGGGTGTGACTGCCATAGCATCACAGTTACAGTTATATTGAACGACCTAAAGTGTCGTTTTGAAACACATCGTTTGATATAATAAAACATTCAGAGTTTACAAAAAATAGGTCCCAAAAGGTAGTCAACATGTGCGGAAATAAGTTTGTTATAATCCAAACGATGTTTTAAAGTGCATAAAACCCATGTGAGACGCGTCGTCACCGCGACTCTATGATAAGTCCTTATGCATGCCATGAAGTATATGCCTTAGATACCTAAAAATACATTGCTAAAAGTGTCAACACAAAGGTTGAGTGAGTTCATAGAGTTTATGTAAATGTTTTATACGACCACCACAAGTATAAGCCATGTATGACAAATATGTCACATAAAAATGATACAATTGCTATAAGCACATGACACCAAAGCTAGACTGATCATGATGTTTACCCTAACAGAGTGTTTGCCAAAAAACTCAAATTCTGATATTAAATGAAATGCATCCGTTTGACCAGTTGGAATCCACCAACCCGGATGGAGGAGTCACCCTCAATAGATCTATTCACTCACCCTCGCTTACCCCGTAATTAACGGTTCAGGATTATGATATGGGGACATTCAATTGGCAATGAGGTAACTTAAGCAATGTAATGAATTTGATATACTTGGGCTCGTAATAAAATGATGTGCAATGTATTTTCCCCCGTAGGTTTGAAAATAAGTATAAACTTGAAAGACGGGGCTATGAAAACTCACTTGATACAATGATTATGATGGCAAAAGTGGATACACTGAAATGAGGCGCAATCTCTAACTGCAACCAATTATGAATGATATGATCTAATATAAGTCGTGAAATAATGGTGTGCATGCAAACTCATATGATATCCATACCACTTGTACATTTTTGAAAATGAAGTTTATCGTCGAAATATACGTTTATGACATCTCGTCAAGTTATAAAATACTTTACAAGTATTTACGTTGAAACAACATCCTACAATAGTCGTTAAGTGATAAATCAAGAAAATATAATTTTTCGTCGCAAAATAATGTACTTTGATAATTCGTGAAAGTGGCTAAGTGGCCTCGAAAAGCTAGTCGTAAAATAGTGAATATCGAATGTTAGATAACAAACTCAATGGTTTTGGAAAGCTTGTAGTGATATCTAAAGGTCTTAGCGTTTAACTTTTGATCATAGAAGTCTCGATCATAGAGAAAAATGTAGATGAAGTAAGGTAGTCGAGCTAAAAATATAGTTTATGAGTAGTTTTTGGAAAACTTTGAGTGATCATATATTATTCGTTATACCTTCGTTTGACGAACGGTTGAACATTTTGGAAAATAGGCTAGGTGAACTTACTTTTACTTGTAAACATCGTTTTCTCAAAAATATTTTATCGATATGAAAAATGGCTCCAAACATGGTTACTTACGATAATCATTTTGGTCTAGTAGAAAATATATAAATGTTATTACTTGTGAAAAATAGTTATAATAGCCATATTTAAAACGCGTGTAACTTAGTCGTTATAAGTCCGTTTTCTACATTTTATATATCCTTAGTTTCGTGATAATGTATACTAATATATTTTGGATAAATCGACTAATTTAGATAATGTTTAAAACTCATTTTTGCCCTTTAAATAACTCTTGACAGCTTGTATTTTTCAGAAAATTAGTTTTCATCGTTAAACTTGAAAATAGCGTAACTTCTTCATTATAAATCTGTTTTAACCCATTCAAGTTACCACGGTTTCATTTTAAAGTCTATTCTCTGGAAATATAAACATAAATATTCCATGACCTGTCGAAATTTCCAGATTTTACAAAAATGGACAGACCTCAATTTCATGTTGTCGAAAATGATTTTTCTAGTGTAATACTTGTTCTAAACTCTTCCAAACAACACCAAAACTATTCTAAACCTACCATACACCTTCTTAGGGTGTCATGGGTTCCTAAACTTTATCAACAATGATAGGTTTCTTGGGAATAATTATAGGATAGTTAATATTCATTATAAGTAATAAAAACTAGTAAAAATGGTATGAATACATATGATACTTGCATGTTTTTCTTACTAGATCATAAAAATACATCAAGTAAGAGTTTATAAGAGTAGGAAAAATTAGTTGAAGCTTACTTGAGTGATTATGAATTTTTGAGCAAAGTATACTTAATAATCTTGAGGTTTTTATTTCAAAACCCTAACTAGATTATCACTAAGACTTGATTAACACTTGAAGCTTTGAAAAATCAATGGTTTCTCCTTGTTTCTTGGCTTGGCCAACCATAAGGATGAAGAGGAGAGGTTTTCTTGCTTTGTTTCACCTTAGAATATGTGTATGTATGTGTTTGAAAAATGAATATAATACTTGTACATGAAATATCTAAGTCCAAAAGTGTATATATGTAGTTTGTAGTTACTAAAATATCAATGAGGTGGTGACTTGGATGGGGAGGTCGGCAAGGGGGTTGAGAAAAGGTTTGATGCATTTTGTTGATTAAATGTATTTTATGTTATGTATAGTATATGTTTTGTATACATAATTAGTTATTTAGTGTAGCGTTAGCTAGAAATCGATTTTAACGGAACAAAATAAAATATATCGAAGTCATAAAAATTTTGAAAATGCATTTCTGCAAGTATTGAGTGAATAAATAGTTATGGCATTGAATTTAAGAAAACCATCGTAAATATATATATATATATATATATATATATATATATATATATATATATATATATATATATATATATATATAACAATTTATATACCAAAATAAATTCAAAACTATGGGTAAACTAATAATAATATAATTTTTATAGTCTTAAAATGAGTATAAAAATATATTAGGATAATTGTTGGAAGTGTCGGATCAATTATTCAAAATAAATGATCGTGTGATAGCGTTTATTTAATAAATAAACACACGTTAATGAAATATGCAAACCCATGCATAAATTAATATGAAGATGATGTTACTGATGATATGTAAACTAACTCTAGTCTATATGAAATGTACTCAATGATGTTCCATGAATACGCAGCTTTACCCTCAAGGTTACGTGTATTTGATACTCGTAAACCTAGTTTACGAAAAATGATGAATAGTGAATCATGAATAGTGAGTTTTCTCCGGGAATAAATAGTGTTTTGTGAATAGTAAAATTTTGAAATAACCTCTCACGCTCAGTTCTCGAGTTGAAATGGAAGAGGAAAGTAAAGGAAATGGAAAGTTTCTTGTGTTCTTGAGTCTTTTTTTAAAGGAGGAAAGGGAAATGGAAAGGAAATAGGGAGGAAGATTTGTTATGTAAATCTTCCTCCCACTTTTGGGAGGAAAGGGAAGGAAACGGAAGTGTGTGTTGTATAAAGACTAATATACCCTTTTTAAAACATTTGACATTAACAATTAAAGGGCATATATGTAATTTGACCAAGTTATTTTCCTTTTCCTCTCACTCAAGAACATGATTATGATTACTTTCTTTTTCCTTTCCTCTATCTCAAGAACATAACAACTAACACTTACTTTCCTTTTCCCTTTCTTTTCCCTTTCCTATTCTTTTCTATTTCCCTTCCCTAAAAACTCAAGAACTGAGCGTCAAAGTCTCAAACCGACTTAAAAAACGATGAATAGTAAAATGATGAATAGTAACCAGTGAATAGTAAATTCTCAAGATGAATAGGGAATTTGAGAAATGACCTGAAATTACGAATTGTCACATTCAGCACCAATTCAAAACATCATACACAAATTCGTTCATTCGTACAGTTGTTTTTAGAAAAAAACGTGTAATTGAATAACAACTACCTTATAATGTATTTAGGACTTTCTATAAAAGGAACTAGTAAAAGAATAAGCTTACACACTTAATATAAAAGGAAGTCCCACATTTCGAAATAAGTCGGACTACAAAAACTGTATTAATTTTGCTATTAATTCAATACATAGCTTTAAAATTAAGCTATCTTCATAGAAATTAAATACACAACATTTCATTGTAACAGCACCAATTCAAAACATCATAACAGCACACACCAAGTCATTCATTCGTACAATTACTTTTAGAAAAAACATGTAACCGAAAAACATTTGCTCGCCGCAAAATATAGTCACAGGTTACCCGCCGCCGCATTGCGCAGGTACCTTGCTAGTAGTCTATCTTAATAATAGCTTTCCCTATCATTAACCTTTATAAAGGTTTATCAGCATGTCACGCCATGTAAAAATTAATATTATTAATCTAGAGACCTCTTCATCACATACAGGAGAAAGGAAGAGAAGCGGAAAGAAATTGAAAAGTTTTGTGTTCTCTAGATTTTTATTGGGGAAGAAAGGAAGAAAAGTGGAAAGAAGTGGAAGGAACTTGTAGTTGTTTTTGTTGTATCAAATCTTCTCTCCGGTTTTGGGAGGAAGATAACTTCTCTTCTTATCTCTTCTCTCCTTTCTCTTCTAATCTCTTCTGTTAATAACTGAACTCGAGAACATAGAGTTTTCTCGTTGTTCATAAAACTGTATGAAGAAAATGCATATAGGATTGTTATAAACAATTTAATTTAATTTATTTATTTTTTGGATATATTAAGTAACTGGTACACACATGACGGCAATAAAAAGGTTAATAAACATGAACTTTTCTCCAAATTCGAAAATTATGAGAATTTGTGCTGTTTCCTTTCAAACAACAAAAATAAAGGTTTTTTATTAACATAGCATTCAGATCTATATTTAGGAGGTTAGGACATATTTAGACACATTGCACATATCCGTGACTACAAACCACTCAAAGTGATTGATGATAGTCACCTCACGTGGTTAAGCCACAATACATCTAAACATGTCCTAGCCTCTTAAACAAACACCTAAGGGCTTACTTTATCATAATCCTAAAAATAAAATTATAAAAAACATGAATTAGCACTTTAAACAAATAAAAAAACAGTGCTTTGGTTAACAGGTTTACCTACACACCCTTTAGCTACAACTAATTCGTCAAATTCCTTTACATAGATAAATGCTCAAGCTCGCTAACTACTACTGCAAAACATATCTCGTGTCATCATAAACCTCACCCAAATGTACCAACACAACCATTTAATACATCTTTATAAACCTTTTAATAAACCAAACAACGAGGATACACAAGCGACACAAGTTCTAAATGGCTTTTATCATTGTTTGCGACACATTGCTCAATATATAACTATCCTTTCATACTCAACACGTTGAAAACTAACGACCATACTTCAATACCATCATTATCAGGCAATATAACATACACTTTCATAGCTTTATTCCATTTCTAAAAACACAAAAAGGAATACAAATAAGGATATATTCATGACCCAGGAGTTTTCAAAACACAAGACAGCCATCTATTAAAACTGATCCAGTACAGCAATGACGAATCGTACGCATTATAAAACACAAGACAGTCTTCTTATTCGAATATATTGTTATTTTACTTGTTCCTCTGTCTCTTATTCTTCCCACTTTCTGAAAAGAGACTTATTGAGCCACACCCTTCTCGAGTAAGGATACCACAATCTCTCTCTTTTACTGCAAATGAAATTTCCCCAAAAAAAAAAAGGGTCATTACATAACAAGTTCTAAACCCAGTATAACTTGTATAAGTTTTACCTTACCCAAATAAGATTTTTCATTCTCTCCACCTTCTAGCTGATAAATTTCCTCAATCAATCTCAAAACCTGCAATTGTTATATGCTGTTCCTCAAGATTTGAAAAGGAGAGCCAATTCTAAACTGGGTAAAACTTCTAGAATAGAATAATTTAAAAGTAAATTATTATTACCCCTTCAATACGCATATAGCTGCTCCATCCAAAACTTTCAAATTTATGCATCTGCTGGCACTCTCGTTCAGCAACCTTTGCAAAGTATATAAAAGAGGATCAACTAAGATAATCAATACTCAGTTTACAGATAATGCATACGCATTAAGTCATTGATCAGAAATGCACGTGTTAATATACTGTCAATATTATAAGAAAGGACCTTGAAATAACAATATAACTATAACCTACCTTAGTCTACTCAATCCAGTTTGGATCGGTTTTACATTTTCAATTTTACTCGAAGTATTTAAGACCGCAACAACTTTATTATCGGGTGTTTATTATCCCACGAGTCGTTTGGTACTCAACAAAATTTATATGATGTGTTCAAAATTATGCCAATACGAATTTAATGGTCCACTATTTGCAAATATGATTCAACCCATGAAAGAAAAACTTAAAACATATTTCCAAGAAATTCCACTAGTAATTACTTATCAAAAAGATTGATATGGATTTGGATTTGCTTCAAGAAAACGTTTTCTTTGCAGAAAATGCAAAAAATGATTTCAACAAATGTTTTAAAGCTTTATTTGATTTTTATAATAATAAATATGGTGCAACAAATGTTTCAACGAGTACGGCTTCTTCATCGTTTTCTACAAATTATACCATGGATCCGTTGCTTGGCTTATTTTATAGTTTAAGACAAGAAAGTGGTAAGCGGGCTAGGAGTGACCAAACATCGACTAATGAATTTGGGAGATATATTAGAACCGATTGGATAAACACTATGGGACCCGAAGAATATCTAAATTTTGATATTTTGGCTTGGTGGAAAGGAAGGCAATCTCAGTTTCCCGTTCTAGCCATCATGGCCCGAGATTTACTAAGCATACAAGCTTCTACGGTAGCTTCGGAATCCGCTTATTCTACTAGTGGAAGGGTATTATCGATATTAAGAACAAGACTCACACCGGCATCTTTGGAGATGTGTATTTGCTTGAAGAATTACTTAGACGCGGCCGAACATATACAAAATTTTTCAAGTCATGAAGATGGACTAGAATACGAAGAACAATTACAAGATGCCGAGGTGGAAGAGGGTTTAACAATATCACTTTCCGACAAAGAAATCGCTCAAGATGAAGTTGCTAACGAGGCTAGGTCCTCCGAAGCCGAAGAAGATCTCACTCTCGAAGAAGCTCTCAATTAAACTTTCCGATGAATAAATTGATCAAATGTGTTAGCTTTGTATTTCAAGTACTTTATGTTTGATGTATTATGAGTTAATTAAATTAATGTTGAAGTTTAGTGAGTTTATTGTGTACAAAAAGCAAACAAACAAAATAATAATAATAATAATAATAATAATAATAATAATAATAATAATAATAAAATAAAAAAAACTCTTTTCCACAAAAACCGGTTACCAACCAACCCCAAACGGTTTGGACCGGTCTCAGTTTTTTCCTTTTTAAATGGAAACCGGCCCGAACCGGTTTTTGGCCAAAACCGGTTCTTGACTTTCGACCAAAAACAGGTCAATCTCCACCTCTATTAGTAGTAGTCTGAGTCGTCTAGTTCCTAAATCTACAAACTAGTCAATTGTAAGACCTATAAAATATCCCGCCTCTTCATAATACAAATTTTAACTAGCTTGTACTTTTTATTCCCTATCTTAATATTTAGAGTTATAGACATTAGCTTCATCTTCTCACTGATAAAAGTAGGACTCTCTTCTATGACGAATATTGACATAGTAAAAGGCAAATAAAGATTACAACCTATCATGTTATGTACACTTAAAACTATTGTATAAAAAACAGATTACTACTCAGTTTGTTTTGTTATGCCTGTTTGGCGCTAGTGATAGTAAGCATAAACAATTAAGAAACTCAGTGGCGAGAAAGGCAATTTCAAGGATATAAAACAAGTATCACGCATGCTAGAGTCATTAATCGTATCCAGTATAGATTATAGAACTAAAAATAAAAGACTGAAATAACAACACGATAAGGAAAACCAACCTTAGTACTCCCGGCATGGCTTGGTCTCTCACTATTAATATAAGGAGATACAAGGCTTTGTACAAATATAGGGGCCCATTCAATATGTTTCCCGGACCTTGACAAAGATGGTTTATCATCACAAAAGAAAGTCATCCTCTTCATTTTAGGTGAAGTGCAATCATATATTTTCATATAGTGTACGACATCATGAGAATTCATCTCGTAATCATTCGGCAAGAATTCCCATGACTGTTTAACATTGTAGTTTCTCATTACCCAAATGCCATAATAAGATCCACAACTGACAGCACAAGATATGCATAGGTTGTCTTCAAAAACCCCCAATGTACTAGCCATAACCACATATTCTGAGTCATCAGGCACGGGGATTACTTTGAACTCCTCCCGAGATAAATCAAAAGAAAGGATTACTAACCGCCTGTCCTTAGTATTATAATCATGCGCAAACCAATGAAGTGCCCCATTGAATAAAACACCATGCTTTTCATCAAGTAATAACCCATAGTTGATGTGTCCAATAAGTTTCCAAGTCATTGATTTCAATGAAAAAACTTGAAAAATTGACCCATCCACACCCTCCTCACCGATTCCCATAACAAGCTTGTAATCATCTGTTGATGAATCATAACCAAAACTCAGACATATTATATGATCATCCCGAATTTCTTGGGGATGTAGAGAGGTCATTGGCAATTCTCTCACCTCTCTGGTTAAAGGATTGATTAGCAATATTAGAGCCTCATATTCAAGTAAAGGGAATATAGAGACACATACAAGGCCATTGGAAGAACCTATAAGCATCCATTCATTGTATTGATACGAATTCTCATGATTAGGTATCTTCCAATATTTTGGCATGGCTATCCTTGTATGCCCGACATCATTATGTTTTGAATGAGCTTTAACAAAATAAGGATTTGATATCAAGGAATACCATGACTTACAAACACTTTTGCAACGGAGAAGATCTTTGACATCCAATCTTGTAAGTATATTCTCAACCACATCAGAAAGCACAACCATCAGTTTCTAATCGTCTTGAAAGATCGTTAAAACACAAAGTCGACGACCATATATATGTACCTTGGAAAGCGTTTTGTATTACATTTAAGCCCAGCCCAAAGCCCACCACCATACCAAGCCTAAAGATAATTGAGGTTTAACCATATTTTATCTAAATCATCAACCAAAAATCTAAAGCATCCGTATACAAAGTATTTTGTATAGTTCAGTTTTAGATCTTCGTACACGCACGGGATATTAGGTTTAATTTTTGCTAGATTAGTTTTGGGTTAATAAAAATATATATTATTGTTTGGGTTTATTTTTTGTTGGGTTAGATTTGGGTGAATAATAATATATATTAATTTATTACTCATAAAATCATAAAAATAAAATACTATTAATAGAATAAAATTTTAAAATAATATAATATGAATAGAATAAGGTAATATATAACTACTTTTGATTTTATTAGTTTACAATATTTTCTAACTGGTTGATTAAAATAGTTAAACAAAAATTAACTCATTCAAAGTATAATTGTTTAATCAAAGATCTATATTTATCGCATAAGGGGAAAGCTTACTTTCAAAAAATCGCGGCCGTCAAAACTCAACGGCTAGCGCGTTGGGCACTTGCTGGAGTGCTCTTAGCGCGTCAGGCCCAATTTTGGGTCATTTTGGTTTTTGGTAACGTTTGTTATTTTACGTGTTGCGAAGGTTTATTTGTCATCATAAAGAAGACCTAATCAATGTTGCATCAACATAAATGTTGAGTTGGAAAAAGTTATGTAACATTGTTTATTGTCCTAGAAATTAATGTTATCTGATTGACACTTTGACACCTCGTCTATGGGCATATAGCAAAAAAAATCTACATTAACTTCTTTAAATTATGTTTGAGGTTATTATTATTGAAGGTATCATTAATCTTATGCATTGTGAACTTGAGGGGCTTTTATGGTAAAAGTTAGATCTTAAGGGGCATTTTTTTCGTTGGGTAATGTTGTCTTTATGGTTGATATGATATCTTTGCATGTGGAGTAATAGAACGTCAACTCGTCAGTGATGGTTTCTCATCTTCCGATGCTTAGAAAAATATCTTCATTTAGTTATTTATTTGCTATTTCATTCATGATATCATCATATTTCCATCTAAATTACTTTTCTCGTATTTTATTAATGGCACGTTTCCAACTTTTGTATAATCTTATGTATGCCGCTGATTCTTCAAACCTAAATCAGTGCATGGGTGTCGGGTTTGTGTAAGAGGCGGTTGAAGAAGAAAGGTTTGCTAACTTGATGTGTGGTTGCTGTGATCATCTGAGGAGGCTTATGAGTAGTCGTCATCAGCTGATTCATGACTTGGAGGCTTTGGGAAATCGCGGCATGACTGTTGATTTTTTGGAATCGTTGAGAAAAACTCACGGTAGGCAGTCTGAGACGCTTGCCGGTTTGACACAGATTTTGGTTTGATATGGATCAAAAGTGGCAAGTCAATAAAAGTCAACATCATAAGTCAAACTCAAGAAAGTCAAATAACTGAATTTCCCGCCCATTATCTTTTGATAACATGAAATTATCCTGAATATTAAGTGCCAATTTCCCCCGATAATGCTTGTTATTTATATCATTTATATAGATTTACGCTTGTTTTCCATTATATTTCACTTTCAGGTAACTTACGAGCATTGGAGCTAAAGAGACACGGATTTGGAGAGTTTATTGAATATTTATTATAGTATGCTCACTTTGAAGAAGTTACGGCGTAACTTCTCTCTCACATTACGACGTAACTAAAGCGTGGCTCAGAAAACCATCTTAACAGAAGATTACGGCGTAACTCTATCCAAGATTACGACGTAACCATATTAGGTCAAATGAGGTTCCACGCGCGCTACTAATTACGCCGTAACTCATGCTACAACTACGGCGTAACCAAGATTTATTGAAGATACGGCGTAACTCCTTTCAAAGGTTACGCCGTAACCAACATTTTAGTGCAAAATACGAAGAATTGTATGTTATGGCGTAACTCTTATAATTAGTTATGCCGTAACCAGATCTGGCCTATAAATACCTCACGATTTCCAGCATTTCAAAGCATCCCATTTCACACACAACCTTCTGGGAACGTGAGAAGAAGTAGAAGACAGATCTAGAGGAGCATACGGAGCTATCTCCAAGGGAGAAATCACTCCCCTACGATAAGCATTAGCGTTTTATCTTTTCTTCTCTTTCAATTTATGTATTTCGTAATGTTAAACATTGAATGTATTATTATAGTTAATATGAGCGGCTAAGCACCTCTAGGTGCTGGCCTAGTTATGATTCCTTAATTGTTTTGTTTGCGTTTACATTGCTTCCGTATAATTATTTCTAAGTGTATGCATGCATAGTTTGTTGGTAGCTACCCTTGTTTCGGTAGTTTTGAATGGCGGTAGAGGCTAGTTGCTTAGGAGATATGACCAACTGGCCCTAATTGAGTAGACTGAGACGGGAAGGGTAAGATATGACCAGCTGACGACCCTTTCTACTTGTGCGATTTGACCAACTGATCACCTACCATTTGGATGAACTTAAGAAGTAAGGGGCGAGTGTTTAAGTTACTAGCGCCTGGGCACTCACTATTATGAATCTAGCATGTAGCAGTACTTAATGACTTGGCTTAGGGGACCAGGAACAGCTGAACTTATGAGGGGACACCTGACTTCTTCAGTGGGACCCTTTGCTGATAGGTTAGGACGAACTGACCAAATGTGGTCCTAGCGACTTTGACCCCACCTGAAGTAATTGGAAGTAACTAGACGTAAACACTACTAATTAGGATGATTGACTAGGTTATCACCACTCTCCTCTATTGATCACAACCTCCGCTTTTACTTGATTTCTTATTTTATTGTTATAGTAGTTAATTAGTTAAATCAACCTCATAATCATAGTAAAATCCGTGACACCTAGACTTAGTATTAATCCGCACACATAACTCTTGGGACGACCTCGGTTTTACCAAATACTACACTACACACGACCGGGTACACTGCCCGTTAGTGCATTAGGGTAGAGCATAGGTGTAACGAGTAATTATAAATATTAAAATCTTGTCAGTAAAACCTGCATCAAGTTTTTGGTACCGCTGCCGGGGAGTTATATTAGGATTTCTATTAAGTCCTTCATTTTTGTTTTGTTTGAATATTTTCTCAAATTCTCACGATCTCTTTTCAAGTTTGAGGTACTATGGAAGTTGTTAACATTGATGACCTCACTCTTGAGGAATATTTGGCATTGACAAGAGAAGAACAAGGGTCGGGGCTCGTAAAACCGGCAATTGGAGCCAACGTCCGTTTCGAAATTAAAGATCAGTTTATGAGGGAGCTTCGTGCTAACCCTTTTTCATGAAACAGGGAAGAAGATGCGTATGAGAACATTCAAAATGTCTTATACATCACAAGCCTTTTCAACATTCCGGGTGTGTCTCATGACACTGTAATGCTAGGGGTGTTCCCCATGACTCTTACTGGGGCTGTAAGAAGATGGTTCGAAAGATTGCCCGCCGGGGCAGTTGATACTTGGGCTCTACTATAGAAGCACTTCATTCAGAGGTATTGTCCTCCATCAAAAATATCTAACCAGCTCTTGGAGATCCATAATGTTGGGAAATTCGTTTTTGGAGTTAATACTTATAGTAGTAAATTTAGTACTCATAGCATTGTCTGATAAGTATTAACTAGTTAGTACTGATAGTGAAAATATTAGTACTGATAGTATTAAGTTTGTATTGTTCTAAGTAAGGAATGTCGTGTATGGTTTGTAACAGCATATCTTCTATTCTAATAGAAGATATGATATACTTAGTGCATAGTTATCTCTGTAAGGGATCTCCTTTGTGTATAAAAGGAGATCCTAGCGAGGTTAAACACATCTCATATTCTAGCCGTCTTAAGAAGAGCTTCAAGTTTGTAAACCCTAGTACTAGGAGAGAACTCGTATAATTGCTTAATTATATTGAAGCTGTTGGTGTTACATTGTGTTTACTTTAATCTTCTAAGTGCATTCAAGTAGATTCCGCATACTTGTGTGCATCTACAACAAAGTTTCTCATTGTTGTTTTGGAACCATCCAAGGCAACCAACACGTTTGCAAGCTAACTGTTCTAGATCCAAAGTTTGGGACTCCACAAGTGGTATCAGAGCATGTGTCTTGAAGATTTGTTTTTAGAAGATCCTGTGTGACAGATCTGAAGAAATGGATTTTGACAAATCCAATATTGTTAACAGAGTTCCTAAGTTGCAGCCAAATGAATATGAACTCTGGAGAATGCGCATAGAGTAGTACTTCTTGGTACTTGATTTCAAGCTGTGGAACATTGTGCTCTATGGAAACTCCTTCAAAACCACTGTCACTGAAGAAGTTAATGGTAAGACAGTTGTTAAATAAAAAGGTGATCCTATCACCAATGAAGAAATGGCTCTAAGAGGCAATGATCTCAAGGTCAGAAGTCTCTTACTAATGGCAATACCTGATGATCATCAACTCACCTTCAACAAACACAAGGATGCTCAGAGTTTGTTCAAAGCCATTGAAACCAGATTTGGTGGAGATTCTGTCACCAAGAAAACTCAAAAGACTCTTTTGAAGCAAGAGTTTGAAAACTTCACAGCTGGTGCAACTGAATCTATTGACTCAGTTTACAATAGGCTTCAAAAACTTGTTAGTCAATTGGCAGTATTGGATGTAGAACTCTCCAAGGAAGATGTCAAGCTCAGGTTTGTTAGAAGTCTTCCATCACCAAAATGGGACACTCATGTCATTGTATGGAAGAACAAGCCAGATTTTGAAACCATGAAGTTGGACAACCTGTTCAATAGCTTTAAGGTGATTGAACAAGACATGAAGAGAAAAGCAGCTGCATCTTCCAGTTCTGGGTCACAATACATAGCCTTTGTGGCTCACCCTGTCACTAGCAATGATGTGGACAGTTTTGATGTTAGTACTCCTAGTACTAATGTTAATAGTGATGGCTCTGTAGCCACTGCAGCATGCATTAATGAAGGTACAATTTATGCCTTCATACCTGAACAGAGTCAGGGATCCCAGGTCACTCATGATGATCTGAGACAAATCCATGAAGATGACATGGAAGAGATGGACATCAAATGGAACATTGCCCTAATCAGTATGAGGGAAAAAAGGTTCAAGAAGAAAACTGGAAGGCAGATTAAGATCAATGATGGAGATGTTGCTGGGTTTGACAAGGGAAAGGTTGAATGCTACAACTGTGGCAAGCTTGGGCATTTTTCCAGGGAATGCAGAAGTCCTAGGAGCAAAGGGAGAAACAGTGATGCTGACAACTCCTCTTCAAGAGCAATGGTGGCTGTGGATGGTGCTGGATATGACTGAAGCTTCATGGCTGATGAAGAAGAAAGTCCAATCAACATGGCTTTGGTATATGAGGTACTTAATTGTTCATATACATGTATTCCATTAAACAAATATTTAGAGCTAAAAACCATGTTTGATAATGTGTCTGAAGAACTTGCTAAAACCAATTACAACTTAGCAAATCATAAAAGAGGCTTAGCAGTTCTAGAAAAACAAATTGTGCACTATAAAGAAAATGAGTCAAAGTTTACTGAAACAACTGCTGTGCTTAATAGGGAAATCTCTTTTAAAGACATCACCATAAATGTGTTAAAAGAAGAATTAGAGAAAGTCACAACAATTAAAGATAACATAAAGTTAAGTGTTGAGCAACTTAAAGACTCACAACATTATAACTCTGAGAGAGTTGGTAGATACCTGGAGAAGGCATTAATTGGCAAAGCCAAATCAGGTATAGGGTATAAGACAACACCACCACAATTCAGAGGTATCCCATCACCTCCTGGTATAGACCTTGCCCACACTGGCTTAAAAGAGTTCCAAGAACCCACATTTGTCCGAGGACCTACAATCAAAAGTACTTTTCCTGAAAAGACTGATGAAGTGTTTGAAAGTGCTAGTGACACCTCCTTACCGGAGGTGTCTGAATCTGAAAATAAAAAGGCTATTGTAGAGTCTAGTGAACCAAATCAAGATCAGGCCACTAAACCAGTAAGATCATTTGACAAACCTGTTAGAAAGCTAGTAAAATATGTTGAGATGTATAGAAACAGATCATCTAGTCCTAGAGGAAACAAAAGAAACTGGAATTAGTTAAAATCTGAGCGACTAGGAG
Source organism: Chrysanthemum makinoi (assembly GCA_910596185.1). NCBI lineage: Eukaryota > Viridiplantae > Streptophyta > Magnoliopsida > Asterales > Asteraceae > Chrysanthemum > Chrysanthemum makinoi. Next base: position 100,713,372 of record OU343218.1, on the reverse strand, counting down.
ATGAATTTGTAATGTATAATAAATCTTTCTTTGTGTGTGGTAGTTTCTCTCATCTGCAGGCTAATTGGAGACACCCTATGAGACCCCAACCCATCATGACCCCTAGAGCAGTTCTTCTCAAAAATGGCATAATTAGAAGGTTTTAGATAGTTGAAATACACTTAAGAAAATATTGACATATTTGGGTTTTGAGAATATAATTAGAAGGTTTTACACGGTTGAAATACACTTAAGAAAATATTGACCTATTTCTTTTAAGCAATTTTTTTATTTACCTCTTTGACCCGTTAGAGTTAAAAAAAAATATAGCCTGAATCGACCCAGTCATTAGTAAATGGATCAGAAATGCCACCTCTACTAACTATAATCATTTTTCAACAATCAATGTACAACATAAAGAATAAGTGTTGCACCTGTTTGTGGCACCAATTATGTACACTCCCTTGCGTTGATCAGCACCATCTAGCTCTATCAATAGCTACACATATAAAGCATTTTTACTTCTCAGGTACATTAAGTGTAGCCGTTTAGGGGACAAACTTCTTGCAGAAGTAAATTATCTTGAACAATATGAGCGAACATAGTTCTATAGATTTTGCTAACCTGATTCAAAAGTCGCTCAGCGACCCACCCCCTTCCTTCCCACGTTAAAACATACCTGATTAGCCCATAATGTCCTATTCTTATCAACATGTTCACATATAATATTCGGTTCAAATCTGATTTCCTGAATGAGAAGGAGGATAAGTAAGCAAAAGAAACTAATGATAAACAATAGAACATAAGATAATAACAAAGTACATAGAAGATGATTTCACTACAAACCGAAGAGACACGGATTAAACAGATACAATTACTAAGGGCTAAGAGCAGATTTACAATATAAGGGCTAAGAGGCGTATCTTTTTTTCCTGTATGTGATGAGTCAAAAGGCTTTATTGTAAAACTATATTTAAGGAAAAGATATGTATAATAAGTTTTAAAAAAGATAATTACTTAATATAATTTTTGTAGATAAATACATTCTTTTTCAAACTAATCAAAATGGTCAATGATTGGTTGTAGAGATTTATAAATTTGGTTTTCCAACTTATAATAAAAAAAAAATGTGTTGATCTAGTAGTAATCATGTTTGTTTGTAGACTAACAGACCAAGGTTCAAACCTTACAAGGCTCCTTTTTTATAAATAATTTTTGAAAATAAATATAAAAAATCCGAAATTTACATAATAGCTAATTAAATTAAAAAAAATATATTGCTTAGGTGGACAACTTATGATTACTTGGCGTTAAATTGAATTACATGGCATTGAGGTAGCAATTATATTGCTTAGGTGGACAACTTATGATTACTTGGCATTAAATTGAATTACATGGCATTGAGGTAGCAATTGTGGAATAATCTACGTGTCATGCCTCCTGTTATATATAATATACAGCACCTGAACTAAAAAGCTAAAAGCAAATTTTGCACAAAGAAGAACAACCCAAAAGAATGTATACCTTATATAGACAGTAACTAGATAATACACAATATGAATTATGCAATACCGGAAAATATTATGGTTGTTCTCTTTCTATTTAAGACCAAACGTGTGACCATCACCTGGACTTGGCGTTTTTTCACCGATTATATGTAACCTTTGTCCGTCACTACTATGAAGAATGAGATAATTACCTTTAATTCAATATACTGTTTGTTTGATATTTAAGTTCCTGGTAACTCCTGAACAACTATAAAACCTATAGAAGTTTACTGTAGTCAGATATGCAAACATGTTAGCCAACTAAACTTAAGCAAACGCTTCAATGAAACACCTAATTAACCTCTTATTTGTATGATCAAGTGGATCAGCCTGATAACACATCAAGATATGGAATGCAGGAATCAATGGTTATAAACCCTAGCAAATTTTAAAACATAAATAATGGATGAGTATATTACAAAAGAGATAAATTAAACATAAAATGAGATAGAAACTACCTTAAAAGAAAATGCAAAAAATTAGAAAAAATATCACATGCAATCCGAATGTGTTGCCTAATCAAGCAGTCCCAATACACCCAAATCCCAAAATGCAAGTCAAAGTTTACGTATATTTGTCATTCCTACAATTTGAGAAAAGCCTAAAGCCGATGCGTCGGTCCTAAATGGCACTGCTGATTTGCGTGCTTCAATGGCCATTAATGAACCATAAGAATAAAAAATAATCAATATACATCAAAACAAACAATACAATTTGCATAGTTTAATATAAACTATATCATTAATGTTAGGCTTCTGAGAAAAAAATGAATTAATTGATATTAGGGTTCTGAGAAAAAAGGTGAATGATATTAGGTTTCCAATGATCATCGAATATAAAGCGTATATAAATTTAAAACATCGTAAATATTATTAAGGAATAGATATTACTTGCATACGAATAGATACTACTTGTAGGTTTATAGATTTGGAATTGTAAAATAAATTCAAGAAAATGTGTTGGTCTAGTGGTTATCATGCTTGTTAATGTTTCCAACAACCTAGGTTCAATTCTTGCAAGTGGCAAAATTTATTCATTTTTGAACAAATTATTAAATCCGAAAATTTTAAATGGAAAATATTGGGCATAAGTTGCTTAGGTGGATTAATGGTTTGGCATTATGGGATGCCAAGTGAAATTATATATGGCATGCCTATAGATATACACATTATATATGTTGGCATCCCATAATGCCACATCACGTCATAAAGCCATGTCATCAATTTAAGCCACCTAAGCAAGGATTAAAGCAATTAAAATTCGGAATAATTAAGCCATGTCACCAATTTAAGCCACCTAAGCAAGGATTAAAGCAATTAAAATTCGGAATAATTAATTTAAAAAATGAGGATTGAACTTGAGTCTTATATCTTGTATGTAAACGTGTCAACCAACAGAGCCACTCTATAAGTTGTGATGAGAAACACAAAACAAAATCTATATCTTATACTAATACCTCAATGATATATTATACAATCCCACATTTTATTCATTAACCCTAATAATATTTGTATTCCACATTTTTCTCAAAACACTAATATCATTGTTATCCTCAAGAGAATTGCAGGCAGCAAAAAACTAATCTACACAATCACGCACACACGCAAAACATATGTCAATGCCAAGGTAAGGTTATCTCATATGCCATGATGAATTGTAAATTAGTTTCAAATGCTTTTATCGATTTTGATTTATGATGTTTATAATCTCTAACTTTGTTATACACCTTTATTTATTCAAATTATTAATCCAAGATGTTTTTAACAAGGTAACAACAACAACCTACACATTTTCTTATATAATTTTTTAAAGTCTTATTTGATTAGGTTGTTACTGATCCACGCAGACTAATTCATCCAAAACACCCAAAATACGTGGGAGATTCATCAAAACCGCGAAAACAAGTCCACATCAGTGTATGTGCATCATTTTTTTCAGAAGGTTTCACTTGATATTTAGTTTTTTTGTGTGATTTGTATGTTAAAAACCCAACGACAAACACCTTAACATGGGATTGGCTTTATGCTTATTTTAGTTATCAGGTACCATCCACAATATTGTAATTGCAATTACATGACATGGCTTTTATCATCAAAACTCTCTACATGATTAAAATCCATCACGATTTTAGAGTTTTAATGATTTTTAATGTGTTTTTTTACAGGTTGTAAAGTCATGCAATGGCCATAGAGTGGTAAGAGGACCAAAATGTTCTCGGTGAGTTATGAAGCAGCAGCAAATCACGACTATTATGAATGTTAAACGGTTGATTTCATGATTTAAATCGCAATGTTTGTTGCAGGATAGTAGTGGATCATATTCATGAGTATGTCCAAATTATATGCTAACATAATTCTTAGATAAACCCGATCCTTTTGCTAAAGATCAGTTATACAGATGGTCATGTTGTTCATGATGCTCAATATTGAGTCAGGTATCAAAATGTATTCATTGTATGAATTTGTTTTGTAATTTTCAACTTCTTTATAGACCAATATATATACCATCTTATACAAATCATACAAGGAATTTAAAAAGCATCTCTGCCCTGAAATTGGTAGCTCTTGAACTCATTTGGAATTTTACATCGATCAGAATGATTTATTGTATGTTATCGATCATTCAGTTACATGCTTTAACGATCTTCATGTGTTATGTTCTACCCATAATTATAGCTTTGAAATTTCTTATGTACTTTATTCAGATTTGAGACAGAATCATGTTGGTGTCTAATGTGAGAATTAAACTCAAGTTGTGGAAGAAGTTGTCATCCAAACACCCTCTAAGTGCTTATTGGCTTATTCCAATGTTTTAAAGAAGGTAATCAATCCCTATTTTTTTGAAAATATACGTTTTGATAAGCTACTTTCAAGTGGATCATGTGTCATTGTAGTTGATTTTTCATATTCTAGAATTGCTTCGTTATTTATCTGAACCTTATGATCAACTTCATTTGAAAATAATAAAGGAGCATTTTTGTAGCTGAACTTGAATGATGAATCTTCAATGTGGATCATCCTTTTAGATGGATGATTACTTACCAACCCGAATGCTCCCTGTTTGTACTATTACTTCAACAATTTTTCTATCATTAAGTAATGTTTATTGCTATCCTTTTTATATGGTTCTATAGAGTATGGATCAAATGAGAAGTAAAAGTAAAATGAGAAGAATGAGGAATAATTACAGCCGCACATTTCAGATGCATTTACAATAAAATATGCATCTTCCATGAATTTCTCCTTCTTTATTTGAAATATGTGGCTACAAGTATTTCTCATCTTTCTTATTACATTTTCTCTTTTCATTGGATCCTTTCCCTGGTTCTATAAAGTAAATTACTTTCATTAAAGAATCTACGAGCATTGCCTACATATATTTTTTGGTAAAGATATGTCACATAGGCAAAATTGTACTTCGTATTAATCAAACAGTAAAATGCATGAGGTACGTACACATAATGTCAAACACTTGCTTCGTAAGTTGTTTACCATCGCTGTAAACAGATTGAAAAAGAGTCTGAAAACCATATTGATCCACCAGTTTCCCTTCATGCGCAGGCAGATATCTTTTGTTTAAAGTACTAAATGGTGTGTATTTATTGGCTTAATTTGTGTTTTGGCTTTTGCAGTTGTTATGGAGATACTTTTTCTACGCTGCAGTTATAAAGATAGTGTAAAAGGTACATATATTTTTTTATGTGCTTTTCATATATGTGGTTTGCTCTCCAATTATGCATGTGTCTGCTCCTATTATGATTGTTTAATAGGTGTGGCTTTGGTGGGATGATTTGTTTGCAACTTTTGTGAGGTTTAATTTCAAAAGCTAAGAATTATTATATGTAGTATGTAATCCCATTAATACCATACACCCATTTAGTTTATATAGTTAACAAATTCAGATTATTTAGTTAATATACTTTGAAGATGCGAAATTAGGTGTAATACCAAACACCCATTGAATGTAAAAATATCGTTTTTTGGGATTATGTGTATGGTCATATAGGGAGGGACACGGGTTTTATTTGGTGTTAAGAAACTACCTAGCAATTAGTTTTTAATTTCAGTAGGTATGTTACTTGCACCTTAGTAAAAGCCTAATGTGGATAATCCTAGAAACTCTTTAAGCTAGCAAACGGAGAAACTGGTGTGAGATTAGTTCAATGAATGAAAAAATAAGCTACAAAAAACATTTAACATAAAATCTATACATATATATGGGACTAAGCATGACACGTCATTAATGCTGACTAGACATTTTAATGTTGACATGGCGCATCATTTGATGAGGTGGAAATGGTGACTAGGCACACTATCAGATAAAAGTTTTAAAAAAATTTGTCACTTGACAAGATCGAACACTGGTCAGTCAAACCAGAGACGTACGCCTCAACCACTGGAACAATTCACCAATTGTGATATGTTATTGCATTCCCAAACTGATATTCAACATAATTAGTTACCATCTTCCCTTATACCAAAACTGAATCCCTATTCAATCGCTTCTAAGTTAAAAAAACGCATTTCAAAATCCAAGATTTTCTCAACACACAAATATGAAACGTCTTATTCAAATTAGACATCCTCAATCTTTCATACAAAACATAAAACAAGACCTACGGCGATCGAAATATGTGATCATCAAATCAAATTCAAAACCCTAAGTCATTCAAATCCATTCATTTCATCCATTGGAAAAACCTTAAACCACGTCTTCCCATTTAGGATTTTGATTACCAAGTCAATGGTTTAAATTCGCTAATCTGAAGGTGTTTAGGAGATTGATTATGACTAAATGAAGGTAATAACTTAGTTTTCTATTTGTTATTTAATGTGTTTTTAGTCATGTTTTTTTGGTAATCATGTTTCTTTGTTTATGATGGCTGAAATATAGGAAACCTATGGTGTTTGGAGAAGCGCTCACCAGTTGTTTGTTAAAATGCATCAAAGAAAAAGCTATAAATGGTATCATTCAAAACCAAAATTTGATTAATCTTCATTGTCGCAATAAAAAGCGATAAATGTTATCATGGGTCATCCATTATTTGTGGGGCTCATTGCTAATACATATATCATCTAATATCTTATAGGAAAGGAATGCTAAAATAACATATCAATGGAGTGAACACAACACTTAGCCACTATCATTCACAATGGGCGTAAGTATAAAAGGTAGAAAACTGAACATGAAAGATGCCAAGGATGCATCGGTGTCAACTTGAATATCTCTACAACGCGTCTATTGTTTTTGTGACAGCGGATATATGATTACTGATTACTAAAATGAACTGTCTATACGTGCAGGGTATATCAGGTTGTTGGATCCATAACTTGAAACCTTGCTGATTTGCAAGACGATCCGTTTTTCTAGGCATCAATTTATGACCACCCAACTCTTCAACTCTCAGTATTTTTTAATAATGTCCTCATTTTGTAAGTTTCACCGGGATCCATTTTTAGAGGTGCAATATAGGCAGAGGTCTGGCAGGTTGGGTATCGCATCAAAATGTGTTATGGAAAAAAGCTCGTAATTTTTAATAGGTTGAAGCTTTGTTGCTTTACAAATCTGTTTCAAAATATTTGCGACCGTTCAACCCGTCTGACCTTTTTATTTTAAGCTCACTTTTTTATTTTGCCAATTTGTTCCATTATATATACCCACCTTGTCCCATACACAATTAAGTATAAAGATACTTACCGCTGTAGATTAATTAAAACTGGTCGAGGGGACACATGTGTGCTTATGTGCATAAGGAGTACATTGCTGATAATAATTCTATTTTCATTTCTTTTCTCAGACATGCCATGTTTTGTGCTCTAATGCAATTTATTTGACCCTTTATATAATTAGATAGTAGTAAATTCTTTTTTTCGAAACATAAAAAGTGATTGTTGCAACTTTAAACTGAAGATCAGTTCCAAAATGCAAATCCAACCACCCCGTAACATACAAATTTGTAAATGAGAGCAGGGCTAGGCTTCAAAAGTTTTCACATGAGCTATAATTTGTGTCTATATTCCATCTTATGCCACTATTAATCGGAAATTCATTAATAAGTTACTATTTTAATTTACTCCTGAAGTTTGTTCATCTTTAACGAATCATAAGCATCGTCATTACAACATTATTGTCACTCGTTACAAATTCCCATCATGCATCAAAACAAGTTTTCATCCAATATTATATAGATTAAATCTTGTTGCATCATAAATTATTTATAAATATTAACATAACATATTTGACACAAGCATAATTTTAAAGAATCATTCCAAATATGATAATATAAATATATGGATCTGTATCATCATTAAGCTGTCAAAAATACTAAACTACATCATGTTTAAACAATAAAAATATGCTAATTTACATCATTTATAAAGTATGAAACAGTCTCATCTGCATCATCATCATCCTAAAACCATTGTGCATTCGATATCATGGTCCTTTGATACATCGAATAATCTGATTGAAATCTCTGGATCAATATGGTAGGATCGTAATACATCATCTCGAGCATCCATTTTGCATCTTTGTCATGATCATGATCCTCATCTATTTCACTATCATCATAATATCGATCATCTTCATCGTCGTCGTACATCAACGTTCCGGGAAGAATGTAATCGATAAACAAGAATGAAATTGATTAGAAAAAATGAACCGGGGGAAAATATCGCGAGAATTAAATTGGTAAAAAAAATGAAGGATTATGAATCTGGAAAAAAAGAACTGAAACACGATTGAAGAGAATGGCAAATTAAATAAGGATATTAAATCTCTTTTCTTTTGTTTGATTCCGTATTTCAAGCACTAGCAGTGGTGTAGTTACTAAAATGACCCTCAATTCACAGATTTAACTGTTTGAAAGTTCAGTATAATCATAATAATGCCCCTTATATTTTGGACCATGGATCAACTAAAAGTCAAATAATCCAACGGTTATTTTGTTATCCTACTTTTTTTAGTTTAAGATGTTGTTTTAGTTGAACTCCACTCAATGCTATTATATGCAAACTTTTAGAGACACTTTGAGGTGCCAACATAAACCACTGATTGTAAACATTAACAAAACATGTAGCAACAATTCAATCAAGAGTGTGAATAACAAATCAAAATCAATCAACAACATACGCTAATTCCATCTGGAGTAATGATGAATGTATGACAAAAGCACAAGCATAAACGCCCATTTATGAGAACAAACACCACAACCTAACACCCCATTTAAGACAACAAACACCACAACCAAACACCCCATTTATGACAGCAAACCACAGCTTCAAACACCCTACTTGTGAGCGCAAAAATTTGACCAAATGCCCCATTTATGACAGTAAATAGCACAACCAAAACACCCATTTAGGCTTTTACAACTGATTATATTGTCTTTATATTGAAAATATAAATTTGTGTTAGTGTTATATAATTTTAAACCACATACAGAGCTTAAAAAATAATTAAATTCAACAATTCTATTCGATAATCAAGAGTTTATTACCTAACAATAAAAAAACATATAATTAACACAACTTATTTCAGAATCCAATCGAACAGCAACATTAATGAGATATATTAAACAAGTTAACTGATCAACAACATCAATTGTAGCAATTTCGAACCTTTTCTAATTAGCTTAGTCTATTGTTGGCTTGGTTGCGTGACGAAGGTGGCCTATGACGGCAATAGGGTGCGACAGTGGCTAAGTGGTGGTGGTATGCGGCAGTGAAGGTTATAGGGTTAGGGTTTGTGGAAGTGAATAGGGAAAAAGTTTAGGGTTTTGTTAAAGAAATGAAAACTGAGGAGGAGGGAAATAACGCGCCCAAAAATATCCTAAGTTTTTTCTTTTCATTGTAAAGAACCGCCTAAGTTCTATCATATTTTGGTTGAGCAGTCAGTGGAATTGAGCCCGGTTTTGTGGAAGAAAACATGATTCTAATGATTTTCAACATAAAGCCCGGTTTTGTTAAAGAGAATATGGTTCTATACGAGGAATAGAGCCCGGTTTTAAGCAAAAAACATGGCTCTAATGTTATCCAACATAGAACCCGGTATTGTAAGAAAAAACATGGCTTTATACCCTTTTTCCATAATACGGGATCCCTTTAGAGCCCGTATTTCACTAAAAACGGGCACTATTAAGGGGGCTCTATATTCATTTTTGTAGTAGTGGTTACTTCTAATTTAAATTGTTTTAGGCTATTCAGGATCTGACATGGAGAACTTAGTCAAGGATGCTTCCATGGGTCCAGTTGGAGAGGCTTTGAAACAAGGCATGGAAATCACTAAACAAGAAGGATATGAGACCAGTCTCTCTACAGGTATATCAACAAAAATCCACCTTAATCTGAGGAAAAAATGATCTGTCTGAAGAACAATCTTGACTACTGTAAACTACATGATGAATGTCACATACTGTTAAATGTTTGTGATAGTTTATCATCCATCAATTCTGTAACTAATGGTACTAACTTTGACTGGAACATGTCAAGAGTTGCTTTACAGGGGGCGTTTGGTTGGGACAATTTGAAGGATATTGGGGCATTTGCATTTTAATTCCCTTCGAATGTCCTGTTTGGTAACTCAAATGGGGGCATTTGAAGTAATTTACAATTCCTCGAATTGCCAAAATGGAGACAATCAAAATGTCTATAAAAAGTGAGGAATTTTAATTTACTTGACTTTTTTTCTTATTGTTTTTTTTATAAACTTTTAAATAGAATATTTACGAATTTCTTTTATAAACTTTTTTTTATAAATCTTTTATAAATTTTTTTTGTAATTTATTTATATAAGTTTTTATAAACTTGTTTTATAGATTTTTTATAAACTTTTTTTTTTATAAATTTTTTATAAATTTCTATAAATTTTTTATAAACTTTTTTGATAAACTTTTTTAAAAAGATTTTTATAGACTTTTTTTTATAATTTTTTTTATAAACTTTTTATAGTTTTTTTATAAATTTTTTTTATAAACTTTTTTTATAAACATTTTTTTATAAACTTTTAAATATAATATTTATAAAATTTATATTAAAAACTAAAAAAATATTTATAAATTTCTGTCAACCAAACACGCCAAGGTATTTTAAATTCCGGAATTTTAAATTTTATAGAATTTAAAATTCCGAAATTTCAAATTACCCCAACCAAACGCCGCCTAAGATTCACATAATACCCTTAGGAATTATGTGGCTTTATACACATGTAAACTACTAAACTTGCATCACTGTAGAAACATCAAAGAATTTGCTAATTCTTGTAAAATAGTAACTTTTGCTCTCAATATTCGCAGGACTTTGAGAAGTCACTACAGGTGGTGAGATCTTCTGTTTCTTTGGATGAACTTGGAGCATATGAAGATTGGAACGATAAATTTGGAAGCTCATCGACAATAGGTATGTAACATTGAAGTAATTTATATATCAATATATTGAATGCAATAGTTTGATACTATTGGGTTAATCACCAATCGACCCACATTAACCCATCACAACCCACTACGACCCGGTAAACGAAAGTCAACCAAACAAAGTCAGACTTTAAAAGTCAACTGAAGCAGTTAAAAGCAGTTATATGACCGTTATAACATAACTGCCATATCCCTGAACCAACACAACGGTTCAGTTAGTACCTTTTGATTTAGTATATATACTATGAACTTTCATGTAAGAAAGATGATGACAAGATCAATATAAACACTTTACAGTTTGATTAATCCCTGCTTTTACTTTGGTATATTTGTGATTAACGTTAAGACCATAGATCCTTTTCAATAAGGCCAACAATTGGTATCAGAGTGGTTTGGTCTACTAACCAAAATCATCATTTACCATTTACTCGTTATAGTTCCAGAATCAAACCAAGAAAAGAGTTTCGAAAAAATTTCTGCAAATCAATTCAAACACAAATCCAAGACGTCATTTTTGTGTTTCACACTTCTGTCGCAACAGGGGAACAATCACAATAGTGATTACTCTCAACCCGGCATCAGAAAACATTCACAAATTTTTTTTTCCTTTTATTCGAAATCAGTTTTCTTTTAACCCAATCCAATAGGATCAGAAAAAAAACGAAGTAAATCATTTTACATTTGATTCAATTAAAAACTAAACGAGAGTCATCAATTAGGGCAGAATCAAGATTCGAATTATAACAAACACACATGTTCATAAAAGGAATCGAGCCCAGAAGGATCAATTGAGTCACAATTGATTCATTTGCATACTCCAATCATCAAATTTCTCACGGATTAGAAAACCCACAAATCATCCGAAACCCTAGGTTTCAATTGGAGGATCAATAGTGCTCGCGAAGAACACCCAACACCGGAGAAGAAGAAGAGACGGTCAAACACAGCCGTAAACAGGCGGTTAACCATCATCAATTGGAGAAGGAGAAGAAGCAGATTTCTTCCCAAGAGAGAGAGAGACAAAAGGACTTGTCTCAAAAGGAAATAAAGAGACGCGTTATTATTTCTCATCCCAAATAAGGAGATAAGGAAAGCTATAAGAGAGGCGCGTACACAATATTAGGGCCACACAAGGATCAGATTTTTTATTAGGGAATCGGGTTAGACCATCAACCCCTCCAGGTTCCAACAGATTACAAATACCACCTTTAATTTTTTAACTTTATATATTACTTTGATATTTATTGTTCTATATGATAAGTTACCTTTAAAATTAGAATCTTATCATATTTTGCATAGTATATTAACCTAGTGTCTACACTGCTTAGTTTACTGATAAGGAATAATTTGTAAGGAGTAATTAACCTTAGGTTATTCATTTTTGAATTTATAATCTCCAAGGATAGTTTAAAATTTTAAAACTATACCTAGAAAGTTTTACACCCATTCGAGGAAGATAAAACATTAGAGCTCACTTTAAGAAATAAGAATTTTTTTTGAAATACACTTCGTGTTAAAAATTCTTTTGGAGATTTATTATCATTATCATTTAAGATATGACGAAAGTAAGTGGTAATAAGGAACCTAGTACTAACACTTCAAATAGTACACCCCAATTTCAATGCCCAATCCTAAAGCCCGCGAATTACTCATTATGAGCATTTCGAATGCAAATCATTCTCGAAGCGAATGGTTTATGGGGAACAATTGAGCCGAGTGATTCGACTCAACCAGATAAGAAGAAAGAGAAAACCGCTATTGCTTTCCTTTATCAAGCCTTACCCAAAGAACAATTACTTCAAATAACAAAGCACAAAACCGCGAAGGACATTTGGAATGCTTTGAAAACTAGACACATTGGCGAAGACAGAGTTCAACAAGCAAGATTACAAACACTAAAATCCGACTTTGAGATGTTATATATGAAGGAAGACGAAACAATCGACACCTTCACCACAAAACTTACAACACTCGTAAACAAAGCCGCTAGTCTAGGACACAAAATAGAAGATGAAACCATAGTACGGAAATTACTAAATGTTGTACCCGAAAGGTATCTGCAAATAGTCGCATCTATAGAACAATATTCCGATCTAAGTGAAATGACAATAGAAGAGGCAATTGGAAGACTTAAGACCTACAAAGAAAGGATTAAGTTCAAGAAAGGAAAACAAGTGGACAATTAAGAAAAACTGATGTTCACACGACATGACAATAGAGGGAAACATTTCAGAAGACGTGGAGGTGGAAAATACAAAGGATGGAGAAACCACGATAAAAATAACCACGAGAAGAAGGATGGAGAAAATTCTCACAATCACTTCAACAAACAGAATATTGATCTTAGCAAAGTAAAATGTTACAAATGCAATAAGATGGGTCATTATGCATCTAAGTGTTATGCAAAACCAAACACTAGTATGCAATCTAATCATGTCGAGGAGGACTTAGAACCTACCTTATTAATGGCAATATTAGAAGACCCACATGTAACAAAACTTGAAGATCAAAAGGTCTCGCTACACGAAGAAGATGTAGGATATAAAGAGACAATTGTCGATAGTCAATGATATTTAGACAATGGATCTAGCAACCATATGACTGGGAAAAGTAAGATTCGGAGATGGGTCTCACATAGAGATTAAAGGAAAAGGTTCAATCCTATTAGAATGTGATGACGAGAAACAAAGAATCATATCTCAAGTCTATTACATTCCCAGCTTAAAAAGCAACTTATTGAGCCTTTAAAAAATTTACCGAAATTGGTTGTAAAGTAGTAATGGATGATGATGAATTACGAATTTATGACATGGACAACAAAATATTCATGAAAGTCACAAGACAGAGAAACCGTCTATACAAAGCAAGTTTGAAGATAGGCACACCTGTTTGCTTATTAGCAAACTTGAATGACAACACTTGGTTATGGAACGCAAGATTAGGACACCTCAACTTTGAATCATTAAAATCTATGACTCAAAGAGAGTTAGTTCATGGAATACCTGCCATTAAACATACAACACAAATTTGTGATGTTTGTTTAGTTGGTAAACACACAGAGCCATTTCCCAAGAAAGCAAAAACTAGATCAGCATCATCATTAGATTTAGTTTACGGAGATTTATGTGGACCAATCACACCACCAACACCATCTGGAAAGAAATACATATTCTTGTTAGTAGATGATTACTCAAGATATATGTGGGCGTATTTCCTAAACACGAAAGATCAAGCATTCGACACTTTCAAATACAAAGAAACAATAGAGAAGGAGCTAAGGACAACATTGAAAATGTTAAGAACTAATCGTGGAGGAGAATTCACATCTAATGAATTCACTCAATACTGCAAAGAAAACGGCATAGCACGACAACTAACCGCACCTTACTCGCCACAACAAAATGGAGTAGTTGAACGAAGGCATAGGAAAAAGATGTCTACAACGAGATGCATGATGAAAGCAACCAACATGCCACAAAATTTTTGGGCTGAAGCTGTTAGACACGCTATATACATTCTAAACAGCGTTCCTACAAGAGCCTTGGAAGACATCACTCCATATGAAGCAATCAAGAAAAGAAAGCCAAATTTAGAAACTTTAAGAGTTTTTGGCTGCATAGCATATGCAAAGGTACCATCACAACATCTGACAAAGTTAGATGATAGAAGCAACAAAATGGTATACTTAGGAAGTGAACAAGGATCAAAAGCTTACAGACTGTTTGATCCAACAACATAAACGATATGTGTTAGTAGAGATGTGAAGTTTAAATAGGATGAAACATGGGATTGGAAGGATTACCTGAGTGAACACACCAACGATGAACTAGAATGGTTTGACTTCAGAATTGAAAATCTTGAAGCAGCGAATAAACATCAGGAACAAGATATCCAACAAGATGAAGAAGACAACGACATCCCTGCAAATGATGATGATGAACATGCAACATCAACAAATGGACTCACCCTCACAATCACAAACACTTCACATACCATCTACAATTTCATCACGAATAAATACTTAATTCACACCAACTACCTCAAGACATTCAACCAATCAAAGTAACTCAACTACAACCAGGAATTTACATCCAGAATTTGATCATACACCATTACAAGGTTTTAGAATGTTGAATGATATATATGATAACACCGAGGAAGTTTTACCTGAGCATTTATTACTAGCTGAAGATGAAGAATTACAAGGAAGCATCGAACGATCTAAAATGGATTGAAGCAATGAAGGTCGAATTAAATTACGTTAATAGGAACAATACATGGGAACTAACCACTCTACCAAAAGGACATAAAGCCATTGGATTAAAGTGGGTATTCAAGACCAAGAAAGATGCTAATGAAAATATAGTCAAGCATAAAGCAAGACTAGTAGCAAAACGCTACATACAAGAGCATGACATAGACTTTTAAGAAGTCTTTGCACCTGTTGCAAGAATGGAAACAAGTGATTACTATTAGCCATAGATGCTAATAACAAATGGGAAGTACATCACCTAGACGTCAAATCTGCATTTCTGCATGGAGACTTAAAGGAAGAAGTGTATGTTACATAACCCAAAGGATTTATAAAAGATAATGGAAAAGTCTACAGACTGATAAAACCTCTGTACGGTTTAAGACAAGCACCACATGCATGGAACATAAAGTTAGACAATACCTTGAAGTCCTTAGATTTCAAAAAGTGCGCTTTGGAACAAGCTGTCTACACGAAGAAATCAAAAGACTCAATACTTCTATTTGGAGTCTATGTGGATGATTTAATCATCACTGGCACACCAAAGAAAGAAATAGACAAGTTCAAAGCTCAGATGGAAGAGTAATTCAATATGAGTGACCTAGGATTACTATCCTACTACTTAGGAATTAAAGTCACACAAACTGGAGGTGACATATCAATAAAGCAATCCGCCTACGCAAGCAAGATCCTAAAGGAAGTTGGAATGCTAGACTGCAACAAAACTGTAATACCTATGGATCCAGGAACAAGACTAACAAATAACATTGAAGCAACAACAGTCAATTCAACTGAATATAGAAGCTTGATTGGATGCTTACGATATTTGCTATATACAAGACCCGACTTAAGTTATTCCGTTGGATTACTTAGTCGTTTTATGCAAGAACCGAAGGAACAACACATGAAACCTATAAGGCAAGTACTACGGTATGTTAAAGGAAAAAAAGACTATGGAATCACCTACAAGCACAATGGAGGAAACCAGATACAAGGTTATAGTGACAGCAGCTATGGAGTCAACACTCAAGAAGGAAAAGGCACTACTGGAATTATCTTCTACTATGGTGAATCACCAATCAGCTAGAGTACACAAAAGCAAGCCACGGTAGCTCTATCATCATGTGAATCCAAATTCATTACAGCAATAGCAGGAGCAACACAAACATTATGGTTAAAGAGAATACTTAGCAAGGTTACACACACGCAAGAAGAAAAGGTTACAATACTGGTCGACAACAAGTCTGCCATCCAACTAATGAAGAATCCCGTATTTCACGGAAGAAGCAAGCACATCGATATAAAATACCACTTTATAAGAGAATTCGTCGAAAGAGAAGATCTACAAGTCGAATTCATAAGTGGAGAATTTTAGAAGGCTGACATACTGACAAAGGCATTACCGAAGATCAGATTCCTCACAATGAGACAACTAATTGGAGTCAAAGATCTGCAAAAAGACGATTGTGATTAAGGGGAAGAATATTGGGTTAATCACCAATCGACCCACATTAACCCATCACAACCCACTACGACCCGATCAACGAAAGTCAACCAAACAAAGTCAGACTTTAAAAGTCAACTAAAGCAGTTAAAAGTAGTTAAATGATAGTTATAACATAACTGCCATATCCCTGAACCAACACAATGGTTCAGTTAGTACCTTTTGATTTAGTATATATACTATGAACTTTTATGTAAGAAAGATGATGACAAGATTAATATAAACACTTTACAGTTTCATTAATCCTTGCTTTTACTTTGGTATATTTGTGATTAACGTTAAGACCATAGATCCATTTCAATAAGGCCACAAATACACATTCTTGTTTTTTGGAACTTTGTGATCTGTGACTCAGTCGATCGCCATAGGAAAAAAAATGAGGGTAGATGCATACTCCACATTATACATCTGATGCACAAATGTGCATCACCATCGACATCATGTTTTTGAGATCCCTCATCTAGTGGGTGATCAAATTGTGGCCGGAAAAGCAAATGCTACTGAATAAACAAGCAAGCAATGGAAGGGATAAATGATGGATTTTACAAAGGTTTTTATGAAACTCTGAACACACATTAAGGATACTCCACTGGTGAGGGAAGAAACAAGACAAGACCATAGTCACATGGAACGGGGATCGTGGTTCGCTAGGAACCTAAAATTCGATTCGATGGGGGTAGGTTCATTTGGGATCGCTTCGGTACGATGTACCAAGTAATGTGCTATGATATACCCATGTAGCCAATAATTAATAACAAAGAAGCATACTAAAATAGTTTTATCAGCAACATAAATTAAAAAAACATAATTAAGATCCAAAATACAATATAAATATGAAAAACACTAGATTTTAAACTTGGTCGAGCCTGTCTCTTTCCTTTCCGTTTATCAGCAACATCTTCATACACATTTTCACATTGAAATCTTGACAACTCTTAAGGAAATCAATATTAATGTAAATGAATCGCGAATCGAATATAATTAGAACGCGAATTGGAAATTATTGGAACTCGGATTGCTCTGTCCGATTCTTAAATGAATTTAATTCTGGAACGCTATCTTCATGGATCCAATTCGCGATCCCGGTCAATCCAGATCGATTTCGTACCATGTTTTGAATCGAACGAACTGGATCGCAATTCGTGGCTACTATAGCGAATTATCTGACTATGGACAAGACTGATATCTTACAAATTTTGCAAGAGCTTATAGAAATGTATGTTTTTTTATGGTAGTGCATTCAGTTTTAGAATTTTGTATTTTGGTTTTAGAAGAGTATTGGTTTTAAATAGGTAATCTAGCATATGGGCATGGAGTATAATTTCTGAAGTTTTAACCAGGTAATGGTTCGTAAAAACTATTTTTGCCACTATGCGATGTTTTAAAAGGTATTAGCCATTGTTTTTTTTCTACTTTTTAATTTTGTCGATATATATTTTAACTAATCTGATCAAATTATGAGACAAGAAGTGTAATCTTATCGCTTTTGAATTGCAACTCGAGAAGGGTAGGGGCCGGTCTAGCTCCTACTCTCTACTCTTATGCAGCTACAGGTTCATGCATATTTGATATAGTAACAAATGAACATTTTGAGATTTCGAGACTCAGCCACCCCGCTTGAGTTTAACAAGAAGCGTGGACTTGCTATCTACAACAACATAGCTTGCATCTTATTTTTAAATACTCAGACATGTTTTAACCACCTTACCATGTTTTGTCTTAGTGAGATGCATCTTGATAGCTCTAATTAGTTGTTCCTTGTCTTTCAAATAATCTTTTCCCAAGTGTCGAGTAAAATTTAATTTTTCCACTAAATGTGACACGCTCCAATTGTAAATTGTAAACATGTAATTCTATCTATTCCTTCCGTATAAGTAAAATTAGAAGGTATTTATGCAATCTCATCTCTATCTACACTTGGTATTTCGGTACTAAATCTAAAACCTCGGGTGGGAACGGGTTACAAGGTAGTACATTGCAATCAAGTCGGACCAAAGTAAGAGCATCCACAATGGTGATGCTTTTAAGGGTTTATTAACCTTACATGTCTTAAAGAAGGCTTTCCATAGCGTATGCAACCTACTACCAGGGTTGGTTCCTAACAATTTCGTGGGTCGTATTCGGCTCGCCCAATTTAGCTTGTTTATTATACAGGTCATGTTCGGGTTGGCGATGGATTCAATGGGATAACCCACCAACCTATTTGAACTTTTTAACCCGTGTAACATGATAACTTGTTTAAATAGGTAGGTTAAATAAGTCAGTGTGCTAACCCCTTCAATTTTTTTACTTGTATATCACGCCAAATGACTTAGATAAACAAATGAAATATGTTTGCTTCCTAGTTGTAAATGTGTTAGAATTGACACATCTAACCTAATAAGTTAAACATTTCATGTTCGGGTTATGGTTACCCAACCCGTCAAACCATAAACTAAACCCGAACTAAATTGCCACATCTACTTATAACAATAATGGTGAAGTAAAACAAGCTAAAAGCCCGAAAGGCTATTGGCCTTTGGGCCTAGTGACCAATAGACCATCCGTGGTTCTATAAATACTAAGATATTCACATACCTAAAATTTCTCAACAGAACTGCGGGAAAATAGGAGATTTAGATTAATTAATCTATCAAGAGGAAGAATGCCATCAAAAGAAAAACCAAACTTTGTTGAGGCTTCTGGCGCTTTTTGGTTACATAACAATAATAAAGAGGCTTCTCAAGCACTCGTTCCTCATTCCAGTTTTGATCCCAATCAGTATTATTAACAGTTAGAAGTATGCATTTTAAAAAGTGTGTTTGGCAACATTTTAGTAACTAAAGCTTCACAGTAATCAATACTCAATAATAATAATCTCGATATTTACATGATATATTTGTTGGTTTTATGTATATAAATTTGTAGTCGTGAGTTAGGATCAAACTCGAGACCACGGGATTGCACACTTTGCGTATGAGAATTAAAGTTAATAATTAAATATAAAGTGTTATATTTATTTACACGAAACATATAACAGACGTTAAGTTAATTAAGTATAATGGACCAATGATCGTTAAATGTTAAATGGAAGGAATAAATAATAAATGGAGATTGGGAAGGTTCTCAAAACCCTCTTGGTGATGCATAACCGATCGGCCAAGGGTTCCCAAAACCCAACCCATGCTTAACTTGGTAACCAAGTTATCTTTTGTATAAATATATGTTCTAGGGTCTTTGTATTTGATCTCTTGTACTCATAATTTAAAACAAAAAGGTGTTTGTGGGTTTTTTAGTCCAACCGATCGTACACCTTCAATAGGGTGGTCGATCACTTTGTTTTTCCAAAACAATATTTTTCGTGTTCTTAAAACTAGCATTACTTTAATTTGATTTAGTACGTGTGTACAAGAACGTGGTACTAACATACTTCTATTAGTATCTTGGATTGAATTACAATATTGGAAAAGGGTAATTCATATAATCCTATAAACCCTAATTAGGGTTCATCACTTGCTAGTTTAAAGGAATTGATTCTTGTTGGGCTAGAATAAAAAAGGTACGCATACGTTTATGTTTATGTTAATTAGTTATTCATTATTCGTGTAACACCCCCAATTTCGTGATACGCAGCGGAATTCAAATTGGGTGTTACTTCATGGCACAACAGTCATAACAATAGAAAACGATCTCTAAAGGAGTCTTTTAAAAAGGATTTATCATTCAAGTTATTCAAATATATCAGACTTTACAAAATAGGTCCCAGTTGGTTCCATTGTTTACAAAATAAATCAATATAAAGTCTTTGATGTTTTATGAATGATAAAATATTTATAGCCTTCATGATATAGTCCTTGCTCTTCCGTGCCAGCTTCCGACATTATGAACCTGAAATACATGCTTAAAACTGTCAACACAAACGTTGAGTGAAATTCATAGAGTTTAGGAAATCAGTTGAACACATAATGTTTGTAGTGTGAATTATAAATTCACACCAATGGATTGAAAACAAAACAGTTATTATTGCACTAAGTTCATGATACCGAAAACGTTAACAACTTGTCAATAGAAATTGATATAATAGTTTGCCAGGTCATTGGTCAAACAGTTGCCCTAATAGGTAATTTGCCAATTAACCTATGGTTCTTCAAATAGAGTGCTTTTGTTTACCGGACTTGGTCAAACAAACGGGATTCGTCAATCCTGATAGATCTATCCACATTATTCGCGCTCACCCGCAAGTGATTAATGGTTCATGATAATAGGGACTTAAGTTTGGCAATAGTGGTACTTAGTGCACATAATACATTCAGATAAGCATACAGTTTCAAAGCAATGTGTTCGGTTTAAAAATAAAGCATGTATCTCCCCCAAGGGTTTGTAAAACAATTAAGTAATAGAAAGTGGGGCTATGAACTCACCGAGAGTTGATGATGTTAAGTACTTTAACGGATATGAAGGATAAGTCGGAAAACTTCTACGTGCAACCTAAAAATGAAATGTTGCGACTTAAGTTTGGAATAATGTTTTAGGAAAACATAAACCATTCTATATATATTTCTATGCTGATCATGATGTAGTCCATTATCATTTGATGTTTATAGAAAGATCTTTTAATATGAGAAAACGTATTTAGTTTATAGGTATCGTACTACCGTTCGGGCCATCGTAATTCAGAGGTCATGCAAGAACGTTCGAGGAGCTAATACACTTTAAATCGTAAATCCAGCAACTCGTCGATACGTTTTACTCAAATGAAACCCCTCACTTGAAGCTCCCTACTATTGTAGCACCTAGTAGATACAACATATGCTTTGAGTCAAGATTGTTATATAAATAAGTTTATCATGTTTTTACAAGTTCTCTTCGTTTCATATATATGATCACCTTAGTTAATGGTCTTGGGTAAACAAGCCTTGAGGCTTTAGCCATGGCCTTGCCGTGACTTTGGTCCTGACTACCATGGTCTTGAGACTTAGCTTTGACCTTAGCCGTAGCCGTGGCCTTCGCTTATGGCCATTAGGCCTCTTGGTTTGCTTTTAGTTACGACAAAAGTATAGTTTGTGAGACTAAATATAGGGCAGTTTCTGTTTTTGAAAGATAATGGCATGTTTAAGCGTTTTCAAGGTCCGAGCTTCCTTTCTATTGAAGGAAAACATCGTTCCGGACAACTTTCGCGTTTTAACTTTTTGATGATTCGGAAAAGAAGTACCGCTTTTAAAATGGCAGAACCAAAACAGTTTCAATATGGCAGTTTTGGCGTTTAGGTTTCGCTAACTTCTTTTGCCTATAACTCTTGACTCGTTTGTCCATTTCGGGTGATTCAAGTTGCTATGTTTACCTTTTTATCTTGTCTACCATAGTATGCAAGTTAGAAAGTCCATAGGTTACTAATTTTAATGGTCGCAAATGTGTAAAATATGACTAGTTTACTAGTTTGTTTCTTTTATGACAATATGTAAATTAAAACATGTGATTGAGTACATGTACATTATGAATCAACATAGTAACTATATATATAGCATGAAATAGTTAAGATTATGAATAATAAAGATGAGAAGATGGTGGTGATAAGTTGCTTACAACTTTTGGCTTTCACTAAAGAAAGGAGTAACTTAGTAAGGATAGGACTTTGATTGATCTCTTAAGACTTTGGATTGAGCTAGCTTTCCACACCTTGGCACCCTTGCAAATTTGAAGAGTTGGTGATGAAGTACTAAGTGACTTGAGTGGATTTAAACTCAAGAAGATCACTTAAACTTGCTAGAGATTTGATGAAGTAGCTTGATCTTTGGAACTTCTTTGCATAAACTTAGTGTTTAAAGATCAAATGATGGAAGATATTGTGGATTTAAGCTATGAACGACACAAAACAACTTGTGAAGGTCTTTAGGATGAATTTTACTTGCTATTTATAGGAGAGTAAGTTTGGTTAACCATATATTGGGTTAAATATTAACCATCGTTAAGTTAGGACACTTGTAATGATCAAAATGAACCATAGTTAGGATTATGCCACCAAAATGATGAATCCCCCACCCAGAGGCTGTCACAATTGGTGACAAGGCTTAGATTATAAGTCTTGATCTTATCTTGGTTACGGAGTGAGTTTGGGTTCCGTTAAATGCCAACCGTAATTTGTTAAGCCATAAAACGTAAAACCGGGTGTCGTAAAAATATGAAACTTATAGGAATGATTAAACTCATCATTATACTCCATCTAAAAATATAAAATGGGTGATAAGTATCATCGGGTGCAAAAACGCTGCTTAAAACTGAAATTACGGGTCAAAAACGCGTAATTCGCAATTTAACAGAAAAGAACGAAATTTCAGGGAAACGATCGTGAATTTATTTATGGTAGACTAAAATTAGTCTAAAAGTGATATGAGTTGTCAAAATATGGTTTTTGTCATACGCGGGATAACTTAACAGTTATTTGCGAAGTTTAAAAGTTACGCGATTTAAGCAAAAATATAGAACGTACAAGGTTAATTCCTTTATGGTAAAAGGAGGAGGGAAATATGTTTGACTTTTATAAAAATGTAAAAGTGTCATAAACATATTAGAAACACAGTGCAGGAATCGTTAAGTCTGGATGTAAGTAGAATTGTTTAAAACGTAAGTTTAGTTTCGTACAGCGCAGGGTTTATTTGCTAACATAAAAATAAATCTTAAAAATTCTCAATTTAATCATGAGTGATCTAAAAATTTATCTGATGTGAGGAAAATTGTCAGAGTTGGTTTTCGTTATGCGCGTGATGTTTAAATGGTGTTCTGACCAAAATAAAACTTTATAACAATGTTTTCTTAATAACCTTTGCGAAGATGATCTAACGATTGTCGAATTCTCAGGATATTACTAAAATAATTTATCTTACGAGAATGTGAAATAAAAATTTTACGGATGAATAGTGAAAATGAATAGTAAATGTGAATAGTAAAAGTGAATAGTAAATTCTCAAAAATGAAAAGTAACCCAAAAAATGCGCGCTGTTACAGTCTCACCACCTTAATGGGAATTCCGTCCCGGAATTTAATGTGTGTTACTGATGTTGAAGTGTCTAGGAAAAATATGTTTATATGCGCAGAATTCTAATCTTTGTGTTCTCAAGTTTCTGGTCATAGAATGGGTTATGTACCATGTGGCTTAAGTTGATAACCTAAAGGGTTTTGTTAAAATCTTATTGAGTCCAATATACCTCAAGTTTGCCTTTTCCCAATTCTCAAAACGAATCATATCTTATTGTATCAAGGCTTTCAACAAAACCTTAATTTCTTACATGGAGTTTTTGTTAAATTTTAACACCTTACATCTATGTAACTTTTGTTTCTGGTAATAGTGTGCGGCATGGAGCGTAATTTGTAATTGTATGGTTTAATTTTTTCGTGCGTGATCCCTAAACACCTTAGTTCAGTAAATGGTTAACTAACACTTTCATCGATATAGTGCCTCAAATGGAGTAGTTTTTGTTGTTGTTAGGGTAACTATTGTTAATCAAAGGTGTAAAATATTGTTGATGTGAAATGGTTTGTAATGATGTTGTAGGAAAGTCTTGCTAGAGGAAAGTGGTTATCCAAACCATTTCCAAAGATGATCATGTCTTAGGTGGTTTCGGGATGAAGGCTATATCGTATAGTGTTTATGTTTACTAGTGTTTGAAAGAAGTATATTACTTTGAAGTTTTACATACTGACTTATAATGGGGTTCAGATAATGATGTGATATGTTGACGATTAGGAGAGTGTAGTTTATGTTTACCATTATTCTTAGGTAGAGATGTCAAGTCTGTTTTAAAATCAAACGTGAATTTTAAAGGATTATGGCGGAATGATATCCTTGAAACCTAAACAGGCTAGTACTTCTAAGAAATGACGAGAAGATATGATGACTATTCCAAGATAGTAGTTAGGATTATTTCATAAATGAAAACTTTCAAGAATGAAATTAGGTAGTATAAATAAGTATTAAGATCTCGCTGAGTGGTAAGACACTATCATGTCTCTAGATCTTTTTAATGAATTCTAGTGGTTTATCGATTTTAAGTAGGAAACTAATCTGAACAGAACGATAGTACATCTATTCTCAGTATTTGAAAATTTTAAGTCGAACATAGTTAGTCAGACTATGTTCCACTATCCCTAGGTTAAATATAGGTGACTAGACTATATTTAGCCGAGGTTCGATAAAATTTTCAAATACCTAAATTAGGTATACTTGTGATATGTTCATAGCTTTTGAGAAATTGTCCACTAAGCAAAGGTGATATCAAACCATCCAGTTGCAAGTCCTGGCCATAAAAGACTTGTAACCTATGTTTTCACATTCCATTGCGTAGAAGATAGTATGGGTAGATACGTGTGGAAAGGAAATCTTAAGTAATTCTAAAATAGTCTATACTTGGCTAGAATCACGAACCTTTAACAATGAATGTTTTAGAAGAGAACTTTGATGAATGTAGAGAAAGTTGCTGAACTTCAGCTTTTGTAGATGATGAATTAGTTTGTCCTTTAGAAATTCAATTTCTTGTATTTTCATTAGGAAAATCGATAGATTGTGATGGGCTTCATGTAAAAGAATATCATATAAGGTTTATAAGATAATTCTTAGAGACTTTGTATAACTTACAATGTCCGTGAAGTAAATTAGACCATTGTGTAACTCACAATGTCTTGAGAATTGATGGAGAGATCATTGTGTAACCCACAATGTCTTGAGAATTGATAGAGAGATCATTGTGTACCCACAATGTCTTGAGAAATAAATTAGACCATTGTGTACCTCACAATGTCTAGGGAATAAAGAGACCATTGTGCAACTCACAATGTCTAGGAAATAATAGAGACCATTGTGCAACACACAAGGTCTGAGATATAGTTGAGACCACTGTTTCACTCTCTGACAACTCGTAAATTCCTCGATGCGTCGTAATTAGAGAAACATCGATTAGAGTGATCGTTCGATTTAATTTGAGTTACGAGTCGTATTTTATATCGTTTTTATTGCAAATAATATTTTAAGAGCATTGGCGTAACTCTCGTGTCACGAATCATCCGTTTACTAGGTTAAACGAGACCCGAAGCAAATATATCGAAAGTTTTATAAATTTTCATCTAGGGTCCTTTGAAATAGTTTCATTTTTGCCCTTGTAGTTTTGAGTTAACAAGTCTAGCCCTTCCTGTGGTATAAATACCCCCAACCACTCACAACTCCCTCATTTCACCCTTCTCACTCTCTCTCTACAAAACACACACACACATATTCCTCCTTTCTCTCTCTATGTTTTCCGGCCACCCAAACTAGGGTTCCGGCGCCGTCACCGGAATCCGCCCAAATTCCGGCCACCCCCTTTAATGACACCGCCTACCCTAAAAGGTAGATCGGGCCCTCGTGGTTTCTTTTTCATACAACACTCACGCACAACCAAACCTACATGCCTCATATCTTGAATTAAAGATTCATATGTTAGGGTTTCATGTTTTAAATATGTTCGAAGGTCTCAAGGACGGCTTGGTCACGAGTTGTACTCGTGAAAGACACTATAGCCTTCATTTTCATCTCTTTTCTCTCGGTAAACCTCAACACACCATCATTATTGTTATTTTTACTTTTGTTTAAAACGTATACATTGAGGTGATGGTTTTCGTGGATGCAACTAATAATAACGAGTATTTGGGGTTTACGGAATTAAAAATAAGGGCTAACAACGGGATTAAAACTTATGTTTTGATAAGTATCGTGTGGTAATTCTAATATAGAGAGGTGTTTGTTTGATCGGAAGTGGTTACCGGTTGGATTTAGGGTTCCGTACGGGTCGGGTCAGACCCGGTTGACCACGGGTCGACCTTGTAAGTAGGCATTATTTCTGTGTGATGTTCATGGTCAATATGGCTTTGTCTGGGTCGAATCTGGGTACGGGTCAGATTTGAGTTGTCTATTAATGGGTTTTAATCATTAAGTTTAGGTTACATGTTTAGTTGTGTCTCGGTTTAAACCTGGGTCGAATTTGGGAGTATGTCACACAAGTCGATGGGATTGAAATAATTGTTCGTCATTAATAACTATAGATGGGATAAAATGGACACGGTTTAGTTTTGATTTCGAGTTAATGGTAAATGGTACCACGAGTTTAAATGTAACTATGAGACGTTTAGTAATAGTGTCATGGTAAATACGTTGAATTAAAATATACTAAGGACATATGATATAAGTTAAAATTTCTACGGATGCAATTCGATAGAACACGATAATAGTTTATAGTTTGTAAATAGTTGTTAAAAATGAATTATGATTACACAAGAAATTAGTACACAACGACGGATAAACTTGTAAAATATTGGACGTTGGACATAATTGATCATTAATGTTGGGCTCGAACGGATAGTGAACGAGTTATTTTAAAAGGGGATAATAATTATTTAGTACTAATTACGTGATCAATAACGATATCGGAAGTAACATTTGGTATACGGTTATGTTGATTATGAGTTAAACTTTATTAAACCTTTTGGGCTTAAACGACTGTAGCGTATTAAGACTCGGATATGAGTTTGATATATTGATTTCGTGATATGCCAAGTATTCCCTTTTCACATTTTAGTTAATAATGAGATGTCTAGTTATATATTGACGATGAATATGACTTTATTTAATCTTAAACTCTTATTGATTAGAGATAGCACCTAATGTTTTATAAATACAAAATCTATTTCATAAACTTTTTGATACCAATTATATTGATTAGTATGTTGTACTTTAATATGCATTTTGGTTTAAGTAAGTTTTAATATATCGTTTTGCGACAAAACTGAATATTTCATTTTCACATTTAAATTTATGTTTGAGATATACAACTATAAATATTATTGACGGATGTGAACTAACCTATTGTAAACCCTTGTTAAGTACGATGGTAACTCGTGTTAGCTTTTATAAACTTGTTTGGAAATATTATTTTGATAATAAAACTTATTGAAATCGTATTGATTTGGAAACGTTGGAATAAATGAACGTGTCGTTTATAGTACACTATTTACTATGCCTTATATGAAGTACTTTCGGGTAAACTTGTATGATTATGAATAACGATTGAGAAACCTTTATTAATTGAGCGATAAATGGAAACTTGTCTTTTATTATTGAACTTGTATGTTTGGGAATTGTTGGGTAAATTGCCGAAACTTGCCAATTTAACCTATTTACGTTACATAAATAGATGTCGTCATTCCCTAGTCTTTGACTAGCTTGATTGTGGTCTGTATATCTCGACTGTGTCAATGTCCTCTCTGCTTTAGCGAGAGTTATACTTTGGTGTGAGTTATGTTTTGAGATACTTTTGGCGTGAGTTGTATGTCGCGTCTATGTTTCTTACCACCACACAAAACGTTGAAACTAAACTTTTGAGATATTAATTATGAACATTTGGGAACGGTAATGTACTTTTGAAAGTAACGACATGAATGATCCACGAAAACTACAACACATTACTTTATATTGATTTATTTTGTCGTATGAGCCGTATTCTAAGAATATCGTATACGCATTAGGTTGTGTCACAACTATTCTATTGTACTCGTCATACAATCTTTTGGATGCCATGGAGATTAACTTTAGATGCCAGTCGTGTCAATAGTGAATAGTGCATTGTGCGTCCGTGATTACCTGTTATCTTCTGCTAGTATTTATTCGTGCATTACTGTGGCAAAGGTGAGTGTCATAGCCCCACTTTTATATACATTGTAACTACGTTTTGAACTACTTTGGGGTGAGAATCATGCTACTGTTTTTGGACTGTTAAAACTATTTGGATTTGCTTATATGCTTGACTGAGTAGATAGATGTGCGATAGTTGTTGCCTTAGTCAAGGTTTAACCGTGCCTAACTAAGAATAGACTTCTATCTCAACCTAGCCCGGGGTTGGCAACTATTCTAGAGGTTGCCACGACAGTGTTGGACTAGAGTCGCAGGGGCCCGAGTAAGTGATTATATGGTTGGTGATCCGGTAGGATCCGTGGGCGTGTGCAAACGGTATTATCCTATCTAGGTCTTGCATAGCAAATCAACTCTTACAGGTCCACTATGATTTTGTTGAACTGAAACCTATGAACTCACCAGCGTAAGCTTACTTTTTAGCATGATTTCTCAGGTGTTTGATAGATGTTTGGAATACGTGAACGGTGGAAGCTTGGCAAGAAGGCGGGGTGCAAGGATCATTTATGACTCTGATATTTGCACTTTTGAACTAAATGTTTTGAATAACCAATTTAGGGATTGGCTTTGAATGATAAATGACTATGTTTTGCTATACTTGTGTGCGATACCAATCCAATAGTAACGCCCCGAGAACTTGATTAAGTCTTCCGCTGTACCGAGATTTGGGGGTGTTACAGATTGGTATCAGAGCTCCAGGTTATAGAGAATTAGGTATTTTATAAACCCTAAACTATAACCACTTTTTGAGAAAAAATTGATCCTCGACCGACGCACGCCCGCTTGCCAAGCCGAAGCTTCTTAATTGATTATGGTAAGAATTATGATTTGAATTATGAGATGATATGTTAAGGGATATGGTGAACTGATCACGGAAACGTTATAATTTGGAGATATGATTATTGATTTTGGAAATGAGATATGATTATTGATTTTAGGAAATGAGATGTGATTATCGAGATATTACGGAATTTGAATTGAGTAAATGGTATATTATGATTTTGGAATTTGGAACTTGATTGATTTGATATGGGATATAGATGATTGAGAACACATTAGATGAATTGATTGATAAGATGATTGATGAGATGTTTAGGGCTGATTGATAACGGTTTGATTGAACACTAGATTGAGCGTGTGCCCTGTTAGTAGACGATTTAAGTCTGCCTATCTTAGTAGTTCACTATAAGCATTTCACATGCTTATACACACACAGTAAGCATGTCCTCATGCTTACACATACCCCATAAGCATTTCTATATGCTTATGCACGCCCTATAAGCATGTCCTCATGCTTATACATGTACATAAAGCATGTCCTCATGTTTTCGCACGCGCTATACCTATCACAGAGTGTGGAGTCCCAAACCTTAAATCTATAACACTTAATTTAGATTAAGTAGTTGCATTGGGTATATCTCAAAACAATAAAGCGAAGACTTTGTATGAATATACACAAATACGTGGGATCTATTGGAATGTTTTTGGAAGATTAAAGTGAACAAGTGAACACATAATGTGATAACCAATAATTCAACATTATTTTTCAATAATGTGGATACTCTCAGAGTATTAGGGTTACACAATTTCCTGGCGTAATCTCACCACTTGATTTAAAACTTGCACATTAGTAGCGGTTGTGGAAATGATTTGGGAATATAAAGGAAATGGTACTATTATAACTAAGTCAGGAAGTCACAAACGATACCTTTTGTCTCGTGAACGTGAGTTCCACAGTTAAGTTTTGATGAACACGAGTCTAAAATGCGTTTGAAAGTAATTAAACGTGTAAACTGGTGTGTTGGTATCGTGTGTTGTGTCATGTTCACGTGTTTTGCATCTTATCGTGTTTATGTGTCCTTGACAATAACTAGATGATGGATTATAATGATTTTGGATGATGTCGATTGGTGATGGCCTCGTGTCACGATTTTGAGTTGAACTTTCGTAAACCGTTATTTTATTCTTTAAAAACAGTCAAACAAGTAGTAATCGGTGTTGATTATTAATAATGAGTTCATGTTCGTTAATGTTATAATGATATGTGGAATCAATAAGTGTTTTCAGATAATAAATTGGATTGACGTGTGATTATTTGGTTAACGTTGAATCATTGGTATGAATCAGATTTTTGGAATCGAATGACATTTCAATTAATAAGCTTAATTGAATAACAAATTAATTGTGGTGTTTTGGGTAATCGGTAAGTTATTGACAAACATTAGATTTGATGCCCATTAATCGGCTGTGTTTGGGAAATTGAAAGAGTCAATTTGAAATGTTTATTGCGTTGGGTATATTTGATTTTCTGTTTAGATGGCAATATTGGTATGTGATTGTTTGGAGGATTAGCTGGGGATGTGAAAATTGTTTATTTTGGATTTAATGGTATATATACAAACTTTGCGCTACGTTAGGTGTTATCGTGACTCTCTAGTCTCGACTACCCTGACAATGCCGTATCATGGTATTTAGTATTTATGTGGGCAAAATGATTGGGTAAAAATTGAGTGTCATGACTTGGACTTGGGAACTCGAAATGAATAACGACTCGAAATTTATATTGAAGATTTTATCGAAATTTATATTGAGGTTTTATCGAAATTTATAATGAAGTTTTTATCGAAATTTATATTGAAATTTTCATTAAAATTTGTATTGAAATTTATAAGTGAGATGAATGAATTATATATATATATATATATATATATATATATATATATATATATGTGACAATTCGATTTCGTGTCATTCTCAAAACATTATTCATGCTTCATCATTTATCATTTATCGTAAACTAGGTTTACGAGTATCAAATTCACGTAACCGTAATGGTTTAGCAGTGAATTCATGATCATATCATCGAGGACATTTCATATAGACTAAGTTTAGTCTACATATCATTAACATCATTATCATCATATTAGTTCATGCATGGTTTGGCATTTTACATTAAACGTATAACTTTTATTAAATAAACGTTATCGCGTAATTAATTATTTTGAACAATTGATCCGTTACTTCCAAAAATTATCCCGATATATTTTTATACTCATATTAAGATTATAAAATAATATTATGAGTTTACCCAGTGTTTTAAATTTATTTTGTATATAAATTGTTATATTTATATAATTACGACGGTTTTCTTAAATTCTACACGATTATTATTATATCACTCAAATTTTGCAAGAAATGTATTTTTATAATTTTTATGACCTTAATATATTTTATCTTGACCCGTGAAAATTTATTTTTATCTAACGCTACCTTAAATACTCAAATGTGACTACAACTTATCATTTAACTTCAATTAACTTTACTTAAACATTACATTATACATTTAAAAAAAAAAAAAAAAAA
This sequence comes from Chrysanthemum makinoi, assembly GCA_910596185.1. Classification (NCBI taxonomy): domain Eukaryota; kingdom Viridiplantae; phylum Streptophyta; class Magnoliopsida; order Asterales; family Asteraceae; genus Chrysanthemum; species Chrysanthemum makinoi. The sequence goes on along the minus strand of OU343218.1, from coordinate 100,681,629 downwards.
AACAATAAAAGAGAATGACTAACCCCCCTTGTCGACAAGGGGGGATGAGTCATTGAGATTTTGGTAAATATCTTACTCTTGTATACTAGTATTATACTAATATACCAAACAAATTCATTCACTTCATTTCACAAGTAAAAAAAATATATCTCTTGCTCTCTTTTCTCTCCAAAACCGGCAGCCCAAGACCAAGAAGGAAGGAATCATCATAAAATTTTCAAGACAAAGTTATTTAACAATCTAGTATCACTCTTTGTATAGGTTTTGAAATAAAAACCTAGGGTGATTAGGAAAATCCATTGTTCTCATAAACCTCATCAATTACTAGTAAGCATTTCATACATATCATTATTTTCTATATTCATTTCTATGTTCATTTTTTATTATGCACAAGTAAAACATGCAAGTTATGTGATGTTTATACCACTTTTTAAGGTTTTTAAGTGTTATATATATATAATCCATCCTATAAATTACTCCTTGTTATATATTAGTTTTGATGATGCTTAGGAACCCATGACACCCTAAGAAGGTGTATGGTAGGATTAGAATAGCTTCGGAGTTGTTTTGAATGGGTTAGAATAGGTTTGGCGCGAGAAAAACTCATTTCTAAAAAAGTTTGCAAAAGGGTCTGTCCTTATTTTCGAAATCTGGAAAATCAGACAGTAGGTAAAAATTTTTGGCCTAGATATTTAGAAAATATACTTAAAACAAAAACCGCGTCGCTTGAACGGATTAAAACGGAGCTATAACGAAGAAGTTATGAATTTTTCAAGTTGGCGATGAAAAATATAATTTTCTGGAAATTTCAGCAAACATTGTTTATTTTGTACGAGTCAAAAATGAAGCTTGTGTTGGAAAATTTAGTGTACTTGTGGGATTAGTTCACACCTTGTAATGGGTTAGGAGGTACGGAGTGTACACCAATAAGGTCCATGAACACCCTGACTTTTATAGTGGTTTGTATTGGTAGTACTGGTGAAAGTACCGCTGAAAGTAATCGCTGATGAAAGTAACGCTTGTGGAAAGTAACGCTTGTGGCTTCCAACCGAGCAGTTGTTTCCACCGATAGGCGTGTTTCCAATCGGTGGTGTATCCAATCGATAGTTATGAAAGTACGGAGCAAGCGTTGTTTCCACCGATATCGCACTTCCACCGCAAGTGAGTAACAAGCTAGGAAAGTACTGCTTATGGAAAGTACCGCTAAATGGCGCTACAACTTTTATGACCACGTTTATTTGGTCATGTAACCACTAACGGCTATAATGGGGATAATTATGAGGCTATTAATGGGCCGACTAATACTCATAATTCCATTGAATAACTCAAGAGTAACCTCCTATATATAGGAGATCCTAACATGCATGAGAAACACACGAAAACGTAAACACTTTACTAGCGGTTATAGAATTGTGCTTAATTCTCTAACTGCATTTGGTCTTATCCCAAGTAGATATTCGTGATACCCGTGCATTAGGTCGAATAGTTTAATTTGGAAAGTGATCACACGATTCCAAGTGATATCCGGTAACCACCAAGTGGTATTGTTACTGCCATTGATTGTCTTTAACCCGCTCCGAGATAAACCCCAACAATCAAAGTAAACTATTTTGTGATAATCAATGGCAAATCACGAATGAAACACATGGCTTCAAACTTTGCTAAGCCGGACAAGTTTGAAGGGGTGGACTTTAGGAGGTGGCAGAAGAAGATGCACTTCTTGCCTGCCAAGCATGAGTGTGGTCTATGTGTCGACTACTCCAACTCGATGATAGTGATGATGCTACTGTGGAGCGGATCGGAGAGGAGCAAGTGGGAGAATGATGACTACATATACAGAGGTCTTATTCTCGAATGGTATGTCGATTCTTTGTTTGATATTTATCTGAACTTTGAATCTTCCAAAGAACTGTGGGATTCCTTGGATGCCAAATATATGGTTGAGGATGCATCAAGTAAGAAGTTCCTTGTTAGTAATTTCACAAATTACAAAATGACCGATTCAAGACCAGTTATGGAACAATACAATGAACTTCTTGGAATACTTGGAAGGTTTACACAACACAATATGCACATGGATGAGGCTATTTCAGTCTCTTGTGTTATTGATAAACTCCCTCCTTCTTGTAAAGATTTCAAGCATACCTTGAAACATAAGAAGGAGGAGTTAACTCGTTGAGTTTAGTATCATCCAAGCGCATTGAGGAATCTCAAGGTGCAGGATAATGATAAGCCAAAGAGTAGCAATGCGTGTCAGACCATCTCTGTCAATATGGAGCATAACAACTCTACCGTGTACAATGACAACAAAGGCAAACGCAAGTATCATGAAAACACAAGGCGGTCTCCTAACAAGAAGGCAACACCTACTTGTTGGAAATGTGGCAAGACTGGTCACATTAAAAGGGACCGCAAGGGTGTTAAAGTTGGTAGTAAAGCCAATGGATCGTGCACTAATGGTTCAGGGAGTGGTGGTTCAAACAACTCACCGAAAGGTCGAATATGTTTAATAAGTCTTTCGCATTTATTATGTTACATATGTATCTGAATCCTTTTATGTGCAGGATGATGATGTTGCGTGGTGGGTTGAATCTGGTGCAACAGTTCATGTGTGTAAAGATAGAAGCTGGTTCAATACTTATGAGTCACTGAATAATGGTTCTATTCTTCACATGGGAAATCACCAACAGCCTTGGTGCTTGGTCGTGGTTGTGTAGATCTTAGGTTTAGTTCTGGAAAGATTGTAACTTTGTTTAATGTTATTCATGTTCCCGATATCGAGGAAGAACTTGGTTTCAAGTAGTGTTTTGAATAATCATGGATATAAACAAGTTATTGAATCCGATAAATTTGTTCTTTCTAAATGTGGTGTTGTTATTGGTTTTGGTTATTTATGTAATCAAATGTTAGCTTAATATTACCACCGATGGTGTTATTTCAAATTTTAAGACCACATATGACGAGGGACCGATTCTACCCTCTGGCATGCTAGACTTGGTCATGTTCACTATAAAAGAATGCAAGATATGTCTAGGGATGGTTTAATCCCCTCGCTTGACATGGACAACCGAAAAGTGTAAAACTTGCATGTTGACCAAGATACCAAGAAACCCTTTCTCGTGGGTTAGTCGTGAGACTAAGATCTTGGAGCTTATTCACAAAGGATCTCGTGTGATTTGCATGCTACTCTTTCTTTGGGGAATAAGAAGTACTTTGTGACATTTATTGATGATGCTTCTAGATTTTGTTATGTCTATCTATTACATACCAAGGATGAAGCATTAGATAAATTCAAAGTGTTTAAACTGAAGTTGAATTACAACTTGGGTCTTTGATCAAAAGATTAAGGATCGATAGGGAGGTGAGTACATGGATACTCGCATTCTCTCTGTTGGAATAATCCATGAAACGATCGGGCTCTTATACTCTTAGCAAAATGGTATTTCCGAAAAGGAAAACAGTGGTGTGAAGGAGATGGTTAATTCCATGTTGTCCTATTTAGGACTCGAGTCAAGGGTTCTGGGGTGAAGCTATGTTAACAACTTGCTATTTGCTAAATAGGGTTCCCAACAAAAGGAACAAGGTTACCCCTATGAACTCTCGACTAAAAAGAAACCCAACTCAATTATCTCAAGGTTTGGGGTTGTAGGGCTGTTGTGAGACTCCCCGATCCAAAGCAAAAGACTTTGGGTGAAAGAGGCATTGATTGCATCTTTGTTGGATATGCCGAGCATTCCAAGGCTTTTAGGTTCTATGTTATTGAACCTAATGAACATGTTTCAGCTAACTCAATAATTGAATCAAGGGATGCGTGATTTTGATGAGAATAGATTCTCATCACCCCTAGACCAAGTCGAGGATTCCTAATGGAACTCATGACACCGTGTATCGAGGTACCATGATGAACCATCAAGTATCCCCGATGAGGTTGTGGTTCAACAACCGAACCGTGTATAAGGAAGAGCAAAGGGTC
>OU343218.1:100555264-100677556 GCA_910596185.1 Chrysanthemum makinoi | reverse complement strand
TTATCATGCAATCCTGGTCATCACTCAAAGACTAAGCATATCAGAGTACGCTATCACTTCATAAAAGAACATGTGGAAGAAGGTACTGTTGAATTATTTTTCGTGAAGACAACTTACCAACTCGCCGATATATTTACTAAGGCCCTTCCAAAAGAAAGGTTTGACGATTTAGTTCGACGAATTGGAATGCGAAGCCTAACCCCTGAGGAGTTGGAACGTCTTCTCGAATCTTCTTGAAAATGATTTTCCAAAAAGCTTCGCTGTAAATATTTTTGAAAAACAAAATACAAAATTTGAAAAAGCAACAAAAGCAAAATATAAAAATATAAAATCAAAAATCCAAAAATATTCTTCTCACGACATGTCTCGTATAATCGATATTCTATACGTTTCTAGAAATGTCATTCAACAATGATACGGGTAAGTACAGATGCTTGAGCGAGAGTTCTTTAATATGTTTTCTAAAACATGTCGTTCCTAAAAATTTCTTAATATAATGGCTTTTGTATACTTCAGTACAAAACCCAGACTAAAATGATGACATTTGATTACTTTCAAATCAAAACTCATGCTTTGATCGAAAAATGAAGTGTACGCTTCAGTGCACTACATTTAAAAATGGTGAGAAATCATCATCATCTTGAGCACCTTTTCAAGATTGTTCAAAAAGATTTTCAAAATCTTTCAAAATATTTTTTGCTCAAGATAACTCCCTCTAAAACGCTTTAATTGATTATGCTTTATTAAAGGGGGAGTATAAAATAAAAATGTTCCAAATTCATGCTTAAATCAAATCCGTTTGTCTCCCCAAAAGATTCTAAACTGTTATTTAATCCGTTGATATCAAAAATATCACGAAGATGCTATTTTTGAGGGGGAGGAGACGTGATTAAAATGTGATCAAAAATGTTTAATGATCGATGTTTGAATCTCATAATGAGCTCGACTAAGACGGAACCAATGAATTGACGGGAATCAAAGTCAGTAAATGTACCATCTCGAGAAACTTGTGATAGATATGCACCTTCATGGGTCTAACCTCCTTTTCAAGGAGTGTTTACAACCTCAAGTTAGTTATTAGAGCTAGTTGTCACCTAAAAACTGACAATGGAACTCTTTAACTAAGCAACGTAACCGTGTCTCGTGGGGAATTGTCTATCATGAGCCGATCAATTCAAAAAGTGTGAACTCTACCCTCACTGTGCAGATTTTTGTTAAAACTTATGAGCCCATGTGAAGGGGGAGTGTTTCTGAAAATATTAAACTCTCGGAGTGTCCCAAAGATGTTTTCAATTATAAACACTCTGAGAGATTTTCAAGAAAAGGTTTTATGGCAACAATAGGACAGTCATGGAGTTATAAGGTGACTAAGGATAGGAAACTCGTCCTATGATCCGCCAGAGCCAGAGGGATCTACCCAAGGACACCACCAATAGTTAGCATTAGAAGTCCTTAGGTATGATTGAAAAAAGGAGTAATGTGAGAAAGGAGAAAGAAGGGGTTGAAGAATTAAAAAGACATGTAATGAGAAAGGGTGAAAAGAAATAGCCCTCCATATTCAACCTTAGGGCAGAAACCGGGTTCAATACATATGCTACTAGTTGTCACTAGATGACACTGGTATTGAAGACAAAGACGTCATGGACCCAGTGACGCACTGCACTAAACCTTCTAGCCACTCAATTCCTCTTAAAAGGATTTGTTTCATTCTCACTGGGAACCCTACATAATCTATCGACTTTCTCTTAGAGATCGTTGATATTGAAGAAGGAGACCCTCTCCCTAGTCTCCGCTTAGGAAACCAAAATGCACTAATTGAGTCTAGAGCCACGAGATTCATTAAAAGATCTCATAGGAACACATGACATGACATCACTTGTTGTTCATCAATAAGGACACAAGTGATATATTATAGAGTCCTATGCAGATCTTAGCAATTTGCCAGAACATTTATGAGAAGTTTCACATCTGTGATCTTCAGTGATTGAATGGAAACTCCTGCCAGGGTCAACATCAAACAGCCCTGACAGCAGGTCACTTCGGTAATTCCTATGGATTACGCTTAGTGTGTCTCAAACGGTCTACAGTCGTGAAGTGATGCTTCAGTGTACTTCAGCGACTCATCTGAACTGGAGATGTACTTCGGTATATCGCGTTATCTCACTTGTGGGACTCCAGTTCAGGAACGGCCTTTGTAAGAATTAGAGATGTGTTTTCACACTATGCTGTCAACACCCTCGAAATTCAAACTTGTAAGTGCCGGAATCCACTTATTACTAACTGTTTTTATGTTTTCTTCTTATGGAAGCTCTGGAGCGGATGGATCGTGCAGATTCTCTACATGCTCATACCAACAACACATGAAAGTTCTCATCATAATCAAAGGAGAAGATTCTTCGTCTATGTCAAAGAATCTACAGAGTATAAAGACTCGAGAACTACATCATTGGAAACTCAAAGTCAAATAGAAGTGTGAGCATGGTGGAGAATGACGTGGAGACACCTAACAAACGAAGTTGACAATGGCAGACAACCACATTAACTGATCACAAAGCATGAAGGAACAAAGAATCAAGACTATTCAATATCTACACACAAACTTCTTGCTCAAGAAAAGTAAAGACCTAATCAAGTGGAGCATCATTTGAATGACCACCCCTTAGGGGGAGATTGTTAGCCTTAATAGTTTTTATTAAAAGTGATGGTCATTCACGTTTAGAAACTTTGTAACGTGTGTTAGATATCGTGATAGAATAGTCAACGGGCTCGTGGATTGGACCAAGCTAAATGGCTAATAGTTGTGACAAGCTAGCCGTGTATAAGTTAATCCAACCCATGTCCAAGCCCACGAAAGCCCAAGCTAAAGCCTTTAGGGTTTTATGCCTCTTGTACTATAAATACCCCTCAAATGGTCATTTGAGGGGTGTGCTTGAAAGTATGTATATGTGTGTATTTCTCTCTCAAGGAATATACAACTTATTATTTTCATCTTATTCACATATATACGGTTTTACATCAAGTCACCATCTCATCTTTATCTTTTCTTTCTTTATACGCATAGGTTTGTGTTTGGGTTTCACGTTTTATACGCGCAACTGTGGTTACGTGTGTTGGGTTCGCTTGTTAAAGTGATAAGGTTGATATTCGTAGTGGTCCTACAGTATAATTTCACGGAGATTCGACAAAATACGGGGTGCAATCTATAAAAAGTATACTAATAAAACAAAACAATATTTATCCTACCCCTACCCCTCCAGTGTCCCATCACTTTCACCCTTTTTCTTTCTGCTTCACCCTCTCTCTTTCAAAAACATTAAATGCAGAAACAATCACCAACATGGGTGCTTTCATCCCTTTTCAGAGGTCAACACTAAAATATCACTTCCCACATGCCTTAACCGTCGCCTATCATGCTAGCTATCACAAGACATCCATACGTGGCTAGGAGAGAAGAAAACAAGAGCTAAAAGTAGTGAGAGATGAAGAGACGAGGTTCGGATGTGTCACAATCACTTTGCCATTCTTCCAGCTATAAAAAGGGGCGCTTATCACTGATTTTCATCACTTCCAATTAAATTCAAAAATTAGGGTACTATAAATCAAAGGGCTTCCTAAAATTGAGTTGGGGGTTTTGTAACTGGAAGTATAAGGAAGCTATTCCAAGTATTCAATCATGCCAATTCACCCCGAGCCTTCCCTAATTGGAGAAAGTGATGTCGGTATTCAACCCATGCTACCCACCGATTGTGTTTTTTGTAAGGTTACACTCCTGTCATTTTTAAAATTTTATTTAACTTGTATATTGTTTGAATTAATTAAGTCAAATAAAATAAGGAAATGATTAAGGATTGTTTGTTATTGTTACCTTGTTGTTGTGTGGTGATTCTAAAAGAAAGCATATCTCAAAAACTTGTATTGGCTTAACATATTCCTTCAGCTTATTTCCTTCAGCTTATCTCATTTCTTATTTTGTTTTATACATCTCGATTAATAGTGGCATGATAGAAATTCCTTGGCTTATTCGTGTCGTCTTGACTGAAATTAGAAACTACACTCGAATGATAATAGTGTCATTCTTTGGAGGCCTCAGCCATGATGTATTCCCACCCGAAGGTGTTTCTTCTAGGCTAATTATTAGACCGCGGCATGGTCACGAAGTTATCATAAGAGTCTAGTTACTATAATTGATATTGTTGCTAAAAATGTGGTAAAAACTAAAGAAACATACTCTTTAAAATTTGTGTTGGCTTATTTCATTTACATCTTAGTCTCGACTTATTCCTTTTTGCTTATTTATGGTTGTTGCGACTGGGGTAGAAACCCCTCTTGGAGGGTACTCGTTTTTTATTTGTTCGCGTAGGATTCACATAACCCTTAGACCCATAAGGGTGATGATGTCAAGCTATCCACTCGAGTCGGGTAGTACCTGATACACGAGAATTCAAGTTTGGGTTATAAACAGTATGTGCCCTCAAGGTGTATGTCATTGTGTTGAACCTGCTTATATTCTACACAAAGGGTGCGTACATTTCTGATTAATTTTAACCCTAGAGGGGTGTGTTTTGCGTTGCATTTTCAGCACCAAAAAGGGTGCGTTTGATTGCTGATTTCCAGGTCAAAAAGAGTGTTGTGTTGCTTAATGTTAGCCCTTAAAGAATGTGTTTTGTTCACCTATTTTCTGTACTAAGTGGTACGTTTGGTTCGCTGAATTTTTCTGCACTAAATAGTGCGCTTGGTTTGCTGAACTCCTGCACCAACTGGTGCGTTTGGTTTGTTGATGTTTTAAATCAGGCGTTTGGCCTTGATTGCTTTTCACCCATGTTATCTCTTAGGGGTCCACTTGGTTATATCTCCTTGTTGGGCCACGGCCCAACAACTTCGGGTCTGTTTGGTGTTAATCAGTCAGCTTGAGGCGTTAAAAATTCCGTGTTATCTCGAGTTTACACTCGACATAATCTCATCTTATTCTACTTGTTTTTCAACTCGTCACGACTCGATCCATTATTAGCACTCGACATTTCCATTTGCACTTACGGCATACAAGGGTTGTCGACATTTTTAATTGACAGAAGATAATGTTTGAACATGAAAAACATTAAAACAAGTAACTTTTAAATATCGTAACTAGACTATCAATACAAATGGGTTACACATTTAAACTATATGAAGTCATAAACTTGGAAAATTTACATCTTTTCAAACTATTAGAAACTGGATAATAAACTCGATATACAACTTTTAACATTTAGTCAACTTAAATAAAAAGAAAAATATACACTTAGTTGATATCACTAGTCATAAATAAATTATATTTCAAGAAAACCTATATTGTATTCTTCTAATGTGTATAAGACGACTTATATACGACCTTTCGAAACATAATGGTAAATGAAATATTGTCATTTAAAATTTTACGTTGTTTTTCTCTAAAACAATGAACACATAAAACAAGTTAAGACTTAACAGATTCAAATTATATTAAGGGCTAGACGACATGAAAATATATATACTTGATATATTCCTCTAGTCTACACTTTCAACGTCTCAAAATATATGTACTTTTCTTTCCGGATGTCATCATTCGGTCTCATTCACTCTTAAATTTCTTCCGTATACTATCGTTTGGTCGTCATTGAACCAAAGTCGGAATTCCTTCCTTGAGATTCCCTCCATGTCATACACTCATAAGCCGAAACCCACCCAAATGCTTGTAAATTGTTTTAAGATAAATGATGCAACAACAACAACAACATGTAAAAATCTATAAAGTTAGTTAAACTTTAGCGAGTCTTAAACATGAGTAAAGACTAAATTACCATATTAATTAGTTGCGAGTCAGATCCGTGCACTATCACTCCTTGATTTTATTCCCTTTAGACTTCTAATGGCCAATGTGAGTTTCATAGCCCCTACTTTTAATCTGTTTTATAATTGTTTTGGGGGAAGATACATGCTCATTTTACTTAAATGATTTTAATGGTGCATTTCCATGCATACTATGCCTTTTGATTGATATGTTTTAAGATACATCATACATAGATGTTTTATGGACCATACCAAAATGTTTGACTTAGAATATTACGCATCTTAGCCTAAGTCCTTAGATACCAAATTGCCCTCTTCATGAACCGTCAATTCCTGCTGGGAAGCGCGAATGTTATAAACAGATCTATTGGGGGTGACTCCCCTGTTCGGTTGACCCCGCATGGGTCAAGGCGAAACATATAGCATGTCGGAACCGAGTGTATTAGGATAAACACTCGTCATGGGCTCCTTATATTGTATGACTTCTTTGTGTATACAAAAACTGTCGTAGCTTTGGTTGCATGAACTTAGAGCGGCGTAATAGATTTAAAATATGTGGCATTATATTAATTGTAATGTGCATATACCCTTTTTATTGTCCACTAATGAAATTCTTTTATGAAATGTAATAATAAATTTTATGACATTATGCAGGACGTAATGTTCATCAAAGACCAGATGATAAATGGTATATTGAAGTGCCTTTTAAATCAACCTATGAACTCACCAGCGTAAGCTGACCCCTTTTAGCATGTATCTTCAGGTTTTGAAGTGATATCTTATCTTTAGAGGCGCAAGGCAAAGGTATGGCATGGTCATAGACGACTCTGATTTATGTATTGGGACCACCTTTTTATAATGGGCCATTTTTCGCACTAAATCAATAATGTAAACATTGTTTCCAAAAATGAATAAAAGTTTCTTTATGAAAATCAGTTGTTCTATGCTTATGTTGTGATATCAATTTAGTAGCACCCCAATACTTGTTTGCTTCCGCTGAGCCATTTTGGGGGTGTTACAGAATCCAACCCAGAAGCATTAAATCTCCATAATTAGACTTTAGGGTTTATGAATAAGTTGATTTCGGTATTTTTGATTCATGAGGTTTTTGATGTTAAAACTTGTTACAAACAACTCATATGGACACTAAGACTTCCCAATAATCATTTGGTTCATTTTCCATGGCTAGATGTTTTACGAATAGGAATTGACTCTAGGGTTTATACTTACGCATAACTTGGTTCCTACGCATAACTGAATTGAACTTGTGATACCATGTGAGATTGAAAGAGGTTGAATAAATTGTTAATGGATGTGTTATGATTGACTTATTTATGGCTTCTACGCGTACCAATTCAGAATCAAGGTTTATAACGGATTCTACGCTTATGGAAAACCTTACCCGTAGATGTTACGCATAAGATAAATCTTACGCGTAACTCTTACGCGTAAGGGTATACAAAGGGACTACACGTATCTTGTGAAGGATATGCATAAACTTGGATTCTTACGCATAAGGCTTGCTCTTACGAGTAAACCTAACGCGTAAGCTCCCAACCTACGCTTGCGCGTAAGCTTTATGCCAAGAGTCTATTCCTACGCGTAAGCTTTCTTACGCATAAGATGGACTCCTACGCATAAGCTTAGTTCTACGTGTATGGTTACAATGTTTACGCATAAGCTTACAATCCTACGCTTAAGCCAAAATTTTAATTTTTTCTTATGAAATGTTACACGTACAAACTTGTAATAAGTTATTCATAACGTCACAAGACCAAAATGTCACTAATAAGCAAAAATGGTTAAAATGTTGCGTGAATAAGTGAAACTTTGGAATTTAAAATTCAAAATTAACATACTCACGTAATTTATCACGACTACTTTGGACTATTGGACAACATGTGACTTTGGACTCGTAACATTCATTAACATAACAAATTCAATAATTGGACAATCAAATCAACTTTTGATTAACATAATGTCTTTTGATATGTTGGTTCTTTTGGCTCAATATCTTTCAAATCATGATATGGACGTCAACATGGAAATTGTCAACGCACCAAACGAGCTCACAAGGGAAGACATCTTCCCTAATGATTACAACATGGAGATTGGAAAGAACAACTTAAAGGTAGATTTTGAGAACATCACCTGCTCAGAGTCTTCCTGGAGAATTGCTGTGGACATAGTCAAAATTCATCCCTACAACAACATGCTCACTAACTCAGCAACTGTGCCAGAAATTTATGTTCATCAGATCTGGAACACAATGAAAAAGGTTATGGTCAAGATGCTGTTACAGTGACTCTAAATGATAAGTAGGTCACCGTCACTTTGTTCTGATTTCGAGCAATTCTTACGCTTCACTGCTATCGACTGTGAGTATGTACCAATTCCAAGTGAAGAGGCTACACTAAAATTCATGGTCGATATTGGCTATGATGAAGCTGCGGGAATCATTACCAAGCATTCTTCAGTCGATTAAAGAACATTCCTCAGCCTTGGAGAACTTTGTACATCATGATCGCCAAGTCTGTTTCCGGAAGAGACAACGGTCATGAGCATCCTAAAATTATGCACCTACAAACCTTCTGGGGCATGGTCAACAAAATGCACATCGACTATGCAAGTCTGATCTAGGAAGACATGATGTCTCACCTCAAGAAGCCTAACACAAGGGTTCCTTTCATCAGATACACGAAGTTGTTGATCCAGAAGATTCTCGAGATTAATCGAGACATTCCCTTGAGACTTGATGACCCCAACCATCATTCTGCGTTAATTGAGGCTACGTTAAATGTTGTCGGTTTAAAGACTCGTCAACAAAGAAACAAGGTGTAGTCTTGTTATTTGCCTTCACCGATGATATTAAAGTCTTCCATCATTATTCACGATACCAAGAAGCGATGGCCTTAGGCAAATTCGGTTTCATGGATGAAAAGTCTTGACCATCGGTCAAGAAAAGAAGATCGAGCGATGCTAGAAGTGTTGCAAGAACTGGGAGTGGCCTTAAGTATCCTAAGAGGAATCCTCCCCGCAAAAGAAAAGTTCCATCTAAGGGTGCCATTCCTACTCCTAAACCGGCACCAAAATGCAGTACGAAGACTCCAAGGATACTGTGTATGATGAGGTGGTCCACTATTCAGAATCTGCTACTGATGATATAACATCACCAAGGATAGCTGACAAACCACCTAGTCCCAAAACAAACAAGGGAAAAACACCAGTTGCTGAGGAAGATGAAGAAAGCTATGATGATGAACCTAAGGATGAAGAAAAAGAGTACCACAAGACTCTCAAAGAGCTAAGGTTAAAGCATCTTTGCTTCTTAATTCAATCGTCCAACAAACTAGAGGCCACGGGCGTTCAGTGGTGGTTCCTTGACCATACCGGTTAGTGATCACGGTTAATCAAGCCGAATGCGCGGGTGGTGCCACTGCTAAGGAATCTACAGAGCAGCAGCAACTGAACTATGATGTTCCATTCACCTTTGAGGAAGAAGAGGAACAAGAACAGGATGAGAAGATCACTGATAAAGATATTAAGGAAGCTGCTAGGGAAAGAGCTGAAGAGGAAGCTCGGGCTAAAGAAGAAGAAGAGGCTAAAGCTCAAGAAGAAGCTGATAATTATCTTCAAGATAATCCTGAACACAACCCTGAAGAATCTTCTGAGCCACCAAAAGACCAAGAGCCATCTCATCACTCATCTTCATCAGATTCATCATCTCACTCATCACAACCACCATCCAAAGATGCTACCACCAGATCAACCTCCAAGTCAGTCAAGAAACCGATCGACACTTGGGTATCACGTACTAAGACAAAGATTGTCAAAGCTGTCAGACAAGCAAGGAAACGCAACGTTGTTAAAAAGAAACTGAATCAGCTTGCCGACAGAGTTAATTTACTTCTGAATGTGATAAACGAGTTTCAGAGGAAAGAGAAAAAATCCAACAATTTCTCAATCGAGATATACAGAGTGAAATGGACAAGACGATTAGGGACTACACTCATAAGTTCCTTCTCGACACTGTTCCTGGAGTCACAAGAGAGATGTTTGCCAGAAAACTCTTTCCACATCTCATGTCATTGGTCAAGAATACACTGTCTAATACACCTGCGGTCATGGAAATCAAACCTGTTCCGTCTCCTGTTGTCTCTGATGCTAAATTGATCTCCAAGCTGGTTATGCAAATGTCTCAACGATCTGCAACTTTCACTTCTGACGAAGCTAAACTTTTTGAGGCATTACTAGAATATCAACTCAAGAAATCATGTAAAGAGTCAGCTGGTAAGGTTAAGCGACCTAGAGACGATGATGATGCAAACAAGGATTTTGAGCCTAAACGCAAAAAGAAAACTGGCGAATCTTCTTCTACGCCTCCACCAACCCTAAGGACCACCACCACCACAAGATCTTCACAACGACCTCCTGCTAGTGACAAACCTCAGGACTCTGAGTCTCCACCATAAATGGAGAAAACTATTGACCATTTCGAATACACCGATGGTGATGACGAAGAGATTCCTGAGCCCCAACAACCACCCTCATCAACACCATCAACCAAGCACCAACCAACATCATCCTCCAAGCCACAGAAGAAAAGGTCTACATCAGTTGTCTCTTGTTTGGATGAAGATGACACTGAAGAATACGAATGGTTCTCCAAGCTTGTTGATGCAACCCCTCAATTACCGGAATGCCAAGAACCGGTAGATGGTCGAACCATAGAGCATGTCAAGATCATTCAAGAAAAAATTAAAGTGAAGAATATGATGAAAGCAGAGTTAAAACGAATCAAGAACGATGATTTTCAACTGCTTAAGGACAACTCCGATAGTGCCATTGAAGTCGAATATCATCTCGACAACATTGCACGAGCTATGTCTAACAATATTGATTGGCTCAAACCTGAGTCAAACATCGACTTAACCAGATCTGACAAGACTCCATACTAAACTGACTGGACCAAGCCACTACCAACCATTGGTCGACCCGATCAACAAAGGATTCCCTACCAATACTTCTTCAACAATGACTTGGAATTTCTTCAACATGGTAGCGATGTTAGCAAGAAATACGCTACCTCACTCACCTTCAACATCCCGACACCAGTCTTTTCCAATAATGTTGCCATCGAGGAAGAAGCCAGAAGAATGTTTGTTGATAATGTGGTAAATTATGACCTCGATGCACTGTATGAAATTCATCATTGGCCTGAACGAAGAAGATTATTCTACAGAAGCTTCCAGGTACACAAATCTAACAAAGAGGTGTACAGTGACAAACGATCATTGCTATAATTCATGCCAGCCTGTCTAATAAATGGGACTACTCATTCCCGAAAGCAATCAAAGTTAAACGCCAAGACGAACAGGAATATGATTTTTTTGAAGCAGATTTTTACGGGAGCCTGTCACTCAATGACATTGAAGACATGTATCTAGCAAAGGTACAAGGTCGAATGCAACAGTTCTCCACCAACATCCAGCTCTAGTACTTCAAGTCTTTGCTGATATTCATCAAGAAGCATCGTCATCCAAGAGTGTGTTGAAGACCTTCAACTTGCCGTGGAATCATACCAAAAATGTGTTAATCTCACAAAACCACTGCTAAAATTTCTCGATATCAACCAACATGCTCAGTACACCATCCTCAAGAAACCAAAGTTTGGCGTAGTTTACCGCAGTGAACTTCACCATAATTTCTTCATGACGTGCAATGAGCTTCACAAGTTTGGTGATCACACTCTGAAGAAGGTACGTGACGGGCTAGCATATCGGTTAAAGGAGATTCATGAAGGCATTGGGTCAAAGAAGCGGTGGAATTCTAGAGAAAAGAGGGATGTGAAGAAAATCATCACGATGATTGATGAAACGTTGTTTCATCACGATCAGATGAGGAATTTGGAGAGTTTCGTGGGTGGTCGACAGAGTTTCTCTCTTACGGGTTATCAACATCAAGAGAGAACTCCCGGTGTTATTGTCGGATTGCCGGGTACTCCTTAATCTGTTTCTTTGATTGATATTTGGATTTTTTTATCTGTATATAATTGACAATGGCTTGTGCACACAAAACAGTGTACAACCTGTACTTGTAATGAAAGAACCCTCTGGTACTCATCAGTGCCACAATCCTATAAAAGGATCGAAAGCTTCTTACTTTTGAGTAAAACATATCAAAACTTTCATTTTTCAAAGTTTTGCTTAAAAGCACAAGTACTTCCCCTTAAGTTTTCAAAACCTCAAAAGTTAATACTACTTGTTGAGGGGGAGTATTTGCTTTTAAATCTTTGTTCACAAATTGTTCTTCGTGGAAATCTTCCCACAAAACTCAAAATGATCATATTTGATATCAAAATTTCATCAAAAATAACATTTAAATGCCATTTTTGAGGGGGAGAAAAATTGTGTGATACAAATATGTTGTGAAAATTGTGATTGAATCCTCGTGCTAAAGACTTAACCCATGAATTGACGAAAACTGAACTGTCATACATCGAAAAGATTTGTCTTCCAAGACTTTTCCAAGTAGATTGTACCTATTCGAGAAGCTCTTGATAGACATGAAATTTGACGGGTTTGACAACCTTTCTAGGTTTGTCCACAACTTCAAGGAAGTTATTAGAGCTATTTGTCACCTAAAAACTAACAATGTGTCTCTTTAACTATGAAACATAACCGTGTCTCGCAAGGAATTGTCTATCTTGAGTCGATCAATTCAAAAGTGCACGCTCTTCTCTCACCGTGCAGATTTCTGTCAAAACACTTAAGCACGTGTGGAGGGGGAGTATTTCTGCTAAACATAAAACTCTCACGGTGGTACCCAATGTTTTTACTCATAAACACTTTGAGAGATTTTCAAGAAAATGGTTTTATAGCAACATAGGTTAGTCATGGTGTTATAAGGTGACTAAGGTTAGGAATAACCGTCCTATGATCTGCCAGAGCCAGAGGGATCTACCCAAGCACACCACCAATAGTTAGAATTTAGAAGTCCTTAGGTATGATAATAAAAAGGAGAAAATAAGAATTGTAGAAAGAAGGAGTTGAAGAATTAAAAAGAAAAGTAAAAAAAGGGTGAAAAGAAATAGCCCTCCAAATTATTCAACTTAGGGCAGACACCAGGTTCAACTCATATGCTACTGGTTGTCACTAGATGACACTGGTATTGAAGATTAAATTCTGTGGAAAACTAGAAGGGGGGGGTGAATAGTTTTACCAATTAAAAGTTCATTTTAAAACATTTAGATTAACTTATGTCAATCTCTTTGGTTGTTTATGTTGGAGGTTGAAAGAAAGATATATAAAGGTATAATGAAAGATAAAGAGTAAGAAGCACATAACCACGACACGAGTATTCATAGTGGTTCGACTACAAGGACAACTTCCTTGCCCTACTCCACTCCCCGAGTCACCTACTCGAGAGTTCGTAAACACTACACGACATCAATCTCCTTTTGGCGGAGAAGCCTTTACAACGTCGCCTACTCTTTTCCGGTACTAGGCTAACTACCGGGTTCTTTCACTCCAAGGTGAACCACACCTATCACAACGTCGCCTACCCTTTATTAGGTACTAGGCTAAGCACCGGGTTCTTTCACTCCAAGGTGAACCACACCTATCACAACATCCCCTACCCTTTATTAGGTACTAGGCTAAGTACATATTTCCATTACTATGGAGGAACTACTACCCAACACAACACAACACCTAATCTCAAGGAGATCCGCTCCTTATTACAACACCATCAAGGATATCACCATCCTTAAAATGAACTAATACTTATATGTATAATGATGCACCTCATAAATTATACGACCTCGGCATTCTTCCCTAATGCCACTTGATTTGATTCCTATGCATCCTTCACTAATGCCTTTGACACAACGCTTGAAATCTTTCACTAATGCCTTCGTCTTGACACCTTTAGCATTCTTCACTAATGCTTTTGACACGGACGTTAAGCATCTTTCACTGATGCTTTCGTCTTGACTCTTTCGGCATCCTTCAATAATGCCTTCAAGACAACACATCTACGGAGGAAGAAAGAACTATCAACAAGAGAACCTCAGTAGTCTTGATGATGACGAAGCATGGCAACTCATGGACTTGAGCTTGCTCGAATTCAAGAATTGGTGATCTCACCTTTAAGAGGAACCTAGAGAATCACACAAAAACAAAAGACAAACTACATAGAAAGATCCCTTAGGATTAGTGGTTAGAGAGTTATAATACTTGGGGAAAGTATGTGTGAGAGTGGCAAGCCAAAAGGAAGAAATGGCTCACTATTTATAGAGGAGAAAACTTACTGTTCCCCGGATCCCACGGATCCTGTCTAGCATAAAGCTAGGGATCCGTGGGACGCTCCTCTTTACCCATGGGTATTTTGATCATGGGTCATGGGTTATGGGTTGATCCATGGGTCTTTAACTAGATACAATGTATCTCATGAGTTCAATGTTCCTAGTCAAGTGGTTTGGATAATACCATGGGTTATGGGTCAATACCATTTGTTAGTTTTTACCCATTTGAGTATATACTAGTTAAGTATATATTTGGCCAAATATGTAAACACTAGTTGTTGTACATATGTATTACTAAATCATAAAATCACTTATACTTTTTTTAGTGTTTTATGTGAAAGCATAAGTGTGTTAGAAAACTATTGGCTCAAACTATTTACGTATTTTATTTGTTTCGTTAAAATGATTTTACGTTTGTTATCGACAAAACATTAGAAGATCATAAAATATAAATAAACTTTTTTACGGCTTATTTGTATTAACAATCTCCCCTTTTTGTTGATGACAAAACATAAAATTATTTTAAAGAAAAACTAAAATTCGTAAAAGTTTGAATTGGAGTTTTTACTCTCTTCTCCCCCTTTTTGTTGAAACAAAAAGAGCGTCGAAAAGAAACTAACACAAAGTTTTTAAGAAAAACATGTAAAAAGAAAAAAAATTAAAAAGAGCAAGTGACGGGAATGGTTCTCGTCTTAACTCCCCCTTGACGAGTCCATCCCTTTGTGAGGGCATCAAGTACATGAAAGTAAGTAAGCTAATGTATTGCAATTATATTTGCAAATGGTTCGTCCTTGTGACGAAAATGCTCCCCCTTAAAGATTGCAAAGTTGCAATGGGGTGTCATGAAGTATAATCCAAATAAGGATTATGTTGCAAATGGTTTTGCAATATGGTTTGACACAAAGCTCCCCCTAGCTTTATGGTCTCAAAATCTTCATGAGTATTTTGAAAATCTACAAAATAAAGGTTAGAAAACAAGAGTATAGTGCATAATTTCCTGCAAATAAGACTCAAATTAGTAGTAAATTGTTCTTCTGTACCACGGATCCTGCGGTTCCCTACATGGAGAGATCCGTCTAGGCATTTTGGAGGGATCCGGCTGTCTGGTGACATATTCTTTAGAAATGAAGATATGCCAAACAATGCTAGTAATGAGGTGAGAAATGTATATAATTAGCAAGCATAAACACAAAGCAATATGGCATATAAGTAATCATTCAATAAAAACAAAAGATAATCAAACACATCTCTAAAACTAAAAGAATGATTTAGCCATACAAATACTACTAATACTAATTAGTTACTAAACTTAAAACGGAACAATGTGCTTGAGTCTAGGGATGAGTGGATTTGTTGATTTGATCCAATTTTGCAAGAAGATGATTAAACATGAAATGTAACTCATTTCGTGCTTCTTGAACAAGTCCTTGATTGATTAGACAATTTGGACAATTATTGTCTTGGTTTTGCAACCGGAGGAAATGGATATTTTGAGGAGGCTCTACAAATGATTGTGGGTTTTCATTTGGAGACGTAGGATGAGGTTCTAAAAATGAGGGTGGTAATGGAAATTCTTCCATATGATCAAGTCCTTGATTGTTCCTTGTTTCCCATGATGGACTAGTTGGTGTTGTAGGTGGTTCCCTATTTAACGACAACGTTGGTGAGTGGGAGGTTCTTGGTGGTGAATGATCTAATGAATAGAGGTTTGGGTGAGGAAGAGGTTCATTAAAATGGTATAGTCCATGCTCACGGAATGAGGGTTTGGATGGCTTGCTAGAACTAGACATGATTGGTTTTGAACTAGATGATCCTTTTTCTAGTCTAAACGGTTTGACGCTAATCCTTGCGGGTTCTCTTAGCATTTGTTGAATGGGTTTGAAGAGGTGGGATTCTAACATTGTTATCTCTTATGGGAGATGATTCGGTGGATGAGATTTCATGGATCATTTGACCCTTTCTTTTGGATGAGCCTTTGGTTGAGGAGTTGTTGCTATTAGCCTTAGTCATGGTGGTGATTGGGATGATATATCAGCTTTTAGTGATTGATTTTTGAGAGCTAGGTGGATGGATGCCCTAACCTTAAGAGTGTTTGGTTTATAAAGGCTAATTTGAATTAGAGAATTAAATTCTTGGCCACTAAGAGGATTAAGCATGCACTTAGGATTTTGATCAGCTCTAGAGAGACAATAAATGAAAGCTAAAAGTGGTTAGATAACCAAAAGGTGGTTTAAAATTGAAGAGGGAAGCTGGTTTCAGCTTTCTACAGCCACGGATCCCGCGGATCCCTCTCACTAGGGATCCGTCTATCAGACAGGTTCTAGGAAATGATTATGCTTTTGTGAGGTTTATTACCTATGTATTTCGAGGTTTTGACTTAATTTTGAAGTTTTTAACCGGTGGATATCTTAAATGCTCAGCCATAATGGGTGATGGTGCCTAATGATGGTTTTGGGTAAGAAAATTGAATTTAGGTAGTCTAACTAAGTGTTTGAAAAGGATATCATTTGATTTGATATGGAGACATGGTGGTAATTAGTCCTAGAAGTCAGATGATGACTCAAGAAAAATTTACTAAAATCTTAAAAAATACAAAAAAAATGAAAAACTAGTTTTGAGCCTAATTTTTAGTCAAAAGTGATTAAAACCAATTTGCTAAAATTGATGGATATACCAAACTAAGTGTTATGAGATGTGATAAATAATGTGTGAGTGTTGGAGCGAAAATATGGTGAGTTTTGATGAGTTGATAAATCAAAAACACTTTGAAATATATCCTAGGTAAGCCATGGGTGAGTGTGAGGCTTTCAAATATTTGAGGAAGACTTAGTTGGCTCTAATATCTTATGTTTGACTAGTGTGAGGTGATCTAGTGAGCTATTTTGATGTAAGCAAGTCTGTATTGTTCATCTGTAGTTCCGGTTCCCTTCTGGGAGGGATCCGGCTAGCTATAAATCTGGGATCCGCCTATTGCAGATCAGAAAGCTTTTAGAAAATGTGCCATTTTGCATTCTTAAGCAAGTGCTTCTCCTAGTTATTTCTATAAGGACTAAAAGCAGGAACATATCAAGTATAATGCATAGCAAATGTGGGACAACTAAAAGTTCCTAAAAATGAGTGACGACAACTACTTGAATGTTTTCAAGCAGTCGTAAATATATCATTCTACATGTTCCTAAGTTAGGATTGTTTAGTGCCAAGTTATGGCAAGTCCTACATGCTACATCCTATTCTACATAAGTATTATTTAAGTGTTACAACCCATTGTTTGAAATTGTTTTTCACAAACTTTAGGTCCTTATGACCTTACCTTGCTTCTCCCCTCTTCACCCATCCTCCACTCTTTATCACACCATCTCTACATCTTTTTCTTCAAAAAGTTGGCGAAGCACTTAAGGATTCCCTTGGTTTGTTGCCATTCGGGTGATGCACCAAGAACGTTCAGTAATTGGTTGATGTAGTCCAAGGGGTCGAGATCGGTATTTCCGAGTGGGTTGCTACTACCTTCACCTTCTCTTTGCCTCTCCCTTTCTTCCGAGGAATCCGTGGGTGGGTGAGGCCTTTTGCCATCTACCATAAACCTTGTAGTTCTACCCTCTGTCAATGACACCATAACCTTGTTCCAAAAGCTATGATCATAGGATTGTGGAGAAGGATCTAATGCAAAGATGAATTTAGCAAGACGGGTTAGGAGCATTGCATCGGAGCACCATTTTGTCCACGCTTCTTACACTTGCCATTCTCTTGATCATGTAGTAGGCAAGGTTAAAGCGAGTCTCGGTCACTAGGCAATAGATCATGAAACTTAGACATGCGTCGGGGTGATCCTTGTTTCCTACTAGGCACACCACATTCTCCCTGATCACATTTTCCCATTTCCTATGCAATCCGTACATCTCAGAGAGCTCCATTTGGAAAGGATCCCTATAGATCACTTCGATTTCCTAGTAACCCTCGATGGGGATGCTCTTGGCATAAACACGGTGTCCCTCACCGTGGTTTCTTCCGGGATTATCATGTGATAGATTTCATGATGATCAACCATAGAGTTTATCTCCTCCAATGACCACTCATTAGAATACATGCAAACACCTTGATATGGAACCCCAATTATTCTTCCAAACTCTACAAGCGAAAGGGTGTATTCATGCTCATTTATGGTGAAGACAATCGAGATAGACCCATCATCATTTCTAGTAATCCTCATGGTCTTGTAGAACTCGAGTACAAAGACCGGGCAAATTTGTTCGTTTATGTCCAATAAACAATCAAACCCAATAGTTCCAAAAACTTCCCTTATGTCGGTATTGGCAAGAAATGATGGTTCAACAACTCGACCTTCGTGAAAGAGTCTCTTCTCAAGCATTTTAAAGGCTTTCCTATCGTCCGGACTAAGTCCATCTTTTCTATTGTACATTGGTATGTAATGAGCGGTGTCTTGGTAATCTTGTTGTTTGTTGCTTGGAATGATTGTTCCTAAACAATACAACCACAATTTGGTGTTTATTATGAATAGTAACCTAGAGGGTTTGATCACAATTTTGCTCTCATCATCTTTGTTGAATTCAAGAAATGTGTTTAATTTGTATTAACAATGTTAATTCTTTGATTTAGATTATCTTAGAAAAGAATGTGGTGACAAATTATGATAAACCCATTTGAACCCAACTCTTAAAGATGAAGAAATTGTAATCCTAGAAATCAAGGAATTAAATTAACAATGTAGTGAAGGTCATACTTACACAAGTGATTGTTATGCTTGAGAGGAATGATCAAATTGCTCCTTTGAGCAGTAGTTGTGTTCTTGTTCGTGAGTATATGGAGTGAATATAATTGTGGAACATCCACAGTGATCATTCTTCAACTTATGTTGTCTTCTGTAGCACGGATCCCGCGGATCCCTCTCATTTGGGATCTGGCTAGTATAAGCACAATGATCCGGCATGACAGCAAAAATCAGCTCAAACATTCCTTGATAACTTTGGTTTGGGAGTTCTAAAATGCCTAGAGTTTTGATGTTTAGGCTCTAAAACTTGTGATCTGAGGTTTTGACAATTTAATACTAATCCTATTTGACGTGGTTCCCTTTATAAGAATTATTCATAATTCTTGGGGAGTTGTTCAAACATTATAATAAAATCCCATTTTATCATAATATAAGAAGTTTTACATGGATATTTATTGACATAGATGAAGTGTCAATAAGCCCTTTGTCATGAATAATGATTGAGGCTATCGAATAAACAAAATATCATTATGACAAGTTAGTAGTGTAGTCTATACAAATCAATCGAAGAATACCATTCTTGATGATGTCTTAGATATAGATAACTACTTAAGTAATTACTAATAGTGATTAATTATTCAACTAAGATTCTAACAACAATGATAACAGATGTAGATTATTAACGATCATACCTTTGCTAAATATTCTTCTTAAAGAAGGAAATATTTAGGGAACATGCTTTGTGATCTTCTTGGAATCTCCAGATCCATGTGTGAGAAAAGCACTGCCAAACAATCTTTTCTCGAGAAGAAGTATTTTGATAGTTTCTTCATGATCTTCTTGGCATGCCCAAATCCAAATATGGAGAATACATAACAATAAAAGTGTTAGAACATTCTATCATTGTCCAACAATAAACATTATGATGATTTTAAAAGAAAAACATGTCATGAAAAATCCTTCTTTGTAGTTTTCAAACATACGCGGATCGTATCAAGTTTTTAAAGTACAACATACTCTAAGAAACGTGGTAACGAAGCTCTGATGCCAATTGTGGAAAACTAGAAGGGGGGTTGAATAGTTTTACCAATTAAAACTTCGTTTTAAAACATTTAGATTAACTTATGTCAATCTCTTTGGTTGTTTATGTTGGACGTTGATAGATAGATATATAAAGGTATAATGAAAGATAAAGAGTAAGAAGCACATAACCACGACACGAGTATTTATAGTGGTTCGGCTACAAGGACACCTTCCTTGCCCTACTCCACTCCCCGAGTCACCTACTCGAGAGTTCATAAACACTACACGACACCAATCTACTTATGGTGGAGAAGCTTTCACAATGTCGCCTACTCTTTTTCCGGTACTAGGCTAACTACTGGGTTCTTTCACTCCAAGGTGAACCACACCTATCACAACATCGCCTACCCTTTATTAGGTACTAGGCTAAGCACCGGATTCTTTCACTCCAAGGTGTAACGTCGCCTACCCTTTATTAGGTACTAGGCTAAGCACCTAGTTCCATTACTATGGAGGAACTACTACCCAACACAACACAACACCTAATCTCAAGGAGATCCACTCCTTATTACAACACCATCAAGGATATCACCATGCTTGAAATGAACTAATACTTATATGTATAACGATGCACCTCATTGATTATATGACCTAGGCATTCTACCCTAATGCCACTTGATTTGATTCCTAGGCACCCTTCACTAATGCCTTTGACACAACGCTTGACATATTTCACTAATGCCTTCATCTTGACACCTTTAGCATTCTTCACTAATGCTTTTGACACGGACGTTAAGCATCTTTCACTAATGCTTTCGTCTTGACTCTTTCGGCATCCTTCACTAATGCCTTCAACACAACACATCTACGGAGGAAGAAAGAACTATCAACAAGAGAACCTCAGTAATTTTGATGATGACGAAGCATGGCAACTCATGGTGGTGATATCGCCTTTAAGAGGAACCTAGAGAATCACACAAAAACAAAAGACAAACTACATAGAAAGATCCCTTAGGATAAGTGGTTAGAGAGTTACAATACTTGGGGAAAGTATGTGTGAGAGTGGCAAGCCAAAAGGAAGAAATGGCTCACTATTTATAGAGGAGAAACTTAGTGTTCCCCGGATCCCACGGAGCCCTCCCACAAGGGATCCGTCTAGTAGGGGTGAGCAGAAACCGCACCGCAAGCCCGCATAAAACCGCAAAACCCACACCGCAAAAACCGAAACCGCAACAAAAACCGCGACGCGGTTCCTTAAAATAAAAAAGCCGCATTTTGCGGTGCGGTTTTGGTTTCTACCGAAAAACTGCACCGCAATAACCGCACCGAACCACAAAATCATATTCAGAAATATTAATTTTAATTTTTAAATAAACCAACTAAATTTCATAATTTTTGTATGATTAAATACTTTTGTTTATATTTTCATAATTAGTTATTTCAAAAGTATTTTATTTGTTAATTATTATATACTTTTTTGTTCAAAAAAAATTATTATACACTTTTTAACAATTTATCATAAAATTTTAAAAATTTCTTATCTCACTAGACTTTTATTATTGTATAGATTTAAAAGTTTCATACTAATACCCAAAATTATATATATATATATATATATATATACTACTTTATAATGCATTTAGGCCTTCTAAAATTAGAAGGCTTAAATATTCAGACTTTTTTACTTGCTTATTATGGAAAGATATATTATAATGCATGTAAAATTAAGATAAGGAGCTCCAATCATGAGATGACATGTGTCACTTCTTAACAAACTCCAAGCCTAACTTCTAACAAATTACAAGCCTAACTCCTAACCACCAAAAATTAAGATAAATAGCTCCAATTATAAAATGACATGTGTCACTTCTCAACTAAAAATTCATCTTTATTTTCAAATTAAAATATCTTTTTATCTCCTTATTTATATTATAATCTAATTTCACCATATTTTCTAAAATTTTATGCTCTTTAATTCAATATCCATTTTAATATATTTTTATGAGTTTTTAGTTCTTATATTTTTAGTGGGTTTATTTTATTTTAATTCAAATTTTTACAACTTTAACCTTTATTTCATTTATTTCAATCAATATAATCTTGATTCGTCAAAATCATATACTTTTGGGGGAGTGTTTGACGCGTAAGAGATTGCGAGGGTATTTTTATATGCGGGAATAATGATGTCGCGTGAAATTACGGGTAACCCAAACAAACACTTACAACTAACACATATACATTCGAAGTGTTGTGAAACGAATTCACTAAACGGGTAAGCAAACACATATAACTATACTTATCGCCGCCGCTGTCACCACCATCTCATCACATCACCACCTCAAAACATTTGTTCGCTACAAAATAGTTATCGGGTACCCGCCGCCGCATTGCGCGGGTACCCTTCTAGTATATATATATATATATATATATATATATATATATATATATATATATATATATATGTTACTGCTCATTATGTAACCTTATAATATATTTATTTTATAATAAATATATAGCAAAAAATAGAATTAAAAAAAAACTTTAAAAACCGCAAAAACCGCAAAACCAAACCGCAAAAACCACAAAACCGCGAACCCGCAAACCCTCAAAACCGCCCGGTTGTGGATTCTCATTTTTTAAAAACCGCAATTGCGGATGTGGTTCGGTTTTTACCAAAACCCGCACCAACCCGTACCATGCTCACCCCTACCGTCTAGCGTAAAGCTAGGGATCCGTGGGACGCTCCTCTTTACCCATGGGTATTTTGATCATGGGTCATGGGTCATGGGTTATGGGCTGATCCATGGGTCTTTAACTAGATACAATGTATCTCATGAGTTCAATGTTCCTAGTCAAGTGGTTTGAATAATACCATGGGTTATGGGTCAGTACAATTTGTTAGTTTTTACCCATTTTAGTATATACTAGTTAAGTATATATTTGGCCAAATATGTAAACACTAGTTGTTGTACATATGTATTACTAAATCATAAAATCACTTATACTTGTTTTAGTGTTTTATGTGAAAGCGTAAGTGTGTTAGAAAACTATTGGCTCAAACTATTTACGTATTTTATTTATTTCGTTAAAATGATTTTACGTTTGTTATCGACAAAACATTAGAAGATCGTAAAATATAAATAAACGTTTTTACGGCTTATTTGTATTAACAAAGTCGTCATGGACCCAGTGAGGCATGCACTAAACCTTCTTAGCCACTCAAGTTTCTCTCAACAGAAGCTTGTTTCATTCTCATAGGGAACCCTACGTAAACTATCGGCTTTATCTTAGAGATTGCTGGTATTGAAGAAGGAGACCCTCTCCCTAGTCTCCGCTTAGAAAAACCAAAGTGCACTATTGAGTCTAGAGCCACGAGATTCATCAAAAGATCTCTTAGGAACACTCGACATTTCATCACTTGTCATTCAACAATAAGGATGCAAGTGATACTACTCTAGAGTCCTACACAGATCTTAGCAATCTGTAAAGAACATTTATGAGAGGTTCACAACTGTGATCCTCAGTGATTGAATGGAAACTCCTGCCAGGGTCAACATCAAACAACCTTGACAGCAGGTCACTTTGATAGCCCCTTGTGGGTTACGCTTAGTATTGTCTCAAACGGTCTACAGTCGTGGGGTGATGCTTTGGTGTACCTCAGCGACTCACCTAAACTGTAGGTGTACTTTGGTACATCGCGTTATCCTACTTGAGGGACTCCAGTTCAGGAACAACCTTTGCTAGAATTAGAGATGCGTTTTCACACTATGCTGGTAACACACTCGAAGTTCGAACTTGTAAGTCTTTGGAAATCCCGCTAAGGAGATTCCTTTCAAGAATCGAGTCTTGAAGATGTGGTTGCGCATTTACGTATGAACATACTTAAGAATTTGTTCAAACCCTGTAGCCTCCTTTGGTGTTTACAAAAAAGCAACCATGTTGTGATTTGCAACAAAAGACTTGGGCACCATTGTATGTTTCGCGCCAGCAGTTGTAACTCTTAATTGAGTTTGTATCCCCAATTGAATCCAAAATAATTTGTACTGAAAAGTAACATTTTTAACACTTGTAGTAGTTGTTGCTAATTTTTGGCGCATATATCCCCAACTAGGCTGTTCAAATTATGTCTTTTTTTATGATATAATAAGGGTTATTATTCTAATACATAAATAAGCATGCAACTCAACACGTCATCATCTTCTATTATTGAGACACAAAAATACTTACTACCAGATTATTAGAATTGTCTCCTTGGCATGCATTCCCCAAATAAGTACTCACCCACGTTATGACTTTTTTTTAACTAAATAAAAATTCATTTTATATTACTACTTTATTAGTAAGTTTTTTATTTTTGTAACGTGACCTACTATCTTGCACACAATTGAATAACTACTAAAAAAATTCTAGTAACATTCCACAAATATATACTAGTAACATAAAAGGGATCACATAGGTTAACATGACATACACAGACTATACAAAGATGAGATAAGTGACTCCAAAATGTAACATCGATACCCTAATAAACAAAAGGCACCAACTCCATTGTAATTAATACATAGCACATCAAATCTCCATTGACTCCAACTTTTCAATTAAACCATTCAGCTCTTTAACACGGTCATGTTTTCTAAACCAAGAAAGCAGAAGTTTGGAACTCTCAGCCAGATCCTCATTATGCATCCTTAACAGGTGATTAATAGATGGCAACCAACAATCCGACCCGCATAAAAGCTCTACTTCCGCTATCATTTGTTGCTACGGTTCACACGAGCCCTAATTTCAACAACTTTCCTCCTATGATCTGCTTCATCACGTAAAGCAACATCCAATTCACCCCTGTAGTACGCGATCGTAATATCTTTTAACAACTTTAAACCACCAACCATTGGTAATTCATCACATAAAACCATGATAGCAGACATCATTATGTTTACTTTTCTAAGACTGTCACTAATAAGATACAAAAAACTATTTTTGTTACATATATAATCAGCAAACGCAACCGTTATGTGAAAACTCGTAATTTCAGGTTATTTCTCAAATTTACTATTCATCTCAAGAATTTACTATTCATTGGTTACTATTCATCATTTTACTATTCAGTTTACGACTTTGAGAGGTTATTTTAAAATATTACTATTCATGAAACACTATTCATTCCCGGAGAAAAATCACTATTCATGATTCACTATTCATCATTTTTCGTAAACTATGTTTACGAGTATCAAATTCGTGTAACCGTAAGGGTTTAGCTGCGTATTCATGAAACATCATTGAGAACATTACATATAGACTTGAGTTAGTCTACATATCATCAGTAACATCATTTTCATATTAGTTCATGCATGGGTTTGCATATTTCATTAACGTATATTTTTCTATTAAATAAACGCTGTCGCACGATCATTTATTTTGAATAATTGATCCGACACTTTCAAGAATTATCCTGATATATTTTTATACTCATTTTAGGACTATAAAAATTATATTATAAGTTTACCCGATGTTTTGAAATTATTTTGGTATATAAATTGTTATATATATATATATATATATATATATATATATATATATATATATATATATATATATATATATATATATATATATATATATATATATATTACGACGGTTTTCGTAAATTCTATTTGATAATTATTTATTCACTCAATACTTGCGAGAAATGTATTTTTATAATTTTTACGACTTCGATATATTTTATTTTGTTCCGTTAAAATCGATTTCTAGCTAACGCTACACTTAATAATTAATTATATGTACCAAATACACGCTACACTTAACTTTAAATACCATTAGTCATCAAAAATACACCACCTATTTTCCCATTATACCCTTGCCGACCACCCCCCCCCCTTAGTCACCATTTTTATAAAAATCTTGCAAGTTAAATGTACACATGCTCATCTTTTGACTAGATATTTGCAATATACTAATATTATACTAATCTAAAATACATACATTACACATACTAAAAGGTGAAAACAACTAGAAACCCTCTCATTTCTTTTGTTGAGGTTCGGCCAAGCAAGAAAAGAGGAAGAAACTATAAGTTTTTCAAGATTATTATGCTAGTACAAAAATATGCAAGTATTATATGTATTCATACCACTTTCACTTATTATTAGTTTCAACCATCCTATAATTATTCCCATGAAACCTATCATTGTTGATGAATTTTAGGAACCCATGACACCCTAAGAAGGTGTATGGTAGGTTTAGAATAGTTTTGGTGTTGATTGGAAGCGTTTAGTACAAGCTTTGAACTATAAAAATCATTTTCGACAACATGAAATTGAGGTCTGTCCATTTTTATAAAATCGAAATTTCAGCAGGTCTGGACTATTTTGGTTTATATTTTCAGAAAATAGACTTTAAAATGAAACCGTGATCGCTTGAACGGGTTAAAACGGGTTTATAACGAAGAAGTAACGTTAATTTCAAGTTTATCAATGAAAACTAATTTTCTGAAAAATACAAGCTGTCAAGGGTTATTTAAGGGGCAAAAATGATTTTTAAAAATTATCTAAATGATTCGATTTATCAAAAATATATTAGTATATATTAACACGAAACCAATGATATATAAAACGTAGAAAACGGACTTATAACGACTAAGTTACACGCATTTTAAATATGGCTATCGTAACTATTTTTCACAAACTTATTTCCGCAAACGTTGACTACCTTTTTGGGACCTATCTTTTGTAACTCTGAATGCTTTAATATATATCAAACGATGTGTTTTTAAAATGACACTTTAGGTCGTTCGATATAACTGTAACTGTGATGTTATGGCAGTCATCCCCAAGGAATTCCATTCCGCTGCAAAACAGGTAATTTGGGGGTGTAACAGATTGGCATCAAAGTAAAGGTTATAGAGAACTAGGTTGCATCATTGAACCTAGACTATAACTACATATCATAGCATCTCATCATTTCATTATAAGTGCGTATTGACTTTACATGCGGATTCATACGCACATTATGCGGGTTATTTACTTTCATTTCACATCGATTGTCACAGAGATGTCTTCAGATACCCATCGCATCACCATTTCTTCAGACTCTGACATGGAGGATGTCTTATCAGACTCTGACATGGAGGATGTCTTGTCATCTCCTATTATAGACTCTGACATGGATGATGTCTTGCCACTCCCTACTATAGCCTTAACATCAGTTGGCTCTACACCAGACTCACCACTCATATTATCTGATACTGAGACTGAACCCTTTGAGGAGGGCGAAGTTGCACCTACACCATCACCACCATCAACTGGTCCTACCCACCACTCGATTCAGTATACTCCAGTTTTACCTCTCAGGCGCCGCAGGACAACGCGAAAGAGGGTTATATTTCATCCACCATCACCACTTCCATCATCATCATCAGCCTCTAATTCACCACTAGGATCGCCATTATCATCATCTTCATCTTCATCTTCATCATCATCTTGAGCACCACCAGCACCATCATATCTCAGGGGTCCTACACCCATATCTGACTTGCCGCACAAGAAGCGTGCACGACTTGACACACCAATACCACCTACTACTGAGACTGCACCACCTGCTAGGTTTGAGGTCAGTGAGAGTTCTAGGGCTGCTTCTAGACAGCCTACTATTATCACACTAGAGACACGATTAGATCATCAGCAGGAGTAGATTGACAAGGTATTAGGACAGTTAGAGGAGATTCCTTTGAGTCGAGTTGAAGCGATGGAGGAGGAGATAGAGGGTTTAGTTTTAGGTAGGGTTTCCATTGATGTTTCTTATCAGGGGTTGGAGACTAGACAACGAGTAAACCGTGAGCACATTACAGAGTTGAGGCAGGAGATGCCATAGTTGTTTGATAGAGCTCAGATGTCACAGGATGAGCAGCAGCAACAGGCTCATGAGTTAGCATTAGCACGTGTGAGTATTGCTACTTGGGAGAGTATGGATGCTGCTACTTAGCGTCAGATTAGTGACCTGACGGATATGGTTGTCAGTTTGACTGCACAGGTTCAAGAGCTTCAGAGTCGATCAGGCGGAGCACCAGGAGATGCCTAGATTAGACTTGTATCATGTTAGTTTTTACTACTATTATCCTAGTCACGAGGTGTGTGACATATTTTAAAGAACTTGTAATCTTTTGGTTGTTGTACAAACAAATGTATCAAGTGTTAACTCTATTATGTAGGAATGGTTGTGCTATCTATGATATCGGTCCATGTAGGCCGAAATTTTCATGTATTATATTCACGTATGTTGTGATTATATTTGTGATATTATGTGGTTGTTCCGTTATGATTTCATTTATTTATTCATGTTGTGGTTGTGGATATTTATGTGTAATGTTTGTTTCTACTTATGGGTTCTCATTATTGTTTCATCTTATGCTTTTGAAGAGTTATGGCGCCAAAGAAAGCTGCGCCAGAAATGACACAAGCTGCTATCCAAAAGTATGTAAAGGATAGTATAGCTGAGGCACTAAGGAAAGAACGAGCGATAGCTAACTGCTGCAGAGGCTGCGGCTGCTGCCGAAGCTTGCCGACTTGCTACTGCTGTCGAGGCTGCGGCTCTGCTTGAAGCTGCCAGGACTTGCTCTTTCTGCTACAGGGACTGCAGGAGGGTTTGGAGTTCGAAATTGTTCATACAAGGACTTTAAGAGCGGTGATCCCACAAAGTTCAAAGGCACAGAAGGAGCCACTGCTATGATCCGTTGGTTTGAGAAGATAGACTCTGTATTTCTTCTATGCAATTGCCCAGATGACTGCAAGGTGAAGTTCGCTACTAGTACACTCTTAGATGGGGCAATGTCATGGTGGAATTCTTATGCACAACCTATTGGTATGGAAAATGCTTACAACCTCACATGGGATCAATTCAAGAGGTTGTTGACTAAGAAGTATTGTCCACGCACAGAGGTGAAGAAGTTTGATACATAATTTTATGAGTTAGTGACTGTTGGTTATGACATCGAGACCTACATCAGAAGGTTTCAAGAGTTGGCTGCTCTATGTCCATCGATGGTTTCGGACAATGAGAAACTACTAGAAAATTTCATTGGAGGACTTCCACAAAGTATTCAAGGTGATGTAATTTCTTTTGATCCATAAACAATTGAAGAATCTATCCGAGTATCTCAAAAACTCATGGCTCAAGTTGTGAAGAGGGGAAACATTACCAACAACAACCGCAACAGCAATAACAACAAGCGCACCAACTTCAGTAACAACCGAAACAACTACACAAACTATAACAATAACAACAACAAGAGAATGGGACAACAATCGACGTGGCAATGTTACCCAACAACCACCAAAGAGACAAGAAGTTGCTAAGGCCTATACTGCAGGCCCAAAGGAAAGGAAAGGTTACACGGGTAATTTACCTAAGTGTGAAAGGTTTCAAAGTCATCATAATCCCGGTCGTTGCCCTACTCCATGCGGAAAATGTAAGAAAGTTGGTCATCAAACCAAAGAATGCAAGCTTCCAACTATGATGGAAAATCAAAAACCGCAAGTGACATGTTTTGGATGTGGAGAGAGGGGACACTTCAAGGGGGACTGTCTAAAATGGAAGAATCAAGGGAACAGGAACCAAGGTGGAATAGCACAAGGAAGAGCCTATGTTATGGGAGGAGGAGAAGCCAAGGAGGACCCGAATGTTGTCACGGGTACGTTCCTTATCAATAATCATTATGCATCAGTTTTATTTGATTCGGGAGCCGATAAACGCTTTGTGTCCTCTATATTTGCACCTTTACTCAATATCAAACCAACCACACTAGACACTTCTTACAACATTGAATTAGCTAACGATAACTTAGTTAGTTCCGACACCATTGTCCGTGGTTGCACTCTCAATTTCCTAAATCATCCATTCAATATAGACCTTATGCCCATAGAAATTGGAAGTTTTGACGTCATTATCAGCATGGATTGGTTATCCAAGCATCATGCAAGAATCATTTGTGATGAAAAAGTTGTTCATCTTCCTTACAACGGCAAAACCTTGATCATTCGTGGAGAACGAAGTGGAACTAGACTCAGTATTATATCATGCATCAAAACCGAGAAGTACATAAAGAAGGGTTGTTATGCTTTCTTAGCACATATAATAGAAAAAGAAGTCGGAAGAGAGGCGACTTGAGGATGTACCGATTGTTTAGGAATTTCCTGAAGTCTTTCCCGAAGACTTACCAGGACTTCCGCCGGCACGTCAAGTAGAATTTCAGATTGACTTAGTGCCAGGAGCTGCACCAGTTGCACGAGCACCTTACCGACTAGCACCATCAGAGATGCAGGAGTTGTCTAACCAGTTTTAAGAACTTTTAGACAAAGGATTCATTAGACCTAGTTCCTCGCCTTGGGGAGCACCGGTCTTGTTTATGAAGAAGAAAGATGGATCTTTCAGAATGTGTATAGATTATAGAGAGCTGAAAAAGTTAACTTTGAAGAACCGCTGCCCACTTCCTAGGATTGACGATCTGTTTGATCACTTTCAAGGCTCTAGTATCTACTCAAAGATCGACCTGAGGTCAGGTTACCATCAACTTAGAGTTCGGGAGGAGGATATCCCGAAAAAAACATTTAGAAATCGCTATGGTCATTATGAGTTTCAAGTAATGCCGTTCGGATTGACCAACGCACCTGCGGTATTCATGGATCTCATGAATAGGGTGTGCAAACCATATTTGGATAAGTTTGTATTAGTATTTATCGACGACATATTGATTTACTCGAAGAAAAAAGAAGAGCACGAAGGACACCTCAGAACGATCTTAGGACTACTCAAGAAGGAGAGATTGTATGCCAAATTCTTGAAGTGTGATTTTTGGAACCAAAAAGTACAAGTTCTTGGTCATGTCATTGATAGTCAAGGATTACAGGTTGACCCTACAAAGATCGAGGCTGTAAGAGATTGGGCTACCCCAACAAATCCTACGGAGATCCGTCAATTTTTAGGACTTTCCAGATATTACAAAAGATTCATTGAAGGTTTTTCTAAGATAGCTAAAGCTTTGACCAAGTTGACACAGAAGAACCAGAAGTACGAATGGGGAAAGAAACAAGAAGCTGCCTTTCAGTTATTGAAGCAAAAGCTTTACAGTGCGCCAATTTTGGCACTACCCAAAGGAATCAAAAACTTCATTGTATACTGTGATGCTTCACACAAAGGACTTGGAGCTGTGTTAATGTAGAACGAGAAAGTGATAGCTTAAGCTTCTCGACAACTTAAGGTTCATGAGAAGAATTACACCACTCATGATCTTGAGTTGGGAGCTGTAGTTTTTGCACTCAAGATTTGGAGGCACTACCTTTACGGTACTAAGTGTACAGTGTTTACAGACCACAATAGTTTGCAATATATACTTGATCAGAAGGAACTTAACATGAGGCAACGTCGTTGGTTGGAATTACTTAGCTATTACGAGTGTGAATTTAAATATCACCCGGGGAAAGCCAATGTCGTGGCAGATGCTCATAGCCGGAAAGAAAGACACAAGATTTTGAGAGTCAGATCATTAGGAACGACGATTAGTTCACCTCTACCATAAAAAATCCTCGAGACTCAGATCGAGGCACTCAAGGAGGAAAATCGACCAAGCGAAAAACTCTATGGTATGCCCGAGAATGAAAATGGCTTTGTAAAGAGATCAGACGGAGTAATATGCTTTAAGGATAGAATTTGGGTACCACTTTATGGCGGGATACAAGAGTTGATTATGCATGAGTCGCTTCAGACGGAGTAATATGCTTCAAGGATAGTAATATGCTTCAAGTATTCTATTCACCCAGGTTCTGATAAGATGTATCAAGATCTCAAGAAGCTTTATTGGTGGCCGAATATGAAAGCAGAAATTGCCACATACGTTAGCAAATGCCTTACTTGCTCTAAGGTAAAAGCTGAATAACAGAAACCTTCAGGATTACTTCAGCAACCAGAAATTCCCCAATGGCAATAGGAACGCATTACAATGGATTTCATCACTAAACTCCCTAAGACATCAGGCGGTTACGCTATTTGGGTAATTGTTGATCGTCTTTCCAAATCAGCCTATTTCATACCAATCAGAGAGACTTACTCCATGGAACAACTTACTAGACTTTATGTCAAGGAAATAGTCTCAAGGCACGGTGCACCAATTTCCATCATTTCCGACAGAGATAGTCGATTCACCTCAAACTTTTGGAAATCATTACAAGATGCATTTGGAACCACATTAGAGATGAGCACTGCCTATCATCCTCAGACCGTGGGTTAGAGCGGAAGAATGATTCAAACGTTAGAAGATATGCTCAGATCATGTGTAATTGATTTTGGAAATGGTTGGGCTAACCATTTGCCATTGATCGAATTCTCTTACAGTAATAGTTGTCACACGAGCATAAAAGCAGCACCATTCGAGGCACTCTATGGTCAAAAGTGCCGATCACTTGTTTGTTGGGCCGAGGTTGGTGATGCACAACTCACTGGTCCATACATGGTTCGTGAAACAACGGAAAAGATAATTCAGATCCGAGATAGACTCCGAATTGCCAGAAGCCGACAGAAAAGTTACGCCGACGTACGAGGCAAACCATTAGAATTTCAAGTTGGCGAAAAGGTTATGTTGAAAGTATCGCCTTGGAAAGGCATAGTACGATTCGGAAAACGCGAGAAGTTGAACCCGAGGTACATTGGGCCATTTAAAATTTTGAACAGAGTCGGCCCTGTAGCATATCGACTCGAGCTTCCGTCAGAACTCAGCCATGTACATAACACATTTCACCTTTCAAACCTCAAGAAATGTCTTTCGGATGAATCATTCATAATTCCATTAGAAGAAATTCAAATCGACAATAAACTCAATTTCGTGGAGGAACCAACAGAAATCATGGACCGAGAGGTCAAACAGTTGAAGCAAAGTCGAATTCCATCGTGAAAGTTCGCTGGAATTCTTGAAGAGGTCCCCCGAGTTTACTTGGGAACGGGAAGACCAGATGCAACTCAAATATCCTTACTTTTTCACCGATAACATCGTAGAAACCAACATGGACTGAATTCAGGGACTGAATTCCTTTTTGGGTGGCGAATGTGACAACTCGTAATTTCAGGTCATTTTTCAAAATTACTATTCATCTCAGGAATTTACTATTCACTGGTACTATTCATCATTTTTGAAGTCAGTTTACGACTTTGAGAGGTTATTTTAAAATTTTACTATTCACGAAACACTATTCATTCCCGGAGAAAAATCACTATTCATGATTCACTATTCATCATTTTTCGTAAACTAGGTTTACGAGTATCAAACTCGCGTAACCATAAGGGTTTAGCTGTAAAGATCATTGAGAACATTAAATATAGACTAGAGTTAGTCTACATATCATCAGTAACATCATTCTCATATTAGTTCATGCATGGGTTTGCATATTTCATTAACGTATATTTTTCTATTAAATAAACGCTATCGCACGATCATTTATTTTGAATTGATCTGACACTTCTAACAATTATCCTGATATATTTTTATACTCATTTTAGGACTACAAAAATTACTTATAAGTTTACCCGATGTTTTGAAATTATTTTGGTATATAAATTGTTATATATATATATATATATATATATATATATATATATATATATATATATATATATATATATATATATATATATATTTACGACGGTTTTCGTAAATTTTATTCGATAATTATTTATTCACTCAATACTTGCGAGAAATGTATTTGTTAA
This sequence comes from Chrysanthemum makinoi, assembly GCA_910596185.1. NCBI lineage: Eukaryota > Viridiplantae > Streptophyta > Magnoliopsida > Asterales > Asteraceae > Chrysanthemum > Chrysanthemum makinoi. Next base: position 100,643,945 of record OU343218.1, on the reverse strand, counting down.
TACAAATAAACCGTAAAAATGTTTATTTATATTTTACGATCTTCTAATGTTTTGTCGATAACAAACGTAAAATCATTTTAACGAAACAAATAAAATACATAAATGGTTTGAACTAATAGTTTCTAACATATTCACATTTTCACATAAAACACTAAAACAAGTATAAATGATTTTATGATTTAATATTACATATGTACAACAACTAGTGTTTACATATTTGGGTAAAATATACACATAACTAGTATGTAGTATATTGGGTAATATAAATGGGTAGAAACTTAAGTATCACAACCCATTGACCAAATACATTGCTTATATCATATATGGATAATATCCATAACCAATGGTATTGACCCATACCCATGTGACTAGGTGCATTGCACTCAAGAGATACATTGTATCTAGCTAAAGACCCATGGATCAACCCATGACCCATAACCAAAATACCCATGGTAAAGAGGAGCGTCCCACGGATCCCTAGCTTTACGCTAGACGGATCCCTTGTGGGAGGGATCCGTGGGATCCGGGGAACAATAGATTTTTTCCTCTTTAAATAGTGAGTCATTTCTTCATTGTTTCTCACCCCTTTCTAACAATACTCTCCCATTAAGTTAAAAACTCTCTAACCCCAGATCCAAGAGATCTATGTTTGTAGTTTTATTTTTGTATGATCTTCTAGGTTCCTCTTAAAGGTGAGATCACCACCTTTGAAGTCGTGCAAACTCAAGTCCATGAGTTTCCATGCTTCCTCATCATCAAGACTACTGAAGTCCTCTTGTTGATGATTCTTTTCTTTCTTCTAAGAAGTGTAGTGTTGGAGACATTAGTGATAGATGTCTCAAGTGTCAAGACGAAGACATTAGTGAAAGGTTTCGATCGTCCATACTATAGGCATTACTGAAGGGTTCCTAGAAGTCAATTCACAAGACATTGGTGAAGAGTGACTTGAAGATCTAACTAAAGGCATTAGTGAAAGGTGCCTTAGATGTATATTCGTTATGGTGTGTTTTGATGTACAAGATAGATTAGCATTAGATCCAAGGATATTTATATCCTTGATGATGTTGTAAAAAGGAGTTGATCTCTTTTGGGATTAGTCGTTGGTGTAGTGTTGGGTAGTAGTTCCTCCATTGCAATGGAACTAGGTTCTTAGCCTAGTACTTAATAAAGGGTAGGCGACGTTGTGTAGGTGTGGTTCACCTTGGTGTGAAAGAACTAGGTACTTAGCCTAGTACCTGATAAAGGGTAGGCGATGTTGTGTAGGTGTGGTTCACCTTGGAGTGAAAGAACCCGGTGGTTAACCTAGCACCGGAAAAAGGGTAGGCGACATTGTAAAGGCTTCTCCTCTATAAGGAGTTGGTATAGTGATTACGAACTCTCGAGTAGGTGACTCGGGGAGTGGAGTAGGGCAAGGAAGGTGTCCTTGTAGCTGAACCACTATAAATACTCGCATTGTTTTTTTGTGCTTCTTACTCTTATCTTTTCATTACATACTTATATTAGTTTGTTTATCAACATCCAACACACACATCCAAATAGATTGACATAAGTCGATCTAAATAGTTTATAAGGAAGTTTTAATTGGCAAAACTATTCAACCCCCTTCTAGTTTTCCACAATATGTATCAGAGCTTCGTTACCAAGTTTCTTGAAGTATATTGTACTTTAAAAACTTGATACGATCCATAGTTAATTGAAAACTACAAAGAAGGTGTTTTATAAAAATAAACACCATGACTTTTAAAACTCTCTTGTTGGATGTTGATTAGATGACAACATTTTTTTTTTTTGAATTAATCTTCTTTGTCATGTGATTAGTTAAAGCTCACATCTATCAAGCCATAGGAATTGCTTGATTATAAGATTACCTTCCCTAAGAAGGTATCTTATGCATAAAGGAGCTGGAATTGTCTTCTGACATTTGCTGTGACATTTGTAAAGACATTTGATGAGTGTCTAAATACTCATCATTTTTGTACCATTTAAACTGCAAAAATATCTGAAAACACTTAGAAATGCATCAAAATGATAAAAATATCACAAATAAGTGTTTTATGTGTTTTAAATGCAAAAATATCAAAATCTGGTGAAAAACGTATCAAGTTTGCCTAATTGGCAGTTTTAGTCCCCCAAGTTTCAAAAGTTGTCAAAAACAGTCCCTGGTAAAACCAAATGAAGAAAAATATCATTTCAAGTCCCTAGGGATTCCTAAGTTGTCAAAATTGGTCCTTGAGATTTAAATTTACAAAATTACAACTTAGGTCCCTTAACTTTTAAAAATGTCAAGTTTAGTCCCTGGAAATTTGAAAATGTCAAAACTGGTCCTTGTACTATTGAAACTTGTCAAAATTAACCCTTTTGTAAACTTTGAGAAAATGGCAGGTTTGGTCCATAAAAAAATCAGAATTTCAATATTAGTCCTTGTCATAATAACCATGCCTTGTCAAAACTGCTTTTGACCCCCTGTCATTCCCCATTTTTGACCCCAAGTCAAACCAAAGTCAAACCTTATCCCACCCCGCCCACCACTGTTTATCTTTCTCCCAACATGACTGCAACATCTCAGGCACTCTCCCATCACCTTTCCATCCCCTCATCATCACCACTACCCACCTTTCCCACCACAATAAATGCCACCCCCCCCCTAGTTGCAAAAATCAGAGGCTACAAGTCAAAAACAGTCTTTCCCGCCAAAATGATAAAACGGCCAAAATGCTCAAAACTCATCCATTGGCCAAGCTGAGAGGTGGGATCTGCTCAGAAGGACACGTGGAAGATTTCTAGTGTATAAAAGAGGAAGAAGAGGCAAGAGAAGACCAGTAGTTAGTTTTTAAAATTTAATGTATGTCGTTTTTATTAAGCTGTCTTAATTAGTTTATGATTTTGTAATTTTAAGCTCTACTGTACTAAAGCTAAGTGGTTTGATCATTATAACTCAGTTTCAAGTCTTAATTCAAAGGTTCATTTAAATTTCAAGTTTCATGGTTTACTGTTTCAAATTTCAATCTTAAACTGTTACATCCAAGCTTCAACAAGCTTATTTTTAAGTTCAAATAAGCTCATTGAAGCTTCTTATAGCTTTTAGTGAGTTTATCAAGCAGGTGCAAGCAATATTTGTCCTTGGTCAACAAAAGTCAACTGAGAAAGCCAAATGGGCATGGAAATGGTATTTGGGTGATGCAGTGCTTGGAATGGGTTGGAATTAGTATAGAATAGTGATATTTGGTTTGGTATAAGCTACATCATAGCTGACACACTTGTGAGCCTTTTCTCTCATTTTCAATTTTTATGCAGTTTATGTTTGTGTTTGTATCTGTGATCATTAAATCTTTTTAGACCTGTTTAACTAGTTGTGATTAGGGTACTAAAATCAGTTTCAATGTTAGTATTAGCTTAGGCAATAGATAGATCAGTTAAAGTTCAAATCAGTTGTAAAATAGGTGTGTTTGGATCAGTTGCTTGGCTGAGATTGAGCCATGGTTTGTGCTTGATACCTGTCCATGCAGTCTTAATATAGTCTATTTGTACCATATTTGTCATCACATTGCACCTTAAAACCTTAAAAGTCAAAATCTTGTTTTAACTGTCTTAATTCCTTAACTGTTTTGATTTTGGAAAAGTAAAAACTTGATTCATGTGTAGAAATCAGTAGAATAGCTTGAGCTAGTTTCATTTCATCATTAAACATCAACATCAGTCCAATAAATTGGATCAAAACTCATAAAATTCAACTATCTCATAACTTGTCAAAAGTCAAAACTTGCAAAAGTCATTTTTAGCCTAAATAGGATGATTTTTCATTGACTCAGTTTTTGGTCAATTCAAGTGAAACTTAGGACTTTAAAAGTTCAACAGATCTATTTTCTTATTGTAATTTTTGCTGATTTTTAGAAATTTTCTATAAGCCTCAAAAGGGCTTGTCAAACAGGGCTTATATGCCCTGTTCATAACTCAGTATACATTGAGTTTTCTCAGCTTATTGCAGAAGCTTGTCAAAAGCTCATAAGAGCTTGTCTTGGTCTGTGCCTTGGTTAACAAGTAGCTAACCAGGTCATCTTTAGTCCCCAATAGCTGTTTTCCAATTTCCAGCTTATGTGAGTGCTTATTTTCCAGCTACAAGTAGCACTCAAAAATCTTTTTTTAGCATAAAAGCTCAAATCATCAAATCTGTGCATTGAGTAATTCAGAGGCTTAGGATAGTTGAAACTTGTCTCATTTAGGTACTTTTAGCTATTTACAGCTTCTGTAATCAGTTGGTGGCTTTTGGTACTCATTTGCTTATTATAAGTGCTTATTTATAAGCACTTGTGATTGCAGCCTCTTATTCCTTCACACAACCCCATGTTTTTCTATTTTTCCTAGATTCTAAATATTATTTTAGACTTTTCTTGAAATTTTCAGATTTTTCCAAGTCAGTTTGCTATTTTTCTTGATTTTAATTAGTTTTTAAGCATTTTTAATTAGCATTTAATACAATTAATTAAGAAAAGGTTCAAAAAAATAATTTTTCATTTTTCTTAAGTTAAGATAAATATAAAAAGTCAAAAAAATATTTTTCCAAATTTTTCTTAGTTAAATTTGTATTTTTAAGCAATTTAATTAGTTTTTAATAGTTTTTAATTCATAAAAAATAGAAAAATAATCAGAAAAATATAAAAATAGTTTTGAAAATTCTCTTTTGTTATTTTAGATTTTTCCAAGTCATAATTTTATTTTTCTAGCTTTATTTCCTATTTTTTTGTATTTTAGGCTATTATTAAATAGTTAAAATTAGTTTTTAATTAATAATAATTAATTTAATAGTTATAAAAATAATTTTCTTTTTCTTAAAATTTTCTTTTATCATTAGGATTGTAAAAATGTCATTTTCACATTTTTAGGATTAATACTGCTACAGTTTCGCATTTTCTTGTGTACGTCACGTAGTTTTTAATTTTAAATTCTGTAAAAGAAAAAAAATCAAAAACATCAGTTTAAAAATAGTGATAGTGTTTATTTAATATTTTTTATCTTTTTAATTCTCTTTAATTTGCATTTAAGCCCCTGTAATTTACAAAACTTTTCTTTAGGTATAAATAACTCAAAATCCTTAGTGTTAAACAACAGTCATCCTCCGCGGGACTTAACGACCCGGGAATCCACTGTATTCTCCTGATCTAAATTGCATTTGGTGTGTGAGCTGTTTTAAGTTCCTTACGGTTAGTCATTCACAAGTGGCTAGCTTGCGTGAGAAAACTTGACGGTTTTGCACCAATCAAAATTTTGGCGCCGCTGCCGGGGAGGCTGTAAGCGTGTCCTAAGCATTTTCAGACCCGTACTTGCACATATACCACCTTTTGTAAAAACAGTTTTTTTTTGTAAAGTTATAACAAAATCAAAAAGTTCATTAACACTTTTCCTAATGTGTTAAAAACACCAAACAAAATATAAAACAACAAAACAATCGTAACGTTTTCTAGCTTGTGTTTCTTTTAAGGTGATTCTTAAAGAAATACGATTTGTTTAAACGAGACGATACCAAAAATATTGTCCAAAAGTTTTTAAACCATCAGCACATATCCATACCTACGTCTTTTCAGTGGTACTTAATATATACATAAAAACCAACCACCGCAAATCAAGGCAGTACACCTACTAACTGGGGGTGTGACCATAATAAGTTCCCGAACAACATATTTAAAACTTGCCTTTGTGTCCTTGTGATTTGGTGTACCTTTTTCAAAGAAGCCATTTCATTTGTGATTATTGGTTAAGTTCACTTGTCGTTTTGCCTCGCATTTGTTTTGAAAACTGATTTTTATACTTAGTGCATGCGCACTCGTTCTTCCAGTTCTACAAGTCCACTTTCAGAACTTGGAAAGATTCCTCGTAGACGTAGAGGACGTTCTGCTCCTTCAGCCGTGACTGAGGAACGTTTACCACCACCACCTGCCGTAATGGCAGAAGACAAGCCGATGAATGAGCTTCTCCAAGCACCCATCGAGGGTTACGGAGATGCTATTGTTGTCCCAGCCATCGTGGCTGATACTTTTGAGCTCAAAACCGGGTTGCTTAATCTAGTAACCCAAAGCCAATTCTATGGTTTTGAGCGGGATGATCCTCATGCACACATTCGATGGTTTAACAAGATTGCATCTACCATCAAGTACAAGAATGTCCCACATGAAGCCATTAAGCTTCTTCTGTTCCCATTTTCTCTAGAGGGACAAGCCCGGAATTGGCTTGAAAAACAACCCCCTCGTTCCATTAAGACATGGGAAGATCTAGTCACAAAGTTTGTTAACGAATTCTATCCTCCATCCCAAACTACAAGTCTTAAGAATGAGATAATGAAATTCTCTCAGAGATTTGATGAATCATTCGGGGAGGCATGGGATCGTTACAAAGAATTGCTCCGTAAGTGTCCGCATCATGGTTTTACCGAGTTAATGCAAATGGATACTTTCTACAATGGTCTGAACCAGACTAATCAAGACTCTTTGAATGCCTCCGCGGGAGGTAATTTCTTGAGCAAGACCACAAAAGAAGCCTTGCAAATCATTGAAAACAAGTCCCAGGTCCGTCCTTTCCGCACAAAGACATATCAGACTCAGTCTAATGCTGGACCTTCTACTTCATCTCCCGTGAGTACATCTAGCACCGATGCTAAGATTGACAAACTCACAGATATTGTTCAGGCTTTGGTTCTTGCTAACCAAAAGAAAGTCACTTTCACACAAGCACCATCATATGGTGAAGTGAAGAAAGTTGAAGTTTGTGTTACTTGTGTACTGCCACCGATGGTAGTCCTTTTGAAGCCAATGCTATAGCCGGTACTTCAAATCAAGGAGGTAATCAATACCGTCCTCAAAATGAACCAAACTACCGTGCTAACACTTATCAGGCACCACCCGGTTTTAACCAGAATCCTAACCGGAATCAGAACCAACCTAGAATGAACCAAGGTTATCAAAACCAAGGTAATTTCTATCCCGGACCCAATCAAGGTTTCCAACATCAAGGAAATCTTAATCAAAACACTTTCAATCGAGGGAATCAATTTCAGGGAAATATGAATCCTAATCAAGGGAATTCTGGCTATAATCAGAACATACGGCCTCAAATTATCCCTCCACCTCCTCCTGTATCAACATCTGATGAGCTTTTAAAGCAATTCATGAAGACTCAAGAGGAGACAAACAGGTTGTTGGTCAGTCAGATCGCTGAATTAAAGAAGTCTTTAAATGATCGACCCTCGGGCTCAGGTACTTTACCTAGCAACACGATCGCTAATCCGAGGGGCGATGCAAAGGCGATCACAACCGAAGTGGTACTTCATATGATGGACCCACTATTCCTACTACCTCTTCTTCTTCTCTCCCGAAGGTAGTGGAAAGTGAACCCGAGGCGACAAAGGACAAGGAACTTCCTACTAATAACGGAAGTACCAGCAATGTCCATCCTCAAGTTGTCCCGAAACCCAAATCCAATCCAGGAGTTGTTTTTGAACCTCCTGTAGCTCCCATTGAAAATACCAAATCCAAATCTTCTATTCCTTACCCATCACGTTTAAACGAGCAAAAGCTCCGCGAAAAAGCCAATCATCAAATGGACAAATTTTTTCAAATTTTCCAAGAACTTCATTTTGACATAAGCTTCGCGGATGCTATCATGTTGATGCCCAAGTTTGCATCAACTCTCAAACACATGTTAAGCAACAAGGAAAAGCTGTTTGAAATGGCTAAAAATCCTCTGAGCGAGCGCTCTGCAGGTTATCTTGAAGAAGCTTCCCGAGAAGCTTAGAGATCCTGGAAAGTTCCTCTTACCTTGTGTATTTCCAGGAATGGTTGAATGCTTTGCCTTAGCCGATCTTGGTGCAAGCATAAACCTGATGCCTCATTCAGTATGGAAGAAACTTTCTCTTCCGGACCTTACTCCTACATGCATGACTCTCGAGCTTGCAGATCGTACAATATCCCGTCCTCTTGGAATTGCCGAGGACGTATTTGTGAAAGTAGGAAAGTTCCATTTTCCAGTTGACTTTGTAGTTGTTGATTTCGATGCTGATCCACGGGTTCCTCTCATTGTTGGAAGAGGATTCACGAGAACGGGTGCTCTCATTGATGTATTCGAGCAAGAAATCACATTACGTATTGGTAATGAAGCTGTCACCTTTAACCTTGATCAAACTTCGAGGTACTCCGCAAACTATGATTCGAGTCGATTAACCGAATAGATATCATTGATGTTGCTATTGAAGAGTACTCTCAAGAAGTTCTTGGTTATTCTCATAATTCTGTGAGTGGGGATCCCACCACATCTTCTCAACCTATCATAGCCAATTCTACTCCTTCTCTCACTCCGTTTGAGGGAAGCGACTTCATCTTGGAAGAGATTGAAGCATACTTGGCTAGTGATTCTGTTCCATGGGAAATTGATCACGCTCCAATTGACATCGAGGGGGACATACTTCTCATTAAGGAAATGCTTAAAGATGATCACTTATCAACCCCTCACACTAGTGATGCAATTACTGAAGAGATTAATCACCATGAGATTAATCTGGAGGGAGATATTCTTACTCTTGAGAAGTTGTTAAATCAGGACACTTCTCCTCCACTCCCTCCCGTCGAGCTTCATAACAAGGAAGTTAAGTCAGTTGAGAAAATTGAAGAATTTCCTGAAGTCGAACTTAAGGACTTACCGCCTCATCTCGAGTATGCATTTCTTGAAGGTGATGATAAATTTCCTGTCATTATTGCTCGAGATTTGAGTAAACATGAAAAGACTGCTCTCATAAAGGTCTTGAAGTCACACAAGCAAGCAATTGCTTGGAAACTCTCTGACATTAAGGGTATCAACCCTGAGTTTTGTACTCACAAAATCTTGATGGAAGATGACTTCAAACAAGCAGTTCAACATCAGAGAAGAGTAAATCCAAAAATCCATGATGTTATCAAACAGGAGGTTATCAAACTTCTTGATGCAGGATTGATTTACCCAATCTCAGATAGTCCTTGGGTTAGCCCGATTCACTGTGTTCCTAAAAAGGGTGGCATAACTGTTGTCACAAATGAAGAAAACGAGTTAATTCCAACTCGGCTGGTTACGGGATGGCGTGTGTGTATTGACTATCGTAAGTTGAATGACGCCACCCGTAAAGACCATTTTCCTCTACCCTTCATGGACCAAATGCTTGAGAGATTAGCAGGGAATGAGTACTATTGTTTCCTTGATGGTTTCTCGGGTTACTTTCAGATCCCCATTGATCCACAGGATCAAGAGAAGACCACATTCACCTGCCCATACGGAACTTTTGCCTACAAACGTATGCCTTTTGGCTTATGTAACGCTCCTGGCACGTTCCAACGATGTATGATGGCCATATTCCACGACATGATCGGGGAAACAATCGAGGTGTTTATGGATGACTTCTCAGTCATTGGGGACTTATTTCAGACATGTCTCTCCCATTTAGACAAAATGTTAAAACGGTGTGAAGACACCAATCTCTGTCTAAATTGGTAGCAGAGCCACTTTATGGTCAAACAAGGCATAGTCCTTGCCATAAAATTTCAAAAAACGGGATTGAGGTAGATAGAGCAAAAGTTGATGTTATTGCTAAACTGCCTCATCCTACTACCGTCAAAGGTATTAGGAGTTTTCTTGGTCATGCCGGGTTTTATCGTAGATTCATTCAAGATTTTTCTAAAATCGCTCGGCCTATGACCCATCTTCTTGAAAAAGAAGCTCCTTTTATCTTCTCTCCTGAGTGCGTCGAAGCTTTTGAAACACTAAAGAAAAAGCTTACGGAAGCACCCATTCTAGTTGCCCCCGACTGGGATTTACCCTTTGAGCTCATGTGCGATGCAAGTGATTTTGCTATCGGTGCAGTCTTGGGGCAACGAAAAACCAAGAATTTTTAGCCTATCCACTAGGCAAGTAAAACTATGACTGAAGCTCAAACCCATTACACCACTACAGAAAAAGAACTATTAGTTGTGGTGTATGCGTTTGAAAAGTTTCGGCCATACCTCATCTTGACCAAATGCGTGGTGTATACGGATCACTCGGCTCTCAAATATCTCTTTGCAAAACAAGATGCAAAGCCGAGATTGCTCCGTTGGGTTCTCCTCCTGCAAGAATTTGATATCATTATACGTGATAAAAAAGGAGCTGAGAACCTGGCTGCTGATCATCTATCCCGATTAGAGAACCCTCACCAAGATGTTTTCGAGAAAAAGGAAATAAATGAAACATTTCCTCTTGAGACACTCAATGTGGTTTCTTTTCGTGGAAACTCTTCTACCCCATGGTTTCTGACTTTGCAAATTACCATGCGGGTAACTTCATAGTGAAAGGGATGTCGTCCCAAAAGAAAAACAAATTCTTCAAGGATGTTAAACATTACTTCTGGGACGAACCCTACTTGTTTAAAATTTGCGCGGATCAAGTCATCAGGCGATGTGTGTATGGTCAGGAAGCTATTGACATTCTCAAGGCTTGCCATTCTGGACCTACTGGGGGACATCATAGCCCCAACTACACCGCCAAGAAGGTGTTTGATTCCGGATTCTATTGGCCCACGATTTATAAGGATGCCCACGAATTTATCAAAACCTGTGACGCTTGTCAACGTCACGGGAATATCTCACAAAGAAATGAAATGCCGCAAAACGCCATTCAAGTGTGTGAGATTTTTGACATCTGGGGCGTTGACTTTATGGGGCCATTTCCTTCTTCTCGCGGTAATAAGTACATACTCCTGGCCGTTGACTACTTGTCAAAATGGGTTGAAGCTAAGGCTTTGCCTACCAACGATGCCCGAATTGTTGTGAAATTCTTAAAATCTCTTTTGCTAGGTTTGGAACTCCACGAGCTATAATCAGTGATCGTGGTACGCATTTCTGCAATGACCAATTTGAAAGAGTCATGCATAAGTATGGTGTAACTCACCGTCTCTCTAGTGCGTGACACCCCCAAACAAGTGGGCAAGTGGAAGTTTCCAACCGGGGATTAAAGAATTGGAGAGGACGGTTGGCGAAAACCGTGCCTCTTGGTCGGATAAGCTAGATGACGCACTCTGGGCCTTCCGTACAGCTTATAAAACACCCATCGGGTGTACTCCATTCAAGCTTGTATACGGGAAGGCATGTCATCTGCCGGTTGAGCTTGAGCACAAGGCATACTGGGCCTTGAAACATGCCAACTTTGATATTCAGATAGCTGGTGATCACCGGAAAGTTCAAATGAATGAATTAAATGAACTCCGTGATCAAGCATATGAGAACTCTTTGATCTATAAAGAAAAGACAAAGAAGATTCATGACTCAAAAATCAAAAACCGCGTTTTCAACATCGGTGATCGAGTCCTTCTTTTCAACTCAAGATTGAAGATTTTCTCGGGAAAACTAAAATCCCGCTGGTCTGGACCATTCACCATCACTAAAGTATTCCCATATGGAACCATTGAGTTATCTCAACCCGATGGTCCAAACTTTAAAGTGAATGGTCATCGATTGAAGCACTATTTTGGAGAGGACATTCCTCCTGTGATTGTCCCGGATCTACAAACTTTCCCCATGAACTAATGAATGCAGGGATCGAGTCAAGCTAGCGACTCGGGAATCAAAAACAGTAGCATGCCACATGGGTTTTCACCCGTGTGTTCCACCCTAGTGTGGGGGAGTTGCCCCACATGTTGTGTATAAATATAAGAGTTTCATCAAAAAAAAAAAAAAAAAATCTTGCTAAATAATGGCCTTAGTATTTCCCTTTTACGTTCTATGTTTCGGCATAACCGCCGGTACTTTGAATATTGAGGGCAATATTCATTTCTAGTGTGGGGGGGAATTCTCACGAATTTTATCATGTAATTATACCACCTAATTCCCCCATTTTTGGCCAAAATTTTTTTTTTTTTGAGTAAGTGTTTTGCACTTACTCATCTTATGGTTATCAGTCCGCCTTGTCTAATAAACAAAATGATTGGCTAATCCAGGAGCAAACGGCTCTTGGTAAAGATATCTCAAATCCGTTGACGGCTTGCAATTTGCCCAAAATTGTATGGTATTCACCTCACCATATCCTTAAAAGTGAAGAGTTGGCTAGCCCGCAAGTTTATGGCTTGTGGTAAAGGCGGTTGGAAAACCATAATTGGTAATCACCACCAAAGATATATTATCTAAGAGTTCTAGTCCAAGCAAACTGCTTCGGTAAAGACAAATCAAATCCGTTGGAAGTCGGGTGATTTGCTCAAAATTATTTGGTTATCGGTGTACCAAAGTTCTTACTTGAACTGAAACATTTGGCTACTCCAAGAGTAATGGCTTTTGGTAAAGAGATGAAATCCATTAATTTTTCTCAAAACATTGCTAGGGACTAGCAATATCTTAGTGTGGGGGATTGATGAGTGTCTAAATACTCATCATTTTTGTACCATTTAAACTGCAAAAACATCTGAAAACACTCAGAAATGCATCAAAATGATAAAAATATCACAAATAAGTGTTTTATGTGTTTTAAATGCAAAAATATCAAAATCTGGTGAAAAACGTATCAAGTTTCCGTAATTGGCAGTTTTAGTCCCCCAAGTTTCAAAAGTTGTCAAAAACAGTCCCTGGTAAAACCAAATGAAGAAAAATATCATTTCAAGTCCCTAGGGATTCCTAAGTTGTCAAAATTGGTCCTTGAGATTTAAATTTACAAAATTACAACTTAGGTCCCTTAACTTTCAAAAATGTCAAGTTTAGTCCCTGGAAATTTGAAAATGTCAAAACTGGTCCTTGTACTATTGAAACTTGTCAAAAGTAACCCTTGCGTAAAATTTGAGAAAATGGCAGGTTTGGTCCTTCAAAAAATCAGAATTTCAATATTAGTCCTTGTCATAATAACCATGCCTTGTCAAAACTGCTTTTGACCCCCTGTCATTCCCCATTTTGGACCCCAAGTCAAACCAAAGTCAAACCTTATCCCACCCCGCCCACCACTGTTTATCTTTCTCCCAACTTGACTGCAACATCTCAGGCACTCTCCCATCACCTTTCCCTCCCCTCATCATCACCACTACCCACCTTTCCCACCACAATAAATGCCACCCCCCCCCCCCTAGTTGCAAAAATCAGAGGCTACAAGTCAAAAACAGTCTTTCCCGCCAAAATGATAAAACGGCCAAAATGCTCAAAACTCATCCATTGGCCAAGCTGAGAGGTGGGATCTGCTTCGAAGGACACGTGGAAGATTTCTAGTGTATAAAAGAGGAAGAAGAGGCAAGAGAAGACCAGTAGTTAGTTTTTAAAATTTAATGTATGTCGTTTTTATTAAGCTGTCTTAATTAGTTTATGATTTTGTAATTTTATGCTCTACTGTACTAAAGCTAAGTGGTTTGTTAAGTATAACTCAGTTTCAAGTCTTAATTCAAAGGTTCATTTAAATTTCAAGTTTCATGGTTTACTGTTTCAAATTTCAATCTTAAACTGTTACATCCAAGCTTCAACAAGCTTATTTTTAAGTTCAAATAAGCTCATTGAAGCTTCTTATAGCTTTTAGTGAGTTTATCAAGCAGGTGCAAGCAATATTTGTCCTTGGTCAACAAAAGTCAACTGAGAAAGCCAAATGGGCATGGAAATGGTATTTGGGTGATGCAGTGCTTGGAATGGGTTGGAATCAGTATAGAATAGTGATATTTGGTTTGGTATAAGCTACATCATAGCTGACACACTTGTGAGCCTTTTCTCTCATTTTCATTTTTTATGCAGTTTGTGCTTGTATTTGTATTTGTGATCATTAAATCTTTTAGACCTGTTTAACTAGTTGTGATTAGGGTACTAAAATCAATTTCAATGTTAGTATTAGCTTAGTCAATAGATAGATCAGTTAAAGTTCAAATCAGTTGTAAAATAGGTGTGTTTGGATCAGTTGCTTGGCTGAGATTGAGCCATGGTTTATGCTTGATACCTGTCCATGCTGTCTTAATATAGTCTATTTGAACCATATTTGTCATCACATTGCACCTTAAAACCTTAAAAGTCAAAATCTTGTTTTAACTGTCTTAATTCCTTAACTGTTTGGATTTTGGAAAAGTAAAAACTTGATTCATGTGTAGAAATCAGTAGAATAGCTTGAACTAGTTTCATTTCATCATTAAACATCAACATCAGTCCAATAAATTGGATCAAAACTCATAAAATTCAACTATCTCATAACTTGTCAAAAGTCAAAACTTGCAAAAGTCATTTTTAGCCTAAATAGGATGATTTTTCATTGACTCAGTTTTTGGTCAATTCAAGTGAAACTTAGGACTTTAAAAGTTCAACAGATCTATTTTCTTATTGTAATTTTTGCTGATTTTTAGAAATTTTCTATAAGCCTCAAAAGGGCTTGTCAAACAGGGCTTATATGCCCTGTTCATAACTCAGTATACATTGAGTTTTCTCAGCTTATTGCAGAAGCTTGTCAAAAGCTCATAAGAGCTTGTCTTGGTCTGTGCCTTGGTTAACAAGTAGCTAACCAGGTCATCTTTAGTCCCCAATAGCTGTTTTCCAATTTCCAGCTTATGTGAGTGCTTATTTTCCAGCTACAAGTAGCACTCAAAAATCTTTTTTTAGCATAAAAGCTCAAATCATCAAATCTGTGCATTGAGTAATTCAGAGGCTTAGGATAGTTGAAACTTGTCTCATTTAGGTACTTTTAGCTATTTACAGCTTCTGTAATCAGTTGGTGGCTTTTGGTACTCATTTGCTTATTATAAGTGCTTATTTATAAGCACTTGTGATTGCAGCCTCTTATTCCTTCACACAACCCCATGTTTTTATATTTTTCCTAGATTCTAAATATTATTTTAGACTTTTCTTGAAATTTTCAGATTTTTCCAAGTCAGTTTGCTATTTTTCTTGATTTTAATTAGTTTTTAAGCATTTTTAATTAGCATTTAATACAATTAATTAAGAAAAGGTTCAAAAAAATAATTTTTCATTTTTATTAAGTTAAGATAAATACAAAAAGTCAAAAAAATATTTTTCCAAATTTTTCTTAGTTAAATTTGTATTTTTAAGCAATTTAATTAGTTTTTAATAGTTTTTAATTCATAAAAAATAGAAAAATAATCAGAAAAATATAAAAATAGTTTTGAAAATTCTATTTTGTTATTTTAGATTTTTCCAAGTCATAATTTTATTTTTCTAGCTTTATTTCCTTTTTTTTGTATTTTAGGCTATTATTAAATAGTTAAAATTAGTTTTTAATTAATAATAATTAATTTAATAGTTATAAAAATAATTTTCTTTTTCTTAAAATTTTCTTTTATCATTAGGATTGTAAAAATGTCATTGTCACATTTTTAGGATTAATACTGCTTCAGTTTCGCATTTTCTTGTGTACGTCACGTAGTTTTTAATTTAAATTCTGTAAAAGAAAAAAAATCAAAAACATCAGTTTAAAAATAGTGATAGCGTTTATTTAATATTTTTTATCTTTTTAATTCTCTTTAATTTGCATTTAAGCCCCTGTAATTTACAAAACTTTTCTTTAGGTATAAATAACTCAAAATCCTTACTGATCACTATCCTTAGTGATTATTCGACATCTGATTGTGTTAAACACCAGTCATCCTCCGTGGGACTTAACGACCTGGGAATCCACTGTATTCTCCTAATCTAAATTGCATTTGGTGAGTGAGCTGTTTTAAGTTCCTTACGGTTAGCCATTCACAAGTGGCTAGCTTGCGTGAGAAAACTTGACGGTTTTGCACCAATCAACATTCCTAAGTGCATTTGAGGTATGACTTTTCATTTATCTCTAAATGATATTAGTTTGATAAATAAGTGTGATTACTTAGGTATTTATTTGAGTAGCTTTCGTGTATACACATGTTTTACATATAGCTTCACTAGGAAGTTTTTTTTCTCACGTACGTGTAAAATTTTCATCAAAAGTCGGGGTATATAAAACGTGTGTTCTACTTTCACTAATTCAAAAACCACATCCTTTTTATAATAAAACAAAACACAAATTTCAAAAAATTCCTCTTTTCCCATAAATACACCATCCGTCGTCCTACTCTATCCCACTTTTTCAAACCTTCCAAATTTAAAAATTACCTCTCATTCAAAACTTCATCTTCCTCCTCATACTCATCTCGTTGAAATCAAAGAAGGTTCACCATCAACATGGTTTACATCACCCTCGTGCTCATCGCCTTAACACTCATCGCTCTTGTGTTCCCTATGATGAAGTTCACATACGGAGACATATGCTTTGTGTTGTTAATCTACATTGGGATTATATACCCAATTCTTTGTATCATTCTTAGCATTGAAATGAAATATTACTAATAGTCTAGTTATCTAGGTTATTATTTTCTACTTTCACTAATTCAAAAACCACATCCTTTTTATAATAAAACAAAACACAAATTTCAAAAAATTCCTCTTTTCCCATAAATACACCATCCGTCGTCCTACTCTATCCCACTTTTTCAAACCTTCCAAATTCAAAAATTACCTCTCATTCAAAACTTCATCTTCCTCCTCATACTCATCTCGTCGAAATCAAAGAAGGTTCACCATCAACATGGTTTACATCACCCTCGTGCTCATCGCCTTAACACTCATCGATCTTGTGTTCCCTATGATGAAGTTTACATACGGAGACATATGCTTTGTGTTGTTAATCTACATTGGGATTATATACCCAATTCTTTGTATCATTCTTAGCATTGAAATGAAATATTACTAATAGTCTAGTTATCTAGGTTATTATTTTCATAATGTGTTTATCATTTCTTTTGATTTATTTCATTCTCTCGTGATACATTGGAAGTCATGTATGCATGCTAAAAGAAAATATTGGCTAAAACACATATCGTGGTATACTAGCCTGATCCCTTTTTATAGGGAACCGTACTAATGGAGAACAGTTTTTCATGCAAATTAAAAACCACTTTCTCTCTAAAAGTAATACTCCCCTAGAATGTCAAAACCTAAGGTGAGTTAAGTATCATTGTTGTTAAAAACCATTTTTAATAAGAACCTAGTAAAAACATTAGATAATCATTGGTTGACCACAAAACATCACTTTCTATTAACTCATTTTTTTCTATAGGTTTCATTATGTCACATGAATAAGAGTTTGATTTTTCACTCACTAGCGTCTACACTCCGAACATCTCTCTTGAGCCCAACACCCTTGGCAATCATGTCCGTGGGTTCAATAATCTCGATACCCGTCACTTCCACGAAGGATGTATTGTAGACACCTCTCTACAATTCAAAGAAGGTATCAATACCTCCTATCGAACCATAGGATTGGAATGTCTTCTCGAAATTAACGAGAAAATATGTCCAAGGTTTATATTGGAATTCTTCCGCCAAGTCGAACTCGTTCGTAACTAGGATCGTTCTCTATCTCCTTGATTTTGGATCAAAAACCAAAAGTTTGCTTTGACTCTTGGGCAATTTGCTCAAATTATCCAAATTCCAAATCATGGACAATGTGCCTTCACCGAAGATTGGTCTCTTGATTCTCTCTTCAACTTTCGTGAAGAAAATAGCCCATATTGTTCTCACATACCTTCCTCGGAAGACTTGATTCGCATAATATGCAAACCCCATCACTCCAATCCCAACATTATCCATACACAGGATATCCGAGAAGAGTACAAGCCCCTTGCACTCATCCTATGTGAAAATGTTTGGAGTCTTAGGGGAAATCGAGAAATCCTTCCCGCTTTTTGTGCTCACATAATGTATTGTTTGCTAACACAACAACCATACAATCTCGCCTACTTCTTTGCAAGGCGAATTGTAAATCTTCAAGGCTCCAATAATAAACTCATCCCTTATGGAATGTTCTTGACGCGCCTCTATCATAATGTTATGCATTTTCATCCTCAATATCAAAATCTGTTGTACGTACTTGTGAACAAGATGATGGAACCATTAAACATATCTCTCATGAAGACGTTCTGCATTCCCGAATCCGCCAACACTCATCATCCATTTGATGATCCTTCTAGCGAAAACGCTCAAGGAACTTAGTAGTATTTCAAATAGGATCAATCCTTTTGTACTTGTGCTTTATCAATGTAATCCAATTTCCTTCATGAAATAAAACATCTTACATTTGATATCTTAGTGTTAGAACCCCTTTTAACTAACCTTGGAATATAATGCATTGTCAAGATCATTGCATACCTTTAGTAAAGGTTCTGCTTAGCATAGAGACGTATCCCGAAGGTTGTGCTAGACGGATCCCTACACTTAGGGAACCGTGGGATCCGACAAACAGAAAATGCAATTGCAATCATTGTATTTCAAACATGTCCTTAGAACACCTTACACTAAGCTTGACATTGTGTCTTAAGGAAAATTAAGTCCTTATTAAGTTAAGTAGATCCTTCCTACTCACACATAACTCACCCAGGTCACACTCAAAGACGCTTCTAGGTCTATCATTTCACTTAAATCCATTACTCTTCCACTCTTAAGCTTACAGATCATTTTTCACATGATCCCTCATATCTGAACGTTGGAAATCTTTTATAGCAAAATTGATCATAATCATCCTTACGTCAAAATTGGTCGAAATTGATCAAATTCTAGTTTTTCCATCTTAAGCCTTTAGGATATTCTCCAAAGCATTAATCTAAGTCACTATTTGATCTCTAGGATCATTTATCCTTACCTGACACTCTCAAAATCTTTAGTGTCATACTTGTTCATTCATTGGTACTCATGAAAGTTCTAATTTCTTCCATAAAAGGAAATGATTAGCTACATCACTCATTACCTTCAAGTACTTAAGCACCCTTTCATTTAAAGACACTTAGGAGGATTGAAACACTCAAGATGATATAGATCTTAGACCTTAGAAACATAATTTCTACTCTTTCATAGATGCTGAGAGCCAGATCCCTAGGATTAGCCTAGACGGATCCCTCTAAGGAGGGAACCGTGGGATCCGGGTGACAGATTATGTCAAACAATCATTTCAAGCTCATCTTACTAACTTAAACACTCCATCTCATCTTAAATGAGTTCCTAGATCAGTACAAACTCTGAAGTTGAATCTTGTGTATGTTAATCATCACATTCCAATGAATTTTAGTGGCTTAAGGCTTGAATGCACTTGCCAAATCTCTTGCTTTATAAACCAAATTGTTAGGACTTCCATTGTCATCATCTTCATCCTCATTTTTCAGCACTTAAGAAACCCTTACAAACTTCTTGAAATTATCTCATCATGAGGAAAACTCCAAGTTGTAACTTATCCACCAAAGAACCACCCAAGAAAATTGCTCGTGTTGTACACGAAATCTCTTTAACCGAATCATCTCCGGTCAAGCCAACAAATGCAAGGATCTCTTCTCAACCAATCAAACCAATTCCTAAAAGGATAGTACCCAGAAAACTACCTATGCCAAACACCACCATACCTCCTAGGCCAAACAATATCATCTCCACTAAACCATCACCATTGGTTCCTAGAGCTATCTCCTTTACATCTCCACTATCATCACCACACCTCTATAATTTAGAGGATTTGCCTCCTAGGCCGTCTCATCCTCCTCCGCTGACAACATTCTCCTCATTAGGAGGAATAATGGTACAAAATCAAGGTGTTGAGGCAACATTAGCTCCGGCTTCCTTTTCGCCTTTTCCATCATATAATCCCATTTGGATTATGAGAAATCATCAAAGTCAACCACCCGACAATATGGAAGTTGACACTTCTCTACCACCGCCATCATTCTTGGTCGAGCCATTCTCAAATGCGCCTCCACTAATACCTCCGTCGTTTGAGGCTCCACAAGCCGCTTCACTTGATCCTTCGCATCAAACTATCTTATTTCTTCCACCACTACTACCTAGCCATGACAAATATTGTTATCATTATCAACATGTTGAAAGTTTGATACATGAAGTACGAGAAGACCAACGTTTCATGTTCTATCACCTCCTCGAACGTTTCGGCGAGATTAAACCTAAACAAACTTGAGCTAGATTATTTTAGTGGTGTCCTAGTTTCAAGCGTTACTTGGACAAGTCTAGTAATTCCAAGTCATGTATCGATCATTTTCTTAGTTTTTAGTGTCATGTATATCATATCTCTAGTTTTATTAAATGAAAATACATGCTACTTGCTATATTTCTGTGTATATGAGTATGTTGTATAATACATATCTCACTTTGATATTAACATAATATGTTATATCATCATTGTTAGGACCGAAAAACTAGAGATTTATGTGGTTTGGAGGTCTAGGTTGGTGGAAGAAGATGAAGATCTTCATCCTTTTTAGTGAGAGAAAGTAGAGAGAGGGAGGAGAAAACACAAGATGATATTGATAAACACACACAATACAAATAACCTAATGCTTCACCTCACCCCTCATGGAGAGTCATGAGGGGTATATATAGGCCCTAACTTTGCCACTTAAACGATACTAGTCCCTAAGGGCAAAGTATACTACGCGTCTAGTCCAATTCACGTAAGTGACATTATCTTTATAAAAAGGCGAGGCTAACAATCTCCCTCCAAGATAGCGTCACACGTGAATGGTTACAATGAGACCTATAAATACAAAACAAAGTAAATTACAATAGTAATGAACAATGTTGACTTTCTTGAAGTGCAGAGTCTCTGTAGTCTAGATACTAAGGTAAACTTGAAGTTCTCCCTTCCGATGACCTCGGCAAATGATCTTCTTGTAGCTCTGAACTTCAACTGTAACGGTCTAGTTAGGTTATTACTCCCTCCTAACTAGTGAGCCTTTTTTCTTTCTTTGCTCCCTCCCGAACCGACAACACAATTCCAACACATCTTTAGTCTTCACACACGCAGCGGAGAAAGTAAACTATTGATCGTACAATGGTTGTCGTTCTGGGAACATCATTACAACATAACACACTTAGTATTGCATCCAAGTTGGTAAAAAAACCCTGATGTACACCACACTACTTCTCCTTCTTCAGTCTTAAACAAAAATCCCTTCGTAATCCAATCACGGAAGATGAAATACCAACTTCTCCCTCCTGATGGTTGCGAGATATCGGAATCATCATAATGTTGTGTACATGCCGTATTACCTTCTTGATGCAATATTAACATCATAGCTTGATCAAAATTTCCGTGAGAATATGTTGCAAAGATATACTCTCAATAATTCTCTCAAACCAACCTTTTATCGAACCTCCTTTGAATTCACCGGCTAATTGTAATGACCACATATGGAGATAGCCCGGTACGACTAACTTGAAAAGGAAGTAAGCATCCCAACTTGTGACTTGCTGCTTGTTCTAAATTTTTGAACAATCCACAGCTTCGTGTGACACTGAGCACAACAACGTAACTCCTTAAAGTAATGGTTACACACTGTGAGCACTACAACGTAACTCCTTACCAGTTATAACCAGATTTTCAAATTTCATAATGTGCTCCAACAAGTTATCTTGAGACATGCATCCAACCAACCATCGTCTCAAAGATAAAGAAGTCCACCCGTGAAATGTCACGTCAATTCCGCATCAATAATACCGTACAAAACCCCGTAGTCATTTTTCAAATTTCGCGCAAGCCGTGAATTATGTATCCCTCCGTGAAAATATAATCATACCAATCATTATTATAGCAATAATTTGTATCCAAAAATTTTATACAAAACTCTCGGATAACATCTTATTGTTAGACTCATCATGTTCAGTTAATAGCAACCCAATCCATTGGTTCCATCGATCAGCCCAAAAATAATGATAACAGCCCATAATCAAACACTAGTATTACCCGATCCATTATCAGAAAGGCCCAAATCCAGCTCCAATAATTATAACCGGATAAATAACTATCCCACACCACATAACCTAAACATAGAACAAATTCACAATAATACGCCTACCATCAAACATATTCTCTCACCAAACGTTTTCTCAAAACGGATCTGAAAAAAAAATACGCCTCTCATCTCATTATTTCTTCATCTCACACAACTCATATGAAGTGAATCTGGTTCAATTCATTCTCAACCGCACCTTTACTTTGATATTTCCATTATAGTTCGAATCAAGATCGTGTCGTACTTCAAGATCCTAATTGGGTCTCGGGTAAGTGGTTTAGATTCGTTTTTGAGTTACACCGAAAGAAAGTCACGTTGATAACAATTATCGTTATTCTTCGTGCTTTGGATTTTTCGGATATTACCATGAAGCTTAGTCGACTAACGGATCAATGATGAGTTGTGGTTCAATAAAAATCTTTAATAGATTTAAAAAATGAATCGATCGAAGGTCCTGTTATTTTCTTTTCGAGTTTAATTGATGTGAGATGAGGAGTGATATGTGAGGGTTATTGGTGAGTCTAGATGTAGGATAAGTTGGTTTTGGTTTTTCGGATTGAAGAGGTTATGGCTGAGGTCGAAATGGGTTTTGGTAAATGGTATACGGTATGTTTGTGGTCGTGGTCATGTTCTGTTTTACGCGTAATTTTGTTCCTTTTTGCTTTTTCCTTATGCGTAGACCAAGTGGTTACGCGTAAACCTTTCTTGAACCCTTATGCGTAACCTTACGCGTAAAAGAGTCTTAGGCGTAGCCTATTCTTACGCGTAAGCCTAGGCTTATGCGTAAAACCATACGCGTAACTTTTCATACGCGTAACTTCACAGCTACGCGTAACACCATTGTAGATTCCCCTTATGCGTAATTTTAGGGTTTTGACCCTTTGACCACTTTTTCCGACAAGTTTTCCGACTGAAAAATCCGACCATCTTCATAAAATACCCAGAAAAGCATAAAACTGCTTCTGTTTTTGCCAGTTGGACCACTGAATCAGCTGAATCTTCTTCAAGCTTACGAGAACCATCTAACTCGCATACATTCAATCAACGATATCCTTCTACTCTGAAGTGGAAAAAATACCACCCAATTGAACAAGTTATAACGAGCCAAGGTTGTTGATTGTTGATTTATGTTGGTTTTACACATGTTTTTAACTGTTTTTATGCTTATTTTGTGGGTCGGAAATTTTTTTTCCGTATATTGTGGAAAACAGTTTTATTCATGTTTAGTATCCTTGTTATTTTGGTCTAAAAACAAAAAGTCTTGATCTTTCATTTGTCAATATCTGTCTTGGGTATATCTTATCCAAACAGGTTACTTTTTTATGTTTTTTTGTACCAAATATCTGTGAAACAAATGTGGTCAACCGTCATCTTCGTGGTCAACCTGGCTCTGATACCAATTGTTAGGACCGAAAAACTAGAGATTTATGTGGTTTGGAGGTCTAGGTTAGTGGAAGAAGATGAAGATCTTCATCCTTTTTAGTGAGAAAAAGTAGAGAGAGGGAGGAGAAAACACAAGATGATATTGATAAACACATACAAAACAAATAACCTAATACTTCACCTCACCCCTCATGGAGAGTCATGAGGGGTATATATAGGCCCTAACTTTGCCACTTAAACGATACTAGTCCCTAAGGGCAAAGTATACTACGCGTCTAGTCTAATTCACGTAAGTGACGTTATCTTTATAAAAAGGCGAGGCTAACAATCATTTCTGAAATTAATCATCAGCCAGACGGATCCCTCATATTTTCCTAGACGGATCCCTACAAGGAGGGAACCGTGGGATCCGTGATACAGAAAACTACTTTTCTACTAACTTGGATCACATTTGCAAGAAATTACGCATTATACTTGTTTTCTAACCTTTGTTTTGTAGTTATTCAATTTACACATGAAGAATTTGACACCCTAAAGCTAGGGGGAGCTTTGTGTCAAATAAATACATTGCAAATTACTTGCAATATTGGGATTACATTTCATGACATCCCTTTGCGAAATTGCAATCATCAAGGGGGAGCACATTCGTCACATAGACGAAATCTTTTGCAAACTTAGTTGCAAAAAAACTAGCTTAGTATTACTTTCTTGACGCCCTTACATAGGGATGGACTCGTCAAGGGGGAGTAAATACGAGATCCTTTCCTGTTACTTGCTCTCTAATTCTTCTTCATTTTCTATTTTTCACATGTTTTTACTAAAAACAATGTGTTAGTTTCCTTCCGAAGCTCTTTTTGTTTCGACAAAAAGGGGGAGAAGAAAGTAAAAACTACAAATTCAAACTTTTACGCATTCTAGTTTTTCCTTAAAATAATTTTATGTTTTGTCATCAACAAAAAGGGGAGATTGTTAATACAAATAAACCGTAAAAACATTTATTTATATTTTACGATCTTCTAATGTTTTGTCGATAACAAACGTAAAATCATTTTAACGAAACAAATAAAATACGTAAATGGTTTGAACTAATAGTTTCTAACATATTCACATTTTCACATAAAACACTAAAACAAGTATAAGTGATTTTATGATTTAATATTACATATGTACAACAACTAGTGTTTACATATTTGGGTAAAATATACACATAACTAGTATGTAGTATATTGGGTAATATAAATGGATAGAAACTTAAGTATCACAACCCATTGACCAAATACATTGAATATGGTTGGGTACAACCCAAAATCCATGACCCATGGAGCTTGACCCATAACCCATTGCATGACATCATGCTTATATGATATATGGATATTATCCATAACCCATGGTATTGACCCATACCCATGTGACTAGGTGCATTGCACTCAAGAGACTCATTGTATCTTGCTAAAGACCCATGGATCAACCCATGACCCATAACTAAAATACCCATGGGTAAAGAGGAGCGTCCCACGGATCCCCAGCTTTACGCTAGACGAATCCCTTGTGGGAGGGATCCGTGGGATCCGGGGTACAGTAGATTTTTTACTCTATAAATACTTAGTCATTTCTTCATTGTTTCTCACCCCTTTCTAACAATACTCTCCCATTGAGTTAAAAACTCTCTAACCCCAGATCCAAGAGTTCTATGTTTGTAGTTTTGTTTTTGTGTGATCTTTTAGGTTCCTCTTAAAGGCGAGATCACCACCTTTGAAGTCGAGCAAGCTCAAGTCCATGAGTTGCCATGCTTCCTCATCATCAAGACTACTGAAGTCCTCTTGTTGATGATTCTTTTCTTTCTTCTAAGAAGTGTAGTGTTGGAGACATTAGTGAAAGATGTCTCAAGTGTCAAGTCGAAGACATTAGTGAAAGGTGTCGATCGTCCATACTATAGGCATTAGGGAAGGGTGCCTAGAAGTCAAGTCACAAGACATTGGTGAAGAGTGACTTGAAGATCTAACTAAAGGCATTAGTGAAAGGTGCCTTAGATGTACATTCGATATGGTGTGTTTGGATGTACAAGATAGATTAGCATTAGATCCAAGGATATTGATATCCTTGATGATGTTGTAGAAAGGAGTTGATCTCCTTTGGGATTAGTCGTTGGTGTAGTGTTGGGTAGTAGTTCCTCTATTGCAATGGAACTAGGTGCTTAGCCTAGTACCTAACAAAGGGTAGGGGACGTTGTGTAGGTGTGGTTCACCTTGGAGTGAAAGAACCCGGTGGTTAGCCTAGCACTGGAAAAAGGGTAGGCGACGTTGTGAAGGCTTCTCTGCCATAAGGAGTTCGTATAGTGATTACGAACTCTTGAGTAGGTGACTCGGGGAGTGTAGTAGGGCAAGGAAGGTGTCCTTGTTGCCGAACCACTATAAATACTCGAGTTGTGGTTTTGTGCTTCTTACTTATATCTTTTCATTACATACTTATATATGTTTGTTTATCAACATCCAACACACACATCTAAATAGATTGACATAAGTCGATCTAAATAGTTTAAAAGGAAGTTTTAATTGGCAAAACTATTCAAACCCCCCTTCTAGTTTTCCACAATATTTTCATAATTTTTACGACTTCGATATATTTTATTTTGTTCCGTTAAAATTGATTTCTAACTTTAAATACCATTAATCATCAAAAATACACCACCTATTTTCCCATTATGCCCTTGCCGACCCCCCCCCCCCCCCCCCCCCCCCCCCCCCCCCCCCCCCCCCCCCCCAAGTCACCATTTTTATAAAAATCTTGCAAGTTAAATGTACACATACTCATCTTTTGACTAGATATTTGCAATATACTAATATTATACTTATCTAAAATACATACATTACACATACTAAAAGGTGAAAACAACTAGAAACCCTCTACTTTCTTTTGTTGAGGTTCGGCCAAGCAAGAAAAGAGGAAGAAACCATAAGTTTTTCAGGATTCAAGTGATTACATAACTCTAGTATACTTCTATATTAGGTTTTGAAATAAAAACCAAGAAGTAATTAAGCACCTAGTTACCTTAAACCTCATCATACTACTAGTAAGCTTCTCATAAATTTTACTACTCTTTCATAATCATATTTGATCTATTTTTATTATGCTAGTACAAAAATATACAAGTATTATATGTATGCATACCACTTTCACTTGTTTTAATTACTTATTATTAGTTTAAACTATCCTATAATTATTCCAATGAAACCTATCATTGTTGATGAAGTTTAGGAACCCATGACACCCTAAGAAGGTGTATGGTAGGTTTAGAATAGTTTTGGTGTTGATTGGAAGGGTTTAGTACAAGCTTTGAACTATAAAAATCATTTTCGACAACATGAAATTGAGGTTTGTCCATTTTTATGAAATCTGTAAATTTCAGCAGGTCATGGACTATTTTGGTTTATATTTTCATAAAATAGACTTTAAAATGAAACCGTGGTCGCTTGAATGGGTTAAAACGGGTTTATAACGAAGAAGTTACGTTAATTTCAAGTTTAGCGACGAAAACTAATTTTCTGAAAAATTCAAGCTGTCAATGGTTATTTAAGGGGAAAAAATGAGTTTTAAACATTATCTAAATGGGTCGATTTATCAAAAATATATTAGTATACATTAACACAAAACCAAGGATATATAAAACGTAGAAAACGGACTTATAACGACTAAGTTACACGCATTTTAAATATGGCTATCGTAACTATTTTTCACAAGTATTAACACTTACATATTTTTATTAGTCCAAAATGGTTATCTCAAGTGACCATGTTTGGAGCCATTTTTCATATCGATAGAATATTTTTGAGAAAACGATGTCTACAAGTAAAAGTGAGTTCGCCTATCCTAGTTTCCAAAATGTTCAACCGTTTGCCAAGCGAAGTTATAATGAATAATATACGATCACTCAAGCTTTGCCGAAAATCTAACCTTAAACAATAATTTATTGATTTATTATTTAACGACTATCGTGGGATGTTGTTTCAACATATATAAGCGTAAAGTATTTTATAACTTGACAAGACATTATAAACCTATTTTTCAACGATAAACTTTATTTTCAAATGCACAAGTGGTATGGATATCATATGAGTTTGCATGCACAACATTAAATCATGACTTATATTAGATCATATCATTTATAATAGGTCGCGGTTAGAGATTGCGCCTCATTTCAGTGTATCCACTTTTGCCATCATAATCATTGTATCAAGTGAGTTCTCATAGCCCCGTCTTTCAAGTTTATATTTCATTTCAAACCTACGAGGGAGAATACATTTCACATCATTTTATTACGAGCCCAAGTATATCAAATTCATTACATTGCTTAAGTTACCTCATTGCCAATTGAATATCCCCATATCATAATCATGAACCGTTAATTACGGAGTAAACGAGGGTGAGTGAATAGATCTATTGAGGGATGACTCCTCCATCCGGGTTAGTGTTTGGAAAACACTCTGTTGGGGTGAACATCATGATCAGGCTAGCTTCGGTGTCATGTGCTTATAGCAATTGTATCATTTTTATATGACATATTTGTCATACAAGACTTATACTTGTGGTAGTCATATAAAACATTTTTCATAAACCTGTGATTTCTCACCAACATTATTGTTGACCGTTTTAGCAATGTATTTTTAGGTATCTAAGGCATATACTTCATGGTATGTATAAGGACTTATCATAGAGTCGCGGTGACGACGCGTCTCACTTGTATATTATGGCACATTTAAAACATCGTTTGGTTTGTAAAAAACTTATTTCTGCAAACGTTGACTACCTTTTTGGGACCCATCTTTTGTAACTCTGAATATCTTAATATATATCAAACGATGTGTTTTTAAAACGACACTTTAGGTCGTTCAATATAACTGCAACTGTGACGCTATAACAGTTGTGACAACTCGTAATTTCAGGTCATTTTATAAACTTTGAAAATTTTTTTACTATTCATCTCGTGAATTTACTATTCATCATTTTACTATTCATCATTTTTGAAGTCGATTTGATATTCTGAGAACGTATTTTAAAATTTTACTATTCATGAAACACTATTCATTCTCGGAGAAAATCACTATTCATGATTCACTATTCATCCTTTATCGTAAACTAGGTTTACGAGTATCAAATTCACGTAACCTTAATGGTTTAGCTGCGAATTCATGAGCAATCATCGAGGAAATTTCATATAGACTAGATTTAGTCTACATATCATTATTAACATCATCATCATATTAGTTCATGCATGGTTTTGCATTTTACATTAAACGTATAATTTGCTACTAAATAAACGCTATCGCGTAATCATTTATTTTGAACATTCGATCCAACACTTCCAAAAATTATTTTGATATATTTTTATACTCATATCAAGATTATAGAAATTATATTATTAGTTTATCCGGTGTTTTAAATTTATTTTGTATATAAATTGTTATATTTATATAATTACGACGGTTTTCGTAAATACACTCGATAATTATTATTTCACTAAATTTTTGTAAGAAATGTATTTTTATAATTTTTATAACATCGATATATTTTATTTTTTTCTGTTAAAATTTATTTATAGCTAACGCTACCCTAAATACCTAATTATATACAAAATTACCAACTATACATATACATTATTACATGTACTTATCTAAAACACACTAGCTTTGCTTTGCTTCTTTCCCTTGTCGACATTATATCATGACTCAACAAGAATATCATACAAAATATCCTAACTAGTTACACTAGACATGCCATGTAATAATTTTTAATTATATTACTATCCTAATATCACACATACATACACATATGTTTAGGTGTAAAAAAAAAAGAGATATTGATGAGTGTGTAAATACTCATCATTTTTGTACAAATTAGACTGCAAAAACATCTGAAAACACTCAGAAATACATCAAAATGATAAAAAATATCACAAATAAGTGTTTTATGTGTTTTAAATGCAAAAATATCAAAATCTGGTGAAAAACATATCAAGTTTGCATAATTGGCAGTTTTAGTCCCCTAAGTTTCAAAAGTTGTCAAAAATAGTCCCTGGTAAATTTAAATAAAGAAAAATATCATTTTAAGTCCCTAGGGATTCCTAAGTTGTCAAAATTGGTCCTTGAGATTTAAAATTACAAAATTACAACTTAAGTCCCTGAACTTTGTAATTTGGCAAAAATGGTCCTTTGAGAATTTGAAAATGTCAAAAATGGTACTTGTACTATTAAAGTTTGTCAATTTCTGTCCTTGTGTTAACTTTGAGAAATGGGCAGATTTGGTCCCTCAAGATTGGAATTATTGCAGCTTTAGTCCTTGTCATAACTAATACTTAGCCTTGTCAAAACATTTTGGACCCCTGCCTTGACCCTTGACCCTTTCAATTTGAACCCCAAGTCAAACAAAAGTCAAACTCTCAACGTTTACCGCCACCTCCTGTTTATCCCTTCCAACATGACTGCAACCACTTGCCTGCTCCCCCTCCCATCACCTCACCTTTTCCACCACCCTCATCATCATCAACCCCCCACAATTAATGCCACCCCCCCTACTTGCTAGTTTCAGAGCCTATAAGTAAAAAACAGGCCTTCCCGCCAAAATGATAAAAATGGCCAAAATGTGCAAAACTCATCCATTGGCCAATTTCAGAGGTGGGATTCAATCAGAAGGACACGTGGAGGCTTTCTAGAGTATAAAAGAGAGGAAGAAGAGGCAAGAGAAGGCAGTCTTTAGTTTTTTAATTTTAAGTATGTCGTATTTTCTTTAAAATGTCTTAAGTAGCTTTAAAGTTGTATTTTCAAGCTTAATTATATCAAACTCAAGTATTTCATTGTACTTCAACTGTTATTAAGCATCAATTCAAGTTTAAGTTTAAAATTCATGTTTCATGTCCACTGTTTAAATTTTCAATTTTAAAAAACTGATCTTAAAGCTTCAATAAGCTTAATCTAAACTCAAACAAGCTTATTTAAGCTTGTTATAGCTTTCTGTAAGCCTGGAGTTCAGTTTCAAGCATAATGGGTTGATGGTCAACAAAAGTCAACAGGGAAGGAATTTTGGTTCAAACAGGTTGAAATTGGATAATGGGTGTTGCAGAGATCAATTTGGGGTGGAATTAGCTTAGTATAGTGTAGTAATGGTTCTGGTTTAAGCTGCAATCATAGCTGGTAACTTGTGAGCTTTTTCTCTCTTTTTCATTTTTCAAGCAGTTTACATTTTGAGCTTGTGTTTAAACCAGTAGTCATTAGCTATCTTAAAACCTGTTTAAGTAGTATAATTAGGATCACTAAAATCAGCTTAAGTGATTAGCATAAGCTAATTCATGAATAATCTCAGTTAAGAATGCAAGTCAGTTTCAAAAATGGTGTTTGGATTTGCTACTTAAACTGTCACAGAGGTTTGTTCAAGAGTTGAGGTCAGTTGTTTCATGGTTGTTAAGCTCATTTGAGCTCATATCAGTCTTTAAATTGTGCCTGCAAACATTGAAAGTCAAAATCAAACATAATCTATCTCACTGTCTTAACTGTTGTGAATTTGGATAATCAAATTCTTGTTTTGTGCTTGAAATTCATAGAGATAACTTGCATTAGTGTCATTTAATCATAATATAACATAATCAGTCCTCAAAGTGGAATCAAAGTTCATTTTGGTCAAAGTTTCTTAACTGCTTGCAAAAGTCAAAAGTTGAAAGTACTAGTTTTCACCCAAATGGGGTGATTTTTCTTGCACTCATTCTTGGCTCAAACTAAGTGAAACTTTGGGATTAAGAACTTCAACTGGTCAAGTTACTTATAATGATTTTTGTTAAATTTTAGTAATTTTCCATAAGCTTCAAATAAGCTTGTCAAACAGGGCTTATTTGCCCTGTTCACTCAACTCAGTTAATACTGAGTTTTCTCAGTATATTGCAGAGCTTGGCAAAAGCTCATAAGAGCTTGCCAAAGTCTAGTTTTTAGTTTACATGTTCTTAGCCAGGTCTAGTATAGTTTTCAACTTCTGTTTTTCAATTGTAGCTTATTGAGTAGCTGGTGCTTAAGCTCAAAGTAGCACACTCAGAAACTGTTTTAGCACATTAGTCAGATTCACCAAATCTGTGTAGGGTACAATTCAGAGGTTTAAGCTTGTTGTAACTTGTTGTATTTTGGTGATTTTAGCATAATATAGCTTCTGTGTTGGTTTGGTGCCCATTTAGTACCCTTTGGCTTATTCAAGTGCTTATTTCATAAGCACTAGTATTGCAGTTTCATAATCTACCAAACAAGCCATTGTTTTTCTATTTTTCTTAGATTCAATATATTAAATTATACTTTTCCTGAAATTTTCATAATTTTTCATAACAGTTTGCTATTTTTTCTTAATTAAAAACAGTTTTTAGGTAATTTTAAATAGCTTTTAATGCAATTAAATTAGAAAAAGTCCAAAAAAATAATTTCTCGTTTTTATTAAGTTTAGATAAATATAAAAAGTAAAAAAAGTAATTTTCCAGATTTTTCATAGTTTAATTTGTAATTTTTAGTAATTTAATTAGTTTTAAATAGTTTAAAATTCATAAAAAATAGAAAAATAATCAGAAAAATATAAAAATAGTTTTGAAAATTCTATTTTGTTATTCTAGATTTTTCCAAGTCATAATTTTATTTTTCTAACTTTATTTCATATTTTCTTGTATTTTAGGGAATTATTTAATAGTTAAAAATAGTTTTTAATTAATAATAATTAATTAAATAGTTATAAAAATAATTTTCCTTTTCTTAAAATTTTCTTATATCATTAGGTTTGTAAAAATATCATTTTCATATTTTTAGGATTAATATTGTGTAAGTTTCACGTTTTTATTTGTATGTCACGTAGTTTTTAAATTAAGTTTATAAAAACATAAAATCAAAAACATCAGTATAAAATTAGTGATAGCGTTTATTTAATATAATTTAGATTTTAATTTCCTTTAATTTGCATTTAAGTCGCTGTAATTTATCAATCTTTTCTTTAGGTATAAAATAACTCAAAATCCTTACTGACCATTATCCTTAGTGGTTATTCGACATCTGATTGTGTTAAACACCAGTCATCCTCCGTGGGACTTAACGACCCTGGAATCTACTGTATTCTCCTGATCTAAATTGCATTTGGTGTGTGAGCTGTTTTAAGTTCCTTACGGTTAGCCATTCACAAGTGGCTAGCTCGCGTGAGAAAACTTGACGGTTTTGCACCAATCAAATTTTACGCCGCCGGGAGGTCAGTAAGCGTGTTATAAGCATTTTCAGACCCGTACTTGCACATATACCACCTTTTGTAAAAACAGTTTTTTTTGTAAAGTTATAACAAAATCAAAAAGTTCATTAACACTTTTCCTAAAGTGTTAAAAACACCAAAAAAAATATAAAACAACAAAACAATCGTAACGTTTTCTAGCTTGTGTTTCTTTTAAGGTGATTCTTAAAGAGATACGATTTGGTTAAACAAAACGATACCAAAAATATTGTCCAAAAGTTTTTAAACCATCAGCACAAATCTATACCTACGTCTTTTCAGTGGTACTTAATATATACATAAAAATCAACCACCGCAAATCAAGGCAGTACACCTACTAACTGGGGGTGTGACCATAATAAGTTCCCGAACAACAGATTTAAAACTTGTCTTTGTGTCCTTGTGATTTGGTGTACCTTTTTCAAAGAAGCCATTTCATTTGTGATTATTGGTTAAGTTCACTTGTCGTTTTGCCTCGCATTTGTTTTGAAAACTGATTTTTATACTTAGTGCATGCGCACTCGTTCTTCCAGCTCTACAAGTCCACTTTCGAACTTGGAAAGATTCCTCGTAGACGAGGACGTTCAGCTCCTTCACCGTGATCGAGGAACATCTACCACCACCACCACCTGCCATAATGGCAGAAGGCAAGCCAATGAATGAGCTTCTCCAAGCACCCATCGAGGGTTACGGAGATGCTATTGTTGTCCCACCATCGTGGTTGATACTTTTGAGCTCAAAACCGGGTTACTTAATCTAGTAACCCAAAGCCAATTCTATGGTTTTGAGCGGGATGATCCTCATGCACACATTCGATGGTTTAACAAGATTGCATCTACCATCAAGTACAAGAATGTCCCACATGAAGCAATTAAGCTTCTTCGTTCCCATTTTCTAGAGGGACAAGCCCGAATTGGCTTGAGAAACAACCCCTCGCTTCCATTGAGACATGGGAAGATCTTGTCACAAAGTTTGTTAACGAATTCTATCCTCCATCCCGAACTACAAGTCTTAAGAATGAGATAAAGAAATTCTCTCAAAGATTTGATGAATCATTCGGGGAGGCATGGGATCGTTACAAAGAATTGTCCGTAAGTGTCCGCATCATGGTTTTTCCGAGTTAATGCAAATGGATACTTTCTACAATGGTCGAACCGGACTAATCAAGACTCTCTAAATGCCTCCGCAGGAGGTAATTTCTTGAGCAAGACCACAAAAGAAGCCTTGCAAATCATTGAAAACAAGTCCCAGTCCGTCCTTTCCGACAAAGACATATCATACTCAGTCTAATGCTGGACCTTCTACTTCATCTCCCGTGAGTACATCTAGCACCGATGCTAAGATTGACGAACTCACGGATATTGTTCAGGCTTTGGTTCTTGCTAACCAAAAGAAAGTCACTTTCACACAAGCACCATCATATGGTGAAGTGAAGAAAGTTGAAGTTTGTGTTACTTGTGGTGGTCCTCATGCATACTACAACTGCATCGCCACCGATGGTAGTTCGTTTGAAGCTAATGCTATAGCCGGTACTTCAAATCAAGGAGGTAATCAATACCGTCCTCAAAATGAACCAAACTACCGTGCTAACACTTATCGTGCACCACCCGTTTCAACCAGAATCCTAACCGAATCGAACCAACCAAGAATGAACCAAAGTTATCAAAACCAAGGTAATTTCTATTCCGGACCCAATCAAGGTTTCCAACATCAAGGAAATCTTAATCAAAACACTTACAATCGAGGGAATCAATTTCAGGGGAATATGAATCCTAATCAAGGGAATTCTGGCTATAATCAGAACATAAGGCCTCAAATTATCCCTCCACCTCCTCCTATATCAACATCTAATGAGCTTTTAAGGCAATTCATGAAGACTCAAGAGGAGACAAACAGGTTGTTGGTCAGTCAGATCGCTGAATTAAAGAAGTCTTTAAATGATCGACCCTCGGCTCGTGTACTTTACCTAGCAACACGATCGCTAATCCGAAGGGCGATGCAAAGGCGATCACAACCAGAAGTGGTACTTCATATGATGGACCCGCTATTCCTACTACCTCTTCTTCTTCTCTCCCGAAGGTAGTGGAAAGTGAACCTGGGGCGACAAAGGACAAGGAACTTCCTACTAATAACGGAAGTACCAACAATGTCCATCCTCAGGTTGTCCAGAAACCAAAATCCAATCCGGAGTTGTTTTGAACCTCCTGTATCTCCCATTGAAAATACCAAATCCAAATCTTCTATTCCTTACCCATCACGTTTACATGAGCAAAAGCTCCGCGAGAAAGCCAGTCAACAAATAAAAAAATTCTTTCAAATTTTCCAAGAACTTCATTTTGACATAAGCTTCGCGGATGCTATCATGTTGATGCCCAATTTTGCATCAACTCTCAAACACATGTTAAGCAACAAGGAAAAGCTGTTTGAAATGGCTAAAACTCCTTCAACGAGAACTGCTCAGCTATCTTGAAAAGCTTCCCGAGAAGTTTGGAGATCCTGGAAAGTTCCTCTTACCTTGTGTATTTCCAGGAATGGTTGAATGCTTTGCCTTAGCCGATCTTGGTGCAAGCATAAACCCGATGCCTCATTCAAGATGGATGAAACTTTCTCTTCCGGACCTTACTCCTACATGCATGACTCTCGAGCTTGCAGATCGTACAATATCCCGTCCCTCTTGGAATTGCCGAGGACGTATTTGTAAAGTAGGAAAGTTCCATTTTCCAGCTGACTTTGTAGTTGTTGATTTCGATGCTGATCCACGGGTTCCTCTCATTGTTGGAAGAGGATTCCCGAGAACGGGCCGTGCTCTCATTGATGTATTTGAGCAAGAAATCACATTACGTGTTGGTAATGAAGCTGTCACCTTTAACCTTGATCAAACTTCGAGGTACTCCGCAAACTATGATTCTGAAGTCGGTTAACCTAATAGATATCATTGATGTTGCTTCTGAAGAGTACTCTCAAGAAGTTCTTGGTTATTCTCATAATTCTGTGAGTGGGGATCCCACCACATCTTCTCAACCTATCATAGCCAATTCTACTCCTTCTCTCACTCCGTTTGAGGGAAGCGACTTCATCTTGGAAGAGATTGAAGCATACTTGGCTAGTGATTCTGTTCCATGGGAAATTGATCACGCTCCAATTGACATCGAGGGGACATACTTCTCATTGAGGAAATGCTTAAAGATGATCACTCATCAACCCCTCACACTAGTGATGCAATTACTGAAGAGATTAATCACCATGAGATTTATCCGGAGGGAGATATTCTTATTCTTGAGAAGTTGTTAAATCAGGACACTTCTCCTCCACTCCCTCCCGCCAAGCTTCATAACAAGGAAGTCAAGTCAGTTGAGAAAATCAAGAATTTCTGAAGTCGAACTTAAGGACTTACCACCTCATCTCGAGTATGCATTTCTTGAAGGAGATGATAAATTGCCTGTCATTATTGCTCGAGATTTGAGTAAAGATGAAAAGACTGCTCTCATAAAGGTCTTGAAGTCCCACAAGCAAGCAATTGCTTGGAAACTCTCCGACATTAAGGGTATCAACCCTGAGTTTTGTACTCACAAAATCTTGATGGAGGATGACTTCAAGCCAGCAGTTCAACATCAGAGAAGAGTAAATCCAAAAATCCATGATGTTATCAAACAGAAGGTTATCAAACTTCTTGATGCAGGATTGATTTACCCAATCTCGATAGTCCTTGGTTAGCCCAATTCACTGTGTTCCAAAAAAGGGTGGCATAATTGTTGTCACGAATGAAGAAAACAAGTTAATTCCAACTCGATTGGTTACGGGATGGCGTGTGTGTATTGACTATCGTAAGTTGAATGACGCCACCCGTAAAGACCATTTTCCTCTACCCTTCATGGACCAAATGCTTGAGAGATTAGCAAGGAACGAGTACTATTGTTTCCTTGATGGTTTCTCAGGTTACTTTCAGATCCCCATTGATCCACAGGATCAAGAAAAGACCACATTCACCTGCCCATACGGAACTTTTGCCTACAAACGTATGCCTTTTGGCTTATGTAACGCTCCTGCCACGTTCCAACGATGTATGATGGCCATATTCCACGACATGATCGGGGAAACAATGGAGGTGTTTATGGATGACTTCTCGGTCATTGGGGACTCGTTTCAGACATGTCTCTCCCATTTAGACAATGCTAAAAGGTGTGAAGACACCAATCTCTGTCTAAATTGGGAGAAGAGCCACTTTATGGTCAAAGAAGGCATAGTCCTTGGCCATAAGATTTCCAAGAATGGGATTGAGGTAGATAGAGCAAAATTTGATGTAATTGCTAACTGCCTTCATCCTACTACCGCCAAAGGTATTAGGAGTTTTCTTGGTCATGCCAGGTTTTATCGTAGATTCATACAAGATTTTTCTAAAATCGCTCGCCTATGACCCATCTTCTTGAAAAAGAAGCTCCTTTTATCTTCTCTCCCGAGTGCCGAAGCTTTTGAAACACTAAAGAAAAGCTTACGGAAGCACCCATTCTAGTTGCCCCGACCGATCTACCCTTTGAGCTCATGTGCGATGCAAGTGATTTTGCTATCGGTGCGCCTTGGGGCAACGCGAAAACTAAGCATTTTCAGCCATCCACTACGCAAGCAAAACTATGACTGAAGCTCGCAAACCCATTACACCATTACGTAAAAAGAATTATTAGCTGTGGTGTATGCGTTTGAAAAATTTCGACCATACCTTATCTTGACCAAATGCGTGGTGTATACGGATCACTCGGCTCTCAAATATCTCTTTGCAAAACAAGATGCAAAGCCGAGATTGCTCCGCTGGGTTCTCCTCCTGCAAGAATTTGATATCATTATACGTGATAAAAAAGGAGCCGAGAACCTGGTGCCGATCATCCGTCCCGATTAGAGAACCCTCACCAAGATGTTTTCGAGAAAAAGGAAATAAATGAAACATTTCCTCTCGAGACACTCAATGTGGTTTCTTTTCGTGGAGACTCTTCTACCCCATGGTTTGCTGACTTTGCAAATTACCATGCGGTAACTTTAGTGAAAGGGATGTCGCCCCAACAGAAAAATAAATTCTTAAAGATATGAAACATTACTCGGACGACCCTACTTGTTTAAAATTTGCGCGGATCAAGTCATCAAGCGATGTGTGTATGGTCAGGAAGCTATTGACATTCTCAAAGTTTGCCATTCTGGACCTACTGGGGGACATCATAGCCCCAACTACACCGCCAAGAAGGTGTTTGATTCCGGGTTTTATTGGCCCACAATTTACAAGGATGCCCACGAATTTGTCAAAGCATGTGACGCTTGTCAACGTCACGGGAATATCTCATAAAGAAATGAAATGCCGCAAAACGCCATTCAAGTGTGTGAGATCTTTGACATCTGGGGCATTGACTTTATGGGGCCATTCCCTTCTTCTCGCGGTAATAAGTACATACTCATGGCCGTTGACTACTTGTCGAAATGGGTTGAAGCTAAGGCTTTGCCTACCAACGATGCCCGAGTTGTTGTGAAATTCTTAAAATCTCTTTTTGCTAGGTTTGGAACTCCGCGAGCTATAATCAGTGATCGTGGTAACATTTCGCAATGACAGTCCATGCAAGTATGGTGTAACTCACCGCCTCTCTATCTGTATCACCCCCAAACAAGTGGGCAAGTGGAAGTTTCCAACCGAGGGATTAAAAGAATTCGAGAGGACGTTGGCGAAAACCGTGCCTCTTGGTCGGATAAGCTAGATGACGCACTCGGGCCTTCCGTAGCTTATAAAACACCCATCGGGTGTACTCCATACAAGCTTGTGTACGGAAAGGCGTGTCATATGCCGGTTGAGCTAGAGCACAAGGCATACTGGGCCTTGAAGCATGCCAACTTCAATATTCAGACCGGTGATCACGAAAAGTTCAAATGAAAGAATTAAATGAACTCCGTGATCAAGCATACGAGAACTCTTTGATCTACAAAGAAAAGACAAAGAAGATTCATGACTCTAAAATCAAGAACCGCATTTTCAACGTTGGTGATCGAGTCCTTCTTTTCAATTCAAGATTGAAGATTTTCTCGAGAAAGCTTAAATCCCGTTGGTCTGGTCCATTTACTATCACTAAGGTTTATCCTTATGGCACCATTGAGTTATCTCAACCCGATGGTCCAAACTTTAAAGTGAATGGTCATCGGTTGAAGCATTACTTTGGAGAGGACATTCCTCCTGTGATTGTCCCGGATCTACAAACTTTCCCCATGAACCAATGAATGCGGGGATCGAGTCAAGCTAACGACCCGGGAATCAAAAACAGTAGATAAACATGGGTTTTCACCCGTGTGTACCACCCTAGTGTGGGGGAGTTGCCCCACATGTTGTGTATATATAAGAGTTTCATGAAAAAAAAAAAAAAAAATGGCCGTAGTATTTCCCTTTTACGTTCTATGTTTCGGCATAACCGCCGGTACTTTGAATATTGAGGGCAATATTCATTTCTAAGTGTGGGGAATTCTCACGAATTTTATCATGTAATTATACCGCCTAATTCCCCCGCTTTTGGCCAAAATTTTTTTGGAGTAAGTGTTTTTCACTTACTCATCTTATGGTAATCAGTCCGCCTTGTCTAATAAACAAAAGGATTGGCTAATCCAGGAGCAAACGGCTCTTGGTAAAGATATCTCAAATCCGTGACGGCTTGCAATTTGCCCAAAATTGTATGGTATTCGACTCACCATATCCTTAAAAGTGAAGAGTTGGCTAGCCCGCAAGTTTATGGCTTGTGGTAAAGGCAGTTGGAAAACCATAATTGGTAATCACTCACCAAAATATTTTATATAAGAGTTGGCTAGTCCGTATAAACGGCTTCGGTAAAGACAAATCAAAACCGTTGGAAGCTGATGATTTGCTCAAAATCATTTGGTTATCGGTGTACCAAAGTTCTTACTTGAACTGAAACATTTGGCTACTCCATAAGTAATGGCTTTTGGTAAAGAGATGAAATCCATTAATTTTTCTCAAAACATTGCTAGGGACTAGCAATATCTTAGTGTGGGGATTGATGAGTGTGTAAATACTCATCATTTTTGTACAAATTAGATCGAAAAACATCCGAAAACACTCTGAAATGCATCAAAATGATAAAAATATCACAAATAAGTGTTTTATGTGTTTTAAATGCAAAAATATCAAAATCGGATGAAAAACGTATCAAGTTTGCATAATTGGCAGTTTTAGTCCCCCAAGTTTCAAAAGTTGTCAAAAATGTCCCTAGTAAATTTAAATAAATAAAAATATCATTTTAAGTCCCTAGGGATTCCTAAGTTGTCAAAATTGGTCCTTGAGATTTAAAATTACAAAATTACAACTTAAGTCCCTGAACTTTGTAATTTGGCAAAAATGGTCCTTTGAGAATTTGAAAATGTCAAAAATGGTACTTGTACTATTAAAGTTTGTCAATTTCAGTCCTTGTGTTAACTTTGAGAAATGGGCAGATTTGGTCCCTCAAGATTGGAATTATTGCAGCTTTAGTCCTTGTCATAACTAATACTTAGCCTTGTCAAAACATTTTGGACCCCTGCCTTGACCCTTGACCCTTTCAATTTGAACCCCAAGTCAAACAAAAGTCAAACTCTCAACGTTTACCGCCACCTCCTGTTTATCCCTTCCAACATGACTGCAACCACTTGCCTGCTCCCCCTCCCATCACCTCACCTTTTCCACCACCCTCATCATCATCAACCCCCCACAATTAATGCCACCCCCCCTACTTGCTAGTTTCAGAGCCTATAAGTAAAAAACAGGCCTTCCCGCCAAAATGATAAAAATGGCCAAAATGTGCAAAACTCATCCATTGGCCAATTTCAGAGGTGGGATTCAATCAGAAGGACACGTGGAGGATTTCTAAAGCATAAAAGAGAGGAAGAAGAGGCAAGAGAAGGCGCCTTTTAGTTTTTAATTTTAAGTATGTCGTATTTTCTTTAAAATGTCTTAAGTAGCTTTAAAGTTGTATTTTCAAGCTTAATTATATCAAACTCAAGTATTTCATTGTACTTCAACTGTTATTAAGCATCAATTCAAGTTTAAGTTTAAAATTCATGTTTCATGTCCACTGTTTAAATTTTCAATTTTAAAAAACTAATCTTAAAGCTTCAATAAGCTTAATCTAAACTCAAACAAGCTTATTTAAGCTTGTTATAGCTTTCTGTAAGCCTGGAGTTCAGTTTCAAGCATAATGGGTTAATGGTCAACAAAAGTCAACAGGGAAGGAATTTTGGTTCAAACAGGTTGAAATTGGATAGTGGGTGTTGCAGAGATCAATTTGGGGTGGAATTAGCTTAGTATAGTGTAGTAATGGTTCTGGTTTAAGCTGCAATCATAGCTGGTAACTTGTGAGCTTTTTCTCTCTTTTTCATTTTTCAAGCAGTTTACATTTTGAGCTTGTGTTTAAACCAGTAGTCATTAGCTATCTTAAAACCTGTTCAAGTAGTATAATTAGGATCACTAAAATCAGCTTAAGTGATTAGCATAAGCTAATTCATGAATAATCTCAGTTAAGAATGCAAGTCAGTTTCAAAAATGATGTTTGGATTTGCTACTTAAACTGTCACAGAGGTTTGTTCAAGAGTTGAGGTCAGTTGTTTCATGGTTGTTAAGCTCATTTGAGCTCATATCAGTCTTTAAATTGTGCCTGCAAACATTGAAAGTCAAAATCAAACATAATCTATCTCACTATCTTAACTGTTGTGAATTTGGATAATCAAATTCTTGTTTTGTTCTTGAAATTCATAGAGATAACTTGCATTAGTGTCATTTAATCATAATATAACATAATCAGTCCTCAAAGTGGAATCAAAGTTCATTTTGGTCAAAGTTTCTTAACTGCTTGCAAAAGTCAAAAGTTGAAAGTACTAGTTTTCACCCAAATGGGGTGATTTTTCTTGCACTCATTCTTGGCTCAAACTAAGTGAATCTTTGGGATTAAGAACTTCAACTGGTCAAGTTACTTATAATGATTTTTGTTAAATTTTAGTAATTTTCCATAAGCTTCAAATAAGCTTGTCAAACAGGGCTTATTTGCCCTGTTCACTCAACTCAGTTAATACTGAGTTTTCTCAGTATATTGCAGAGCTTGGCAAAAGCTCATAAGAGCTTGCCAAAGTCTAGTTTTTGGTTTACATGTTCTTAGCCAGGTCTAGTATAGTTTTCAACTTCTGTTTTTCAATTGTAGCTTATTGAGTAGCTGGTGCTTAAGCTCAAAGTAGCACACTCAGAAACTGTTTTAGCACATTAGTCAGATTCACCAAATCTGTGTAGGGTACAATTCAGAGGTTTAAGCTTGTTGTAACTTGTTGTATTTTGGTGATTTTAGCATAATATAGCTTCTGTGTTGGGTTGGTGCCCATTTAGTACCCTTTGGCTTATTCAAGTGCTTATTTCATAAGCACTAGTATTGCAGTTTCATAATCTACCAAACAAGCCATTGTTTTTCTATTTTTCTTAGATTCAATATATTAAATTAGACTTTTCCTGAAATTTTCATAATTTTTCATAACAGTTTGCTATTTTTTCTTAATTAAAAACAGTTTTTAGGTAATTTTAAATAGCTTTTAATACAATTAAATCAGAAAAAGTCCAAAAAAATAATTTCTCGTTTTTATTAAGTTTAGATAAATATAAAAAGTAAAAAAAGTAATTTTCCAGATTTTTCATAGTTTAATTTGTAATTTTTAGTAATTTAATTAGTTTTAAATAGTTTAAAATTCATAAAAAATAGAAAAATAATCAGAAAAATATAAAAATAGTTTTGAAAATTCTATTTTGTTATTTTAGATTTTTCCAAGTCATAATTTTATTTTTCTAGCTTTATTTCATATTTTCTTGTATTTTAGGGAATTATTTAATAGTTAAAAATAGTTTTTAATTAATAATAATTAATTAAATAGTTATAAAAATAATTTTCCTTTTCTTAAAATTTTCTTATATCATTAGGTTTGTAAAAATATCATTTTCATATTTTTAGGATTAATATTGTGTAAGTTTCACGTTTTTATTTGTACGTCACGTAGTTTTTAAATTAAGTTTATAAAAACATAAAATCAAAAACATCAGTATAAAATTAGTGATAGCGTTTATTTAATATAATTTAGATTTTAATTTCCTTTAATTTGCATTTAAGTCGCTGTAATTTATCAATCTTTTCTTTAGGTATAAAATAACTCAAAATCCTTACTGACCACTATCCTTAGTGGTTATTCGACATCTGATTGTGTTAAACACCAGTCATCCTCCGTGGGACTTAACGACCCGGGAATCCACTGTATTCTCCTGATCTAAATTGCATTTGGTGTGTGAGCTGTTTTAAGTTCCTTACGGTTAGCCATTCACAAGTGGCTAGCTCGCGTGAGAAAACTTGACGGTTTTGCACCAATCAGATATCCTCTCCTCATCTCCATCTCATAACCAGCCAAGGAGCAAGGTCAAGAAGAAATAAAATTTTTTGCAAGATCAAGCTAAAATATTAATCCTAGTATACTCTTAATTAAGGTTTTGAAATAAAAACCTAGGGTATTAGGAAAAATCCTTGTTCTTTAAACCTCATCACTTTACTAGTAAGCATTTCATGATCATTTTTATTCTTTCATATTCATACTTTGATCATTTTATCATGCTTGAGAAAAACATGCAAGTTATATGATTATCTATACCACTTCATTTTTTTTAAGTACTATTAATGAATATATATTATCCTATAATTATCCCTTGAAACATATCATTTTTGATGATTTCTAGGAACCCATGACACCCTAAGAGGGTGTATGGTAGGTTTAAAATAGCTTTGGTGTTGGTTTGAAGTGGTTAGAATAAGTATTACGCGAGAAAAATCCATTTCGACAACAATATAAAAGGGTCTGATCATTTTTGATAATTCTGGAATTTTCGACAGTTTGAAAAATATTTTGGGCTAGATATTCAGAAAATATACTTTAAAACGAAAATGTGGCCGCTTGAATGGGTTAAAACGGAGTTATAACGAAAAAGTTATGCTATTTTCAAGTTTAACGACGAAAACTATATTTTCAGAAAATTCAGCATGCTGTCCCAAATTTTTACGAGTCAAAAATGAGTCTTAAGCGTTATCAAATGAGTCGATTTATCAAAAATATATTAGTATACTTTAACACGAAGCTAAGGATATATAAAACGTAGAAAACAGACTTGTAATGACTAAATTACACGCGTTTAAACAAGGTTGTCGTAACTATTTCATATAAGCATAACACATATATATTTTCTAATAGCCAAAATTACGGCCGCGAATGACCATGTTGAGGGTCGTTTTTAACATTGATGGAGTACTTTTTATAAAATAATGTCTTCTAGTAAAAGTAAGTTCGCCTAGCCTATTTTTCAAAATGTCCAACCGTTCGTCAAACGGAGTTGTAACGAGTAAAATACGGTCTCTCAAACTTTGCCGAAAACTACCCTTAAACAATATTTTTGGTACAAGTACCCTACTTTACCTATATTTTTCTCCATGATCGAGACCTCTATGATAAAAATTTAAATGCTAAGACTTTTAGATAATGTTACAAGCTTTCCAAAACCGTTGAGTTTGTTTCCTAACACTCGATATTCACTATTTTACGACTAGCTTTTCGAGGCCATTTAGTCACTTTTAATGAATTGTCAAATTATATTGTTTTGCGACGAAAAACTATAATTTCTTAATAAATCACTAAATGACTGTCGTAGGATATCATTTCAACGTGAATACTTGTAAAGTATTTATAATATGATGAGATGTCATAAACATATATTTCGACGATAAACATTATTTTCAAATGTACAAGTGGTATGGATATCATATGAGTTTGCATGCACGACATTGTTTCATGATTTACATTAGAACATATCATTCATAATAGGTCATGTTAGAGGTTGCGCTCATTTCAGATTGCCATTATATCATCATAAACTTTGCACCAGGTGAGTTCCATAGCCCCATTTTCAATTGTTTTTATACTACTTTTGGGGGAGATACATGCTCAATAACTTTTATGACATTCATGACTATTTGCAAACTATATGTTTATCTGAAATGAATGTTTAATCATACGAAGTAACAATATTTCCATACTTAGAATTTCTATATCATAAATCATTGAACTAGCGGTCTTGGTATAATCATTGAGCTAGCGGTCTTGGTATAATCATTGAACTAGCGGTCTTGGTATAAGGTTGAACTAGCGGTCTTGGTAATATCATGAACTAGCGGTCTTGGTACAATCATGAACTAATGGTCGTGGAACTATTTGAAACAACACTCATATGTGTTATATCAATTGAATATTGATAGATTAAGTAATGTACAATTATGTGAATTCATTTGTCATCATGCGCTTGAACATAAACTATGCATATTTTGGCAAGGTTGTAAACGCAAGTTGCAAGTTTTGTATGGGCGTGAACTTGAACTGAGTGGATTTGCAATGCCTTTGCTGCATGAACATTTT
Source organism: Chrysanthemum makinoi (assembly GCA_910596185.1). Lineage (NCBI taxonomy): Eukaryota > Viridiplantae > Streptophyta > Magnoliopsida > Asterales > Asteraceae > Chrysanthemum > Chrysanthemum makinoi. The sequence goes on along the minus strand of OU343218.1, from coordinate 100,598,998 downwards.
TTTAAGGTTTTCTTCATAACAACACAAACTCTATGAACTGACTCAACCTTTGTGTTGACACTTTTTAGCATGTTTTATCTCAGGTATCTAAGGCATATACTTCATGGCATGCATAAGGACTTATCATAGAGTCGGGGTCACGACGCGTCTCACATGGATTTTATGCACTTTAAAACATCATTTGGATTGTGACAAACTTATTTCCGTATATGTTGACTTTCATTTGGGACCTATCTTTTTGTAAACTTTGAATGTTTTATTAAATCGAACGATATTTTCAAAACGACACTTTAGGTCGTTCGATATAACTGTAACTTTGATGCTATGACAGTCATCCCCCAGGTATTCCATTCCGCTGCAAAACAAGTAATTTGGGGGTGTGACAGATTGGTATTAGAGCATCGGTTATAGAGAACTAGGTTGCATCATTGACCCTAGACTATAACTACATCATCATAGCATCTCATGATATCACTATAAGTGCATACTCATTATACATGCGTGTTTATGACTTAACACCATATATTATATGAGTCGATTAGTCCAAGCATTGCATAGTTACTCCTAAATTATATATAGCCTGATCACCTATGTCTAATTCAGGAAGAATCATGCAATGAAGGGAGTAGTAGTCTTATATGTGTAAGCAATTCTATGACCGAGCCAAAGACCCGTTACTCAAACCGATTTAGCCTAATCTCATGACAGTTCTTGTTTGATGAGTTGTGAGATTAAGTAAAAATCGGTTACCTAAAAGTCTTTTGAGGGTTTTGCTCGAGAATGGGAAGGCTTGCCTCATCAAACCCTAACCCTGAGAGACCAACACGAACTGAATTCAGGGACTGAATTCCTTTTTGGGTGGGCGAATGTGACAACTCGTAATTTCAGGTCATTTTATAAACTTTGAAATTTTTTTTACTATTTATCTCGGGAATTTACTATTCATTTGTTACTATTCATCATCTTACTATTTATCGTTTTTGAAGTCGATTTGATATTCTGAGAACGTATTTCAAAATTTTACTATTCACGAAACACTATTCATTCCCGGAGAAATCACTATTCATGATTCACTATTCATCCTTTATCGTAAACTAGGTTTACGAGTATCAAATTCGCGTAACTTTAATGGTTTAGCTGCGAATTCATGAGTAATCATCGAGGACATTTCATATAGACTAGATTTAGTCTACATATCATTATTAACATCATCAACATATTAGTTTATGCATGGTTTTGCATTTTACATTAAACGTATAATTTGCTACTAAATAAACGCTATCGCGTAATCATTTATTTTGAACATTCGATCCAACACTTCCAAAAATTATTTTGATATATTTTTATACTCATATCAAGATTATAAAAATTATATTATTAGTTTACCCGGTGTTTTAAATTTATTTTGTATATAAATTGTTATATTTATATAATTATGACGGTTTTCGTAAATACACTCGATAATTATTATTTCACTAAATTTTTGTAAGAAATGTATTTTAATAATTTTTATGACATCGATATATTTTATTTTGTTCCGTTAAAATTTATTTATAGCTAACGCTACCCTAAATACCTAATTATATACAAAATTACCAACTATACATATACATTATTACATGTACTTATCTAAAATACACTAGCTTTGCTTTGCTTCTTTCCCTTGTCGACATTATATCATGACTCAACAAGAATATCATACAAAATATCCTAACTAGTTACACTAGACTTGCGATGTAATAATTTTTAATTATATTACTATCCTAATATCACACATACATACACATATATTTAGGTGTAAAAAAAAAAAGAGATATCCTCTCCTCATCTCCATCTCATAACCGGCCAAGGAGCAAGATCAAGAAGAAATAAAAGTTTTCGCAAGATCAAGCTAAAATATTAATCCTAGTATACTCTTAATTAAGGTTTTGAAATAAAAACCTAGGGTATTAGGAAAAATCCTTGTTCTTTAAACCTCATTACTTTACTAGTAAGCATTTCATGATCATTTTTATTCTTTCATATTCATACTTTGATCATTTTATCATGCTTGAGAAAAACATGCAAGTTGTATGATTATCTATACCACTTTATTTTTTTTTAAGTACTATTAATGAATATATATCATCCTATAATTATCCCTTGAAACATATCATTTTTGATGATTTCTAGGAACCCATGACACCCTAAGAGGGTGTATGGTAGGTTTAGAATAGCTTTGGCGTTGGTTTGAAGTGGTTAGAATAAGTATTACGCGAGAAAAATCCATTTCGACAACAATATAAAAGGGTCTGATCATTTTTGCTAATTCTGGAATTTTCGACAGTTTGAAAAATATTTTGGGCTAGATATTCCGAAAATATACTTTAAAACGAAAATGTGGCCGCTTGAATGGGTTAAAACGGAGTTATAACGAAGAAGTTATGCTATTTTCAAGTTTAACGACGAAAACTATATTTTCAGAAAATTCAGCATGCTGTCCCAAATTTTTACGAGTCAAAAATGAGTCTTAAGCGTTATCAAATGAGTCGATTTATCAAAAATATATTAGTATACTTTAACACGAAGCTAAGGACATAAAAAACGTAGAAAACGAACTTGTAATGACTAAATTACACGCGTTTAAACAAGGTTGTCGTAACTATTTCATATAAGCATAACACATATATATTTTCTAATAGCCAAAATTACGGCCGCGAATGACCATGTTGAGGGTCGTTTTTAACATTGATGGAGTACTTTTTATAAAATGATGTCTTCTAGTAAAAGTAAGTTCGCCTAGCCTATTTTCCAAAATGTCCAACCGTTCGTCAAACGGAGTTGTAACGAGTAAAATACGGTCTCTCAAACTCTGCCGAAAACTACCCTTAAGCAATATTTTTGGTACAAGTACCCTACTTTACCTATGTTTTTCTCCATGATCGAGACCTCTATGATAAAAATTTAAAGGCTAAGACTTTTAGGATATCATTTCAACGTGAATACTTGTAAAGTATTTATAATATGATGAGATGTCATAAACATATATTTCGACGATAAACATTATTTTCAAATGTACAAGTGGTATGGATATCATATGAGTTTGCATGCACGACATTGTTTCATGATTTACATTAGAACATATCATTCATAATAGGTCGCGGTTAGAGGTTGCCTCATTTCAGATTGCCATTATATCATCATAAACTTTGCACCAGGTGAGTTCCATAGCCCCATTTTCAATTGTTTTTATACTACTTTTGGGGGAGATACATGCTTAACAACTTTTATGACATTCATGACTATTTGCAAACTATATGTTTATCTGAAATGAATGTTTAGTCATACGAAGTAACAATATTGCCATACTTAGAATTTCTATATCATAAATCATTGAACTAGCGGTCTTGGTATAATCATTGAGCTAGCGGTCTTGGTATAATCATTTAACTAGCGGTCTTGGTATAAGGTTGAACTAGCGGTCTTGGTACAATCATGAACTAATGGTCGTGGAACTATTTGAAACAACACTCATATGTGTTATATCAATTGAATATTGATAGATTAAGTAATGTACAATTATGTGAATTCATTTGTCATCATGCGCTTGAACATAAACTATGCATATTTTGGCAGTGGGTTGTAAACGCACAAGTTGCAAGTTTTGTATGGGCGGAACTTGGAACTGAGTGGATTTGCAATGCCTTTGCTGCATGAACATTTTTTTAAGGTTTTCTTCATGGCAACGCAAACTCTATGAACTGACTCAACCTTTGTGTTGACACTTTTTAGCATGTTTTATCTCAGGTATCTAAGGCATATACTTCATGGCATGCACTTTAAAACATCGTTTGGATTGTGACAAACTTATTTCCGTATATGTTGACTTTCATTTGGGACCTATCTTTTTGTAAACTCTGAATGTTTTATTAAATCAAACGATATTTTTAAAACGACACTTTAGGTCGTTCGATATAACTGTAACTTTGATGCTATGACAGTCATCCCCGTGTATTCCATTCCGCTGCAAAACAGGTAATTTGGGGGTGTGACAACAGTCATCCCCCAGGAATTCCATTTCATAGCAAAACAGGTAATTTGGGGTGTGACACGTTAGCGTCATATATAGACACGAAATTTCTGATGGACAAGTGGATCACAACCCCAAATAAGTACCCACCTACAGAAAAAAGGATGACTACACCTATGCCATTCTGTGAAGAACTTGCTGGTGTTGCAGGATCTAGTTTTGTTAGAGATATGATGATTGTTTGTTTTTGAAGGGAGGTGAGTGTTGTCATGGTGGATGAAGAAGAGTTAATGAAGAAGGCGCAATAAATCAGGGCACGTGGGTGAAAGGGATTATGTTATTAGAGAGTTGGAGATTTTATACCCATTTGATTCTTGTGTGGAAAGTATTTCAGAATTAACCAACCTGCAAACCTAAGATCCGAAGCCGCAGCCGATATTGGTCAATGTTAGGAAGAAGCGTGCGAGCCCAGGAGCTTCTGTCATTCATAGAGAAGCTGAAAGGCATGGTGTACTGATTCGGTATATTTTGGTGTTTCTGAAATCATTTTTTGTTTTATTTTTTGTAATCATTCAGTAAGTAATGAATCTAAGCTTTATGGTGCCATTTTCATTTTGTTAGAACTTACCTTTGTTTGATATATGTTGTACATTGTTGTCTTGGTATAGGCGTGTTGTTGTCAAGCACTGTTTAGCATCACATCAGGTTTGGTTTTAAAATACATCAATAGTCTTACGATATAAAACATACCGAAGAAGTTAGTATAGCATAAAGCTATATTAATCGATAATCATTTCTTAATTTCTATAATATGTTATGTTAAAATAGTTTTCTAGGAATTGGCATGTCAACTCGCATTAGTGAATAGATAGAATCCAAGAAAACATATAATAAAAGACAATCATGAATTATTTGTGCTAGATACCATCCAAGCAAATAAAGTAATAATGTAGAAGTCTGAAAAACAGTATCGATTCTCTGTGTTTTGTTTTTATGAAAATAGTATTCAATTAGTAATGATGTTATATACATATGGGCATTGTGTTTGTCATTATGCAAAAGATATAGCCTTATTTTTTGCTATTTAAGAGAGGATAAGTGGATATCTATTTGGTCATAACTTGTAATAAAGAAGTAAGCAAACACAATGTCTAGGTGGCCTAAGTGTGATCAGCTTAGAAGTGAAGCAAATTCGAATAACTGGTTTGATATGCTAGTGTTGTACTATCGTCAAGTCTTCAAATGTAACGCCAAATTAAGGAGCTATGCGCTAGCTTGGTCAGTGTTACTCGTGAGAGGCTTACTTTTATTCAAGAGCTGGAAACAGTCGGGAATGTGTATGCCCAGAAAACTACAGAATATCTAAGAGAAGTACAGGCAAGAGATGAACAAAAGCTCATGCAAATGCGCATTCTAGCAGCTGAACTCGAACTAAACTATCGTAACAATGATTTGTTTATCCAGAAACTTAAGGGCTTAATGGGTTGGTAAGCGTGTGTGCACAGATCGTCGACTCTTATGGCGGTGACGATGTCTTGTTTATGTTGGTATTTGTATTTGTAGTCATGTATCTTGGGGTGAATTATAGTTTGAGTGCTATTGTGAAATGTGGGTCTAGGCTTTGGCAAATGGTTGTAAAATATTTGATTAAATAAGAGCCATGGTTTCTGTTAAATATTTGATTAAATAAAAGCCATGGTTTCTGTTAAATAATTATATTATGGTCACCTTTTATTGTGCCTGCATCTCATGATCTATTCTAAAAGGGGTATACTGACCATACCTAGACTTAAAGGGGTATACTGACCATACGTATAAAACATTAACCCTAATAACAATTTCAATAATTTTGAATTAAATTAAAAATTTACTAATAGAATATAAAATGTAAAGCTGCACAGTTATTTTTATTCATTTATAAATATATGAAAGAATAAGGTAACAAAGTACATACGGGAGAGTACAAAAAACATGGATTTGTTTCTTAAAAAAGAGGAAAAGGACAACGATTTTTTTTATTTGGATTCTTCGATGAAAGTGACCTAGTGTATAAGAAGGAATGTGGGGATGTTGATTGTTGGGACCATAAGGATAACTAATGTGTGGTTGGTACCATAAAAGGATAAGTAGGTGTGTGGGGTAAAAAAGGTTTAAGTGTTTTTCATTCTAGGTCCCTCATGTATCTTACCGCTGTCACACTAATGTCTAAAAACTGCTAGTTAAAGTTAGGACTGCTAGTGCTGAAGAAAATTTATCATATAAATGTGTTTTTACTACATGTTGTCTAAGGTTTAGAAATAAAGACTTAAAAATGTTATTACATGTTAATACTGCTAGTGCTGAAGACCAAATAATAAAACATGTTGCTGTTACTACATGTTTTCTAAGGATACTCCTACTATAACAATGTTGGCTGACCTTTTATTTGACTACTAACAAGTTAATTGAATACTTTAGAAAGAGTGTGTGTTACTCTTCACATAAATTCTCCAACCAACTAGTATGGCACACCATTCAAGTATAATAAATGAAGAGAAAAAATACAGATGGTTATGCTAGTAGACGTTCTTATATAAACCGTGAATGCTATTCTTTTCATTATAACATCAAACCGGTTGAGAAAATGGTATGCATTAGGTGCAGGATGGAAAGAGAAAACAAGGTTGGATTGACCTTTGATGCAAGGCGTCCACCGAATAGAGAAATCATGTGGTATTGTTGTCCAATGAATTTTTACGGAAGCGACCACAGTACTGATAGTGGGGTTGCTGCATGTGGACTTGGTGGTGTACATGTTACAAGGGAAAAAACAACTACATATGGTAGAGGTGATGGTGTGATGGGGCTACATGTTGTAGCATCTTCTATAGGCGGTGGTTCAGTGAGTATCAGAGGTAGTAGTGAGACTACAACAACACACCTGATGAAATTCATGATTCTATGTGTAACAAACCCAGTGACATTAGTGATGAAGAAACCCAACCACTTGCAAGTCGAATAACAAGTGAACCACCTAAAAATGAACGACCAATTGAACAAGCTGCAATTGATACACTAAGGGAATGACATGCGAGTCATTCAACAAGTGAGCTACCACCTATTCTCGTTATGTTGTATTTCATAATACATGTAGACTAAATTGTATAATGTATTTGTTATGTTATGACAATGCAAGCACCTATTTAGTTAGCAAATAATGGGTATCCAAACACTTGATAGATAAGATGCAAACTGTATAATCAAGCTGCAAAACTGTCAAATACATTTTTTTTAATGTTTTTTTTAGGTCAAAGTGGGTAAATACAAACAAGGCTGGATAAAAGCACTAAACCAGGAAGAGATAGTTACCATGCACGTGGCCAAAACATAGTTGAACACGTATACACCCACCAAAAAATGCTGACTATTGAAAGGGTAAAAAAAACTTATCTACAGACCCCCAACAAAATAACGTTGCCCTATAGGGTTGCTAGTCAAAAAATGAGATGCCCCATCAAGGTTGCCATGATATACATTATAGTATAAAGCATTCATACACAATATTCCGTAAACACACATCGAACGTACATTAAAAAACGGGTGCATACTACGATTACCCCAAAGTATTTTGAGTTTAAAGCATTCATACAAAAAAGGCAAAACTAGACAAACTATTTTGAGTTTAAAGTTATGTTAACACAACAGTTTCCAGACGTTATCGACAGCATGAGCATGCAGCATAAAAATACCTACACTCCAACCTTCCGTTCCTTAAAAACCAAGTTTCTTTTAATCCCGCACCTCCTCAACGGGGATCTCTTGTTAGAGCCTTGAAATGCCTCGACATCTTGAACTTCCGTAAACCCGCTCTTGGTGTTTGAAAGCAGTGCCTCCCTGCATAAGGTTTTCTAGAGACCTTATGACCAGACTTGTCCTTGATACTAGACGCTACTTCATGTGGAACGAAAGAAGTAGAACACCCAACATCCGTTGATACAGACCCAAAACCCCCCATAGTACCCTTTAGCGTCACTGAAACCAATGTCACCATGAACACTTGCGCTGGCAAAAAAATCCATGGAAAGATTCTTTCCTTGACATTCAATTCCTTGACTTCTAGTTTGGAATGGAGGACTTCTTAGGGGAGGTGAACGCCTTACTTCCTCCTCCCATGCAGCAATATCAGAGGCAAAATTAGAAGTAGCAAGTTCCAAAAGTTAATCATGTATCGCTATCTTTGCACGCGATGGCTCATCAAGAAGATTAAAATTTAGGTTACAATAATAGAAACATGATAAGTTATCAGGTTCATGTGCAATGTAAAAGCCGATTAACCCATATTCCTCGGCAAGTTCATACATCCTTTTAATATCATAATCGCATTCAACAATTGTCAAACCAGTTAAAAGAGCAAATATTGGCCTACAAAAATACAAAGCCCGTATCTCACACTCAAACTTGTGGGCCAAAAAGTCAAGCATTTGATTAAAGTTCATCCTTATGGACTTACTAAATGTATGCACAAGGGTTCGCCCATACGCATAACTTAATTTGGGCAACCGAATGAACTCACCGTCGTAGTGAATCTCAACTACAGGATACGCAGCTACATAGCGTGTAGTAGTCCTATAATAAAGGTAAATAAATGTATAATAATGAGATTACCAAGTATGGACAAAAACCTAGTAAGGGCAAGTGACAATCACGAAAGGTAATGGCAGGCATACCTTAGCTTGAAATCAAATAAGGCAACTGGAGGCTTGAAAGCATTTTTTGATGAAAGAGATGGTTGGGAGATAGGCATTATGACTTGTGTACTAATGTGATCTAGATGAAGATTTGCTATATATTAGGAAAGGTAGTATTATTATTTTACTATTAATAATGTACTTATTCATAGTATGAAAACTATGATCCATTTATTTTAATATGGAAATAATAATAAGGAAAATTTTTGGTTAATTTGTTATACGTTTTTATGTGTAGTGTATATGGGAATAAATGAATCGACAAACCTATCTGTGTCCCTTTTTTAATTTTTTTTGGAATGGACGGCCAAGTGTCTATTATGATTAAATGGACGTCCAAATGAAAAATAAATGAACGGGAGTTGTGGAGTTTTAAAAAGAAAGAATATCTTTATTGTTCAACAAATTTACATGTAAAATGTGTACATACTTTTACGTCGTGTCTCCCATTATTGTTTTTTGAATGAATGTTACACGTACCCAAGGTTGCTGCATGCAAGGTATTGTATCATTATTGGTTTATGTATGCATGTTATAAGCGTCTTTAATATAGTAAATGCTTGTTATGAATCCATTGTCTAGTCATGAATGGCTTATGTGTGAATGAATATATCAATAGATGGTGCATGATAAAACAATGAAAGTGTTGTTGGAGATAAATTAAATACTGTTAGTACAAACGATAAAATCTATGTTTATAAAAAAACTAAATCATCTTCTCGCGATATGCTAGCGCGACGTCAGCAGGATCATCAACTTGCAATGATAGACCATGTGCCAATCGATATAAAAATATACAAACCCACACACCACAATCACCAAAAATCCCCCTTGCTTAGGAACGTTTTCGGCTAACCTAAATGAAATCTTATAGTCATTCGGATGTATTCCAGTCTTATCAAAAACGTTTGCTTGCTCTAGAACAACTGGTAGTTTCACCTGTACAATAACAACAACTGTTAAAATAAATAGACGGGTGATCTTGTTAGAGGCTTGTCGAAAAATGTTACTATTATATAATCGAAATAACCACGTTTGTCACCAAATTATTCATGAAATAAAGTTGTTTGTTCAAGCCGGATTAAATATTATATGTAGTGTCATGTTGTAAATTATAGATGTGTTCAAAAGTATTATATGTTTTTTATTCGTGATTCATAAACAAGGTTCGAACATTTGACATGTGCTTTGATATACTTTTATTCATAATAGATTTCATTTCAATACATTAAAGGATAACAAAATACAGCAACGAAGCAACGACATTCATGAAGATACCTAAACACAAAATATGACAATGACAGAACGTGAGAGAGAGCACATAACAAGCTAGGAGTAGAGGTTTAATAATTTTTGCGCATCTTTGCCAGAAAGGAGATTTTTTTGAGAATTTGGAGCTGAGTCTCACTCACTAGCCTCATCAGTGTCCTGTTTTTCTTAAGCTCCTCATCCTGAATTCCATGCGTGATTTCCAAAACAAAGACGGCAAGCCTGGACCCAACCACGCACTCCAACTGCTTGATCTGCTCACCCCTCACAGTGAAACGACGAGTTAGGTCGATCACCTTTGCATGCATGTCACTTAAGAACTTGAAGTCATGTTCATTGTCACGCACAAACAGAGTGTTAAACCATGTCTGTAAGTAAGTTATCCATTTATTTTGTAGTAAATTATGTTGTGGGTAGTGTGTGTTCCCTGACAAAAGTTGTATGAAAATGGAATATATGTTGTTCGTTTATATACCCAAATGGGGTGGGGGGAAAGGGGTGGGGTGACATGGAGTTTATTTTGAATTGAATTCTATCTGAATTAATGTGGATAGTCAAATGGTGAATAGTTGAGTTTTGTCAAATAATTACAATTGCACATTAGGCCAAGTTTAATTAATGAATCTTCTCTAGTATTCAAACTATTCCTGGCCACAAGATAACCATTTTCGGCAACTAGTTTCAATATGGGGGCAACTAAACCAGTTACCTTTTTGTTTAGTTCCAAATGCAAGAAAATTTATGCCCCTTGGGTTAGGAAAATTATTACTTAAGTATGTTGTGTAACTAACACATATGCTATTATTAGGTGTACATAGTTATACTTTTCCTTAGGACTAGTCCATTAAAGAGGTTTATGTTGATTAGTTTTTGGTTACATCAACTAACACACATATGCTATTATTAGGTGTACATATACTTTATATTTTATGTAATAATACACTACCATAATATAACTCATACTTTTATATCATAAAGTCTGAGTAAGTGTGCACTTGGCTGTGCTATCTTCAATATTGCATGGATATTTTATAAAAAAAAACTCAAATCGGGGATGCACATAAGTAGGACAAACTTTATTAATGAGGAAAGGACTTACTGAAATGATGGTGCTAGCTAATGGCATGTACTTGAAGGAAACTAGTCCATTAATTTTCAAGTTTAACTATTGCACAAAAAAGGCACAATGAAACATTCGTACAACAAGTTAATATTTTTGGGCAAGCACATAGATACGATGGGCAACAATATCATATGTTGCCCAACTAAATCATGAACCTTATGTGTAGTTCTAAATTAAAAGTAATCATGCCTGGTAGCTAATTATGTATTTCCTATAATCCTATTATATGTGCAAGACACAATGTAAATTAAAATCAGGAAAATAAATTGTTAAAATACGGAAGCAAGCAAATTTATGTTGTTTTTTTTTGGTTGGTTCTAGTTAATATACAAATATTTTAGATAATATGTTGTTGGTTGTGGTATTCCTTTGATGTTACTACTATAGACAAGTAAGTTTAACAAATGTTTTTGAGAAACTCTGTTGTTGGTTGTGCCAAATAAAAAGGGCGTATTCTCTAAATGCCCCAGTTGCCCAACTAATTTACCCCAAATCTCCCACTTTTTTTTCACTTCTCTTAATGCCCCATGGGCAACTCTCCCATGGGCAACTCTACCATTTATTTGGGCCCACTTTATACTCACATAGTATAAATGTAAGAGTTGATATGTTGGGCAATTTGACCCATTATATTGGGCAACTGACAATTTATGTCTTTTAGTGAAAAAGTAAAGTTTTTTTTTAAATACATATAACTTGGGCAACTTGGTTCCACACATATGTACTTTTGGGCAACTCGTTATAAATACAACTTTATAAAATACAAATACACCTTTTATAATCCAAATTATACTTCCCCCAAAAAATTTTATTATCCTAATACACATTGTTTTTTAAATACAAAATACAAAATACATTCCTGCTTCTAACAGACACATCTTCCCACTCAAACTCAAACCTTCATTCTGCAAACTTAAACTCTTCACAAACTGAAACTCAAAATCAAATCAATCGTTCTTCTTCTCTACATTTGTAAAACCGAAGCCCTAATCCAACTGCTTCCCACGCATATTCGTACAATCAATCATTCTTCTTCCACATCTCAAGAATCCAACGACGAAAATGTTTGATGCAAAGCTAACGGTGAGATCTAGATTAGAACATATTGGTACAATTAAAGCTGCATTGAATGTCAATAGAACCAAATTGTTTAGAGACACTGTGTTTGGGCCTTGGTTAGATTTTCCTAAATATTCCCCTGACCACCACTTGTACAATAATTTATATCAAAATGCTATTGAGGTGTCTAAAGTGAGTGATTGTTGTCCACCTCTAACTTTTGTAATAGGTGAGAATGTTTTTGATTTTGGTCGTGAACAATTTAGTCTTCTAACTGGGTTTCGTTTAGGTCCGGTAGATAAAAAAGAAAGTGACCACGGGCATTTTGTTAAGGGTTAACAGATAGTCCTTTTTTGATCGTTTGTTTCCCGATAAAAAAAAAGAATTAAGAACACAAAAGTTAAGGGTGATGACCTTTTGGCGTTGGTGAAGTCGAGGAAAAGGTGGGATTCTTTATCCGATGAAGATGCTGTGAGGGTTGGTTTGTTGGTGATTGCCACATTTGTATTTATTGGTCGGGAAGGAAGGTTTAATGTTCCTGACCATTTGCTAAAGAATGTTGAGGATTTTTCTGTATGGAATAAGTATCCATGGGGTGAATACATGTGGGCTCATCTGTATAAAAGAACGGTGAATGTTGTTCCTAGGCATCTGGAGGCAGAATCAAAGAATCCCATTCTAAAAGATCCCAAAAGAAGAACAAACATACACTCTGTATGGATTTACATGGGTGTTGAAGGTTAGATTTTATTTGTAACATACATTATTTGTGCTTGTATATATTGTGATGTTTATTCTAAATTAGGTGTTATATGTTAAATTTGAGGAACATAGATAAGCAGAATAGTCATTCAGGCATTGGCATTGTTCCTTAGGCATTGGCTTTGTTCCTTAGGCATTGTTCCATAGTCATTGTTCCTTAGGCATCGTAAGGCTTGGTATAGATTAAAGGATGTTATGGTTGATGGTTTCGCACTAGAAATCGATTTGTAAACGGTCACCATAAAAACATAGAAACGATTGGTTCAAACCACTGCCAATGTCGCTGCATCCACTGCTAGTTCAGAAGAAACCACGCAACTACATCCGATGTAATTCTATCCCTGTTACTACAGATACACCCATCGCTATCCTAACCACTACAACCATAATCACAACCACTATAATCACAACCACTAAGTCTTAATACGTTGTATTTGTTTTTCCAGATTTGGATTATGGAGACATTCCCTAACAGCTCCCAATTTTGGACCAAAGACCCAGAGAAGATCCCACGTTGTTTAGCCTGGTCGAAAATAAAAAACTTCGAAAAAAAACATTACACTATTTTATTTGATCCGGTAAGTAAAAAAACAAAATTAGTTATGTGTTGTATGTTTTTATTGCATTTACCATATCAGGTTAGTTCCTTTGTTATGTAGGCTGTTAGACCATTACAGAAGATTGTACCAACAAATGCCGAGCTGAGGTGTCTGTGGTACATTCGAAGTATGGACTACATCCGTGGACTTGATTCACAATTTGTTGAAAAAAGAAGAGTTGGTGAGCAATTAATGGTGGAAGAAGATGAAGCTATGGCCCATGTGGATGTATATGGTGGAATTGAAGCCGATTTAAATGTTCCTTTATGTGATGATAATGAAGTTGTTCCAGAAGGTGAAAGAAGAAGATATTTTTGCTGGGTTTGGTGAAACGTTGAAGGTGAATGAGCCTGTGAATCTTGAAGATGTTCTAGTCGGCAATATTGAGGTTCCAGATGGGAACAAATGTGACAAAGCGGCATCGTTACATAAGTTGGATAAAGATGACATTCTAGCTGAGCTTGTGTCCATTAAGTCCAGGGTTGGTAGTATTGAAGAATGTGTAGGAGACGTTGATGTATCACAGGTGTTAAGTGAGATACACAACATTAAAAAGAGAATTGGGGTACTTGAGGAAGTTTTAGGAATAAAGTCATAAGATGTTGTTGGTGAGAATAAGGTAAGTAGTTGTAATTTGAAATTTTTTGAGTTCATTATGTAAAAAATGGTCTCTTTGACCAAAGTATGTTCACTTGTTTACAGGTGGAGAGTGTTGATGCCAATAAACCTTTAGCTACTTCTGATGCACACACCCCCATCAGGACCAATGTAGGATCTGATGAGAAGCAGAAGTTGTTTTATACGGACTCCGAGGTGTTTACCGGACCTATGACGCAAGTTATGAAAGCTGCTTTATCGGGGAGTCTTGAAGATGCTCATCATTCCAACAATTTTATGCAGGTGGATAAGAAATTTGATTGTGCCGCCTTACCGAATTTGAATGATGAATTCTTAGACATTACTTATGATGGGTTTGATCCAACTCCTATTGACGTACGTATATATTTAATGTTTTTTTTCCTTGTTTTACTTTTTTTTTCAACATAAAAAACACATACCCTTTATTTAATCTTTATCTAGGAATTGATGGATATGAATTTTGCGGAAAAAGAAATTGACCGGGAGAAGGGTAAGGAAATGGTTGTGTGGCGGCCACCTATCTGGTTTGGAAGGTTTGTGTAGTGGACTCTTAAAATGTTAAAACCGGCTATGGAGGATGAGGCTTCACAAGTAGAAAACGTTTATGATCCGGCTGGGGAAGGGGCTACACAAGTAGAGAAAGTGGATATGGAGGTTGATGAAACGGCTGGGGAAGGGGCTGATACACATGGGGATGTTACTTATGGAGATGAGGATCATATTGAAGTTATTTGCCTTTGATTATGAGGATGGGCAGGATGTTGTTAAGGTACATTTATTTATCTTATCATTTGTTACAAACAATGCATGAATAATAATAGTACAATTCCTTAAGACATGACAAACATAACTTGAGCAAAGACATTATTAGCAACTGCATCACTTTTAGAAACTAGGAAATAACAATTAGTTTGTTTTTACTTTTTTCTTTGGATCATCATTACACTTGCACAATATGGTTGACTTGCCTATTAGGGTCCCATTCATTTTTTGTTGCTTCCGAACATTAGTTTTTCGGCTACTAGGACCCTCATCTTGCGGACTGGTTCCCAACATTAGTGATTGCTTATGTTTTACACCGCCAGTTGGTTCTATAACTTCTTCTTGTTTGTGACTGTATATTTGTCTTCTTAAGTCTTCTAGCACTTCAACTGGTAATTGGTAACTAGCTTCAGCATTTGGTCCATATAATTCATATATCTCAGGAAGCATTATCTCTCTTGCTACCTTTATTGACCACTCCCTTTCATCATGATTATGCTCAAACGTAACTCTTTTACAACTCGACATGATACAATTAATGTGATGGAAATATGGTTATGAAACTGAGTGTAAATAGGAACAAATATGTTGAAGAAGTAGATCAGGGTTTTTGACTGTTAGATAGACACCACATGCTAATTCGCATGCAAATAGTTAAAACATACATAGTCAACTGCAAAGAAGATTTACATTTGAAAATAAGAAAGGGCCCTCAACAAACAGTCATGATTTATTGTACATGTCCTTAAAATAGACACCACATGCTAAGTCATGATTTGAAATATTTTATGCACTAGAATATCACATTTCCACTTTACTTTAGTTGAGTATTCAAGTTATTTAATTGTTGCATAGTAGAGTTGTTTGGTAAAAGATGAATCGTTTTTGTTATTTAGGCTGCAAATATCAGATTAGTTTTCACCTCGCTTAAACGGAAGAGGAAGCCAGGGTGATATTGCACCTCACCCTATACTACTCCACCAACCACTACTCCAAAGAGAAGGCGTTCATCACAGATCAATCGTGAAAACCCATCCCCTCCTAACGCTCCTGATTTTGATTATACTTTGGAACCATTTGTGGAGGTATGTAACTGTGTAAACTTATATTTCTCTTACTTTTGAATATAAACATTCACTAAAAGAGGTTATTTGTTCTATTTCAGAATATGTCGAGAACTGGAACGGGGAAGAAAAAAATGAAAAAGGTAACTGTACCATGTTCCATTCAAAAGATTTTGAATGAGAATAATGGTACTAGGTTTATTTTCCCATGGGGCAATGAAGACACTATTGCTGAGCGTCGATTTTGGGAGTGTTTATTGGCAACGGGTGATAACAAGGATGGATGGCTGAGGGACGAGGTGCGTATAAAATCAGTTGTTAGATTTGTACCATAAATGTTTCTTTGTGTTTCCCACTTGTTTTTAATAATGTGCCCAAATGTATAAACATCACCTAGATCTATGGGTAGATTTGATGTGGCATTTCCGACCATCAGATGCCGATTGGGCTATGGTGGGTCCCTTTTTTCACACCACAAGTCATTAATGACTTCATACGAAGCTATTGGGCAAATGGTGTTAAGTACCCGGTTCCTTGGGCTGATGTCGAAAAGGTGTTTATATCTTTCCATATAAAATTACGTATAGTATTGTGGTTTTACTAGATTCTTCATATGTAAATTATGCGGTGCCTTGTCTTTGATGTCGAAATGATGTAGGTACTATTTCCAATAAATGAACCTAACAAGCACTGGGCGGTAGGAGAGCTGCATCTACGTATGGGTGTTTTGACATTGTATGATTCTTTGCCAAAGTTTACAAACAGACGACTTTGGTGGAAGGATACCATTCCGCAAAATTTCAATATTGGTTGCCAAAATTACTAGGCCACGAAACGGGAGTGTTTTGAGCAAAAGGCATAGATATCAATACTTATCAGATCAGCTTTCAAAAATGTGTTGATGTCCCCAACCAAGCACCTCAATATGAAGACTGCGGAATATGGGCCTGCATTAACCTATATCGGCTTAGTCATAACATGCCATTAAAGTCTGACGATCCTGCACAAATCTTTGCCTATCGCGAACGAATTTTTGAGTACCTATGGAAATACAAGGTTGAGTATGTTGGTCATTGACTGTATGTATTACTTGTTGTGGTATCGTTAACTCTCATTGACTTTGTATGTATATAATCGGAAAAGAAAGGTGTTAGATCATTTCTTTGCCCTTTACTTGCAAAGTAGCTTATATTGCTTCTATCATGGGCATATGTACTTTGGTCATTCATTGTGTATGTATAAACAAATGTATTCAGCATTGGAATGATTTATCTCTAAATCTCCAATTTTTTTTGTAAAAGTTTGTAAAAGTTATTAGTTGATCTTAGTATTGCTTGTTTAAATGATAATAATCACTAAACTAAATACGTACACTTTCCTATAATATTATAATTAAACCAGGTCCCAATCTTCTACTAGCCGTGGTTTCAAGAATGATTCTATCCGTGGTTTCATCCTACTAGCCCTGGTTTCAACAATTCTTCTAGCCGTGGTTTCATCCTACTAGCCCTGGTTTCAAAAATGCTTCTAGCTGTGGTTTCATCCTACTTGCCATGGTTCCAATAATGCTTCTAGCCGTGGTTTCACCCAGCAGCCTCCTCAGCCTTCTTATTAGATATACTTGCCATTCTACTTAACCTTCCTTGAGACTTTTATCGCCAAAGGACCTTGTACATCAGCAATCTTCTAAATCTTCAAGAACAATTGATCTATCATTGGATTTGTTGATATAGTTCCTTGTGGATCAAGCTTTGCTTCTAATATTTTCCTTGGAACAGTATTGGACAATGGATAGTGTTTATCAATGAACATGAAAAACTTCTCCTTTGTAGTTTCTACAGCATGTACTCTGCAATGCTGATAAAACATCCATTCAACTACTTCACATTCTTTCCAAAATTTGTCCTCTGGATTAGGTTGACACATGTTTTTCACTGATGTCCACACAAACCTTGCTAATTCTCTAGTTGGCCCATGCTTTCCATATCTAAAATCCATGACTTTCCATAACTCTTCCAAATCCTCTTTAGATAGAATGAACAACAACCCTCCAAAATCTAAGTATGTACTGCAATCCATCGATCTTTTGTTATTTTAATCACTTCTCTACCATTTTCAGTGATTATTTTCCAATCATGAACTGGATGAGTTGCGCTTAGTGGTGTAGGATTAATAGGTTATGGTTTATCATTCACCATAAGATACACATTCATTCTTTCTTCCCTCTCTATCTCTTCATCCATTTTCTATTTCTTAGAACTAGACTCCTCTAGAATTTCTGCTTTTCGCTTTTGTCTGTTCTTGATCCACTCAGCTTCTTTGTCAGAATTCATAGGATTGAAATCATCATTCATTCTTATCCAACATTGATACATCTCTTCAATCTCTTCATATGTGCATTTTTTCAAATCCTTGCTTTTGTACATGTCCATGTGCCTGAGAACCTTCATCATTTGATTTCTCATTTCAGCCTTAGTTGGAGGTTTATTATTCTTACATTTATATTCTATGACAGTTCTTTCCTTCTCAGATTTGTCTCATGACGCAGCCAGAACCTTAGCCCTTGAAGGAATGTCTAATAGTGCCCATTCTTCAGTACTCCATTCTAACTTTAGCAGTTCAGAAGCTTGAAGTAAAGGTTGTTCCTTGTTCTACTCTTGAATCAATCTCTAACTAGCTTCATCTTCTTCTTTCTTTTTTTTTCAAAAGCAAGATCTTCAGCCTGATATATTTCAGCTAAGTTTTTCGAGAATTCAGGATCATGTGTAATCTGATCCTCCGTACTATCAAATTCAATTTCTTCTTCTTGAGGTTCGAATACCTTTACACACTTTCCTATGTCCGGTTGAGCTACAACTTTCTTAACCGCTCCTCTTCAAACTATTAGCCAATGGTTTATGTCCAGTAGGTTCAAGTACAATGGGGACAAGTGCAATAATAGAATCAGGAATTGCTAAGGTTCTACATAAGTTCAGCAATGTACCAACAACCTCCTTCTCAACTTCCTTAGACTTGGATGGTGGTGTTACAGTGGTTGTGATTATCGTAGAAGTGGTTGTA
Organism: Chrysanthemum makinoi; assembly: GCA_910596185.1. Lineage (NCBI taxonomy): Eukaryota > Viridiplantae > Streptophyta > Magnoliopsida > Asterales > Asteraceae > Chrysanthemum > Chrysanthemum makinoi. The sequence continues at coordinate 100,579,925 of OU343218.1, read as the reverse complement.
ATAGCAATATGTCTATCCGAAGTAACGGTGTCGATGAAATTACCTCTCGAGGTTGCATCAGCCCGTGATTTCCTTTGTACTATCACGATTGGAGAGTCACCACTTCTTCCTCTTTGTCTTCAAATACAACATTCAAAGCTTCAAAAACTTTTTCTTTTCCTTTCTTTCCTATGTCTGCTTTTCCAACAACCTTCTTAAGTGGCTCAACAAACTTCAAACCTTTAGCCAAGGGTTTAGGACCAGTAGGTTTAAGTATAATGGGAAAATGTGCAGTAACAGATCCAGGAATGGGTAAGGTTTTACATAAGTTCATCAGGGTACCAGCAACCTCGTTCTCAACTTCCTTAGACCTGGGTGGTTGTGTGACTGTGGTTGTGATTAAGGTAGCAACAGTGATTTCATTTGTACTAGCACGGGATTTAGCAACAATAGTAGTGGTTGTTGCCTGCCCGCCTTCTTCCTCTTTATCAACTACAACCTTCAAAGCTTCAAGCACTGCTTCTTTTCCTTCCTTGTCAGTAACCATATAGTCACCACCATGATCTCCACTATCCAAATCCAACTCAACATCCATGTTTACATCCTCCCCTGAATCCATGCTCTTGCTCCTCCCCTTTGAGGAGCTGGCCTTCTTAGTCATCTTCTTGACTCTATTTGAAGCAGCAACCCTTGGTCTTCTTAGTCTCTCCAACACAAACACCCTTTGCTTCAACCTTCTGATTGTATTTTCCATTTTTGTACATTTAGCCTTCAATTCATTCACTACTTCTATAATATTCTCACCAGATGTGGTACAAGTGGCATCAGATATGATGGCATTGGTTGAGCATCGGTGGTGGCAGTTGGGTTCAGCATCGCTGGTTTGGGTGTGTTGGGATTCGGTAAAGGTAATGGTTCAAGAGTGGTTTGGAGTGGGTTAACAGGTGTTCAAATGTGGTAGCATGGTTGAGCATCAGTTCTTTGGGTGGGTTGGGATTCAGGTACCTCCTCATTATCAGTAATTTCTGGAAAGTTAAGCATATTAGGGAATAAAGGTGTAAGTTTTCCTGAGAACTTTGGGTTCCTTTTCCTCAAGTGTGTAAATACCTTAGATAACATATGATGTACCTTATACTCCCTTTTATGAGGAATGGGTTCCGTGATCTGTTTCTCCACTATTAATTTAAGAAACCTAGGATATAAGTAGTATTTACCCTTTTCCTTAACGTTCTTCATAAAACCCTCAAAGATCATCCTAGACCAGTTAAAGACCCTCCCTTATGATAAACATATGGCGCAGCTTGCTATTTTTATGGAAACTCATTAAAGCCAGTGGTCTTATTGCTTACACAAATAAGCAAAGTATGTATCAAAAACTTCCACTGGGGTGAGAACATACCTTTATGATACTTAATTCTATCCATATTTTTCTTATAATCCAATCATTCCAACCCCTCAAAAATATCATCATCAGAAAAATTGACAACCCCATCAGCATCCTCCAGCTTCAAAACATCCCTAATCACCTCCTCTGTGACTATAATCTTATTCTCATCAACAACACTCCTAATAACCTCTGCTCCATCTCGTTCTTGAATTTTGGCCTTCGACCAAAATTGATGAATGTAGGCTTTAAGAATGATAGGTTGTACAGTTAAAGCATAGTGAATTAGAGTGTGTTTGATAAGATCTATCATCTCATGGAACCCTTCTGTATGATTGTTCTTGATTAGGTACACAACAAGGTTGTGGGTGGTGGAATATTCTTTCGGCATTGAGTGATTTGGATGTAAAAGACGTGTGCTTTGTGTAATTATCAGTTTGGGAGTGGTTAGGGTTTGTGTAGAGCGCCAATTTCAAGTGTTTAAAGATCAATTATTTGATCGCGCAGTGATTTGGGGATTATATACTTTATCACCAAGATGTTACATAACAGCCCCTTGAGTTTCCATTTTCATCAAAACTGCACTAGCACTGGTTAGAAAGATACTAGCCGTGGGTTGCCCACATCCAGCGGTGGTTAGAAAGATACTAGCCGTGGGTTGCCCACATCTAGCGGTGGTTAGAAATATACCATCGCTGGTTTCCCACAACCAGCAGTGCTTAGACAATGTGGTAAACCCCTAGTCAAATACTCAACTCCAAAGTCATTACCCGTCAAAGACTAGGTTTACTCCACAATAATTCACACCTTTTTCACATTTAAATACTTTATCACCATGATGCAACACAACAGCCCAATGGGGTTTCCATTTTCATAAAAAATGCACTAGCAGTGGGTTGCCCACTTCCAGCGGTGGTTAGAAAGATACTAGCAGTTGGTTGCCCACAACCCCAGAGTGCTTAGACTAAGTGCTAAACACCCAGTCAAATAGTCAATGACTTCATTTACTACACAACAACTCACACCTTCTACACATTTAACTCTCTGATTTATTTTTAACTCTATTTAATAACATATCACCCATAAACCACACATAGCTCTCTTGTATTCCCAAAAAATTCTTCTCTCTAAAAGTCTTTCTTTCATTAACTATTTCAAACATTTTAGGCAAACATGAGTGGCTCACCAAAACATCCACTGGAAATCTCTTCAGATTCTTCTAATAGTTCATCCTCAAACAATACTTGGGAGAACTATTTTCCTCCAAGAAAAACATCCCTCACCTTTATGAGGACAAACCCACCATTCTGTTGGACCCTCTTCCATCAACTAGAACCACTCACTCCCTCTTCAAGCTTGCACTCAGCTACAACCAGTGATTCCATCCTCTCTCATCGGCCACCCACAAAGAGATTGAGGGACTTGCTTGCCCAAAAGTGTGGAGTACATTATTAGAGACAAGGAGTTCATCGAGAAAATGCAGCATGGGGCGCAGCAAAGGAGCCATAGATGGATTAGGTGGTTGATATGTGCAAAACACATCATTGCTTTTTATCAAATATGACCAAAAATAACCAAGAAAAGAGTTTAATGCTTAATATTTCGTGTTTCTTGAGTTTTGTATAATGGAATCTGGGATGAGAACAAAAGCAGGAGACAAAAAGAAAGCCCAACCCAGCCGAGCGAGAGAAAGAAGCAAAAGCCGTCTTGGGATCACGGTTTTATGGGTTTAGATGCTTAAAGATATATTTTATGAAGCTTTGGATCATGTTCGGGGAGTTTTCTCATTTTTCACCTTAACATTACCATTTACATTTTTGGTCATTGGTGTCTACAAGTTTACAAAATGGATCCTTGAATAATACACTTAGATTACCAAGTCCAAAAATACTCCATTTAGCCAAAGCCCATACACTACCCTCTATTTGGCTAAATATTACCCAAGCCCACATCAAATAAATATTACCCGTATCCCTTTAAACCCCCACGGTCATACAGCCCACAACCCCACCCTCGGTCAAACCAATAACAACCGGTCAACAAAAACAACCCAAGTCAAAGAAAACTAAAATAAACCCACCCCAAAACAGAAGCGCGCCCAAACAAATTTATCCTCCATTGATTACTGTTTCACCGAAATCACCATTTACCCTGACTTCACCCAAAATTAACCCCACTTAAGTGAGCTTCTAGAATATGCTGACAACGTGTCAGAGGAAGGACACATGAGGATCGCCACAGTGGAAAAACAAAGCATTCTCATTGGACGAGCCACATCACCAATTTGATCTAAGGGTGAAGAATGAGTTAGATGACAAGATGGGAATATCAAGGGCTGTGAATTCATGATCCAGAAGCATCCAGTGCTCAAGCTTTTGCTATAAATAGACCTCTCCTTCCACAGAATCACTGGTCCAACTTTTCATGTTTTAGATTAGTTTTGATCATTTAAATTTCTTGTCATTTACTTGTTTTCAATTAGTGTAAACCTCTACTTTTCAGTTTTGTAATCCGTTTTCAAGTTCAATACAATTTCAATTTTAATCTTTGTTTCAAGTTCAAATTCAGATTTACTTATGATAGATTAATGGTTTCTAATATTTGTTTCTGTTTTTTTTATGATATCATAAGCTTTTATGAGCTTATTGTAAGCTTATTTTCACCTCCTTTCTTTTTGAACTAAAAATTTCATAAAAGTCAACATTAGTCAAATTGTGGAAGTAAAAACGATTACGGGTAATTTCTGAGTTAAAGTTGTTTTATTGTTGAGTTTTAGGATTTAATGTTCATTTCAAGTTAGTTTCAATCAAATCTCATTAGTTTTCAAAGCTTATTTTTAGTTTGTTCAAATAAAGGAGTGTTTGGTTTTGCTTAAATTTATAGTTTAAAGTGAGTTAGGCTAGTTAAATCTGAGTTGGTTAAGTTTCAATACTGGTTTTGACATTGTTTCATTCAATTCCCCAAGTTTTACAAGTCACTGTGGAGTTTTTAGCATTTCTCAAAAATCTGTCATAAGTTCTCCATAGTAAGTTTTTAATCAGATTGCATAAGCTTTTTAATCATTTCTAGTTGTTAGTAAAATTTCTAAAAATTAAAAATCACAAGTTTGATAGTTGGTTTAGTTTGTCACAAAAGGAGAAAAATCAAAAAAATGTTTTACTTAGTCTGCTAAGGGTCTCAAGTTGGTGGCTCAGCACAATTTCTGCCCTGTCACAGTAAGATTCCTGTCCATTTAGCTTATTAATTAGCTGATTATCTGCTTATTCAGTGAAGGATTTTGATTTCTTTTGTTTCCCCTAGTAGATTAGGTAGTAAGCTAAATTAGTTTTACCTTTAGTGCCTTGTAGAGCTTTTTATAATTGCTTATTGTAGTTGCTTAATCTCACCCATTCTAGGCCTGCTGTAGCAGCAGTGTACTAGAGTGTTTATTAATTCCCCTTTATCAGATTATTTTCTAAATTCTAGTACTTATTAGGAAGTTTTGAGCTCTGTTTATTTGCAATTCCTTTACCTTAGCTTATTGGAGAGTGCCATTAGTATTAGCTTATTTGAATCCCATTTAGGAATGTTTGACTTTGATTCCATTTTTTTTATTTGTCCTAATTCTGTATTTGGTAATCTGATTTGATTAGTTGGTCTTAATTAAAAGTTGTTTTAATTGCTTGATATTAAGTTAGTTTGAGTTCGATTAAGCCAAAAAGTTAAGAAAAGATTTTAAAAATAAAAATAGCAAAACTGAGGTGCCCAAGATTCGAACCTTGGTCACTTCAGTCAACCTTCCCACGCTTCACAACAGCACACCCAATACCACTTGTGCCCTTGAGTCTTTCTTGTCATCCATTGCACCATTTAATATCTTATATACATTTTTATCTTTAAAGCTAAATAAGGACTTTAGCTTATTTGCTGCTTATTAGTTGCTGATTTTTCAAGTTTCTTATTTTTCTTAGATTTAGTTTACCAAAAAGTATTTTCCTGAAAAGTTTTGTATTTTTCCAATTATTTTTGATATTTTTAATCATTTAATTCCTATTTTCTAGTTTTTAAATCATAATAAATAGAAAAATACTCGAAAAAATATTCCGCTTTTTCCTAAAATCGTATTTTGTCATATCCTTCGTAAGAAAATTAAATTTTCATTTCTAGGGTCGTTTTCCAAATAGTTTACAATTTAAGCTCGGGATTTTAGAAGCGAGCTCGTTTTTGCATTTTCTTTACATTTAAAGTTTTAAAAGTTTTGTTTTGTCAAATTAAATTTCTTATTAGTTAAAATTAGTTTACGTTTCATAAAATTTGCTTTAATCCCTTTAATTTAGATTTATATTGCATTTTTAGAATTCCCGTAGTTGCGTTTTAGGCTTAGATTGCGTTTTAGGATAATTTTGCTTTATGTTATTGTTTTATATGCTCATTTAGATCGTTTTAGTTTATGTTTCATTATCTTAGTGTAGAATCCCAATATCCTCCTTTATTTCCCATTCAAAACCACTTAAAACGCGACGTGAGTTGAAATCTCCATTCATATCGCCGTTGGAAGCGACCCAGGAAAATACATACCTTTATTTCTTGGAAAATATCTTTATAATGCAGCGACAAATCGATTGGTTATGTTGATGTAGTAGTCTTTTGATAGTAGTCCTGGTGGTTGTTGGATGTACTTATTAGATGGTTGTATGAATGGGAAGCATCTACCACTGCATCCTTTGATGTAGTTTTATTAATTAATGAATAATTTCCAAGTATATAAGCTTGGAAACAAACATGCAAGTCACGGAGAGCTGGAAAGTGAAATATATGAAGTTTAAAGTCAATTACATCTTTTGAAACTAAGATTAAGTTTAAAAGGAAACAAACAAGTCCTGAGAATGCATCTTGATAATCTAGTTTAACTAAATTTATCCTTCATTTGTTGTTATTGCCATCTAGTTAGCCTTCAAGGTGACCTTATTCTATCTTCTGAAACAGACTCCTCGTGTTCCGGTCTTGCCGCATTCTCTCTTCGACCATCTTGTTTGTGGTTCCATTATTGCTTCATCTTCATCTTTGCTTAGTAATCGACTTCTCACCATCCACATTTCCATTTATTTTGTTGTGCTCATCTTTATTCTTGTCTGTTTGTTGACCGCCACCCATGCATGATTTTATACATCCTCTTAGATCTTTTGTTAAGTTGTTCCATAAATATTTCACATGGCTTTTCAACTTCAAAGACAAGCGTACTGCTAATCCACACAGTATATATGTAAAAAAAATATATAAATTTTAAAAATGAAGGATCATAAATATATTACTAAAACTATTTATAATATACTAACATAAGTATACTAACAAAAGTAATGAGTTTTACCGTTAGACATTACTACAAATATGAAATTGAGATTACTCAAACAATCTATATGTAGTTGGGATAAGTTATTAGTTTCATCCGGTGGCGGGTTAAGCTTAGGCAACTTAATAAAATTTTCATGTAACACAAATAAATGTGTATCTTAGTAAATCTTAGGAAGTTGGCATAAGTACAATATTAATAATAAACAATCACAAAGGGTGGTTCATACTTCATACACTCATTAAAGTGTATCTTTGATGATATACTAATTTCGGGCAACCTTAGAAAGTTGACATTGTTGGGCAACCTAAGTAAATGCACAAGTACAAAGGGCTGGTAATTTGCACTTGGTTTAGTTGTTAGAGTTTCTTTGTAAACCAAAGAATTATTTCCACCTAAATATGTTCAAAACACAACCATGGATTATGATGACAACTCTAAGTTGAAGGTTTATTTAATGCATCCATCATGAAACATGGAACAAACTACCTAAAAATATCACTTTCAATAAACTAGTGGCGTATGTGAAGAAAAAGGTTAACGGTGTCAAAGACACACAAAATGATAAAGTGAGGTTATCTTACAAAGATGGTTCCATGGAATGGGACGTTGTTGATGATGATGACGTCCAATTCTTCATTCATGAAGTATGTTGTAGAATGTGCAAACTCGGTTCGTTCATTTCAATAAAAGAACCACCACGCCCGAGGTAAAATCATCGGCTTAATCATTTATCATTAGATTTAAATATTCATTTCGCTTCACAAAGATGGTTATCATGACACCCCAAAGGTTGAAGAATACTCTTTTCACCAACATCATCATTCACTTCCTCGTCGCATATAAAACTCATTTAAAAATATGCCCATGCCACCAACGCACAACGATTCCCGGAAAAGCGATACGTTTTTCAAACATAAAATTTTTAATAATTTGAATGCATGTTTGCTATTGTAAAGAAATCATTAGTTGAGCGTTTTGAATACAAAGTTATTAAATCTGAACCCACGAGGTACAACGTGAAATGTATAAATGAAGAGGCTTCATGGAACATATACACCAAAAAAAAGCTGGATAGCACATTCTTTGTATCTAGCATCAGCGATGTCCACACATGTTCAAGGCAAGTTACATCCTAATCATCGTATCACGACAATGACATTACTTAGTCGGTTGCTAATCGAAAAAATTGAAAAGATACTTTCGGAGGGTATATCTTGGAAAGGACATACAAAGAGATATGAGTCTTGAATGGAAAGTAAACATTTCTTACAAGCGAGCTTGGGAGGTAGAATTTGGCATTTGAGGTGTTGAGCGATAAACATGAAGAAGAATGCGTTTGAAGCGGTTAGCTTTATATTGTCATAACCTAAAGCTAAAATGAGGGACGGTAACACACATCGATCTGACGATCTTTGGAAGATTTAAGATGGTTTTGTAGCATTTGGTTTTCGCGGTAAGTTCGGGCACATTTATATTTATTGTTATTATTATTATTATTAATATTATTATTCTTATTAATATTCTAATTATTATTATTATTATATTAAGCTGCGCATTATACTAATATACGATACTAGATTCGAGTTTTATAGCCTTCATGCGACCATTGATTATAATTGATCTTGCATCACGGAAAGTATCTTGGAACCAACATGCGCGGTTGGTATGGATGGAAATGTCAGTTATTCCATCACTACGAGTGCGCACAAGGTGAGACGTGATGCCTGGACATTGTTTTGAGGTGGTTGAAAGAATGCATTGGTGAAGTGCCTAATCAGCGTTATTTCGGGCAAATCAATAACAAAAGCTTGTGACACAGTTTTTCCAAATTGCTTTCATGGTTATTGTTGTCATCACTTGATGATGAATTGCAATTTGACCCGGAAAAAGCATAAGGCTTTATGCTTGAAGGTGTACAAAACCTATACCCGAAGATTTTGATAAAGCAATTCCAGAGCCGTAAAAATCAAAGCGTCAAAAACGAAACGGCGGGTATGAAAAGTGGTCGAGGGCATATGCTGGAAAAATATATAATTATTTGACGTCAAAGCGATGCATAATCAATAAATTCATTAACAAGGCATGTTGAAAGTACAATAACTATGTACTACAAAAGGCTTCTACAAGATTGGTATTTGAACCGAGAAAATACTATGGTATAACTATATATTTCTGTCTCTCATTTACTTGTTCGATAAATGTTACGATGTATGTTTTATTTAGGCGCACCGGAATTTGAACTTACACAATAGGCATTTGGAAGGTTGAGATGTTAAAAGGTGCTAATTGGAAGTAAGGCATTTCCATGTGTGTTCATTATACCAAGTTCTAGAATAAATCGCCATAGTCATATTGTTGATTTCCTAAAAATGAATGCACTTGCGGTACACAATAAAAAGGTTGTTTATTATGGTAAATGTTGTTTATTCGTGTATTGTTTTTGATTACAAACAGCGTCGAAATGGCAACTTTGGGACTACCATGTGGTCATGTGTGTCTTGAGTGTAGAAAAGAAAAATTGACTGCTTGTAACAAATGGTGGAAACATGGTTTACAAAAACGCACTGGCACATATCGAAATGGTGTATCCTTTGGAATTTGAGTCAAGATGGCATGATCCGGGTAACTTGCAAAAGGTTAAACCGTGATGGACAAGAAAGCGGCGGAGACCTAAAACAAAAGATGCGTATCCGATCAAAAATGAGAGCCAAAAGTTGTAAATGTGGAAGGTGTGGTGCAGAGTAGGGCGTACAGTACGCCGTATGTGGAACCATTGCCCGGCAGGTAACCTACTTGTTCATTCAAATGTATAACTAATCTTGTTTTTAGTATTACGACAAGATATGTTAAATTTGTTGTCGAGAAAAAACCGAATACCGAGTCGAGACAATGGTAAAAGTTATGCAAGAGATGGCATCGAAATGAAATTAAATGCGTCAGTCAAAATCTTGAATTTCAAGTGAAGAAGAACAAAAATCGCAAGTGGGCGATGAGTATTTTTCAAAATGGGAGAATTTACCGAGATTGGGATGCCGTCGTTGGGATGGTGGGAACCAAATGCTGCGTTTGGGGAGGGTGGCGTGAAATTATGGCATTACCTAAATTCACTCCACGGATCATCAAATACTTATCACTTGGATGATTTCTATCCTTGGATAATTTCTAGGTGAATGTTACGTTTTATTTAATTAAGCTAAAAGTTGTTAAATGGTTAGGTGTTAAGCGTGTAGCGTTGTATAAGGATATGAATGTCCATGGTAGAGTAAAAGCGATCATATGTTTGGTGGTGATTTGTGGTTCCAAGATTAAATAGCTGTATAAATAATTGGTGTGTTACACTTTGATAGGTGGTGCGCGTTATTGTTTTACACCTGTCGGTTTTGTTGCCTATAAGGATGATTTTGGATAGGCATTTTCATTCATCTCATCTAACCACCCGATAGGTGCAACACCAAACATTGACCATTTAAAGGAGTGTTGTAGTTCTAATCACCTCTAGCATTGCTTTAAGTATATGTTTGTGCAAGAATGGAGAGAGAAGAGTATGGTCATACATTTTGAGAAATGTCTTGATCTTGAGCTAACGATGAGATCGACTAATTCAGTGAGGCTTTTAGTCCATTTGATGATGTTGCTCAAAGATGCGTTAGTGCATGTTGGAGGCGCCAGGAGAGGCAGAGAGATATCTTGGTGAAATTTGGTTGGGTTTTAGATTTAGCTCATGAAGGGAGGGTGAAAACAACGTCATGTAGGTTTGATGGATCTAAAGGTTAGTGTGTTTGTTGCTCAAGTGATTGGTGCTAGTGACTATATTGCTAGAAGGCGCATCAATTTTTAGTTTCTTGCATTTTAATGTATTTTCTTCAACCAAGTATTTGAATTTTTTTATAAATAAAACATTGTCTTTGTGTATGCAACATTTCTTTATGTTTTATGTGAAAGGGCATGGTCAATAATTGTGAAAGGTTAATCAATGCAAAGGATTTGAAGTGTGAAGGGCATGGTCAATAATTTTGGTTTATCTTTGTTTTTAGTGTCTCATTGGTTGAAGTTAAGCAGACTTGCCTATGCTATGTCATTGGTTCAACTAAGTGTATAAATAATTGGTGTGCTAGCCTTTGTCATTTTGGATGTGTGTTGAAGTAATCTGCTAGAGCATGTGTAAGTGAAAAAACAAATTTAGTGCCAATATGTGGTTTGGGCTTTGTGATTGAAAGAATGTAAATTTTTTTGGTGTTATTCAATAATATGGGAGCAGCTGCGCATCATGTGAGGGACTGAATTGGAGATGTGGAATAGGCATGTGAAAAAGGACATGCATTATGTGTTCAGAAATAGTAAATCTTGTGAGCATTTTGTGTTATTCAATAGGCTGTGCATTATGTGTTGAATAGGCATGTTTTTATTTGTTGGTTGCCTATTTAAGACAGCTAACCCACCTTGTTAGTGAACCACTTTATTTTTTATTTGTGATAAAGAAGTGAGATAAGGAAATGTCTAGATATCCTAGGTGTGATAAGCTTAGAGCCGATGCAAATTCTAACAAGCGGCGATATGTTAGTGTTCTATTGCTACCAAGCATCACGCGAAGATATTAGGTATGGCTGACAAATGAATGCGTTCGCGGGAAGATTGCTTCAAATCAGCGAAGAAAGGCTTAGCTTCATTCAAGAATGGAGAGTGTTGGAAACGCATGCTCAAAAATAAGCGAGAATATTTGAGGGGCTTCAAGGTAAAGATGATCAAAAGATCATGCGGTCACAAATCCTTGCGGAGCTGGTTGAATGCTGGAACCATGACATCTTTATCCAGAAACTCGGGGGCTTGATGGATCTCTAAGTGTGTGTGCTGCTAAGTTTGTTCTCTGCAATGGATTGGTTGTTTTTAGGTTGTGTGTGTCGTTGAGCTTATTATAAGTGTTGTTGTAGTGCTTGTGTGTGACCCATGAAAATTGATTGTAAGATATTGCATTGAATAAAATGGGTTGTTAAATTTGTAGGCCTAACCTTTTTGTTTGTTAAGCATCTTCATTCTCATATTTAAATAATTCTCTTCGACACTCTTTGAGTTGTTTGGTTTTGTTTTGGTCTTACATCCGCATTCTCATCTTGAACTAGTTGTATGTGGTTTGTTCACGAACTAAGCGGTGGTTTCTCTTGAACTAGCAATGGATATGGAACCATGCTAGATAGCAAAAAGAAACCCGTCTAGAAGGATGAAACCACGGCTAGAAGCATTCTTGAAACCCGCGCCAATATTTCGAGGATGAAACCACGGCTATAAGGATGAAACCGAGAAGGATGAAACCACGCATTTCTTGAAACCATGACTATAAGCATTGTTGGATAACTTGACTAATGTATCAACAACGATGAATGTCATTTAAAAATAAGTTAAGAAGAAAATTAATAAGTCGTAATAAATAGGCCACCATGAAAAGGGGACTTATCTTGAAAAATGAGAATCATTCATTCGACTATATTCTTTAAGTTTGTAGTCGTGGGTGGTTTCTTACGAAATGTCATTATTTAAAGATAAGTTAACAAGAACATTAATAAGTAGTAATAAAGGCCACATGAAAAGGGCACTTATTTGGCAAATGAAGCATTCCTACTAACCTTTATATCACGTACGGTACAAACAAAGCGCAACCATGCAAACACTTTTAATGACAACGATATTTACAAAATAAATACATCCCATATAAGGGATCACATTAATATTTAGTAGTTGATACATCAGTTTATCTACTTGTCTAATACAAACTTCATACCGTAATACAAACTTGCTCCGGATACAAAATGTTAGAATTACAACCAAATTTGACTACAACATGACTACCAAATACATACTCTGTTTGAAAAAAATTAGCCATATGCTACAATATGCAAGAAGCACTGCGGGATTATCGTGACAATGCCTTCCCATGTGTCAATCGGGATAAGAATATGCATACCGGATACCACAATCACCAAAAGCCCCGATCTGGAGCGTTGTGCGCATTCTTGAAGGTAATTTCATATGTTGTCGGATCTATAACTTACGGAAGACGGGCTTCCTCTAGAGCGATTGGTAGTCTGGCACGTATATACAGAAACATGTTTGGTTATTTTACATACCAACTTAGCGATCACATACCAACTTAATTGTTTTACATGCGAAACCTAAACTACAACAAACACTATTAACATAAACTACACCACACTCCAATGAAACGGGACATCCTAATAAACCATTGTATGCGGATGAGTGCGCAAAATAAGTGATTCAAGAAGCGGGTTGAACAAAAAGAGCCACCATCTCCCTCGATGCAGTTGGAAGTTGCCGATAGCAAGCTTGTATACTATAATGGTTGCATCAAATCCGTCATGGTTTTCAAGTTCAGGGACGAAGTCGTTGTTAACATCAAAACCAATTAATTTGAGTGCTACTGGAGTGGTCATGCTAAGTAGCTGTATAGAAGATGCTATCGTTCCACCAACAAGATTACTAACCGAATACTAAAAAGGCCGACATCCCCATGAATGTTTCCGAAACCACCGGTTGTCTCTTAGGCTAGACATAGAGCGGTAAAGGAAGTTTTCCTATTACGGTCGAGAATGTCTAGGACATGGAAACGGTGGGTGAGCAAGTCAAAATAAACAATCATGTAGCTCTTGAAGGTGCTACCATCATTAGCATAGAACCGTTCATACCCAGCTAATAGATATGACCCCAACATTTGCTTGACTTGCTTTTGATTGATTGTGTTAGAAAGCAAGCATTGATGATCTAACACCCTCCATTGTTTTGACGAAAAGGTGAAAATTAAGGCGGTGCATGGTATTGTTGATTGAAGGGGTGTGAAATTTTAAGGAATGTCGGATCAAAGTTCTGGGGCCCGAATCCCAAGCCAAAAAGCGTTTTTCATACTCGTGATGTGTTCGGATACGGGACAAATGTATTGCCGGATCGTTTGATGGAAGGGTTCCAAACAAACGCCATGGTATGTTTCACAATTGGTCCATATGTAAAACCCCATACTCCATGGGACCAACCAAGTGGGTTGAGGTCAAAAAACCTTATGTTTGAGGAAAGAGTGTTCAAGTTAAAATTTTGATCTACCAAACCCACGTAACCTTTAAACCTCAGCTTGTACAAAGCGGGTGGAGTCATCCGAAACCATAGCGAATAGTGAAATGCATGTTGTCTATGCAAGACTTCCAAGCCTTGCACTGATTGGCATTGAGCTACCTACTCCTTGAAAGCCTATTAACTATATCCATTTGAACCCGATTGGAATGTTGTCAAACATTTTGAAATTTTGTAAGGGTAACTTTGGTGTGTATTGGGCAACTTTGGTGTGTATTGGGCAACTTGGAAATTTTTTTGGGCAACTTTGAAGTTTTTGGGCAACAGAAATTGTGGTGTGTGTTTAGAGTAGTATGGGCAGGGAATAGTATAAATAATTAGAGCATTCATATCTAGAAACCAACCCATAAGATATGAAGTTAAGACAAATTGTAATTGCATTAAATGCTCTAATACTTAACTTGGAGCTTAAAGAGTTGACTTGTGCTTCAAATGACCAAAAAATTAATGAACAAGTACAAGGGCAGGTTTATATACACTTATGTTTCATAATTTATTTTAGTTGGGCAACTATGACACTGATGGGCAACTTAGGCAATAACTAGTTTGTTTCTAACTACTAGTTATAAAAATGTTGTTCTATTAACTAGTTTTTTAATTTTGCTCTATTGCCAAACATGTATCAATTAAGAACTTAAAGCATTGGTACCTGTAAACATGCCCGCATCTCCAAATACCAAGGACGCCACTCGGGATCATGCTTATAAGCCAGCATAAAATGTTACAACCCACGTCACGATATGAAATCGAGGAAACCAATGTTTTCCTTTTCATTGATAGGCATATAAACTGCAGTTATATGTAAAAGGCGGGTTAACAAAACACATATCAATATATGTGTAAAGGAATGAACACAAGTATTACTGTTCAACATCACCCATGGGATTTGTACTTTTCCCGTTAACATACCAAATGGGTATGGAGTCTTGTAAAGCATTTGAACAAAGTATCGCATTAACCATAGCCCATCAGGCGTCAGTGCGAAATGCAGCATGTATTCCACCCATAACTCTATGTCTTTGTAAATACCGGACAAAAACAAATTTCATTAGGGTATTAAAGCCACAATAAAAATGCAAAACAAGCTAGGTGAAAGATATGCATCATTGTTACACCGTCCATAAGCCAACCTTTTTTAGGAGGGTCTAAACACACTAAGGATTCCCAAAACCTCCGATCAACACGAACTTCTTTGGACCAAGGAAACATACATCGAAGGGGCTGCTTTCCAAGATTAATTAAGTACTCATCGGTAAGAACTCTGTGTGGATAGAATTGTTCCTTGATAAAGAACCTCTGAGACAGTGTTGCTATCTTAGCAATTAATTTTCTAACTGCATTATATTCAAAAGCAGTTAAAACAAAAGAATGTGATAGTTGTTTTCATACCTGTTAAGGTTTAACATTTTTAACTTTCTGTGGTCATATCGGATCCCGGCATCCATAGGGAGGTGTTCGATTTTTGAGATGCCACAAATCTTTTTGACCGATGTCTGAAGACTTCCGCACCATCTTTTTACTCCTCTTGTCGGTGTTATTGCCTTGGCTCTTTTCGGTGATCCGGATTATAGAAAGCTAAAGACCTTTTTTCTTATCCTTATCAATCTTCAAAAAATTTGCCTTTTCAACTGGATTCTTCTCATCTATCAACGCCTTTAGAAATTCATTTTCCTTCATCTTTTGTTCTTCCATCCTCCACCTTTCTTCCTCTTCTTTCCTCAACCTTAATTCCTCTTCCAAAGATACTCACGAGAAAGAGGTGATGTTTTTTAATACATTGTATACTATATTATGGCAAAAGTGTAGTTTGGAAAGTACATTACCACAACAACATCATCCTCATCATTGACATCTACAATTAAGAATTTGCTAGAAATAAGAGAGTCAACCAATTCATAGAATTCACGATTTAGTTGATCTCGAAATTCATAGCTCATATGGGAAAAGGATGTAGTAAAGTCCAACTTTTCACAATGAGCGAAATAAAGTTCATTGTAAAACCAACTGTTTGTTTAAGAGATAAAGGTACTATATGGATGAATGTATTACCCGAAATCCATAAGTTCTTTCACATGCAAGGACCTCACAGTAATAAAAGATATTATCCTAAACAATATTTTGAATATAAATAAACTTCTAGTTATTATTTTACTTTGACTCGTAAATAACCTGAATAATAGCCTCGAGTTTGAAAACCCGAGAATTCAACTCTTGAATGACACAATCCTTGAGGTGATTTCTCTTAGAAGACTCTCAGTGCGAACCCTATGAACAAGTGGTAAATACTTTTTACGTCTACGTTTCAGTCACGGCGGCCAATACGTAGATACACATCATAATCATGCGGTAATTTTGTTGAGAAGAGACCTCGGTATGTAGTGCATGTAAAATTCCCTAATGCCGGTCAGGCCGGTGCTTTCGTCTAATGTTGGTTCGGATCGTAAATTATCTTGAGTCCTAAATGACATCACCGTAAAGGAAATCAAAACAGAACATTCTGACATCAATTAAATAATTAATAAGCATGAATTGAAACTTTTGAATACGTTTTACCTTGCCAATTAGCATTCCATAATCCGATCTTGTAAACATTACTTTCCTTGACCGCGCTCGCCCTTGGTATGACATCACGGACTTTATTCCACCAATGACTGCTTCTTTCAAACGACTCAAGAATCCATATCTATAATAATAAAGATGCATTAATCTCATACCAAAGCTTCAATAATAATAACCTAGGAAAATATAATATAACAAGGAATAACCTTGAAAGGCAAACAAATCCGGCAATTGTGTATGTTGGAACATACTTAGATCTTTCCGGACCTTTTAGGTGTTCCACTTGTGGTTTGATACAACATCGGTATCACGGTTGTACAATTGCCTCCAAATGTGCTCCCCATGGAAAGGAGTTCCATGCGGCAAGATATCAACCAAGCGCAGGTGTATCATCCACCTCTTAAACCAATAACCGACCCATAAAAATGACCTCTAACGATAACACTAGACACACGGTTTTGCGTCTTCATCAGTTAATTTCGAAACAACTCTTCATCCTCAAAAACACCAATAAGATCTAAGTTGGAAAGTTTTACCCCAAATTTTTGTGGAAATACCCTCGGCTTAAATGTTAAATCACACGGACTATATAAATAAAAATAACTTTACCAAAAAGCGAAAGCTTTGTTATAAGAAAGCGGGGTCGACCAAAATGTAGACTAACCATCGAGGTTATATATTAAGGGCATGTCATAGTGACGATATCAACAAAACCACTGTTTTTGTAATACATAATCTAACATACGTGCTTCATGGTCAAAAAAGAACATATCTAGCCATCCTCCAAAACATGTAGTCCTAATTAATTTCCTTGATTATGATCTGACTTTTCTTTAATTAATGAAAAGTAGTTCAATTTTGTCCTACGATGACATTGGCAGTATTCCTTAGAAAAAAAAATCAAATTAATAACAATTAATGGTATCTTATGACCAAGGATGCAATATAACATACATAGTGTGAGGTATGCTAGAAGAGATACAACCTAACAAAACCTTTCAAAACATGCTTGATTTCCTAGTATGCCAATCATATTTATCAAGATGAAGCGTTTTATCATACTCACAGCAAATAAACAATTACCTAATTTTAGAAAACTTTATAAACATAATAATGAGGCTTCGAATCTGTATAAATCAATAGTTTACAAAACATCGGGATATAGCCATGGTACAATAGTATAAACTATAGAATTGCCTCATAGAACCACGATTATATCGCATCATTGCATGATTTAATAAGATACTTGTCATCATAGCCTCATACCGCATGACACCTTATATCTGAGATTCTCCACGATAATTGCGATTTCATCAAAAAGGAAACATAGTCAGCGCTTACGAGTCCCACTTTCGTTCCTTTTGTTGTTTCAAGCGTATAGGAACTTCGAAGAGTTAATTATGTTTTAACATCATAATTATAGTTTTGCTAGATTGTTAAAAAAAAGTTAAAGAACAATTTGATATACTTGCGGTTCAATGGAAGTTGAACATACCAATATGGCGTTACTTTGTAGATGTGTATGGAATTTCAACTTAGTGAACCCTTAGAATCCCCTACGGTACCTTTTGTCGTTTCAACTCCCTGGCAAGGCTGCTGGCGGATTGCTAGATTGTTGAAAAACAAAGAGCTGTTTGAATCGGAATGGGCTAATCTTTGATATTCCCTGCTCATCTACAAATAACGTAACCACCTAATCTGCTTGACTTCCTATCGCAAGTATATCACATTCCTTAACAACAATCTAAAATTCATAACATATCGAACTCATATAAACTTCCAGCCCGAGTGTGCGGTGTGATATGCATTAGCAAGGCTCGAATCGTAAAAAAGTTGGATAAGCGGGAACATCGGGGATATAACCGCCATGGTACGCAAAATAATGTAATAAAATTGCCATGCCAACATACGGTAAATCACATCATCTGCATTTCATTTAAGATAATCGTCATCATAGCCTCTTGCATATCACAAATACACATATGTAACCACCAATGGACTAACTCCCATTGAGCAAAGGCGCACACCGGGCGATTTGGTGGGTTGAAAAAACAAAACTTAGTGCGGGACCTCGAAAAAAGGAAACATAGTTAATTATGTTTTTAAGATCATTAAAACATTTTTTCAGACAAAAGAAAACATAGTTAGCAGCTTTTAATCCCACCGGTGCCTTTCCGCTCACTTTGTTTCAAAGGCACGCAGGCGATTTGCTAGGTGTTGAAAAACAAAAGGCATTGTGAATTTAAAGGGTTAATTATATTTTTAAGATCATAAAATTTCATAAAAAGGAAACATAGTTAAGCAGCAGAGAGTCCCTACGGTGACTTTATGCGTTTCAACTCCCTTTGAGCAAAGGCACGGCGATTTGCTAGATGTTGAAAAACAAAAGCCACCTGGGGCTGGAAAAGGTTAATTATGTTTTTTAAAATCATAGTTATAGTGTTGCTAGATTGTTAAAAAAAGTTAAGGAACAATATGATATAGTTTGGATTAAAACAAAAGTTCAACATACTAATGTGGTGGCGTTACTTTGGCGTGTATGGAATTTGGCTTAGTGAACCCCGAATTCTCCCTACGTTCTTTGTCGTTTTCAACTCCCTTTGAAGCAAAGGCCGCACAGGCGGATTGCTACTGGGTGTTGAAAAACGAAAGGCGTTTGGGAATGAGAATGGTAACTATCTGAAATTCCCTATCTACAAAATAGCGTAACTTCCAATGCTTCGACTTCCCCTTTAATCCGCGTATATCATATTGATCATAACTTTGTTAGAAATCTAGCAAAGTCTATCGTATATCGACTCATATAAACTTCTGGAGGTGAGTGTGATATGCATTAGCGAGGCTTAGAGATGTGATATGCATAAACACGGGAACATCGGGATATAACGTCATGGTACCAACTAATGTAATAAAATTGCCATGCCAAGATCTGGGTAAATCATCATTTGCATATCAAATAAGATAATCATCATCGACCTCTTGCATATCACAAATACGCATTGTGGCCCAAAATAAACAAACTTCTTCAAACATTTACATATGTAAAGGAGTTGGTTAACAAAGTAGGTTGTCAATATGTTATAAACAAGTGGACGAACTTCGGTACTTAGAGTGGTAGGTTTGCCCCGTTATAATGATTAGGTATAATTATTATAGCGGGCAAACCTAAAATACCAAGGTCTTTCTAGAATTAGTGGATTCTAAGAAAGGTTTTGATTGGGATAATCAAGGAGTGTGGCGTGTCATGAACAATACACACTATATCATTATCACAATCAACACACAATGATCAAGGGACATCTATCAGTGTTGATATTCAAAGACAAGTTAAATGTAGGAAGTTGTGTATGGCCACATTGTTACTTTCAACTTGACTTTGAATCCACAACTATATCATATTGCTCCTTAACAAGTGACTCCTTAACATATAAATAATTTTTTTAACTATCTAGCAATAGTCTATAAAGATTATATCACACTAATATAAAGTAACAATCAATCAAAATATGATAAATACAAATGGCGCACGGGTAAAAAATTAAACTTCCATAAATTCCCCATGGGCCTTGAGCTGAGAGATGGTCTAAAGTCCTCCTTATACTTGTTTGTTCACGAATTCGAGTTTCTTTGATTGAATAGCATGTCGAGATCTAGGTTGATTTATAAATTACACGATGATCCAATTCCGACATGCCATTCAATAACAAAAATGAGTATAAGTAAACAAAGTATCGCATTTGGTTAACTTATGCGCATCTTAGATATAACTCATTCACCCGGTGATGAATAATCAAAGATGGATGAGCGACACATATTAAGTTTAATTTGCTACTCAAAGGTGGTGCCATTCATCCATCTTTGATCATTCATATGTTTGTTTAATTCTTGAAGTTACAATCGCCTTTTATGTAGATACTGATAAAAGAGACCATTATATCAAAGTGACATCAAACAATTACATAACAATAATTTAGCCCTTTCTTAACATATCAGAGGCGCAGTATAGAATTGCCGCGAACACGAATATCACATCATTTTCATGATTTAATAAGATGCTTGTCATCGACCTCTTACAATTAACAACTTACATCATTAAAGAATTGTTTTAAAAAGTTACATGTCTAGTTTAACACACTTCTTATCCACAGAAATGATATACTCACAGAGATGATACAAATCTTGAGTAATCATAGTTCATTGGGACGAAACGCCTGGGAGAAATGATTATATACTCTCACGAGAAAATATATATTCATGTGTTGCAGGATGCCAATGCACAATGATTGACTGAGACAGATGTTAATCATCTGTAGTATACCAAAGGGTGTATTGTTATGCGTGCTTAGGGGCTGGATCGTAAAAGTTTGATAAACTCAGTTAATAATACTTGTTAAAGCTATTTATATTTTTATCTTTACCTAAGTTTTGTTAAGCGACAAAAGTAAATTTTTGTATAAAAAGCTTAAAAGCTTGTCAAGTTTGATTGATATTAAAACAAGCTTTTTCAAACAATATATTCATCATTCATTTACATTTCATGATTAGTAACATCTTGATATGACTCTAATCATTATGTATGATAGTAGTTTTTTAGAATGTGTTAGGTTCTTAAAACCAAACACTACTTAAGTACTTGCATATTTCTAAAATAGAAATACAACATATGACATCATGTGATGCATCATGGAAATCATTGGAAGATTTCATTAGATATTTTGTGATAGATTGTACTCTTCATATTTTGCACAATCTTACTTAGATAGAGTTGACTTTAGCAAGATTTGATATCTTGGTTCCGGACCGGCGGTACCAAAATGGTACAGGCGGAACCCTAAAGGGTTAGCGGTCGTCAGGCGCTCACATCCATTTGGCTATAAATAGCAATGCCAAGCCAAGTAGTTTTTCATCCCTTTCTATACTATCCTCATACATATCTTCTCTCTATTTCTAACTTCGGTTTCATATCATATTTAGTGATCTCTTTTGTAGCAAAGAAGATCAAGTCACATTCAAGCTTCAATGAAAAGTTGGAAGTCTTGTTTGTTTAGTGTTGTATGATCTAGTGTTGATTCATACTTCATTGTTGTATTAAACCATCATAATCTTGTGAGTGTGAGTGGTTAGTATTTTAGTCCTCAAAATACATTGTGTGTGGGAGTGGTTGTACCCTTGGAAAGAACTGACATCTAGCTTAGTGTCGGAAATAGTGTAAGCGAAGTGTAAAGGTTTTCTCCGCCGGTGAAAGGAGCTTGTTGACTAGTGAAGTTAAACTCTCGAGTGTGAGACTGGGGAGAGTAGGGCAAGGAAAAAGAGTCCTTGTGGACCAAACCACTATAAACAACTTGTTGTGGTTTGATCATTTCTTTCCTTATTTTTATTACATGGCATATTTCATTAACACACTTAAGATCAATATCAATTGATCTTTCAATAAGTTTCAAAACAAAGTTTTTAATTGGTAAACTATTCAACCCCTTCTAGTTTTCTACAATTGGTACCAGAGCCTCGTTGCTCAAGAATTTCTAAAATAACTTGTATTTTATAAACTTGAAACGATCCATGGATTCGAAAACTTTAAAGAAGGGCAATCTATGCAAAGACCACCACTCTTTGAAACCAATGGATTTATCTATTGGAAAAACCGTTTTGAAACATATGTAAAATCAAAAGATATAGATCTTTGGTTTATTATTGTTAAAGGATATTTTAGTTCTACAACAAAGGATATTTCTATTGATGAACAAAAGAAATTAGTTGCTAAAAATAATGAAGCTAAAATGATGCTTTATAATGCTTTACCTAGAAAAGAATATGAAAGAATTTTTATGTAGGAATAAAGATATTTGGGAATCTTTAATTGTTACACATCAAGGTAATTCTACAGTCAAGGATAACAAAATTGATCTTCTTGTTCAACAATATGAACAATTTGTTATCCCGGAAGATGAAACCATTGATTGTGGCTTTGCTCGCTTTAATACTATTATTACATCACTTAAAGCACTTGATGAATCTTTTAGTAGTAAGAACTTTGTCAGGAAATTTCTTAGAGCACTCCATCCCAAATGGAGAGCTAAAGTGACCGCTATTGAAGAATCAAAAGATCTCTCAATAATGTCACTAGACGAGCTAATCGGTAACCTCAAAGTACACGAAATGGTGATGGAGAAAGATCCGGAGATCATCAAAGGAAAAAGGGAGAAGATCAAATATGTTGCTCTAAAAGCAAAGGCGGAATCAAGTGATGATGACGAATCTTGCTCCGGTAGTGAAGATGAGGAATATGCCATGGCCGTTAGAGATTTCAAGAAGTTCTTTAGAAGAAGAGGAAAGTTTGTAAGACAACCTCGAGAAGAAAAGCCATTCGAAAAGATCGGGATGACAAAAATTAAAGGTGAAAGAAAGTGTTTTAGATGTGGTGATGTCATCTCAGGAGAATGTCCCAAGCCACCTAAAAGCAAAACTCAGAGCTTTGTGTAAGTGGTGCTTGGAGTGATAGTGAAGACGATGAATCAAGCAAGGAAGAAGAGCTCTAATGGCACATGAGTCAAATGAGGTACTTTCCCTTCTCTCTCTTATTGATGATGACACTTTGCAAAAACAATATAATCAATTATGTGAGCTAAGTCTAAAATCATAACTAAAAATAAATTTTTAAAAACCAAAAGGAATTTTTGGAAAATGAAGTTTATGAGTTAAAAGAAAAAGCAAAACGACTTGAAAAGGAAAAGCAAATGACGATGATTGTAAATCATGTCAAGAGCTTAATCTTGAAATAGAAAAACTAAAGCTCACACAAGATGTTTTAATAGAAAATAATTCTAAATTTAAAAGGTTTAACAAAAACATCGCTCTTGCCGATGAAATAGTTAAAATTCATAAAACACCGGGAGACATGAATGGGCTAGGTTTTAATGAAGTATTAATTCCAAAGAGTCAAACAAAAGCGAAAAAGGAGCGACAATCAAAATCAAGCTGTGCTGATGCAGCACGGACCGGACGGAACCAAAATAAGGGTTCGATCGTTGTAAAAATGGTCGTGGGTACCGAGAAGACGAGGCGTAATGCGACCGCATCTTGAATTTGTTAAAGTAACAAAGAAAACCAATGATAGTGTTAAACTAAAACCAGAATTATCGAGGAGTAGGACTTGCTAAAACTGAATTTAGATCAAAAACTACTCAACAACGATATAAAACACCTTTTGCCAAACGCCAAAGCAACCACAACGTAACAACCTACCAACACAATGGTTGGAATCAAAACATTCCTAGACCATATCAAACTCCAGATTACATGCCATGGAACTCTTACCCATCATTTCCATACATGAATCAAATAAATGGTATGTTTAACCCAAACGGACCCATGAGATATTGGGGACCAAATGCTTGAGTTATTTGCTTCTTAGGTATGCTTGAAAGTTGGATTGGAACCGGATGAATGGATAAAAGATAGTGGATGCTCACGACACATGACGGGCAACAAAAGTCTCTTCTCATCATACCAAGAGTATGGCGGAGGTAATGTCACTTTTGGTAGCAATCTCAAAAGCAAAATCATTGGCAAAGAATACGATTGCTCATAAATTCCTAACTATTGAAAATGTTGCTCATGTGGATAGGTTAGGATTTAATCTACTTAGTATTAGCCAACTATGTGATAAAAAGTATAAAGTACTATTTGATGAAAATGGTAGTAAAATACTAAAAGATGGTATCACCATAGCTAAAGGAGTTAGGAAAAATAACATATACGTCATGAAAATAGATAAAACATATAATGACAAACTTTGCCTAACAACATTAGGCGATAGCTCATCTCTTTGGCATAGGCGCTTAGGTCACGCTAATATGAGACTTATACAAAACCTATCTTCAAAAGAGTTGGTTAGGAATTTACCAAAACTAAAATATGACCAACAGCTTGCAAAATTGGTAAATAAACCCATAGTAGTCACAAATCTAAAAATATGGTGTCCACATCTAAGTGTCTAGAATTATTACATATGGACTTGTTTGGACCATCCGCTATAAGAAGCTATGGAGGCAACTTATACACTTTGGTCATAGTAGATGATTACTCAAGGTTTACTTGACGTTGTTTTTGAAAACCAAAAATGAAGCTTTTGATAAATTTGAAATACTTAGCAAGAAAATTCAAAATCTTCTAGGTGTTAAAATTGTTATTAGATCCGAGCGGATCATGTGTTGATGGGTGACAATGAAACTCAATTTGGAAACTTTTGTGATACAAATGGTATAACACATAACTTT
>OU343218.1:100440558-100555164 GCA_910596185.1 Chrysanthemum makinoi | reverse complement strand
AGACTAAAAGGATTTTAAAACAGAGGTCTTATTTCTCGCATGTACTATATTAGGTACTAAGTTTGTAATAAACTTTCCTTGTATTGAATCTTTATAACTTAAGATGTACTACTTTTGATAAACCACTTGTTGTAAAATATTCTCATCTATCGTACTTTATTTACTGCTTTCCGATTTGTTGTACTCACAAGAATTCAAATTTCTTTTACTTTAACTATCATTTTATGCGACAGTTAAATGGGTTGTAAACATCGAGGATTATAGCAAACTAAACCGAGCGTCACATCATCGTTCCTTAGTATACACATAACTAACTAACTGTAATGTCTAATTTTGGAGGAATCATGTTATATTGGGAAGCGATTAATTATAAATCTTAGATGTGAAACAAAATCTTCACATATTTCAAAGTCAAAAAGTGTTACTCGCCAGGAGATACTCAATCCAATATTTTTCTCTACTACGATGTTTTATGCAGCTCTCGATCACGCGGAACAACTTAAATGCTGACACTTCATGTCTTCTTTTCCTCATTATTCATCATAAACTCAAAATTCGATAGACTAACATCTAACCTGAATTAGTGGATCAATTCCTTTTGAATGGTGAATGTGACAAGGCTTACAATTCGAGTCATTTCTCAAGTTTCACAATTTCATCATTTATCGTGGCTGGTTTAGCGTGTTTCCAAATTCAGCGTGACCTTAATGGTTTAGCGGCGAATTCATGATCATATCATGACGAACATTTCATATGGACTAAGTTTAGTCTACATTTCATTAGTATCATTTGCATCATGTTAGTTCATTCATGGCATTGCATTTCACATTAAACGTGGGGTTTATATTAAATAAGGTACCAAGTGAGTTATTATTTGGAACATTTAATCCGTTACTTTCAAAAATGATCCCGATATATTTTTATATTTACATTTAGTTTATAAAAACTATATTTTGAGTTTACCTAGTGTTTTAAATTTATTTTGTATATAAATCGTTAAAGTTATATTATTACGACGTTTTTCTTAAAAACTACACGATAATTATTTTATCACTCAAATTTCACAAGGAATGTATTTTTACAATTTTTATGATATCATTATACTCTACTTTGATCTATTAAAAATTACTTTCACCTAAAATTACCTTAAATACACAAATGTATATTAAACCTTACAAGTTATTACTACTTACACATTTTCTTACACCTTTTAACAAATATTACACATTATATAAAAAAAAAAAAAGATATTTGCAAATCCCTTCCGTAGCGACGAAGGGTAACTTTATGGGTTGGTGAAATTTTTTCTAACTTGATTGTATATGTTTATACTCCAAATAATATATTCACTTCATTCACCACATTATTTCAAGAGTTAGTACTTTCTTCTCTCTTGTTTCACCCTCCCTAGAACCGGTCATCATCAAGGAGTAGCAAGAATTCATAAAATTTTCAAGCTCAAGAGTTTAAACAATCTAGAATTACACTCTTATTAAGGTTTTGAAATAAAAACCTAGGGTGTTTAGGTTAAACCTTGGTTCTTTGCACCTCATCATAATAACTTGTAAGCATATCACTTCATTTTACATCTTTCCTTTTCATTTCATAAGTATTTTATCATTTTCATAGCAAGCATGCAAGACTTATGTTGATTTATACCATTTTTACATGATTTTTAGAGTTATATATATATAAAGTCATCCTATAATTATCCCCTTGTTATATATTGGTCTTGATGATGTCTAGGAACCCATGACACCCTAAGAAGGTGTATGGTAGGATTAGATTAGCTTTGGAGTTGATTTGAAGGGATTGGAATAGGTTTAGTACGAGAAAAACTATTTTCGATAAGTATAAAAAGTGATCTGTCCTTATTTTGTTTTTCTGGAAAATCCGACAGTAGGCACGAAATTTTGGCCTTGATATTTAGAAAATATACTTTAAAGCGAATCCGTGGCGCTTGAGCAGATTAAAAGCGAGGAGTTATAACGAAGAAGTTATGAAATTTTCAAGTTTGACGACGAAATATATATTTTTCTGAAATTTCAGCATACTATTTTACTTTATTGAGTCAAAAAAGCGAGGCCTTAAACTTTACAAATTACTTACGACTTATCAAAAATATATTAGTATACTTTGATAGAAGCTAAGGTATAATACGTGAAAGCGGTTTGAAAGCGGCTAAGATATACCGCGTTTTCATAAAATTGCTTACGTAACTATTATTTTAGAAACTATATTATTTCACGAGAGACAAGTGTTACGGTAACTAAAGCGACCATGTTGAAGGCTGTTTTTAAGCGATGATGTGGAACTTTGGGCAAATGTCTTCTAGTAAAATCGAAATCACCAAGCATATTTTCTAAAACGACCAACCGTTTGTATAGCGGAGTTGTAGTAAATTATTTATGGTCGCAGAAACTTTGCGAAAACTCATTTTACACAACATTTTGACAAAATCACCATCTTTAACCTTTAATATCTTTATGTTCGAGACCTCGATGACGAAAACTCATGAACTGAAACTTCTAGATTTTGGCTTTTCAAAACCAAATCGAGTTCAGGTTTCCCTAACGTTTGGCGACACCACCATTTCACGACTAGTTTTTCAAAGCCATTTTGTCACTTTCATGAAATTTCCGGCGGCATTATTTTACAGCGAAAAGTTAAAATTTCACAATAAATCATTCACAGAAACCATTGTAGGATGACATTTTGGCGTAAATACTTGTAAAGTCATTTTGAATGGTCAAGGCGTCAAAGAAGTATTTTTCGAGCGATAAGTAATATTTTTTAAAAACTTCATGAGAATGGTATAAATAACATACGAATTGCATGCATAACATTACATCATAACTTATTACATATCATATCATTAAGTAATAGGTCCAGATTAAAGTTTCACATTATACCTCGGTGTACTCACTCTTGTCATCATACCAGTTTATCAAGTGAGTTTTCATAGCCTCGATTTATTCAAGTTTACTTTTTCAAAACTACGGGAGAATACATTGCACAACATTTTTATTACGATACCAAGTATGTTAAATTCATTTAAATTGCTTAAGTTACCACTTGCCGCTTAAATGTCCCCATTTCATATGCATGAGCCGTTAATTTCCTGAAGCGTGTGAGGTGGATAGATCTATCGAGGGTGGCGCCTCATCCGGTTGGTGAATCCCAACTAGTCATACGGATGCATTTCATTCATAAACATTATTAGAGTAGTTTGGCAAGACACTGCGTTTGGGTGAACATGGTCCAGACTTGGTATCATGCGCTTAAGCAATTGTAACATTTTTATGTGACATGATTGTCATACCTGATCTATACTTGCGT
This sequence comes from Chrysanthemum makinoi, assembly GCA_910596185.1. Taxonomy (NCBI): domain Eukaryota; kingdom Viridiplantae; phylum Streptophyta; class Magnoliopsida; order Asterales; family Asteraceae; genus Chrysanthemum; species Chrysanthemum makinoi. The sequence goes on along the minus strand of OU343218.1, from coordinate 100,551,825 downwards.
ATTCGTATAAAACATTTACCTAAACCTATGATCTCTCACCAACATTATTGTTGACCGTTTTATCAATGTATTTTCGGTAACTAAGGTATCATCATCAGGCGTGGTTAGGAACCACCTTTTGAGTCGATGGAAGCTTACATCATTGTACTTTATGGCACTTTCTTTCAAAACCATCGTTTGGACTTGTAATATATTTATATTTCCGCAAACTTTGTAAACTTTTGGGACCTATACTTTGTAAACTCTGATTGTTTTATTAAATCAAACGATGTGTTTTCAACGACACTTTATTAGGTTCAACATACTGTGATTGTGATGCTATGACGCAATTGATCGGGAATTCCATTCATTGCAAAACAGGTAATTTGGGGGTGTGACACCCATAATCTGTGATCTTTAACCAAGGGCCAAACAGACTTCTTGAACTTTCTAAGCTTGATCTTCAAAGAGGCTATCTGAGCAGCTTGAGCCTCAGTTGTTTTCTTCAATCTGACTAACACCCTTGTGAGAACATAGTTATCCAATACCAATCCTTCAGGAGGTATTTCAGTTGCATCTTCTCCAGAAGATGATGAGGGAATAGGAATATCTTGTTCTTGTGATGCAATAGGTGGAGTAGTATGGTGAGATGTGGTGGGAGAAACTGCAGTACCTTCATGGATATCAGTACCTTGTGAAGCAGTACCTTGAGATGCAGTTCCTTAAGATGCATCACTTTAAGAAGCAGTACCTTGAGTTAAAGCAGTACCTTCTCGTTCATCACTCTCTGCAGCCTCATCTCTGATTGCTTGAAGAACCTCCATCATTGAAGTAGTTAATGGAGTGTTCCTTCCAGTAAACAAGTCACTTTTCCTAGCCATGAATGTGAATATCTTGGCTGGTTGTACCACAATAGGTAAAAGACTTGAAGGTTTTGATATATCTTGCAACTGTTTATTCAAGAATACTTGGATACATCAACCATCTTGATCCATGAGAGATGTGAGAGAGCATTCCATCTAATATAGCCTTGAAAAGTTGAAAATATGGTTTGTAGCCAATCCTACCAGTGCAGATGCAATATTTGAACCAAATTGCTCCCAGGAAGTACTTTTAGAACTAATACAGTGAAGAAGAACATGAACCAAGTACTTCCAATGCGGACTTAATAAGGGCTTCTTAAAGGTTGTTGTTTCAGCCAAAGACCCTTCATATCTAATATCTCTCAGTGTATCCCAAAGAAGCTATTTTTCAAACCTAATAGCTCCTTCTGCATCATCAAACAATAAGTCTTCATGAATTGATGCTTCAGTAATCCTGACAAGTCTTCCAAAGAACTTTAACTTGAATATAAGAATCATCATTCTCCATATGTGTCCTATCAGTTGCCCAAAACTGCTGAATCCAGGGCTCTATTACATCTGGTTCCACTAAAAGCATATCGATTGGAGAACGGTTAAAAATCAATAATGTCATGGAAGATGACATTGGCCTCTGTTTTATCCAAATTCACCACCATGTTGTGTTTAGAAACTGTGTTTAGGTTTGCCATGGATGATTGTAAAGAAGATTGATTCTTGAATAAGTAATTGTGAGAGAGAGAGAAATATGGAAAAGATTGATAAGATGAGAGGGAAAATTGGAAAGTAGTTATTTATAGGTGGGATTTGAAAATCACGACCCATAATAACAAAAGTTATCGATTATTTGAATTTTAACCCTCTTTTTGACCGTTGGAAAGACGATGCGTTGATAAGACAAGCGATTGCTTTCCGCGTGCGCCCATTACTTTCGAGGAAGGTACTTTCGAGGCGATACTTTCATAGGACAAAACAACAGTACTTTTCCATCTTCTTCTCTATAATGACACATACTCCATGTGGGCATTGTATTGCCTCCCCTCAAGCAAAGCATATGACTGGCTAACTAACTAACCAGTGCTCCCCTTAAATGTAGCTTAGTAATTAATCATTCCAATACTCACCACCAAGTGATTAAATCTTGAAACATCAAATCCTTTGGTGAGTAAATTAGCTACATTATCATCTGTATGAACCTTGACAACATTAATGAGCCTATGCTCATAACAATCTCTGATGAAGTGATTCCTAATCTGAATATGCTTGGTCTTGGAATGATAAACTTGATTCTTCACTATGCAAATTGTACTCTCATTATCAATATTGATAGGAGTATTCTTGAAATTGAACCCATAATCTAAGAGTTGATTCTGCATCCACAAAACTTGTCCACAACGACTTGGCCGTACACATATTTTGCTTGATGAGGATGTTCTTTGCAATTGTTTGCTTCTTACACTGCCATGAAACTAATCTTCTTCCAAGATATTGGCATCCTCTAGTAGTTGATCTTCTATCATAGTTGTCACCTGCATAATCCTTTACTGCGAAAAAGCTTCTAAGTGAAAAGGGGAATCCTTTGGATACCACAACCCTAACTTAGGTTGGTGTTTCAAATAACTGAAAATTCTCTTCACTTTGCATTCATATGAGAGACCTTAGGTGAGACTTGATATCTTGCACATAAACAAACATCAAACATGATATCAGGCCTAGATGTAGTTAAATACAAGACGACCAATCATAGATGCATATAACTTGACTTCAGGGTTGACCATCTCATCCTTGCCCAATGAGTTGATAGACTTGATAGGTGTAGTGGTGGCTTCATAGTATCAAAGTTAAACTTCTTGAGTATATGCGAGACATACTTATCTTGACTGATGAAAATTCATTCCTTTGACTGTTTAACTTGAAGTCCCAAAAAGAATGTTATGTGACAACTCGTAATTTCAGGTCATTTTACAAACTTTAAAAGTTTCACTATTTCATCATTTTTCGTAAACTACGTTTAGTATCAAATTCAGCGTAACCTTAGTGGTTTAGCTGCGAATTCATGAACATTTTACCGAGGACATTTCATATAGACTAGATTTTGTCCACACAACATTAATAACATCATTTCATATCAATATTATGCATGGGTTTGCATTTTACATTAAACGTTTATTTTCCTATTAAATAAACGCTATCGCGTAAACATTTATTTTGAAACATTGATCCGACACTTCCAAAAATAATCTTAATATATTTTTATACTCATATTTAGACTATAAAAATTATATTATCAATTTACCCGATGTTTTCAATTTATTTCGTAAATAAATTGTTATAGTCTATATAATTACGACGGTTTTTATAAATTCGAACCGATAAATATTTATTCACTCAAATCTTTCAAGAAATATATTTTTATAATTTTTATGACCTAAATATATTTTATCTTGACCCGTGAAAATTTATTTTTATCCAACGCTACCCTAAATATTTACAAATGACTACAAGTTAAGCGAGAGAATAGGTTTGGCGCGAGAAAAACTCATTTCGACACGTTTTGAAAAGGGTCTGTCCTTAAAATCAAATTCTGGAAAATCCGACAGTAGACAAAAATATTTGGCCTAGATACTTAGAAAATATACTTTAAAAGCGAAACCCGTGGCAGCTTGCGAGTTAAAAGCGAGCTATAACGAAAGAAGTTATGAATTTTCAATTTTGTGATGAAAACTATTAACTTCAGAAATTTCAGCATGAAAAATGTCACTCTTTCTGAGTCAAAAATGAGTCCTAAGCCTTATAAATTGTGTCGACTTATCAAAATGTATTAGTATACTTTTGACACGAATCTAAGGATGTTGAAGCGTAGAAAAGCGGACTTTGTAACGATTAAATTACACGCGATAAACCAAGTTGCCGTAACTTTATTCTATTAGCAAAATTAATATATTCTCTATTAAAACATACTACGGCAACTAAAGGACCATGTTGGACACGTTTTAACAATGATGTAGAACTTTTTATAACGTGATGTCTTCTAGTAAAAGTAAGTTAAGCCAAGTATATTTTCAAAATGTCCAACCGTTTGTCAAGCGGGTTGTAGCGAATAATATTCGATTAAAGCTTAAACTTTGCCGAAAACCACACTTAAACCACATTTTGGACACAAGTACCATACTTTACCTATGTTTTTCTCCATGATTGAGACCTCGATGATAAAAACTTAAACACTAAAACTTTGAGATATTGATACAAACTTCCCAAAACCGTTGAGTTCGTTTCCTAACACTCGACGTGCATCATTTTACGACTAGCTTTTAGAGGCCATTTTAGTCACTTTCATAAAAATTTCAACGACATTATTTTACGACGAAAAGTTATAATTTCATCATAAATCATTAAATGACTATCGCAAGATATCATTTCAACATAAATACTTGTAAAGTATTTTATAACATGACGGGATGTCACAAACATGTATTTCGACGATAAACATTATTTTCCAAACGTACGAGTGGTATAGATTACATGTGGATTTGCATGCACGACATTGTTTCATGATTTACATTAGAACATATCATTCATAATAGGTCACGGTAAGAGGTTGCTCCTCATTTCGATTACATCATCATTATCATTGCAAAAGTGAGTTTTCATAGCACCTATTTATTCAAGTTTTACTTATTTCAAACCTACGGGGAGAATACATTGTACATCATTTTATTAGATACCAAGTATATCAAATTCATTACATTGCTTAAGTTACCTCATTGCCTGTTAAATGTCCCCATTTCCTGAACATGAACCGTTAATTTCATAGGCGGTGAGTGGATAGATCTATCGGGGTGACACCTCAATCGGTTGGCGGATTCAACTTGACGGATGCATTTCATTTCTTAATCATTATTTGAGTAGTTTGGCAAACACTCTGTTAGGCGGTATAGTCAAACTTCGGTGTCATGGACTTATAGCAATTGTATCATTTTTGTGGCGACATTGTCATACATAATTTATACTTGTGGTAGTCATTATTTAACATTTTCAACAACTCTATGAACTCACTCAACCTTTGTGTTGACACTTTTAGCAATGTATTTTCGGGTAACTAAGGCATTCACTTCATGGCATGCATGTGGACATATCATAGAGTCGCTGGCGACAGCGCTCTCACATGAATTTTATACTTTAAAAACATCGTTTGACTTGTACCAAACTTATTTTCCGCACATAGTAACTTTCATTTGGGACCTATCTTTGTAACTCTCAATGTTTTTATTAAATCAAGCGATGTATTTTTCAAAGCGACACTTTAGGTCGTTCAATATAACTGTGATTGTGATGCTATGACAGTCTATGCCCAGGAATTCCATTCCGCTGCAAAACAGGTAATTTGGGGGTGTGACATGTTAACTCACCCATAGAACTCATTTGAAATTTATGTTGCATCAGTTGCTCAAACTCCTTGACCATGGACTGTTTGGTAGCTCCAAAGATAATATCATCAACATATACTTGAACCTACATGATATCCTTCTTGTCTCTTTTGATAAACAAAGTCCTGAAAATGGCTCCTCTCCTATAACCATGTTGTAATAAGAAAGTAGAGAGCCTCTCATACGAAGCTCTAGGTGCTTGATGAAGGCCATAAAGAGCCTTAACCACTTTGTAGACTTTGTTTTGATGTGCAGGATCTTCAAAACCAGGAGGTTGTTTGACATAAACCTCCTCTGTAATTGTGCCATAGAGAAAGGCACTCTTGACATCCATTTGATAAACCTAAAATCCCATATATGATTCAAAAGCAAGAAGTATTCTAATAGCTTCAATCCTTGCTACTGGAGCAAATACTTCATCATAATCTACTCCTTCTTCTTGTTTGTAGCCTTGTGCTACTAACCTTGCCTTGTTCTTGATGACATTACCTCTTTCATCTCTCTTGACTTTGAATTGAAGAAGTTCTTCTTGCATAGCTTCAACCCAACTTTCTTTAGATAATGCTTGAGCTATGTTCTTGGGTTCTTCTTGAGTGATAAAGCAAGTGAACATGCATGTTTGATGATCCATGTGATTCAGCCTGTTTTGTTTATAAACAAAGCTAAGTAAAGCATTGTGAGGTGTAGAAAGACCCTTAGCTTTGTTTCTTGTAAGTACTCCAGAGGTAGAAGGTCCAATAATTTGACCAGTGGGATGATCTTTGTGAATCCTTAATGTAGGAGTCTGTGGTACTGCAAGATCATCATCCAAATTTGTGAAATCAGCACCTTTATTGGAGAAAATGCCTTCAACATCTAGTTCATCATCAGTATCTTCTAAACCAAGCATGGTTGGATCATCTTCAAAAGTACTTTCAATTGGTGCAGCAATACTTTGATCCAAAGTACTATGATCCAAAGTACTGTGAGGGTATTCAGAAGATTTACCCTTTTTCTTTTCTTCTTCAAAAGCTCTCCTTTGTGCATCCTCATAATATTGTGCGAGTGTTTCTTGATGAAGCATCCTATGAAGTTCATCTTGAATGGCCTGATCTTCAGCAGTCAAAGGAGTTGTTGGTTTATCAGTACTTTTCTTTGGCTCAACACTTATCGGTTCTTCATCAGGAACAGCATCAGGTTTAATATTGACCCCATGAACAATGTACTGTAAGTCTTCTTCTTTGTGATCAACTTGATTTTCTTCTCTAACAGGAACATAATTCATAGAAGAAGTCAAAACCTCAAGATCAAACATCCAATCAGGACCTTTACCCTTCTGATTTTCTTAATCTTCTATAAATTCAACATTAAGACAATCTTGAACCTTTTTAGTAACCCAGTTATATACTCTGAATCCTTTACTATTGGTGCGATACCCAATAAGTATCCTTCTTCTGACTTCCCATCAAATTTGCCCAAATTATCAATTGTGTTGAGAATAGTTAGAGGGCATCCAAAAGGTTTCATAAAATGAATGTTGGGTTTGTTTCCATCGGCAACTCATAAGGTGTCTTCATGTGAGGTTTGGTGGCTGCGACTCTGTTAAGCACATAGCAAGCGGTACTTCAAACTGACCCGAGTGAATAAGTAGTAATGAATGCGCAAGCATTGTTGCTTTTGCTTCAATCAAAGTTTTTGTTCTTTCTTTCTTCAACACCATTCGATGTGGAGTTAAGCAATCTTGAACTCCCTCTGATTCCTTTCTTAGCACAAAATTCATCAATAAGCTTGTTTTGAATTGGTCCCATTATCACATCTAATACCTCTTACTTTAAGTCTTAGTTGATTTTCAAGGGCTATTATAAGATCATGAATAGCATCAAAGGTGGTATCTTTAAATCCCAAGAAAAATACCCAACTGAATCTACTGCAATCATCTATCACAACAAGACAGTACTTCTTCTTGTTTAGACTAGCTACGAAGCAGTCCAAACAAATCCATGTGCAGCAACTCCAAAGGTTCTCTAACAGTTCTTTCCTCAAGCTTCTTGCATGAAGCTTTGTGTTGTTACCCTTCTTACGCCAAAACATGAGTGATCATTCTTGTAAGTCTTAGAAGGTAAACCTCTAACTAAATTTCCTTTGACCAATTTGTTGATATTCTTGAAATTTACATGGCCCAATCTTCTATGCCACTGATGTGCTTCTTCAAGAGATGCCTTTGTAACTAGACATGTTGCTCTTCCAAAAGAGTGAAGAATCTTCATATCCAGACTGTACACATCATTGGTTCTTGGTACTCTCAGTACTACCAAGCTATCATCAACAGGTTTGAAATCATGGGAAAGAATGAGAATGATTATTAGGTAAAATAACATGAGTGCTTCTTATCACGGAATGAGATCTGACAAAGGGTTGAACTTGAGCTCCTTCACATATCTAACATTCTCAAAATCTATGCTCCTTGCTTTGATAGTTCCTTTGCACGTAATTCTTCCTCCACTAGCATCATTCCCAAATGCAACTCTTCATCCACAATAGGATCTAAAATCGAATAAATATCCTTGTCTATAATACTTCGAGCAACCACTATCCATAATTAGATGATCTTTAAGCTCCTCTTCTGGGTTGCCCTGCACAAAGATAAGAGAGTTAGTTAATTTTAGGAACCCAAGCCATTCTTGACTTGTGTTCCTTAGGAGTTACATACTTAAATTCCTTAAGTATGTTATTGCTTGTCTTTAAGCACATGATCAATTATCTTTGTTTGTTCCAAAACTTGAGTTGGTTTTCAATAAAATCTCTTTTCATTCAATTTTTCTTTTATTATTTTTACCACCGAATGCACTTTGTTGTTTATTTCCTTCTTAACCCGATTTTTAACGGTGTGAGGAGTCTTTGATCTAGACACTCTTGTTGAGGTGTAACGCCGTCTAGATTGATAGTAGTTAGATCTCTTAGGGTTCCTATTCCAAAAAGAGTTTGGTGAAAAGCCGACCGATTACTTTGAAAGTATTGTTTTTGCTTAACAGTACGCGAAAAGTGTTTGAAGATGCTGGGGTTTTGAAAAAGGTCCTCTCGGTGAGGGTACCTATAGTCTTTGATTACTTATGGTTGACCCTATGTGAGTGACTCAGCGGTGGGTTTCTCTTGGTTTTTGGCATTACGTTCTTTGGGAATTTTCTTAGGTACTTTCACGGTGAAAGTCCGCGGTCTTTAATCAAATGAGTAGGACTATAACAAACAAAACACAATTTTTGACCTGTAATCCCAAAGTTGTTTCTTCTATGTGTATGACCAAACCTATCATGTCTTCTATGTGAATGATGAGAATTATGATGACCAAAGTTATCCCAAAAGGTTTAGCAAGATATTTTGAAAAGGTTTTCTTGAAGTCTTTGTTGGGCGTCTAACGATACTTTGAAAAGAAGGTATTGCTTGACTCTTAACAATGTTATCCTTTGGTTTCTCAACTGTTTCTTTTATGTTTTGAAAACTAGAGGGACTTGTATTTGATTGTCTGTAAGCTTTTCCTAAACTCTAGGTTGTCCACTCCAAAACAAGAAACATCAGTCCTAGGTGGTTGGAAACTACCGGTGGCATGTAGGGTACATGATAACCATTGTCCTTCTTAAACTTCAGGAGGTTTGACTAATAGATTCCTCATTACTAAATGTGTCTACATAGTTAATGAGTTCATCATCACTAGTGGTTATGTCCTCAAAATCACATTCATCCTGATCACTAGGTGAGGTTTCATGCGTGCTACTAAAGTCCATGCCAAAACCTAGTCCAGAGTTTAAGATAAGCTCTTTTATGTTTTTCAACAAAGCTATCATGTGAAAGACCGGATTTTCCCCAACGACAAACTTGTCTAGTAATTCATCTATTTCCTTAGTTATCTTTTCTAATTCAGCAACCTTACATCCTAGTTTCCATTCACTTAATTTTAATGGTAATCTGTTGTTCATACTTTTCTACCTTAAACCATTTCATTATTTTCATGTGTTATTATTTTGGCTTCCATTGACTCTAATGTAATTTGATAACCAGACTACTTCACTCTAGCCGTTCTACACTTATCTCTTTCAGTCACATAATCATTAAGCACTTTTTGATAAAAGTCATGACACATAGAACATACCTCGAAGATAGGGGTGAACTTGGTGAAGTGGCTACCATAGCAAGCGCGAGCAGGTTCATCTTCATTCTCCATGCTCCAATCAAAGCTTCCAAGACCATCTCACGGATTCCAAAGCGACAAATTCAGGGTTCTCATCAAAAGCTGTGCTCGGTAAAACTCTTCCCGGATTCTTCCGATTCTTCTTCCCATACCATACAATAGGTTCTTGGTTCATCATCAAACTCATCACTCCAGTCAACCTCTAATAGATTCTCTTGAGCAACCAAAGCTTTTGTTTCGGTAATAGGAATTTCTTTTAGCTTAAGCTTTGGTTTCTCGGACATCTGTTTGCTTGATATTTAGCAAACCTGCATTCCACTGCAAAGTGTCGGTCTTACGGTTAAAGCATTCAATCTTGGATTTGTCAATAGTACCTTAGGCTTGAAGTCAATGCCTCTTCTGTTTTCTTCATGAACTTGTTGATTCTTGCGGTGATCATAGCAACTGCCACCCTATATCAATCTCTTCAAGAGCATCCTCTTCAATTTGTGACAAGTATTCTTCATAAGTAGAGGTAAGGTTGCTTGCTGAGCGAAGAATGAGCATACAACTTCATCAGAATGGAGGTTGTTTGATGGTGATGATGTGGGGTTGGTCATGGTTGTGATAGAATGAGCAGGATGTCCAGTACTTTGAGTAGGGTAAGCAGTACTTTTAGTAGAAGTACTGCCTCTCTTTTCAGAAGACACAAAAGCTATATTGTGAGCCTTTGAACTTGTTTGGCCATTCATTTCATTCTCATACACCTTCAGATGGTTGTGGAGATCATCAAAGTCTATAGTGTCTAAACCTGGTTGTCCTCTGATCATGATTGCAATCATATGCCATGTAGATGGCAAACTCCTTAAGCACTTCAGATTTGCATCTTCAATAGATACCTCTGCCTTGTATAACTCTAGCAAGCTGATGAGATTTTGAAATCGATCATAGGCAGCATCAAGACTTTCTCTTTCACCAATAGTGAAAGTTTCAAACTATTGCTTCAACAGATTTCTGTGCATCTTCTTGGAAGCATCATTACCTCCAAATCTAGTCTTGAGAGCAGCCCATAGTTGTTTTGCATCCTTAGCATCATGGAACTTGAGTAGGTGACCATCAGGAATAGCAGCTAGGAGTATGTTGAGAGCCTTCTCTTGATTCCTTATTGTAGCAGATGGCAAGATGGGTTTTGGTGCTTTTGGTTGTCCAAGAATGTCTACAGGTTCTTCCACAACTTCATTACCATTGACAATCACATTTCATAGTGCATGGTCTGTGATGGCAATGTACTGCCTCATCTTCATGCTCCACAGATCATACTTTCCCTTCTTGATGATTGGAATTCTAGGTGAGGTGATAGATGGGGATGGTGCAACTTCAGTCGACATCTTTTAGGGTTTTAGGGGTTTCTTCTTAATCAGAGTTTCCACACAAGCTCTGATACCACTTGTTGGATGGATGTACTCTAACCAAACTAACTTAACTTAGCTTGTAAGGGTTTAACAACCTCGGATAAATCCTAAGTTATTAACAATGAAACACTGAATAAACTCTATCAAGTACGCGGAATTTACTTAACAAAGCTAAGAAGAATTAACTTTAAACTTCAAAAGATTTTATTAATACTTTAGAACCTGCTTGTTATACAGATTCTTAACAACTCTAAAACTCTAATATCGTAAACTCTAAGATTCTTAAACTCGTACACACGTATTCGTTCCTCTAAAAGTCGTACCTCTAATGCCAATCTAGGGGTCCTTTTATAGGCATAAGGATAACCCTAGTCGGTTTACAATTACAATCCTTGTACGACAAGTAATACTATATTATACTTAGAACATTCTAGAATTACACATTGATCCTTAACGTTTTTGCATAGCAGTCCTTTAAGCATGCAGTACTTTGATGAATGAGCAGTACTTTGACATTCTTCATTAGCAGTACTTTGACTTCTTCAGCACTTTGACTCTTCATTACTTTAACTCTTCAGTACTTTGACTTTCTATATCCCAACACGCGTTAACTTAGCACTAACAGTGGAAACACTGCCTATCAGTACCAACTTAGCACTAGCAGTGTACTACCTATCAGTACTATCTTAGCACTACCAATACAAACCACTATTAGAGTGAGGGTGTTCATGGACCTTATGGGTGTACACTCCATTACCTCCTAACCCATTACAGGTGTGAACTAATCCCACAAGTGCACTAAATTTTCCAACAATCCTCCCTAAATTTAGTTCAATTCCTTTGCATGAAAACAAACATCAAGCAAAACATGTGCATAAAATAATGTCTTGAGGATTGAATTTTCATCTTTGTAAATTACGTTCAAATATTCGAGAATTAGGGTGTTCTAAGAATTGAACCCTTCAACCCATTTGAATACACAAGATAAAAACACACAATTTTTCAAACACTTAAAAGCTCTCGACACTATACAAGCCATGTGTCCATATCGAAATTCATAAATGTTTTAAAAGCTAAAAGTCCAAAGCTTCCTGAAGCTGCAAAACTTCAACATTTACATAGGTGGTTCCTCTTTATTCATGCTCCTGTCAAGCACTTTTTCAAAGAAAATTAACCATTAAGAAGTAAGGACTTCATCCTCCTTTCGCGGAGTTCGAGCACAACCTTGGATGTTAATAAAACATGTGCTCTCCAGTCGAATGTTCACTTTCCCATTGAACTCGGCTCCAAGTTTCCTTAGGAGTTGGTGTCCTAGCATTCATTGACTAAGTTGGACTTAAACCCATCCCTTTAGCAGACTTTATAACCAAGTCTCTAGCCAAACCCTTCGTCAAGTGATCAGGTAAGTTTGGTTGAGATCTAACAAACTCTATAGATATCACCCCATTCATGATAAGTTCACGAATCATGCTATGCCTGACACCTAAGTGTCTAGACTTCCCATTGTACATCTGGCTATAAGCCTTTGCCAATGTAGCTGGACTATCACAACGGATAGAAATAGGTACTATAGGTTTAGGCCACAATGGAATCTCAAGAAGCAAGTTTTCAACCATTAGGCTTCTTACCGGTATTTGCTAAAGCCATAAATTGATTCCATTTTGAGCCGGTGATGCAAGTTTGCTTCTTGGATGCCCAGAAATTGCACCTCCACCAGTAGGAATACCCAACCACGGTAGGCAATTATCTTGATTATTCGATCCAACTTGCATCGGTGTATCCTTCCAACAACGATGGGTAACAAGTATATGAGACTATAATCCATAGTTCTCTTCAAATACTTCGGTATCCTCTGAGCGCATGCGGTGATGAGCACTAGGGTTACTAGTATACGCTCAATTTTTCCCAGCGCAAAACCAATATCGGGCCTTGTACAAGTCATGGCATACATCAAGCAACCAATTACCCTAGAATACTCAAGTTGAGATACAACCTTGCCATTATTAGGCATCAGCTTCTCACAAGTATCCATAGGTGTACTCACTAGAGTACAATCAAAGTAATTGAATTTTCTTAACACCTTCTCAATATAATGAGATTGAGAGATAGAAATTCTTTTACTTTCATGTTTAATCCTTATACCAAGGATAACATCAGCCTCCCCCATGTCCTTCATGGAGAACCTTGGTGACAAAAATTCCTTTGTCATGTCAACCTGATTTTGGTGAGTGCCAAAGATCAGCATGTCATCAACATATAGGCAAATGATGACTCCTTTACCAGATTCATCAAATTTGGTAAATACACATGTCGGCTTGGTTAAGAACATAACCACTAGACAAAACTACTTCATCAAATTTTTGATGCCATTGCTTAGGTGCCTGCTTTAGTCCATAAAGAGACTTAATCAGTTTACAAACCTTGTTTTCGGCCGGGCAGATGAAGAGGTTGGTTCATATAAACCTCCTCATCCATTCACCATTCAAGAAAGCTCTCTTCATCCATCCGATGAATAATCAGATTGTGAATGATATGAAAGCAATCGGCAGTCTTATGGTATGCGATACGTGCCACAGGGGCATAAGTATCAAAATAGTCAATTCCTAACTTTTGTTTAAAGCCCTGAATGACTAGTCTAGCCTTGAACTTTTCAATAGTTCAATCTACCTTCATTTTCTTTTTGAAAATCCATTTGCAACCTAGAGGTTTGCAACCTAGTGGTAGATCAACCAACACCCAAGTGTTGTTGCCCATGATGGAATCCATCTCATCATTGATTGCTTCTTTGCAGAAAGCAATATCCTGGGACTTCATTGCTTCTTCAAATGTCTTGGGATCATCCTCAACAATGAAGCAATAGGAGTATTGGTCAGAGACCTCATCCCTTGTTCCTTCAACTAAAAGTAGTTGAAACTCAGGTCCAAATGACTTTGGAGTCGACCCTTTGCTCTTTCTAAGCATAGGTTCAGGGTTGTTGAACACAACCTCATCGAGGACCTCGATGGCACTTCATCGAGGGACCTCGATTCACCAGTGTTATGAGTTCCATTAGGAATCCTCATACTTGGTCTAGGGACTGATGAGAATCTATTCTCATCAAAGTTTGCATCCCTTGATTCAATTATGGAGTTAATTGAGACATTCATTAGGTTCAATAACATAGAACCTAAAAGCCTTGGAATGCTCAGCATATCCAACGAAGATGCAATCAATGCCTCTTTCACCCAAAGTCTTCAACTTTGGATCAGGGAGTCTTACAACAGCCCTACAACCCCAGACCCTGAGATAGTTCAGGTTGGGTTTCCTTTTTGTCCAGAGTTCATAAGGGGTAACCTTGTTCCTTTTGTTGGGAACCCTATTTAATTAATAGCAAGCTGTTAACATAGCTTCACCCCGAACCCTTGACTCAGTCCTGAATAGGACAACATGGAATTAACCATCTCCTTCAGCACCCTGTTTTTTCTTTTAGAAATGCCATTTTGCTGAGGAGTATAAGGGGCAGTCGTTTCATGGATAATTCAAATAGACTGAAAATACAGAGTATCCATGTACTGACCTCCCCTTACAGTCCTTAATCTTTTGATCAAAGACCCAAGTTGTAATTCAACTTCAGCTTTAAACACTTTGAATTTATCTAATGCTTCATCCTTAGTATGTAAAAGATAGACATAAAAAAACCTAGAAGCATCATCAATAAATGTCACAAAGTACTTCTTATTCCCCAAAGAAGGAGTGGCATGCAAATCACACAGGTCACTGTGTATTAGCTCCAAGAGCTTAGTCTCACGACTAACACCCTGAAAGGGTTTCTTGGTTATCTTGGTCAACATGCAAGTTTTACACTTTCAGCGTCCATGTCAAATGCTGGGATTAACCCATCCTTAGACATATCTTGAATTCTCTTATAGTGTACATGGCCAAGTCTAGCATGCCAAAGGGTAGAGTCAGTCTGGTCAGTGGTGGTCACAAAGGCTGAATTTACACTATTAGTGGCAATATTATGCCTGAACATTAGATTACATAAATAACCAAAACCAATAAAAACACCATTCTTAGAAAGAACAAATTTATCCGATTCAATAACTTGTTTAAATCTTAGAAAAAAAAAATCAAAACTGAAAATTTCCATATAGCTTCTGCAGGACTGTTTTGAAACGGCGATAACTTTTTCGTTAACCGTTGGATCGGGCTGAAATTTTTGGTGGAGCTTCTCTATATAGCCATCTAACTTTCCACCGGAGGGATCGTCAATCGGATCTTCCAATAAAAATTTATTAACTATCGAAGTCTGCTGCTGGGTAATAATTCGAATTTTAATTTTCTTTTGGTTTGATGCTTAAATTAATTCTTCTTGTATGAATCAAAGTGCGAAGAAACGAAGTAAGAGGTTAACAAGTCAGTTTGTTTGCACGTGGTATAGTGAAGATACATTCTTTTTATCGCTTGGTTATCCTCGTATTTTGGAAGATGTGTTGAGCTAAGTTATTTACATGCTGCTACAAATTGAATTCCTCACATGAGTATATCGTGTAATCATTGGTATATTCAACCAATAAACAATTGATCAAGGTTGGTGATTCATATACATAATTATGTATTGGTGACATGTTTGTCGCTTCATCATTATTATTCTATGGATTCTCATTATTTGAAGATTGTACATGCGACATATTGGTCATATATTGGTAGGGTTTATTAGTGCTGCTACATGTTAACCTTTAAGAAAAGACAACAGATTTGAATGGTGTGCATATTGTTTTTTTGGTACCCACTGCTAGCATTAACCGTTTCTCGTAACCACTGACAAGCTTCTCAAAACCACTGCTAGTTTTATCTCGTTTCCACTGGTAGTACTCGGTTCCACTGATAGTGTTATCTTGTTACCACTGATATTTACCACTACTGCTGATGTACGAGGATTGTGATGCTTGTTCAATGGTTAGTTTGTGTTACCTCGTACTGATGTGATGGGTCATATTATTATCATGAGCAGCGTATATATCCTATGATATCTAAATTTTGATTGGTCGAGATTGCTACATGGACGATGGAATAAAAGCTTGGTTTGTGACTGATTCGTTGAAGGTTAGTACATATTCTCGTACATGATATGTTGGTCACTTTATATGATATTCATTGGTTTGAGGATTGAAGTATGCCATATTTGACCATAGCCTTATTAATAGATTGATTTTATACGTGAGGATAAAAATTGTGCATGCATATTATTAATTGAAAAAGAGAATGAGTGGGACAGATTGTGCATGTATAATATGAGATGGTGTATGGTTTTACGAGTTTGAAGTTTTAGAAGAGATTGATTTGGTTCTCGTATGGTTTTGGACTTGCGGGGAAGTCGGGCATGATATGTGTTTATTGGATTTTTGGCGACACACACACGAGATTGGTTCACACACACAAGGAGTTTGGGAATTTGTTCTTAAAAGGATTTAAAAAGCTCGTTTTTGGTTTTATTGAATAATTGATTACGAAGGCAATTATTTATCACCTATTTGAAGATGAAGTGGAATTACTTGGATGCGTGTTCTTATTATATTTTTAAACGGCGGAATCGTTTAAAAGTAACTTGTTCGTGCTTCAATGATTGTGATGAAGAATTGACAAACACTTTAAGGAGTGACGTTATTGTGCTCAGTGATTATTGTCAAGAGATTGCGGTCTCCTTATACATTGGTTAGTATACGTTCAGAGTCACGTGGATAAACAAGACATAAGATACAAGTTTGGGTGATTTTACTTCTTCATCAAGTTCGTTATTTTTGGTTTTCTTCACAAGTGATCATTACAAGGAGCTTTCAGATTTGAAGAATCATTTAATGTTCATGAACCACTCAAGGGGAAGTTTCTACTGCTTAAATTCTCTATTTGTTGATAACAAAAAGGGGAAGATATATTGGAGTGGCGTGGCATGGATTAAGGGGAAGACAAAGGAAGAAGAGAATGTTTCATTCATAGTGAGATTTAATTATCTCAACTTCTGCTACTTGCCTAGGAAGTTCGTACAAGAACGTATTTGTTTTGTCATCATCAAATAGGGGAAGATTGTTGGGTTTATTGATTCGATGATACAAAACAATAAAGAATGAAACATCAAGGGCTTAAAGTGACAAAGATGAAACCTACAAAAAGATGGAAGGACTTGCTTGCAAAAGAAGATTTATTATTTAGTCCTCTGTAGAGATTTGTAAACCCTAATCCTCTAGTATATAAAGAGGACATGGGGTGTAGGTTTTAATTAATTAAGTCTTCCATAATGTAGTTATTAAAGGTGTGTGTGTGTGTCTAGGCGTCAAGTCCTCTAAGTGGACGCCTAGGATTTGTGTAGTTTAGCCTCAAGGATCTTTGATCCCTGTTACAAGTTTAGTGTAACCGTATTATTCCGATCAAATAATATTTGAGGCTTGGAGTGATTATTAAAGAAAAACCTTGTGTCAATAACAATTAATCTTTTGTTCTATATTCCGCTGCGTATAATCATTGTTATTGTTAAACCCTAAGGCTCAAAACGATCTCAAGGAGTCCTAATAAACTCCACAAAATCCATGATTATTCAAAACACTACTTGAAACCAAGTTTTTCCTTATATCAGGAACATGAATAACATTAAACAAAGTTACAATCTTTCCAGAACTAAATCTAAGGTCTACACAACCAAGACCATGCACCAAGGCTGTTGACTCATTTCCCATGTGAAGAATAGAACCATCATTCAGTGACTCATAAGTCTTGAACCAGCTTCTATCTTTGCACACATGAACTATTGCACCAGAGTCAACCCACCACACAACATCATCATCCTGCACATAATAAGATTCAGATACATATGTAACATAATAAATCTGAAAAGACTTATTAAACATATTCTGACTTTTCAGTGAGTTGGTTGAACCACCACTCCCTGAACCATTAGTGCCTGATCCATTGGCTTTACCACCAACTCTAACACCCTTGCAATCCTTTTTAATGTGAACAGTTTTGCCACATTTCCAACAAGTAGGTGTTGCCTTCTTTTTAGGATCTGCCCTTGTGTTGTCATGATATTTGCGTTTGCCTTTGTTGTCATTGTACCTGGTGGAGTTGTTATGCTCCACCATATTGACAACATATGCACCAGTAGCATTGCTACTCATTGGCTTGTCATTATCCTGCACCCTGAGAGATTCCTCAATGCGCAGATGACTTCCCAACTCAACCAGAGTTAACTCCTCTTTCTTATGTTTCAAGGTATGCTTGAAATCTTTCCAAGAAGGAGGAAGTTTATCAATAACACAAGAGACTGAAATAGCCTCATCCTTGTGCATATTGTGTTGTGTAAACCTTCCAAGTATTCCAAGAAGTTCATTGTATTGTTCCATAACTGGTCTTGAATTAGTCATTTTGTAATTTGTGAAATTACTAACAAGGAACTTCTTACTTGATGCATCCTCAGCCATATATTTGGCATCCAAGGAGTCCCACAGTTCTTTGGAAGATTCAATGTTCTGATAAATATCAAACAGAGAATCAAACATACCATTGAGAATTAAACCTCTACAATTGTAGTCATCATTCTTCCATTTGCTCCTTCTCCTATTCTGCTCCACTGTAGCATCATCCCCATCATCAGGAACATGAGTGGTTAGCACATACACCACACTCATGCTTGACAGCAAGAAGTACATTTTCTTCTGCCATCTCCTAAAGTCCACCCCTTCAAACTTATCCAGCTTAGCAAAGTTTGAAGCCATGTGTTTCATTGCAGCAGTTGCCGTTGATTATCACCAAATAGTTTACTTTGATTTTTGGTTTGTAACTCCCAGAACAGGGTAAGATAATCAAATGCAGCAACAATACCAATATATGGTTACCGGATATCACATGGAATCATGTGATCACTTTCCAAAGTAAACTATTCGACCCTAATGCCTGGGTTACACGAATATCGACTTGGGATAAGACCAAATGTAGTTATAGAATTAGGCACAATTAAATAACCCTTTTGCTTAGAAGTGTTAATCGTTTTCTTTATGTCTTTCATGCATGATCAGATCTCCTATTTATAGGAAAATACTCTTAGCTAGTCAAATGGAATTATGAGAATTAATCGGCCCATTAATAGCCTCATAATTATCCCCATTATAGCCGTTAGTGGTTACATGACCAATTAAACGTGGTCATTAAGCAGTTGAAACTGCCATTTGAATAGGTCAAAGCCCGTTACAAACAGTACTTTAACACTAGCAGTACTTTCATACCATTAGCGGTACTTTCATAACACTAGCAGTGGAAACGTAGCACTAGCAGTGGAAAACCATGTCTATCCGCATTAACTTAGCACTAGCAGTGGAAACACTGCCTATCAGTACCAACTTAGCACTAGCAGTGGAAACACTACCTATCAATACTATCTTAGCACTACCAATACAAACCACTATTAGAGTCAGGGTGTTGATGGACCTTATGAGTGTACACTCCGTACCTCCTAACCCATTACCAGGTGTGAACTAATCCCACAAGTGCACTAAATTTTCCAACATTCTGCTCCTAGAGATGACTACCTCAGTGTGCATATCCGGACTCTAGGTGATTGGACTAGGCAACTAAAAATTGTCTTTTCAGAGGTACCCGGCATGTTACTATATTAGTTTAAGTTGGTAATTTAGGGTACTTTATGACATGTGTAACAATTATGTTTTTACCTAATGTTTATTTTTTGGTGCTTGGGGTATGTCAGCCTCCATGTAATGGAAAAAGTGGTCTCCTTAGAGCTGATTGCAAATGAGAAAGTCCAAAGTAAGTGAGTTTAATGTTCTTCTATTAATTATCAACCGCGTCGATCAAGTATCTAAAAAGTGTCTAGACAAGATCAACAAATTCAACATAATAACATAGTGTTTAGCTGTAGAGCATTTTATGTCTACGTCATGCAAACAAGGACATTTAACAGATTGTAAAAGTTGGCAACACCACAGATTTATGAATTTTGGAGTTTTTCACCGTGGTCGAAATGTGTGAATATGAAACCTCTTACTCTTTAATTTAAAAAAAAAATCTTTCTTGACTAATATAAAAATCATGTGGAAAGATTTTTTCAATTATGAATTAACGTTTTGCATAAACTTTCTTACCCAAACATTAAGAAAGATGTCTCAAGTGCTAGCTGAAAAAAATACTAAAAAATAGGTGTGTCAGTTTCGACCCATTTACTTGTGAATGGGTTGATTTGGTTTGTGCTTTATTTCTTAGAGAAGGCAAATCAACAAAACTAATTAACACAGTTTAAACTTATTAGTGTATTTTATATTGTTTTTTAATTATGACGAAAGCATTAATTATTCATAAGAGGATAAAAAAAGAAACGGATAAAAGGTGAGTGTGATCAACCCGACACATCCTGTGCGACCCATACCAAAAAACGACCTATTCCGAAACCCGACTGACCCACCCATCTTGATCAACTACTTATAAACTTAATTGTCTTCGTATTTCTAATTATAAGGTTCAAACTCTTAGAGCTTTCCAAGAGTTTTAATTGACGGTCCATACGGAGCACTAGCACAAGACTACAAGAAATATTTACATTCAACATACATATAAAGACCCTATGGTAAGTAGTTTGTATTTTTTTTCCGTATACTCTATTTGATTAGAGTATGGATTTGATGCTCACCTTGAAGGGCATGCATTACTACCAAATGTAAGATTTGATGTCTATGAGTTCCTATTATTTTGCCTACCACATTAGTTGCAAATGTAATTATATTTGCATTATCTGATCAACTGCATTTTGTTTTGTTCATCGCAGTTGATATATCTCAGCAATCGAGTTTAATAAAAGTGGTGATCCTCTTGCAACTATTAATATGTAACTCCTCTTTTTCCCCCCTCAATAAGCATTAGATATTATTTTACTCATGTTATATAACGTTTTAATTTACTCAGTTTATTCCGAAACGCTTTGGTTAATTATACAATTTTTTGAGCTTTATGACAACGTTCAGGAAACAAGAATTAGATTTAGTTTTTCTTTCTTTTCTGCATTGCTGATGATCAAACTGGTGTCTATTATTTTTCATTAGCCAGTTTTAGTAGTTTAACCAAGTTAAGGTATGTACTGTGTGTAAGAAGCGTTTTAGCAGAGGATTGAGCTTTTTAGATGTCATGTTCGTGCGTCTTAACATATTTTGATACTTTAGATGTTCCAAGTGTTAAAGATTGGTGTATTTGTTGGAAATTGGCAGAGAACGTCAAGTTTGTGTTTGAATAACGGCATTTCTCATTTATATTGCATTTGCATCTCTTCAAATTTCAGTGATCAGTTAATGACCACGTCTGATCAGTTGCTGCAAAATAAACTTGTGTGCATAATACATAAAGGAAAATGATTTGGGAGCCTAAAAGTGTGCCTAATTTTATACCTAATGTGATGTGGAAGTGTTTTATTGGTTTCTTATGAAGTGTGTTCATCTACTATCACCAATAGAATGATGCCACATAAGATTAGGCATATAATTAGGGACACGAGTTAGGCATGCCAATCAATGCTCATACAGAAAATGTCATATTCTGCAATTTCACGCTAACTCTTATCACATCATCTCTTTTGTTATTGATCTCATGAACCATCACACAATAAGTAAGATTATTAGTTAGTATACCCGCTTCATGAATTGGGGATTGGAAAGGAAGCTTTGCATCATCTGAGAAATAGTTGGAATAATTAGCTGACTCATCATGTCTGGCATGCCTCCAGTCGGGCGGTCTAACCCTGGTAAACCAAGACCACCTAATAATAATATTGAGCATTGATTTAGCCCATAATTATTAGAATAAATGAGTAATAAAATGGAGCGCACGTGTTTGGTTTACCTGTAGTAGTGTTAGAAGGTGGAGTTGTTTCGGTCCCAGCAAACGGGGGTTTGAGACTACTTCCAAGTGAATTGCATGATCTACCTGGAGGCCTACATGACATCAAAGAAATATATGCTGGTGAGTTTTACTAAAAAAAATGAAAACTAGAATTGCATAAATCTAGGTATGGGATTGATTCAAGAACTACCATATCTACATAAGGTTTGGTCATCCTCCAAAATAACTCCTCTATAAATCAACCTCTGTTTATTTTCAGGAATATAAGAGATTTGAGCGAATAAATTCTTAAAATCAACAACCCTTGACCCGACACTCGATCCAACCGAAAACATGTCCCCGTTTGAACTACTATGTCTATCAAAATCATCTCCTCCATTAATTTATTACAACTGAAAACCCTAATGCTACGAAACTAAGGCCTAAGGGGTGTGTCTGGGGATACCGGTTTACGAATATAAAGACTAGAAGGGATAAAGACTGATATCGCGGGCCAAGGGGGATAGTGGCTTGGGCCATGAAGATACATGTGTCTTGAATGTGAACGGTAAGGCGATAAGTATTACGAGGGAGACAGTGAAAGATGTACTCGGGCTACCAATGGGAAGTGTTTATGTGGAAGCCCGTGATGAAGCTGATTTTCGATACCCTCTGGTAATTGAATGGAAACGCTAGTTCGGAAAGAAGCATCGGTATTGTCACGGTCCAATGGAGCAAGAAATGTATAGACAACAAGCAGCAGGCAGGTGGTTGTTTAAGCTGAATTTTTTGGTTCTTTATTTCACATCGATTGGAGAGACCAACAAGAACGCTACTGTTAATTTGAAGTTTCTGCAGTGTATCGATGATGAGAACGATATCCCTAATTTTGACTGGTGTTCGTACATTGTTGAGTGTCTGGTTAGGACAAAGAAAAACGGGGTCAGGACTTACCATTACACTGGGCTCGTAATTGTTCTGTTGATATGTTCTTTAGTATACTGTAGCATTCATTTTATCGTTTTAAAACTGTTTTGTCTAACTATTCTAACAAGTGAATTAGAAGAACAAAGTTTAAGGACCAGCTGTTCAAATTAATCCAACTGTTAGAAGGTTTAAAACCACATTTCATTCAATGCATAACCATATGCCAAACAACTTCATGGAATGTATGAAAAGTATATCGTCTTGCAAAAAATCACGTGCAGAGGAATTTTTGAGACCGTGAAACTGTCAAAATCCCTATATCCTAACGGTATGACACATCAAGAATTTTGTAGCATGTCAGCTAAAAAATTGGTACTTTTGAATCTTTTTTAGATTATTAAAAAATTAATATAATGGATCAATTTTTGAGATTGTAAAAATGTCGAAATCCAGATAACCTAACCGTATGACACATCAAGAATTTTGTGGGAGTTCAGTTAAAAAATTGGTACTTTTGGATCTTTATTGGATTATTAAAATTAATATAATGGATAGTACATATCGTAGTCAAGTAGTGGGTATCAAGATACTTAAAACTGATCAGGTCTTAACTTTTATTCTTTCTTATAATGTATTGTAGTTGTTTGTAAACCTTTAGTTACTTCTAGGTTTTGAATTATGTTATGTGAAAACTTTATGTGGAGTTGGCATGCACCTTGACCTTTGAAGCTCTTAATGGTGCATCGTGTGATGTTAGAATCAATCACCCAACTCAATACTTCAATGACCAGAAGCTTCATCAAGTAATTTTTACACTCATGTAATTAGATATGAATTCCAATTTATTATCCTAAAATAACCAAGCCCGCCCTTTTATTAGCTTTTGTTCTTACGATCAATATTGGGAGTGCTAGGAAATCCGTCTAAAAGTTTATTACAAAAAGAAGCCAACCGTCACAACAGAGGTTGCTGATCCCATTGAAATATCAACTAACACTTCCATAGAGTGAATGGAACAGGTATATCAAAATAGGGAAAGTCTGTTTGTTTGTTTTTTATCTTTCGGTACTATGGTTACAAATAGAATTTTGTGATATGGTTACAAATGAAAAAGAGTGTATACTTAACCCGTTTGACCTAATTATAAATTTTATTCGTTTGACCAGTCCATTATTAGTTATTACAAGATTTGTTATAGAAATTTTAGGTGCTTGCTTTGTTTTTTTGGCCATAAATACTATTTAACCATTAAATCTGTTTAAACATAAAAATCAAATAGGAAATTGAGCATGTAGTTTGATCCTATGAGGCAAAAGCTAAAATGGTTTTGCTATTCAGCATAAGTGCTATGATTCAAAAGCACTAAAGATATTTGACTATTAGTCTCAAGTACTAAATGTGATTGAAAAACAAAAATTAGTCTCAAGTAATGAGATGGTGTTGGTGCACTTATAGGCGATCGTGTATGATTTTTCTTGCGCTTACCAGCTTATGCCTCTTTCTTTTGTGCTTTGTAGGAGCTGGTGCAGCCATGCAGGGGCTAGGGCTTGTGAGGAAGGGTAAATGTTGATGCTTGATAAATGATAACTCAATGATACATGGTAGAATGCATTACAAGAATACTCTAAATAGTTGATGCATTCATGGAGTATATCATGAACACTCTAAATAGTTAATGCACCTATAAGTGGATCAATCTTTAATCATAAATTGATGATTGAAAGGTGTTTCAAACTGGTGACTACTCGTGACGTGGTCGAAATTAAATGTGAGTGAGCTTATAAGCTAAAAACTTAAAAAGAAAAAGCACATTAAAGAAGCTAAGCCAAACACACCCTAATTTCATTTGAATAAGATAATTATAGTATGGGTTAAATAAAGAAAAAAAATGTCTCTTTCTGTTGATACAAAAGTTGGGTGTTCCTTGTTTGGGCTCCGGCTCTCGTACCAATTGCTGATTGTTGCTCGAAACCTGCGCACTAAGAGACAGAAAACACCGTTAGGCTTATCGTGGGATTGTCTCCCACGATTATCCTCCGGCGTGAGAGTAAGTAATCGATTAAGGCTTAAAGGAGAGTTAGGGTTTGTAAATCGTACCTTTAACGAGGGATGGGATTCCTTTTATATACACACGGAATCCTTGTTGGTTCCGTGTTCCTCAACCTTCGGCGTATCCCGCCTAAGTCGGTTGGGAATGATAATCTCCATAATTAGGAGATATCCGATATCTATTCTATGAATAGCTTTGGGTTTGGGCCTTCGTGAGCCCAAACATCTAATCGACTTAGCCCAGTTCGTACCGGACTAAGTTAGTGTTGGACTTAAGTAGGGTTCGTGACCCGGATATAGACTATACGTCATCATGTCCCCCCAGTCTAGTATGCGCAGTGACTAACTGCGGATGCTAGACTAATAACCGTGGTCATTGAAAAAACTTCGAAGCGTAGCCAATAAGCCATAAAAATATGCCCACCGGTACATTGTATCTAGACTTGAGATTAAAAAATGGGCACCTTGTAAGTCAGGGGAAAGTAACTGCAGCAGCGTCCCATCAAACGATCTGAGCCACCCAATTGGTACTAGTGGGGTCCACGTGTCACGCATCGTGTGGATGAGAAAAAGTATACAACCCTCGCTTCATTTCCACTGTGATTCTCACAGTAAAAAGAAAACGCAAGCCGCCATTGTCAAGAATCCTTTCATCTGCAATCCAGAAAACCACCTATTCAAAGGTAGCCGCGCGTGCGCTTTGTAAAACAAACTATGGTTAAACAGTTGTCTGACTTCACCTCCAACCTCACCGAGAGCGATCTTCTAGAGTTCACCTCGGATTATTTTATACCCCTTGATGTGCATCCGGTTGTTCCGGGTGCGCGGGCATCTATTGCAGACTTCCCCGATGGGAAGGTGGGGTATACACATCGCGTTTTCGATTTCGCAAATCAAGCGTGCCTCTATCCCGATTTCTGTGCGATGTATTAAATTATTATAATCTGCACATATCCCAGTTGCACTGCATCGGTGCAGCGAAAATTACCAATTTTGAGATGAACTGCCGTTTACTGGCAGTGAACCCAACCATCAACCTATTCCGCGCATTTTATCACACGACATGGTTACATGGGTGGGTATCCTTTGCTAAGCGCGCCGGTAGACTGCAATGTTATACGGAGAAACTAGACGCGCTTAGAAATTAGAGGGAGTCATTTTTCTGGGTAGATGACACATGCTTCCCGTGGCGTTATGAGTTTTATACCCGGGGTACGCTGGAGAGGGATGAGTGCCCCTTGCCTGGATCATATGTTGTTGAGGATGCGGAACTGATAAATGCTAACCGCATCCCCATTAGTTCCTATCCTGAGGAATTTTTGGTGCATATGGGCATCAGCCGTAATTATTTTGGTATGCCGGATGAGATGCCAATCTTCTTAGGTGCCAATGGCGAGGGTGGGTACTCTTTCCTCCGCTCCCCCTTTTCGTAATTAATGTAAGAGCGTTCTTCCCCTTTATGCGCATTATGTAACCTGTGTTATTTGTTATCTTTGATTGCGCAGAGATGGATCTGTTCACCGTCGTGCACTTAGCGAAGCCAGTGGAGGCAAAGACAGGGGTACGGCCATTGAAAGAAGGGGAAGAGGCGATACTAGATGCAACCGCAGGGCACACCATGGAGATGAACCTAGGAGAAACAGGTACCAGCTCTTCAGTTGCAGTGGAGGCAACGCCGCTGCGAAGCGTGCCCAGCCCCCAAGTACCATCCCCTGCGGCGCAGCCACCACCCGTAGCAGTGGCGCAGACGATGGATGTTGAAGAAGAAGAGCAAGAATCCGGGTTAAAGAGCAAGAGATAGCTCAGGGGAGAAGGTGCGAACTCATCGAGGAAAAAACGCCCGGTGGTCTTCACTGTAGAGTCATCCTCCAGTGATGGTGCATCATCGCATCCCTCCGCCAATATCGCTGGCCCTCAGTAAGTAATGCAGTCAATAAAAAAATTTCCCTGTTTTTTGGCATCAGCGCACCAACTGTTTATATGAGAGACTGATAATCTTCCATATGTGTATGCAGGATTAAACAGGGTGCGGAGTCGCCCCCCATGATAGTCCTGCGCAGTCTGAAGCTGCTGAGCCACAGAGCCAAAAAGGTGAGGATATGGTTGCTGGAGATGCTCCAATGGGGCAACTGATGGAAGAGTTGGTGCAGGTGTCTGCGCATCAAGCTTTGCTGGTTGAGAAGCTGAGGGCTCAAATCTCTGGTCACGGCACTCAAAAGGATTAGACAATTGCGTTGTTGGAGGCGCAGTTGGCTAGTACCAAATCTGAAATGGAGGGCCTGAGTGCGTATGCCTAGAGGATGGCCGATGAAAAGATGGCATTGATGGGCCAAATAAAGCAAGAGCGCGCTGAGTCTTCTGGGTACAAGTCATCGTGTCGCTGGGCACTGAAGTATTTGGAGAAGAGCAAGGATGAGCTGACCGCGCAGATGGAGACGTTTGGTGCCACTGTAAAAGAAGCCCTAGAGGTGCAGGAAATGAAACTGCGCAAGCTTATCATAGAGTATGACGAGGAGTTATATCCCCAACTACTGTCTACCATTGCTGAGCGCAGATGGCTCATAGGCCATGGGCTTCATCTTGCTGCGTTGAGTACCCTGGAGTCGCAAGAAGTGGTTGATTCCTTTGGGGAGGTAGTCCGGTGTGCGCTGGAGCGCGGGAAAGCAGAGGCTGTGAAGAAGCTGCATGAGGCTAATCTTCTAAAGGTGCCTGTTGAACAGGTACCTAATTATGATGCGAAGGCTTATGATAACCTGGTCGCTGCCATGAAGAAGATGAAGGACTTAGAGCTCCCCATGATTACTGAACTGGAGCGCAATCAGGATTATCCCATAGATGTTGTTATGGCAGGTTTGACTCTAGCACGTCATCGTGGTGGAGAGGCCGTTGCGCAGCCTGTATTTGCGCGCCCCAAGGATATCTTGAATCCTTTTGCCTTGGAGAAGGAAGTGCCTTTGAAGCAAGTTCTGGAAGCGCATGCTACGAGACTTGCCAAAAAAAGAAGGGATTAAGGGTAAGGCTGTCCTGTGTGGCGTGGGCGCGACACATCTCCCCAGATCTGATGGAATACCAGTTAGTGTTGCAACTGTGTCGCGCCAAGATTCCGACCTCCTAAAGAGGCTAAGTGATGTGAAAGATGCAGCCAGCCGCGTAGGTAGCTCATCTCTGGAACGGTGTAATAGTTGGTAGGTGTGTATGTTGTAAAGTGGCAATCCTTTTGTAATAACTCGTAGTTATTTAATAAAATCTTCTTTTGTTAAGTTTGTATGGATATTATTTCATGTTGTGATATGTATGCTTATCTATTTGTCTTTGCGTAAAAGAGATATTCGTTACATAAGCGCGAGTAATATAGGAAATTCATAGTCATGTATAAAAATCATAGTATACTTAAAAAAATTCTAAGTATTGTATATCATAGTCATGTATGTTGTGATATGCAGCGTACTGTAAATACCACATTAAGGAATCAAGTGTCCTGGTTCCAAAGTTGTTAAACGTGCACATGTACGTTGTTGCGCATTCATCGTGGGATGCGCACAAAACTTATCCCAACGTCTTGAGAATAAGGTGTTTAACAAGGATACGTGATCCAGCGTTGATGGGTTTGCAACCCTCTTATTCAACAAGTTGTTTAGTAGGTTAACTTATCCTTTTACCATCGTGGGTTTATTTTGGTGCATGCACGCCATGTAGGCAAGAGATAAAAGATTGTTAGGACCTACAGTATATGGAAATGACAAATTGAAATGTGTCACAGAGTTAGCTAGAAACCGCGACGTTTTATTAATACTTGCAAGTTTTTATGAGAAACAAATAAGACATTATACTAAGGAAATAAAAAGTAAATACATAGATGTTTATTGGGTACTTTAGTAAAGTGCCTGAGCGCTTGTGCACTGGGCCACAGCCACTCCTATAGGTAGCACCTCTTGAGGTTGCAGATGTTCCATGTGCGCGGCAATTCATGGCCATCCAAGCCTCGCAGCTTGTACGCGCCTATTCCTAGTGCTTCAGTAACCTCATAGGGTCCTTCCCACTTTGGTCCAAGCTTGCCCGTGTCTTCTGCGTGGCTCGCATCATTGGCGCGGTAAACAAAGTCACCGTGAATGAAACACCGCGCACCTTAGCGTCATAGTATCCTTTCATCCTTGACTTTGATTTTGCCTCCTCAGTATAGCTGCGTTAGCGCCTTTCTTCTAGCAGGTCCAAGTCGACACGTCTCTCGTCATCATTGGTTGCCACATTGATTTCAGGCGGTCGCGAATAGTTGGCATGCCGATCTCCTGGTATGACGGCTTCTACGTCCCATAGACTAGAGAAGGGAGTGTCTCCCGTGATGGTTTTTATTGAGGTGCGATGCGCCCATAAAACATGTGATAGCTCTTCCACCTACCTTCCTTTGTGCTTGTCTAGGCGTGCCTTAATTCCTTCACCTAAGCTTCGATTCGCACGTTCCACTAAGCCGTTGGTTTGTGGGTGTTTAACTGACGCTTAGTCGCGTGTGATGTTCAACTTCTCGCACCAGTCTTTGAAAGGGTTTTCGCAGAATTGTTTCCCGTTGTCCAAGATGATTTCCCCAGGCAGTCCGAAGCCGCATACAATACTTTCCCAGACAAAGCGCTTTACCTAGTTGCCAGTGATTGTCACTACTGCCTTTTCTTCGATCCACTTAGTGAAGTAGTCTATAGCTACTATGAGGAATTTTAACCCTCTTGCTGCGACAGGAAAAGGTCCTGCAATGTCGATACCCCACTTGTAGAATGGCCATGGTGATGTAATTGGTGTTAGCTCGTGATGTGGTTGGCGCGGGACGGGTCTATGAACTTGGCAATCGTTGCACTTCCTTATTAAGTCCCGCGCATCGCGGTGCATGGTTGGCCAGTAGTATCCGGATCTCATGGCGCGTGCCACAACGGACCGTGGTCCTGAGTGCATGCTGCATGAACCTTCATGGATTTCTTGTAGCACATAATTTTCTTGTAGGGGGCCAACACAGCGGAGCCACGGTTGGAGGAAGGAGCGTCGGTACAAGATGTTGTCTCGAAGTTCGAATCTCTGTGTTGTGAGCCATATCCTGCGAGCTTCCTTCTGCTTTTGGGGTAGCGTTACTTTGCTTAGGAATTCCGTTATCAGTGTTATCCATGTAGGACCTTCCTCCTCTATTACTGTGGAGACTTCCATCTCCGATATTGATTTTCTTTTCAGTGTTTCCACCAAAGACTTGCTTTGATAGGTGTGCAAAGCTTGTCGAGGCGATCTTGCTTAGTGCATTTGCCTTGCAATTTTCCCCTCTAGGAACTTGCTTGATGGTGAATCTGTCAAAGCCTTTGATCAGTGTCTTGGTCTTGTCGAGATACTGAATCATATTTTCTTCTTTAGCCACGTATTCTCCCAACACGTGGTTGGCCACTAGTCAGGAATCCACATTTGCTTCTAGGTTACGTACACCCATTCGAGCTGCAATGCGTAGTCCAGCGATTAGAGCTTCATACTCTGCCTCATTGTTTGTCACTTTAAATTCAAAACGCAGTGCGTAAGTGAATTCCATTCCCTCTGGATTTGTGAGAATGAGGCTGCTCTCGAAGCGTCAACGCATGAGGATGCATCGTAAACAAGATCCATGGATCATGCAGTTCCGGCCCCTACTTAGTGCGGGTACCTCATCGGTGTCCGGCTTTTCGATGATGAAGTCCGCGGAATCTGTCCTTTGATTGCGATGCGTGGTCCGTAAGAGATGTTGTGCTCACCTAGCAATACACTCCACTTCGAGTCGGGCTCGAGCGCCAGTTTGGAGATGATCGCTTGATCGGTTGGTCTGTGATTACCGCTATTGGATGCGCTTGGAAGTACACATTGTATCCGTTTAGCGGCAAACACCAACGCCGTGACTAATTTTCCATGGCGCTATAGTTCATCTCCTCTTTGAGCGAGCTTGCTTACAAAGTAGACAGGGGTTTGTACTGAATCCTATCTGTTAGTAGCACCTTGTACTTGACCGCTCCATCAGATTGCGGATAGATACATAATTAACTCTTCCCCGTCGGGTGCGACAAGTGTGGGGAGCGTTGCAGGTGTTGTTTAAGTTGTGTGAAGGCTTCTTCGCCTCGTAGTCCACCGAAAATATCCCTTTTTGATACACTTCTTGAGTGTTTTGAAGAGAGGTAGAGACTTGTCTGTGACTTAGACAGAACCTGTTAAGACCAACTAGCTTTCCATTGAGAGATTGGACCTCCTTCAACGGCGTCTTGTGAAGGAAGTTCGATGACAACCTTTGTCTTTTCTAGACATGGTTTTATACATCGGAGCTCTATTAGGTATCCGAGGAACATGCCTTCAAGTGGCCGAAGGTACATTTTTGGGGATTTAGCTTCATATTGATCTCTCGTAGAGTTTTGAATGTTTCCTCAATATCGCGCACTAACTCATATTCAGTGTGGCTCTTTATGACCAAGTCACCAACATAGACCTCCTGGTTGCGGCCCACCTGATTTTCGAAAGCATTATCTACTAACCGCTGGTAGGTGGCGCCTGCATTCTTCAAGCCAAAGGGCATTTTTGTATAACAGTAGACGCCTTGGCTTGTGTGAAAGGCCGTTTTTTCCTCATCCTCCATAGCCATCTGGATTTGATGATATCCTTTGTACGCATCGAGGAAACACTTCAATGGATATCCGCGGAGACTCTATTTTCCAGTCCTATCTCTCGGTAATGGGTAGTAGTCTTGTGGACATGCTTTGTTAATATTGGTGAAGTCCACGCATTATTCTCCAGCTATTCACTCTTTTACCATTACATGGGTTAGAAAGCCGGTCATGGTAGTAGACTTCACGCATAATTCCCGCATCCACCGGTTTGGTACTTACGCCGTAATCGCTGGCTTCGGCGTGTGTCACGGATTGGGAAAGTACCCTTGGTCGGATTCTCGGTTTATGCTCGTGATTGAGCGTGGTACCCCGATCATGTGTTTTGGCTCCTATGCAAAATGTCCAAGTTCTTTTGCAAGAGCGTGCATACACCGCTTCTTGGTTGTCCGACGGTGACCCTCCGATGGATATTTCCTGTTCCGGTATTCGGGTGAATCGCAATCTTCGATTTGGAACTTTGGTTGCTACTGCTGATCAGGATCGGTTCCGTTTCTCATGTAATCGTGTTACATTCTCTATGCGTACAGCTGGCATTGTAAAGAGTAACAATGCCCCCTTCCACCGGGAATTTAAGCATCGCGCTTGTTGATGGCATCGGGCATAGCGATATCCCAAGTCTCCCGATAATGCCGTTGTATGGCGAGGGAGATTTGATCACCATAAATTCCATCCAGGCCATCGCGGAGTGTTTTTCGTTTCCGATGCGTCGACGGTAATCGTATTTGCCCCATAGGCCATATCTTTTCACCCGTAAAACCACCAACGCCGTTCGACCGGACTTAATTGATCAGCGATCTCGTGTCGCGAGCCGCATCGAAGCCAGCTGTGCTCATACATGATGTCCGCCGATGCTCCACCATCAACATACATGCGATGGATGTCGTGACCCCCGCACTAATCTCAATGGTGAGTGGCTCAACCTTCGTTGTCCGCAGTTAAGGTGGGGAAAGAGATTTCGCTTCTCGGAAAACTCTGGTTGACCTTCTGTCTAGTGACCCGCTTCCATGATTGTGTCATTTAGATGGTGTCGGCCTTTTCCTTGGGTGTCTCCTTCTTGTTTCCACTCTTCTGTCTATCCTTTTCCTCCTTGATATTTTTGACCAAATGGTCCAATCTGCCTTCTTTAACCATTTTGTCAATGAGCTAGCGCAGTTGGACACATTCGTTAGTGGTGTGGCCCTTCTGTGCGTGGTAGTCACAGTATCCACTCCCCACTCGCCGATCCACAGGAGTGCGCATTTGCGGCGGTCTTGGAAAGTTCGCACCTTCCGTTGCGAGTATTTCCTTCGGCGTTTTTGTCAGCGGGGTGTACTTGTCATTGTCGTGCCCACTTCCTTGGTTGCGATAGTTCCTGTTACGGTTACTATTCTGGTCCGTGGAGTGTCTCCCGTGTTGTTCCGTGACCGGTAGTTTGAATAGCTTCTCTTGCTATCCGCAGCAGCAGCTTCTCCTTAGACGAAGGACCGTGTGCGTTTCATGACTTCATCAAAGGATTGGGGAATCTTGTCGTTCAATCTTTTGATAAGTTACGGGTTCTTGATCCCATTCATAAACCCGAAATTTTGAGTACTTCTGGGACATGCTTTAAGCGTGCATACATTCTTCCTTGAAGCGCTCCATAAAGCGCGTGGATTCCCCGTGGCATTTGTTTGACCCTAGCGAAGTTCAATGGGGTTTTTCGCACACTTTTTCCGTTGAGTAAAATTTAGGCGGAACGCCTTTCTCAATTCTTCAAAACCATTGATGCTTCTACGTAGAAGCTTGTTGAACCGGTTCCGGCGCTTCCCACTAGTGTGGAATTAAACATGTGGCACCACACCGCTGTGGCCAGTTCTCAATAGTTGCGGCTGATTCGAAAAATTTTAGGTGATCGTCGGGGTCACCGTCCGTCATAGGTTTTGACATTAGCGAGCATGCGCTCTTTTTCTAAGAAATCACTAATGCGTCTAGTGAAGCGCGATCCACCTTCCGGACGACGCCACGGAGAGACATGTCTTCCTCCTCTTGGTCACGGTATTTATGGACTTCCAGTGTCCGGTCTCGCTATCCTCGTTGTCCGAGGAATTATCGAGGATGAATCTTCCTCGCGCTTGCGACCGCTAATCCCCTCGAATTTGTGCTTGAAGGACTTTTACTTGGGGAGTATCGTCACTGCAAGTCTGTCCCGGACTCTGCGACCACCAAGTCTGGCGTGGACATTGGTGCACCTTTCATCCTCCTCACTTTCTTCCACATGCTGTGAGTCAGATGTATCATCTTCCTCGACTCTCCTTCCGATTCTGTTGAACACTGGGGGTCGGCGACTATCCCTCCCGCGCTTCTCTTCCGGGACGACGCGGTGGGGATGTCTCAAACTCCGGACCAAATTCGAGTCGAGCATGCAGACTCCGACCTGACCTTTTCTTTGCTTCCCATAGAATGAGAATAGCTAAGGCTTCGTAGTTTTGAGAGACAAAACTACTTGGCTCTAATTCCGGTACGACCCCCTCTAGAACAGGGGTATCTGTGTCCATCAATATGCCCTTGTTTTTATCGGGTGCGTCGGGTGCTTTTGTGAAGTTAGCTTCTAGCACCGATTGGAGTGGAGTAAAACGAGTGCGCAGTGGATCTCTAGCACTGTTGGTGGTGGTGGCTGTCCACCAGAGGGAAGACCGAGTCCTGGCCTGATCCCTGATTTTTAGCAGCACTGGTTGTCCCAGAAGTCTGCTTAGGAATTGATCCGATGTGTGTCTTTTTACCCGTGAGGTCTGTTTGCGATCGCTGACTTCCATGCTTCGTCATTCAAGTTCTTGGTTCTTAGTGAATGGTCCCACGGATGGCGCCACTTTTTGATACAAAAGTTGGGTGTTCCTTGTTTGGGCTCCGGCTCTCGTACCAATTACTGATTGTTGCTCGAGACCTGCGCACTAAGAGACAGAAAACACCGTTAGGCTTATCATGGGATTGTCTCCCATGATTATCCTCCGGCGTGAGAGTAAGTAATCGATTTAGGATTAAAGGAGAGTTAGGGTTTGTAAATCGTACCTTTAACGAGGGATGGGATTCCCTTTATATATACACGGAATCCTTGTTGGTTCCGTGTTCCTCAACCTTCGGCGTATCCCGCCTAAGTCGGTTGGGAATGATAATCTGCATAATTAGGAGATATCTGATATTTATTCTATGAATAGCTTTGGGTTTGGGCCTTCGTGAGCCCAAACATCTAATCGACTTAGCCCAGTTCGTACCGGACTAAGTTAGTGTTGGACTTAAGTCAGGTTCGTGACCCGGATATAGACTATACGTCATCACTTTCCATTTCATTACATCCGATAAGAGGGGAAACTGAATTAGAACATAGAAGCAAAGATTATATCAGGTGGAAGTGTAGGTACAATTTGCGCAATACCAAGGATGGTCTTAAGCCCTTCTGATAATAAGATGCCGTTTAAATTTAATCGCATATAATTCCCAGTTGCATTGTGTTTTGCAATGACTATTAACAAAAGTCAAGGACAAACCTTAACACAAGTAGGATTGTTTCTACAACAGCCGGTTTTTTCTCGCGGACAACTATACGTAGCCGTATCAAGGGTGAAAAGCAGAAAAGGATTAAAGTTTTTATGTTGTGATGAAGACGGTAAATACGCAAAATCAACAACAAATGTTGTCTACAAAGAAGTTTTGTTTACATTTAAGTTAACTGTTATATCACTTTAATAAATTTTCATTATCTACAACTTTACAAACATACATAAAATTCATAATTTTGTAAAAGTTATATATGTTGTGTTATTAACCATCCACGCAAATCATACAATTATTTATAATTCTTTAAAAAAAATGTCTTATAATATTGTTTGACAATTTTTAAAAATGTATTTAAGTTAACAAAAACCAACAAACAAATCATTATAAGTCATGCCATATATATATATATATATATGTGTGTGTGTATATATATATATATATATATATATATATATATATATATAGAGTGTGGTTCTAGAGAAAATTTTAATTAGCTAGAAAAGTGAGAAAAATAATTACATGGTAAATTTTAAAAAAATATCAAACTTTAGGGGGATAAAATGAAAATAACAACTAAAGAGGGGGAGAAGTTGTATTCATTCATTTTCACTCATTATCAGATAAACATATACACCCCGATCTCTCTCATGTCACCAGTTGAATCAATCAAAAACAAAAATCAAATTTGATCAAAATCCGTTTAAAATCAAGTCAATCCGATCAAAAATCATTGAATTTCTCAATCCCCTCGTCCAAAATCCCAACAAATAGGTCCTGCAACTCCGTCAAACGCGGCTCCGACACCGGAGGACCATCAACAACCGCCGCAGCCGGTATTGAAACTAAGAACTCGAACAATAGTAAGTCTAAAATTATTAATTCTTCAAATTCTATGTTATTTTGTGCATTATTGGGTAAATTATATCAAAATTGGTATTATTATGACTTTTTGTAAAATTAGGTCTTTTTCTTTAAAATCGAGGATGTAACGATTTTCGAAGTTTTATTGAAAGTTTATCATCATATAATCATGTTTTCTGAAACAAATTTGACAAAAAAATGCATCAAAAATATGTTTATTAACATTGCTCATTAGGTGTTTGATAAAATGTCTGAATAAGATTTTATAAAGGCGATGCACTAATTTGATGCATATGTGTTTAATATTGAATGATATGACATCTCAGAACATCTATGTGTATATTTGCAGCATAGATTACACGTTAGGGCATCATATAATATTAGTGATAGTATCGGTGCATCTGTGGCTGTGATGTTGCATAATGTTTGTATTATGCATCTTTGAACATATTAAAGCATCAGTGAATATGTTTAGTGCATCGTTGGTCGTAAGGCATCCATTTGTATGTTTAGTGCATCGTTGAAAATACTTAGGGCATCTTTTTGTATGTTTTGTGCACCATTGGTCATACTTAGGCATCCGTTTGTATGTTTAGTGCATCGATGAACATATGAGGGCATCAGTGAGTATGATTAGTGCATCGGAAGACATATTAGTGCATCGTTGATCATATTAGAGCATCAGTGAGTATGATTAAGGCATCAATCAGTATGATTGGTGCATTGTTAAACATATTAAGGAATATTTGTGTTCAGTGTATCTGTTTGTATGTTTAGTGCGTCGTAGGTCATAGTAGGGCATCCATTTGTATGTTTACTGCATCCTTGGTCGTAGTAAATCATCCATCTGTATGTTTAGTGCATCGCTAGACATATTAGGGCATCAATGATTATGATTAGTGCATCGTTAGACATATTAAGGCATCAATGTGTATATTTAGTGCATCCATTTACATCGTTGCACATATTAAGGAATCAACGTGTATGGTTATCGCATACTTTCACCATTATGTAATCATATTTGACACTATTTTGTTTATTAAGAAACTAAAATTTTGAAAAATAAGAGTGCTTTAGGTGAAGCCAACCACGAATTGACCTGCTCGACCCTAAAGTTTTCTGGTTTGACCCGCCAAATTTTGAAAAGCTTTACTATGTGTATAGGGATGTAAGGTGTGGTTCTTTTAGTATCTCTTGTTTAGAGTTTATTAGCTTTTGTAAACTCACATAATCCCATAAGTCAGGTAACTAAGCTAATCCAAACACCCCCTCAAAAGTGACCCTACAAGTCTTTGCTTAGTTTTTTTTTATCTTCAAGAGCAGTAACTTATGATAATTCACTTACTCATGAGTTTGATATGTCAGTTGTAAAATGTTTGCCTGAATATGTGATCCAGAATCATGTTAGTTGATCGGGGTTGGATGGAATGTCGAGTAAATTCCAATAGTTGTTCAATTACTCAGGAATTTTAAGATGGGACCAAAGAGTTCCTGAAACTTGCATATAACCATCCATAGTTTGTAACAGAGGGGATGATTAAGTGTCCTTGTAGCAAGTGTGTGCTATCGAAGTTTCAAGATCGATAAACTGTTAAATCGCACCTTCACAAATGGGGGTTACGAAGCTTATATACAAGATGGTATGAACATGAAGAATTACTATATTAGAGACTAATGAACATAATTTTTCAAATGATCAAAAATTCTAGCAAAAGGTTCGTACTCACACATATTTGATGTTATATATGTGTTTGAATTTCACTGAGATCATTTTCTTGTTTTCAAAACTTTGTTACAGTCGCTTACCAACATCATGATGCTTTAGGTGCGTTTTTTTAATCTAACTCTTTCAAGTTCTCCTAGAAGCCCTATTAAAATTGCGATAGTAACTTCACTTGCATATTAGCAAACCTGCTACCTTATTTGTCATTCTTTTAGAATGTCCTTTCATCATTGCGCATGGTGTTTGAAGTTCTCTTTCATCTTTCTAACTGAAGTGATTCTTTTACACTGAAATTGATACCATAAAGATATATATGTAACAATAAGTATTTACTATATATAGTCTTCTCCCTAAGAAGGGTGTGTTTGGTGGGTTGGGTAGTGGGTCAAAACAGGCCATTTTAGTGCATCGTTGGACATATTAGGGCATCTGTTTGTTTGATTAGTGCATGGGCTCTTTGTGAGCATGTATTATTTCTTACTAATTGAGTAAGTCCATATTTTCGTATTATCTTAATTTATTTTCCTATTTTTTTCCCTGTTTTTATAAAACTATATATGGCATGTCTTGAAATTCTTATAATCATCAACTAATGTTAATTGCAGATTCACGTTCTAAATTCTCGAGGATTTGAGGTTATTCGGGTATCGTCAGGTGTTGTTGGTGCTGGTTGACAACGACTTCGATACAGAAAAACAGTCCACATCGGGTATTTGCACTATGCTACTGAAACTGAAACTTTAATTTGCATGGTAATTGGTTATAACTGAAATTATCTAAGGTAATAATAGTTTTTAGAACAAATTGGGTATGTATCGAGCCAAATGCTCTAAGTCATCAACTTCTAAAAGATGTGAATTACGACACAATGTGAAAGATATAGTATTTGTTTATCACTTTCTCCTGAAAGAACAATAAGTATTTACTATATAAAGTCTTCTCCCTATGAAGGGTTTGTCTGGTGGGTTGGGTAGTGGGTCAAAACATGCCATTTTTGTGCATCGCTGAACGTATTTGGGCATCTATTTTTTTGATTAGTGCATCTAAGATAAGCGTTAGCGTATCTGTTTACTTGTTATAGTTTACAAATCTTTGTTTGAAGTATGCAAATTGCTTACTTGCTACCAGTTTGCTTTTGCTTAATGTTTTATATTTATTGCATGCCATCCTTTTGAAGATCATATGTGATAAACTGTATTTGCATACATGGTTTACTTGTTTTTGTCTTCTTAGTTCAAAATAATGGTTAGAAAAAAACACTCCGAATCATAAGAGCACATGCATATAATATAGTGGAAGGTGATAAGCTACCAGATGTTACAATTTTATGTAACAAGTGTGATATCCAGTTTTAGCAGAATTTTATGTAACAAGTAAGCTATCAAGTTTGAGTTGTTTTTCTAGAATGCTATCTGTAGTTGGCATATTTTCTAGAATAGTTAACTGGTTAGAGTTCAGGGTGTTCTAAATTGCATATAGATTACTATAGTGTATTAATTCATTCTTGCTAGTACATTATTTGATTGAAGTTTTTCTGTATATACTGGTCTTGTTGAAAGTAGGGTATTATCTTTTGTACATAAGTTGTATTATCATCAACATTTATGCATGATTTATAAACTTTGGGTGAATTTTGACTAGCTTAACCCATTTGACTTGTTTTTTTAGATAATCTTAGCTTAGACATGTCAAATCAATATTCTGATATTTTTTTAACCAATGTATAATACCAGGCATTCTTGGAAGGAACTAGCATCTCAGCCTAAGGTCAAGTATTTCACTCAAGTCAAAAGCCCGACTACCCACTTTGTTGCGTTTGTTAAGGGAAAAAAGGACTCTCAAACACACACTTGAGGTTCCTAACAAGATCTTTGATGGAAGACTTTGATATGGGTGGCATCCTTGTTCCTATAATGCAGTGTATTATGGAGAAACAAGATAGGACACTCACTGATAAAACAACTTAAACTATGCAAAGGAACGTATCAATTTACAAAAATCATGTATATTAGTGATACAAGTGCTATTATGAATTATTAAGGGTTTTCTCTTTCAACATCTCCTTTATGTATTCACAACTTGATTTTAATATTGGATATGATGGGGAAATTGTTGACATTCGCGTCAGAAATGAATTTGGGAAAATCATTCCAATGCGTATGCATGTTAGAGTAATAAATTAAATGATATACAAAATAACCCTTGAAAAATAAAGAGATTGACAAAGAGGCCCCTGGACTTGGGAGGGAAAAAAAGATAGGGAGGAAGGGGGATCTAATGGTTGAGATTGTTTCTCTCACTTTTCTACCGAGATCAACTTTTCAAATGAACCAATTTCTATATATATATATATATATATATACTAGTTTTCGAAGCCCGCCCAATGGACGGGCATGACTTATAATAATTTGTTTGTTGTTTTTGGTTAACTAAAATACATTTTTAGAATTGTCAAATAATATTATAAAACAATTGTTTTTTTGGTTTTCAGTTGTTGGTTTTTTGTTTTTTTTTTTGTCAAGAATTATAAATAATTGTATGGTTTGCGTAGATTGTTAATAACATAACATATATAAATTTTACAACATTATGAATTTTATGTATGTGTGTAAAGTTGTAGATAATGAAAATGTAGATCGTTAATATAATCAATCGAGCTTCCATTTCCAGAAGAATTAGCATTGTATGAAACCTCATTATCAGTACCCTGATAGAGTCAGTCAGAAACGGGATATCCCATGGGTTTTGATTCAACTACTTCAGCAAAGAATATGAAGGTGGGCAAAGAAAATTTTGAAAGTTTTTAAATAGTATACAGTAAATAAAAGAAACTCCGTACCCCGTTTCAGAAGGGATAAATAACAACAAAGTAGATGTTAGGTACCACATACTAAGTCAAAATCCAAAAGTTTCTGCTTTACAGAAACATAAAACACATATCCACATCATTCACTACATTAACATCAAACAAATACCTCTTGGTTTAACCCGGTGAACCGGTTTTTAAAACAGTGGTGCTTGTCTTCCGCAAGGATCTCTCGCCAAATAGTTAAGACTTTCAATGAGACTCAAATAGGTTAGTAATAGTGGTAATACCATCGCTATCGTGGAGCTCGTGAGTTTTCTGCATAAACATAAAATATTCAGATTAGTTGTGTCATGGACATGCTCATGAGACTTGATATTCTATGTTAGTATGAAATTACCATAGTTGTGGCCTTAAGAAACGGACAAGTAGATAGGCGATGTAGTCGTGGTCTTAATCAATCATATACAATGGGGATCAGATTACCTCGAGGATCTCTCCCCAAATAGTTAGACTTTCAATCACCTTTAAATACTCACATAGGTTACTCATATTGGTAATATCATTGCTATCGTGGAACTCGTGAATTTTCTGAAAAAATATACAATATTCATATTAATTTTGATCCATTCCTTGACTTGTATATCAAAGTTTTCCCAGTTCTGAGAATATAGGCTCACATAAATGTGGACACGCGGCCTCGTGCAGCAACATCTATAGCAACTAATAATGGGGACTTTTCCGAACGAAATTAATTAAGAATCTAGTCTCTGTCACCCTGAGATTTGTCTCCATGAATGGTTGCAGCCCCAAAATTACGACCTATACTACGTGTAAGCTTATTATATAAATTTTTAGTTGAAAAAAAATAATAATTTTGGAACCTGTTCTTCCGATCTGACAATCTCCTCCACATGTCTCTGCTTCTGCATATGAGGGATCACTTCGACATACTACAAAATCAGATAAGACTTATTGTTATTATGGTTCAGGCATATTACCAAAGACAAAAATATTAAACCATCATCAGCGTAAAACTATAAAAATCAGAATCAGTACATAACCCACCAAAATGAAAGCTAAACACAGTTCGACAATCATGGTTTTGCAGCTGGAAGTAGAAACTTTGAATAGCATGATACCCTTTGATTAGAAAAAAGAAACAGAATAGAAAACACCAGACCCAAGGTTTTTTTGGGGTTAAATGTGCTCAACGTACAGTTTGTAGAAATGGGTGAGTAGAGCAAGTTGAAACCGGTTTGGGTCAAAAAAAGTCTTTT
Source organism: Chrysanthemum makinoi (assembly GCA_910596185.1). Taxonomy (NCBI): domain Eukaryota; kingdom Viridiplantae; phylum Streptophyta; class Magnoliopsida; order Asterales; family Asteraceae; genus Chrysanthemum; species Chrysanthemum makinoi. The sequence goes on along the minus strand of OU343218.1, from coordinate 100,510,355 downwards.
TTGTAAGAGTAAAACAGGTTGGGCTGAAATATGTTGATAAATATTATATTGTGTAAACAATAGTAATGTAGAATTCTGAAAAGAAAAAAAAAAAGATTTAGAAACAAATCTTAGGTATTAAATATGCACATTGACCAACTTTTGCTCCATTTGACCTAATTTATTTAGCTCATGCCACCTCTGATTAAACTCATGCTCCTACAATTCAAGTGCGGCATGAAATACCGAGCATAACTTTTATATGAATTTTATTATATATATTTCCTAATTTGTTGCCAAACTGTGGTACTACCACTAATAAAAAGAGTGGTATTCTTTTCTAAAAAAACCTAATAAAACTGTGTTTCACCTTTGTAATAGACTTGTTTGCAGCAAGTTCATCAGCATTGGCAATGCTGACCTGAACTTGATTGACAAGAAGATCACGAGCTATTTTCCCGACTTCTTTGGGCCAAGTGGCGGTGTATCAGAGTTTTCCTGTGAGGTGGTATTTCATTGACAATCTTCCTTATTTGAGGTACAAACCCCAAATCAAGCATCCTATTTGCCTCATCAAGCACAAGCAGAGAAACTTGACGAAAATAAATCTTTCTCATTTGACATCGTATTCATACTCAATGTAATACACATTTTCTTTTAATGCATACTATTTCTAATGCATTTGTTATTCAACAAATTTAGATTACTTATCCTATAAATATCGTTTTTGTAACTATAGTTAGCACATTAATTGTTTATAGTGATATTTAGAAAATGGGGAAAAAGTGTGTATGTGTCAACCCATCCTAAAACGACCCCTATCAACCTGAGCATTTTTCACTGATCACAAATCTCTCTCTCTCTCTCTAACTGCTTATCTTGCCACTTCTATAAATCATTAAAACATGAGAATATCAGTAATTGGGATTACCAATATTGAAATGGCGATCAGTAATCCCAAATCCACTGATAAGCAGAAGCAAACCCCGGGCATCCGCCACCTCTATTTTTTTTACCCACCTTCTTTATTCATCCGATTTTTCCAACGATTAGCATCTTCTGCTGCATACGCTTCATCTTCTCTACTAATCTATTGACTCTCAAGAACAAAGTCAACAGACTGGCTTTCTGTATCCCGTGCCTGTTGTGATGCAGTGACCTTAGCTTTCTTGAATCTAATTGAACTTCGTAGAAGGTCACCCATTGAGAAGCCCTTTGACTTGGTCCTATAATAAGTGCAGCAGTAAATCAAGAACTATGAGTAAATGCCGGTGAAAAGTGCTAGTTTCATATACTAATTAGAAATTATGTAGGTGCATTTATGACTGTGAACCGTAATCTCAGAGTCCACAGTTTTAACCCATTTAGTACTTTTTCTTAGCGAGACCTATCTACTATTATTGAATGGGTCTGTTTGTCTTCTAACTTTAAACGGGTTAACTTATACAATATCAAAAAAGAATCGGTTGGCCGAAAACAGGTGGTAGGTCACCCAAAAGTCTACTTTTAAAGCCTACTTCCTAACTCATTTTCATCCAAATAGTTAGGTTGTTGTTGCAATAATATAGAAAAGAAGAGTTGCAAACTCGCCCTGGCCTGTTTTGACCCGTAACCAAAATGACTTGTTTTGTCCTGAACATAATTTAAAAAAAAAATAATAAAAATAAAGCTAGTATATCATGGAACTTACCGTAAGTTCATACTGTCCTTTCCAACACTCTTTCGCTTATCAGCATGAGATCCTGAAACAGATTTAGATTCAAGTTAGAAGCTAAAATATTGTTCCAGGTTTATTCAACAAACTCTTTATATGCTGCAAAATGTTCTTAACCGGTGCACTTTTCTGCACATTTTTAACAGTACACTAGCTCAGAGTCGATTGTTGCTTGTTGCTCTTTTGATTCAGGTGAGATTCAGCTGATGGTTTACCTTGTGCTTTATTAGCTGATCGTCACAAAACACTCCAACATCTAAACTGAAGCCATTTCATCAATCTGGTCATTCATATACTGGTTGTATGTTTTACCAATCTGTAAGAAGTACGGACCAATGCTATGTAGGACAAGTTTTGCAGGATTTATGGCGAGCTTTAATGCCTTTAGTTCTTTTTGGAGTTTATCAATTACCTTCTTGTAGCAGATAAATATTAACAGCCAATCTTGACTGAGCAACATTAATAACGAAACACCTTAAAGATCAACACAAGCTGTTACATTATGTCGTTGCATGACCAGTAGCATAAAAAGTGGCAGCAGTACACTTCAGACAGCCTCCTCAAGCTTTACCATGTCGGTTTCATCATCCCAAGGCTTGACATCCGTAAGGACTGAAGACTTGCCAGCTGATAACATAACCACAAAAAGAAAAGCAAATATGAGTCACGTCAGCAAACAAAACAAAACAAAATTTGTAGATTGGTATAGTTTTATAGGCTGCTATGATTGAGATCAACTCACATTCCTTCTGCTTTCCTGATGCCTTCACTGCAGCTGCACGCTCTTCAGCAGCCTTCATCTACATTCCACCACCGTAGCCTCGATTTTTTTAGGCAGGTTATCACTCTATCCACACTACGAAATGTATTCCCGCTACATGTTGTAATTATGATGTAAGGTTGTGTACTTTCAACATCAGTGCCACTTTCAGTTGAATCGTGCAATGCTTTTGAACGGCAAGAACACGACATAATGCAATGAAAATATAGAGCATTAGATGCAAATAGCATAATACAACCTAAAAAAAATGTGTACCATGAAAGTTGCGGCTCCACTTCCTCCCAATACTCTTAGGTCCATGCCAATGTATGACTTTGCCTTGCTGATCTTCGATTCAGTGGTTCAGCTTCTCTATCAGGATATAAAAGCAACAACAAAGTAGATGTTACGTACCACATACTAAGTCAAAATCCAAAAGTTTCTGATTCACAGAAACATAAAACACGTACACATCATTCACTACATTAACATCAAACAAATGCCTCTTGGTTTGACCCGGTGAACCGGTTTTTAAAACAGTGGTGCTTGTCTTCCGTAAGGATTTCTCACCAAATAGTTAGACTTTCAATCACCTTTAAAGACTCAAATAGGTTAGTAATAGTGGTAATACCATCGCTATTGTGGAACTCGTGAGTTTTCTACATAAACATAAAATATTCAGATTAGTTGTGTCATGCACATGCTCATGAGACTTGATATTCTATGTTAGTATGAAATTACCATAGTTGTGGACTTGTGGTCTTAAGCAATGGACAAGTAGATAGGCGATGTAGTGGTGGTCTTAATCAATAATATACAATGGGATCAGATTACCTCAAGGATCTCTCCCCAAATAGTTAGACTTTCAATCACCTTTAAATACTCACATAGGTTACTAATAGTGGTAATATCATCGCTATCATGGAAAATTTGTCCAAACAACCCCTTAGATAGAATATGTCCAAACAGCCAGGACCATCTATGTTGTTTGTTTCAAATTCTAAGTTTGGTTAGTAGTGACTAACAATAGATTATTAACTGTTTTTACTCCACAAGAAGCTAATGACTGTCGTTTTAATTTCTTGACAATTTTTTTATAATTTTTGTTGGTGTTTTGGGTAAGCTTAAGCCTAAGCTTGCATTTTCAAATAAAGCTACAAATTTGCATCTTTAGCTTATTTATGTTATTATACATATTAATAAGCATACACAAACACACCCTAAAGTATGTCTTTATATCCCATTTCTTTGTTTTTATTTTTGTTGAGTTTTAATTTTAATAGAACTATATTATTAAAAATGTAATCTTAACTTGGTACCTTTGGTTGGATCTCAATTATATATTTGTTGTCTCTCAAGCCTGGAAAATAAAAAATAAAAATCTCAACTTGGTAGCTTTGATTTGATCTCAACTTTATAGGAGGTCACCCATTCTGTTGCTATATGCAGCCTCATGTCTAAATATGGACATCTCTAAGCAGGCGAATAATAAATAATTATGGGTTTTGTGGGATTATTGTGAATCTGTGGCTGGTATTTTCCTGAAAAGAAGAGTTCCCCCTTCAGCTGTTATAGTTAGAGCCATCTCCTCACCCTTGTTCCAAGGCAAGAAAGGTTATATTCACCTCTGAGGATAGCTTCACCTTGGTTTCAACGGATATAGTTGCCAAGGTGATGTATGCGAAAAAGAGTGAGTCCACATCATATACTTACAACATCAGGCCCTGAAGAATTCTGACTTCAGTCTTCAGCCCTTGGAGAAGAATCTTCTTCAGATTCTTCTAGTACGGGTGAGGGAGGATTAGCGGGAATGTATACCATGTCCACCAATGAGCACAGGGTTGTTCTTAGTTCCCCTGGAGAGAAAAATGGTTATGTTGCAACTTGAATTGAATGGGTCGATTCTGGATATGGTCTATTTCTTTGTGGGTCACGTGGTAAACTAAATGAATAAGCTTAAACTGAAACCTAGATAAATGGGTAATTTAAAAGGGTTGTGCAAACCATCTAATTAAAGCTTTTGTACTTCCTTTTGGCAAACCATTTATTACCTACTAAGAGTCATGCTACCTAAAGTTTTTCTACTGTATTTCTAGAGCATTAACAATTAGAAACTTTGCATAGACATATTACAAATATAGATAATTAGTTTAGATTTCATGTTAACCAAGGTCATGTACCGGAAATGGCATTTATTGGATACTAATTTACTAATCCATGAAAGTCAAGTATTTAGAGTCGTTTATGTAAAGTGTAAAGTATAGGGTCCTAGTGTGTCAAAAAAAAGCCTATAACCGAATGACAATTATTTTCGGTTATGGCAGTTATTGTGAATGGTTGTGTCGGTTGGTGGGTTATAAGTACCCATGTAAACCAAGTTTGTAAACTAATGATTGATTATTGATTATATATCAAATAAACTTAGTATACCTTTCATATTCGATTGCTCATAGAAGATTAGACTAACAGTTGGCATCAGAGCCAAATGGTTTAGGGAACCAGAGACAGAAAAGAAAGACAACGATTCTGGGAATCGTTCTAGAGAAGAAAACCAACGATTCATGGAATCGTCCCAGAAAAAGAAAAAAAGAAATTGATTCAGGGAATCTGTTATGGGTCCAATTGAGAAAGTCAAATAAAGTCAAAGTCAAGGAAAGTCAACAATCAGTTACGGCTTAACTACATTTCCCGCCAACAATTTAAATTATATCTCTGTATAAATACATTCATCTAGTTCATTTTACATTTAGCTAATCAATTGTAATCCAACTCTATCTTGTACAATTCATCTTTCTAAATAACAAATCCCTTTGATTTCAATTCGAGTTCTATCTTCAACATTGAGAATTCTTGTTGTTATCATGATCTTTCTTCATTTCAATCTTGATTTCTAGAAAGATCATTACAAGTGGTATCAGAGCCACTTTTCTGGCTAGATTCATCCGTTTCCAAATTCTGTTACAATTTCTGATCATCTATAAATACCACATTCATTCACCAAGAACCACAATTCACATTCATTTCTTGAAATTTCCCACTCACAAACACATAATGCTCCATTCTCCCTGTTTCTTGAAACCGTTTTGTTAATAAGTTACAATTTGTTACAATCAGTTACAGTTTGTTACATTCAGTTACTTTCTATTCTGTTCTTGATTCTGTACCAGCAATCATGCCTAGTCAAACTTGTTCCAGTACACCACAGTAATGGTGAAGAAGATGGCTTAAGGGACACTATAGCTAGGCTTATGAGGGAGGAGATGGAAAAACTGAGGGCGGAAATGAGAGCTGCAATTGTCACTGAGAATCCAGCATTGGTGGTTGGGAATCTTGGGGATAATCAGAGGCAAAACATGCAGTTTACCAGATCCACTAAGATTGAATTCCCTAAGTTTGGTGGTGATGATGTGAGAAACTGGATGTTTAAGTGTGAACAATTCTTTAGAGTGGATAATGTGCCTGATGAGAACAAGGTAAATCTGATCTCTATAAATCTTTATGATATTGCACTGATGTGGCATAGACAGTTAATGAGGCTTTTGAATGATAATGTTACTTGGCTTGTGTATAGAGAAGCAATTTTAGCAAGGTTTGGGGTTCAATATGATGATCCTTTGGCTGATATTAAGAAATTGAAACAAACAGGCTTAGTGAATCAGTGTATTGATGCTTATGATAGATTGTTGTGTAGAGTAGACATGGCAGAAGAGCAATCAATGAGTTTCTTATGTGCTGGTTTACAAAGTGAAATTGAATTGGCTGTTAGAATGTTTAAGCCTAAGAATCTAGCTGAACTGTATGGATTGTGTAGGCTACAAGAATCTCAGTTGAATGCTGTTAAACAGAAGAATAGACCACCATAGTTACCTACACCTAGATACAATTACTCTAACAACAATGTGATCAACAGTCCAAAACCATTAGCCTTACCAGCTCCCAATGCTAATTGGAGAACCAAAACTTCAAACAATCTGCACCATTCAGGAAACATTTAACTCAGAAGGAATTGGAAGAGAAAAGAGCTAAGAATTTGTGTTTTTACTGTGATGATAAGTATACACCAGGCCATAAGTGTAGTGGTCAGGTGTATTCATTGGCGGTTAGTGCTGAGATTGCAGAAGAAGAACAAGTTGTTAATGAGGAAGGTTGGGAAGAAGAACCTCTTTGGCAACCATCACAACCCTTAGACCAAGAAGTAGTCCCACAGATTTCATTAAATGCCATATCAGGGGTGTACAGTTACCAAACAATGAGATTTAGTGGGTATGTAAAGAAGTCTGAGTTACATATTTTGGTAGATTCAGGAAGTACACACAATTTCTTAGACACTGGTACAACTAAGAAGTTGGGTTGTAAGATCAGAAAGACATGTCCATTACAAATCTTTGTAGCTGGGGGAAGAACATTGATGTGTGATACTATATGCCCAAACTTTACATGGACACTGCATGGTGTGAAATTCACTACTAATGCCATGGTGTTACCTTTGGGAGGGTGTGAAATGGTGTTAGGAGTGCAATGGTTGTCCACTTTGGGGGAAATTAGGTGGAATTTTTTGGAGTTAAGGATGGCTTTTATTTACCAAGGGAAGCTCATGACCATTAGAGGCACTAAAAAGTCAACAGCTCAATGGATGACTGGTAGGTACTATGAGAAAGGTCAGCGTGATACTATGGCTCTTTGTGTGTATCCAAGTGGAATGTTGAATGCTATGTCTGTGGCACCTAATACCAGTTCCTTGGATCCTTTGCTAAGTGAGTACCAAGATGTGTTTGCAGAACCCAAAGGCTTGCCTCCTACTAGAAGCCATGACCACAGAATTCCACTGAAGGAAGGTACTCCTGCTATCAATATCAAGCCCTATAGACATCCACCCACTCAAAAAGATGCCATTGAAGTCATGGTTAAAGAGCTGTTAGATTCAGGGGTCATTAGGCATAGTCAAAGTTCTTTTGCATCCCCAATTGTGATGGTTAAGAAGAAAGATGGTACCTGGAGAATGTGTGTTGACTATAGGATGCTGAACAAATACACCATCAAAGATAAATTTCCCATTCCCATTATAGAAGAACTGATAGATGAACTTCATGGGTCTGTAGTTTTTTCTAAATTGAACTTGAGATCAGGGTATCATCTGATCAGAATGTATGATGATGATATAGCTAAGACATCATTCAAAACACATGAAGGTCATTATGAATTCTTGGTCATGCCTTTTGGACTTACAAATGCACCATCCATCTTTCAATCCCTAATGAACCAGATCTTCAAACCTTACTTGAGGAAGTTCACACTTGTGTTTTTTTATGATATCCTGGTATACAGCCCTACCTTGGAAACTCATGTTGAGCATTTGAGGATGGTTTTCATACCATGAGAACTAACCAGCTTTATGCCAAGAAGAGCAAGTGTATTTTTGGTGTATCACAGGTGGAGTATTTGGGTCACATTATTTCAGATAAGGGAGTGGCTACAGATCCTACAAAGGTTTTGGCTATGTAGAAATGGCCAAGCCCAAAGAACTTGAAGCAGTTGAGAGGATTCTTAGGTCTTACTGGTTACTATAGAAGATTCATTAGAGACTATGCTGCTATTAGTCAACCCCTCATAGCTTTGTTAAAGAAGAATGCTTTTGCTCAGAGTGAATCAGCTGAATTTGCATTTGAAGAACTCAAGAAAGCTATGACTCATGCTCTAGTTTTAAAGATGCCTATCTTTGATGAGCCCTTTATCATTGAAACTGATGCCTCTGGAAGTGGAATTGGAGTTGTTCTTCAACAAGGAGGACACCCTATAGCATTTTTAAGCAAAACCTTGGCACCAAAACACCAAACCTTATCTACCTATGAAAAAGAGTTTTTGGCAGTCATCCAAGCTCTAGAAAGATGGAGGGGTTACTTATTGGATAGGCATTTCATTATCAAGACAGATCATTTTAGCCTCAAGTATCATTGGATCAAAGAATCACTACTCCAGCTCAAATGAAATGGCTACCAAAACTCATGGGTTATGATTATGAGATAGTGTATAAACAGGGAAAAGAGAATGTATCTGCTGATGCCTTATCTAGATTGCCACAATCTAGTGAAATTTTGCAGATGGTCACAACTACACTTTCTAGTGATTTTTATCAAAGGATAGTGGCTAGTTGGACTAAAGATGACATATTGCAATCCTTAATTCAGTCACTTCAGGGTCCTCAGCCTAATTCCAAACACTATACTTCGTCTGCTAACAGTCTAATGAGGAAGGGCAAATTGGTGGTTGGGAATGATGCAGCACTTAAGCAGGAGTTATTGAATCATTTCCATGCTACTTCTCAAGGGGGTCATTCTGGAATACAGGCTACTACCAAAAGATTGTGTCCTCACTTGTATTGGAAGAAAATGAGAAAGGATGTGAAACTATTTGTGAGAAATTGTGGGTATGTCAAAGATTCAAACCAGAAATTGTGCAACCACCAGGCTTGTTACAACCTCTTCCCATTCCAGAACAAATTTGGACAGAAACATCCATGGACTTCATTGATGGTTTGCCTCTCTCTAAAGGTAAATTAGTTATATTGGTCATTGTGGATAGCAGGGCCGGCTTTAGGGGAGTGCAAGAGGTGCGATTGCACAGGGCCACCGCTTGACGAGGGCCACCAAATTTCATGCACTTCTATTATATATATGAACACAATACGAGACTCAAGCTTAATTAATTCATGCACTACTTATACATATGTATATTATGTGTTTGTTTGAGGGCCTCTTTGTAGTAATGGCACAGGGCCACTAAAATTCACGAGACAGCCGATAGGCTCAGTAAGTACAGCCATTTCATCTCCCTAACCCACCCTTACACTGCTCTAACTGTGGCTCAAGTTTTTCTGGATAACATTTATAAGCTCCATGGACTACCTAAAGTGATTGTCAGTGACAGAGATACTGTCTTTCTCTGTAAGTTTTGGAAGGAGTTATTTGGTATGCTTCAGGTCAAATTGCATATGTCAACTGCCTACCACCCTCAAAGTGATGGTCAAACTGAAATAGTAAACAAAGCTGTGGAATGTTATTTGAGGTGTATGACTGGAGATAAACCAAAGGAATGGGCTCATTGGCTTTCACTGGCAGAATATTGGTATAACACTACATTTCACACAACCATTAACACTACTCCTTACCAGGTAGTTTATGGTCAACCACCACCTACCCACATTACTTTCATCCATGGGGAGAGCAGGGTAGAAGCTGTGGATAGGTCTTTATCAGCCAGGGAAGATGCTATTCAGCTGCTTAAGTTTCATCTGGAAAGGGCTCAAGGAAGAATGAAGGCTATGGCAGACAAAAGCAGAATAGACAGGGAATTTGAAGTGGGAGCCTTAGTCTATCTTAAACTCCAACCATACAGGCAGTCCACCATAAGGAAGACTAAGCATCACAAGCTATCTCCCAAGTACTTTGGTCCTTTTAAGGTCATTCAAAAGGTGGGCAATGTGGCTTATAAACTGGAGTTACCAGCCTCTGCACAAGTACATCCAGTATTTCATGTTTCACAGCTAAAGTTACACAGAGGTGATCCTCCTACTACTCCAGTAGTGTTGCCTGTGTTTAACAAAGATGGTGTGATCTCAATGGAACCTTATGCTATTTTGGATAGAAGAATGGCTAAGAAAGGAAATGCAGCTGCAGTTTATGTTCTTGTTCAATGGCTTAATGGTACTGTAGCTGATGCAACATGGGAGTTATATAAAGACATAGCTGCCAGATTTCCCTCATTTGATATGGATGCTTGATGCTGATTACTTGTGGACAAGTAATATTTGAAGGAGGAAGCATTGTTATGGGTACAAATGATAAAGTCAAATAAAGTCAAAGTCAAGGAAAGTCAACAATCAGTTACAGCTTTACTACATTTCCCGCCAACAATTCACATTACATCTCTGTATAAATACATTCATCTAGTTCATTTTACATTTAGCTAATCAATTGTAATCCAACTCTATCTTGTACAATTCATCTTTCTAAATAACAAATCCCTTTGATTTCAATTCGAGTTCTATCTTCAACATTGAGAATTCCTGTTGTTATCATGATCTTTCTTCATTTAAATCTTGATTGCTAGAAAGATCATCACAGAATCAATCAAGAAGAGAGAAAGATAGTAAAGATATTGATTCATAGGAATCAATCAAGTGATAGACACGATTTGTTCAAATAAACATTGAATCAGAGAGCAGAAAAAGAGAAGAAAAAACATACCGGTTGTGCGACCGCCGCCGTATTGTTTGCCGGAGAAGAAAAGAATAACCACCGCCGCCGCCGTCATCGGAAAAGTAACAAGAATCTTAACCACCATCGATTGCAACAGGAAGAAGAGAAAAGTGATTTGCCCTAATTAGTGTAGAAGAAAGAAGCGGATTTATTTGAAGAAGAGGAAGGCGTACTGTTTTTTTTTTGGGAACAAAGTAGTAGTATTTATTAAAAGGAAAAGGAAGGACAGTACGTATTGTTTGGAGAAGGAGCCCACAAAAAAAGTCAAGTAACATTTTTTACTCCTTCAAATACTTAGTCATTTTTTAGAAAATTTGCATAATAGTATTGTAGATTAGTAGAATAGATTTTTTTTCATTACAATTCGCGTTAGAAACCGTTAGAATTGTTTGAGAATTATTGTGATTAGGCAAAAAATTTAAGTTCGACTGCTATTAAGATTATATTGGTTTTAGAAGTTGCATATTATTATTGTGGTTAGAAAGAAGGATTTAAGATTCGACTATTATTAGAATTATATTGGTCTTAGAAGAAAACCAAATCGAAAGATATGACGGGAGATAAAAACGAAAACAGAGTTGTTTTCACCACATCGCTACCATCATATCAATGCCCGCTTTTAAGCAACACAAATTATACATTATGGGCATTAAGAATGAAGAAGATATTAATGGAAAATGGAGTATGGGATTTAGTAGAAGGAACAGGTACATCAAAAGAGATTGATGTAAAGAAGGATAGTTCGGCGTCAGCATACCTATTTCAAGGGTTACCAGAAGATTTGCAAATGCAAGTTGCGGGATGTGAAACAGCAAAAGAAATTTGGGACTCTCTAAAGTCCAGATTTATTGGAACAGAAGATGTACAACAGGCACACTCGCAACAACTTAAATCTGAATTTGAGAGACTTGTAATCAAGGTTGTAAAAATCGCTAGGCGCTAGTGAGGCGGTCGGGTAGGGCCTAGCGATTAATCGGTTAGGCGGGGATTAATCGGGGATTAATCGGATTGGAATTTTTAAGCATAATGCATCAAAGTTCAAGTATTTCAAGTGTTCAAATATAAACAAAATACATAATTATTCAAAGTTCAAAGTCAAACATAGCTATTACTAGGTTTGTTGACCATTTTTAAGCGATCTTTGACCGATTAATCGGTTTGTTGACCGATTTTTAAGTGATTTTGTCTGATTTTTAAGCGGTTTGGTTGACCGATTTTTAAGCAATTTTGTTCGATTAATCCAATTAGATCGATTTTGTCAGATTAATCGGTTTGTTGACCGATTTTTAAGCGATCCTTGACCAAAACGATTAAATAGGCCGATTATGATAAATCAAGGCGCTTAGTGAGCGATCAGCGATTATGCGGGGATTAATCGGCCGCCTGGACCGATTTTTACAACAGAGCTTGTAATGAAAGAAGATGAATCAATAGATTCATTTGCTGGGAGGTTGACGAGTATTATTACAAAGGTTGATACATGTGGATTGATGTTTGATGAACAAAAAAAAGTACGAAAATTACTGAATGCAGTGCCAGATAAGTTTGTACCAGTAGTAGCAACCATTGAAATGGTTGTTGATTTTAAGAAAGCAAAATTAGAGGAGATTATTGGGAAACTTAAGACTTATGAAGAAAGGCTTAAGTTTAGAAAAGGATCACAACTCAAATGACTAATTTGTATTTTAATTTTCAAGCATCAATCATTAACTTTTGTGTGAGGATGAACGTTACTGAATAACTGGATAGGAGTATTAGAAATTATTTTCAGCCTGACATCACATGGTATAAAATTAAAGAGATCGCCTGTCTCCATCCTTGCAGAGTGGAGGTTCTTTCTCCGGTAAGTTGCGTTTCAGGTGACGCGATCATCTTGTGCCAGAGCAATGAAACAACAAAGAAACATAGTAAATCCAATATGCCTGTACATGTTGGCATGTGTATACTTATATTATACCTGTTGGGAATTCATATTGATTAAACCATCAATACCACGAGTACGCAGCGGATGGATCTATATTTAATGTTATGAATTAAAACACATAAAACACATAATAAATACTAACCTCGAATCTATTGAAAAATAGATAAACACCGAGTCTTGATTTTGAAACCGAAGTGATTAAATTATCACCTCTAACAGATGCACACACTACACGTCAACCGAAACACGTTAGGATGCTAGTGCTTGCTTCACGAGTACAAGCAAACCAATCGAATACTACAATATTGAACGAATGGTTCTTTTCGTTTTTCACACACTGAGAATGGGAACGGACCCCATTATATACTACAATAATCTTGCATGTAAAGAAACAAACAAAAACAAAGATTTTGTTGTCATATTTGTTTTTCCTTTTCCTTTGCCGTACATGTTGGACCAAAAGAAGAACAATAAAATCAATTCCATTTTATTGTTGCCATATGACCAAAAGGAAAGGACAAACAAAATACAATCATATCCCTTATTTTTTTTATTTATCGTGTGATGACCAAAAAAATGGACAAAACAATCATTTCCATATGATTTTTGTCGTTTGACATTTTGATCGAACGAATAAAAAAGAACACAACAATCATATACAAGTTTGTTATTGCCGTGTATCTTTTATATATATATAACGTATATTAGTTAGTTATTGCGTCTAACGATAAACCAAATCGTTAAATAATTATATCGTGAAGCATATTATATATTTAATAAATATAATAACATATATGTATTAAATATATAATAAACATGTTCTTCGTGTATACGTGTGTGCCCCGATAGGCTCACGTAATTTCTAGCCGTATAATTATTGATTTACAAGCGCATAACCAACAGCTCCCACTTGCGATCATAACAATCAATAATGTATACTAACAATGCTAAGTGTCTAGCAACACCGCATTGCTCCCAGAAATACCTGAGTGTGGTTTCATAAAACAACTAGGTAAATGGTTTACAATTTTAAATTATCCTTTTGTTTCAGATGCTTGTTGAACTATGGATATGGATCAAAGTCATTTCATATTGTTCAACTATTCTGTTTCTCGGTTTTGAAATTAATCAAGATTACCAAACGTAAAACAAGTATCATCTTGATTTACACTTTGGGCACGGCCATGCAAACATCTGATTAATTAAATGAGGGCCCAAGAGTATCATACTCCGAAGACAAGTGGAGGAACAAATTCTATTTTGACTACACGTGTCATTCATGCGCTTCAACCAACTTCTGAGAATAGCCTTTATAACCACCTTGTTCAGGATAGCGTTTGACTATAGTCAAGAAGAAAGATCCACACATGCAAGACCTGCATGCATCTCAAGTCAGAGGACAAATAAAATAACCATTTGCGAGTTATCACTTAATGACGCCGATCCATAAAGTGATGACTCGTAGGTTTGGGGAAATCCAATATCCATAGCACGTGGATAACATGTGAGTTTGGCGGACACATCCTTAGTATTCATAGAATATAACCAATCTCTCACATTTGCCTTAATTCAACGATATTCCCATATCTTTGATCGACAATGGACAATTTAAAGTAATAAATTACTTAAGGATTAAACATGCAAATATAGGAAACAATTAATATATGAATGAATAACTCAAGTACCACGTATATTAATCATCAAAATAATAAATGTTTTACATATCCCATTATCCAAATACTAAAATCAAAACAGATTTACATGAGACTACTAACTGAACGAAGTCCAATACCACTAGCATGCTCAACATGCTTGTTCAAAGGCAACACCTTAGTAAATGGATCGACTAAGTTGTCATCGTGTGAACTTTGTTAAGTACTACTTCATTATCTGCGATAACCTCACGAAGATAGTGAACCTTCCTTTTGTAATGCTTGGCGCCTTTCTGAGCTCCGGGCTCGTTGGCAATGGTTAATGCTCAGTGTTGTCACATAGCATTTCCATAGGTTCTTTATTGGTGGGGACTACTCCAAGCTCATCAATAAACTTCCTTATCCAAATATCTTCCATTGCAGCTTCGAAGCGGCGGTGTATTCAGCCTCTGTAGAAGACATCGCAGTGATGCTTTGCTTGGCACTCTTCCGGACTACACGCCTCCGTTTAGAACGAAAACGATCCGGTTTGCGACTTGGTGTCATCCTTGTCGGTCCGCCACCCAAAGATCGATATAACAGTAACTCGAGCTCTCTGTTTGGGTCTCCACCGTAAACAAGAAACATATCTTTAGTATATCTGAGATACTTCAGTATGTTCTTCACAGCAGACCAGTGACACTCACTGGATCTACTTGAAATCGACTTGTTAAGTTCGGCGAACGCAACATCGGTCTAGTGCACTCACCGCATACATGATGGATCCTACAGCCGAGGCATAAGGAATCCTCTTCATGCGTTCCACCTCTCCAGGTGTTGAGGGTCCTTGAGATTTTCTCAACTCAAGTTTTACTTGCATTGGGGTAGTTCCACGCTTGGAATTCGCCATATTAAATCTTTTCAAGATTTTCTCAATGTATGCACTTTGACAAAGTCCAATCAACCGCTTAGATCTATCTCTGTAGATCTTGATTCCTAGAATATATGCAACTTCACCTAAATCCTTCATAGAAAAACAATTTCCAAGATAGGCTTTAATAGCTTGTAACATTGGAATATTGTTTCCCATGATCAATATGTCATCAACATATAAGATTAGGAATGCTACATTACTCCCACTAGCCTTACGGTATACACATGGCTCATCAAGGTTTTGAGTGAAACCATACTTCTTGATCTCCTCATCAAACCTTTTATTCCATTGCCTAGATGCTTGCTTTAATCCATAAATGGATCGTTGTAGCTTGCATACACGGTTAGGATATCGTGGATTGACAAATCCTTCAGGTTGGTCCATGTAAACCTCTTCGGTAAAGTGACCATTTAAGAAGGCAGTTTTGACATCCATTTGCCAAATCTCATAGTCATAGTACGTTGCTATGGCCAAAAGAATCCTAATAGCTTTTATGTTGACAGCGAGAAGGTTTCCTCATAATCTAAACCGTAGGTTTGAGTGTAACCTTTTGCCACAAGACGAGCTTTATAGGTGTGTACCTTTCCATCCATGTCGTTTTCTTCTTGAAGAGCCACTTGCTACCAACGGTTTTAGCGTTAGGAGGAGGTCAACTTCAATCCAGACTTCATTGTCTCTCATGGATTTCATTTCCTCGTTCATAGCCTTAAGCCATTTTTCGATTCACGATCGCTAATGCAGCTTTATAGTTAGCAGGCTCATTAAGATCCCCTAACTCATGCTCCTCGAATCGAATGATAAACACATTCGATCAGGTAACGTATTGTCCTTGAGGACCTACGAACAGGAATGACTTCACTTTTTGGTTCAACACTTTCATGTTCAACCATCTCATGAAGTTGGCTAGTATTTTCAGAAGGGTGAGTATCTTCTTGAATTTCATCAAGTTCTAAGATCCTCCCACTTGCTTCTTGTGAGATGAGACGATTCTTAAAAAACTCAGCAAACCGAGCAACAAATACCTTGTGCTCAGGTGGATAGTAGAAGTAGTAACCCATTGTTTCCTTTGGGTATCCTATAAAGACACACTTAATAGATCTTGGTTCTAGTTTGTCAGGCGTGTCACGTTTCACGAATGCCTCACAACCCCAGACCTTTAAGTAAGACAGATTAGGGACTTTCCCATGCCATAGTTCATATGGTGTCTTTTCAACCTTCTTCGATGGAACCATATTGAGAATGCGTGCAGCAGACTCAAGAGCATAATCCCAAAAGGACATTGGTAGAGTTGTTTGACTCATCATAGATCTTACCATGTCAAGAAGGGTTCGATTCCTTCTCTCAGATACACCATTATGTTGTGGTGTACGTGGAGAAGAGAGTTGTGAGACAATCCCACACTTCTTAAGATGATCAATGAACTCTTGACTCATATATTCGCCTCCACGGTCAGACCGTAAAGCCTTTATGGTCTTTCCAAGTTGATTCTCAACTTCACTTTGAAATACTTTGAAAGTTTCAAAGACTTCATGTTTATGTTTAAGCAGGTAAACATAACCATATCGACTAAAGTCGTCAGTGAAAGTTAAGAAATAGCTGTATCCTTGTTTTGACACAGTTCTAAAAGGGCCACATACATCAGTATGTATGAGTCCAAGCAGATCTGTAGCTTTCTCCGTTTTATGCGAAAAAGGATTTTTCACCATCTTCCCGCAAACACACAAGATTCACACTTATCAAAAGACTCAAGGTCAGTTGATTTAAGAAGCCCATCATGTTGCGCTTCTCAACACGTTTCTTGTTAATATGCCCAAGTCGACAATGCCACAAGAATGTAGAGTCCAAGTTACGCTTGGATCTTTTACTATTAACAGAATACATAGAACAATTATTTGAAACAGAATCATGCATATCAATTTCAAAAATACCATTCCTAGAAACAACATTAAAATAAAACAAGTTATTCATTGAAACCGAAATACCAATATCCGTAAAACAATGAGTAAAACCCTTGTCTTTCAAAAGTGAAACTGAAACAATACCCCTAGTAATACTAGGAGCATAATGACAATTGTCTAAACAAATTATTAAACCACTAGGAAGTGACAAATCAAAAGTTCCTATAGCTTCAACCTGCGGTTTCCATTCCCCACGCAGGCTTAAAGCTCCGGCTTCAGTTCCTACTTCCCCGAGACCCTGAGTAGTATTACAGATGTGAGTACCACAACCAGTGTCATATACCCAAGATTTATGAGGAAAAGTATAAAGTTCTATGACGAAGATACCTGATGTGCTAGCATTGCTACCCACATTGTTCTTCTTCTGCATCAACTCGGCTAAATAGGTAGGACAATTCCTCCTCCAAAGGTCCAATCGATGACAATGATGACACTCGTGTCCTTAGCAGGATGCTCCTTTTAGGTGGAGGGGAATCTTAGCTTTGGGGGCATAAGCAAGCTTAGCCTTGCCATTACCACGATTCTTGCCCTGAGCACCGTTATGCGGCTTCTTGTTCTTATTGTTCTTCTGGATCTTTCCTGCTCTTATAGCAAGTATAGCAGGAGTAGCATCTCTTTTAGGAAGCCCTTGTTCATGCAGCTTAAGCATTGCATGCACTTCATTCACTGTCTTCCCCATGCATTGCATATTATAGTTCGTCTCAATCCAGAAAGTCCTTGTTCGAGAGGTAAGAATCATGCTCACTGCAAGGCCAGATGACATGGGGTGACCAAGGCGTTCCAATCGATCTAGATAGCCCTTCATTTTCAGAACATAGGTGCTAACAGATTGACCCTCCTCATGCTTACATGCATGAAAAGCCTGCACAGTCTCAAGGAGTTCCTGTTCGCTTGCGAGCAAACATGGTCTTCAATTCCTTAAGCATGTTATATGCATCAAAGTGCTCCAGATTCTTTTGAAGTTCTGGAGTCATGCTTATGAGCATAAGACAGCCTATATCCTTGGATGCTTTAACCCATTGGGCGTGAGCAAGGACATCGCAGAACCTGCATCGGGAGTTGGAGGAACAGGTGGCGGTATGGGATGCTCCACATAGGTTAACTTATCCTCGGTTGTGAGGACGATCCTCAAATTTCGATACCAGTCGAGAAAGTTAGATCCAGTAAGTTTTTCCTTTTCAAGGAAAGACCTTAAGATCGAATTGTTGACGGTTTGATTTGCTGCCATCTACAATAAAACAAAGTTCAAGATTTTAGTATTTTCGATAATTAATTCTTTTACAAATTAACTACCCATGTTTTAATAAAACAATTAATTTACTAAAGACTAAGACCTCTTGAACTCCCACTCATCACGGTAGTGCTTACTACTCTGGTAAGTCTTGTGGGTACAAGAGGTATGCGGCGTGCGACAATTACATTACAAGTGCAATTCTTAGATTTATGAGACTTATGGCACTAGAGTACAAGCTACTAGTGTCATGCATGTTTTGTCTCATCCTATGCCTCGGGATCAAGGATCTCACCCGCTTGACTCGATTAAGTTGTCCAATTAGAGAACATGTGTAAATAACTCTAGGTCCTACGCCAGAGAATAAACACCTTGGGTTGCAATTCACTCACGTCCCACGAAAAGCAAAAGGCAAGTGCAAGTGTTCTCAAACTTGGATGGCATAGACTTAAATTTCAAATAGGGTATCACATAAGTTTGACAAAAACGTGTATCAAAAATTGTGTACAAAGAAGCATGCAAACATCTTTGTAACACAAGTTTGCAAAAACAATTTTTCAACTTATTTAGGTGTACTAATATCACGGGCAAAGAATGGTCAAGAGCCCTATATTGTACTCTACATGAGTCATAAGACCCAAGTTCTTCCAATAATTCCCACAAATGCCGAAACATATAGTGGGCGGAAAAGACCATGCAAAACCCTAGATCTTGGTGTTAACCAAAAGATCATTAATAAGAGCACAAAACTTTAGGTATCATATAGTTAAAGTTTATTAAATCAAACGATATCCATCATGCTATATCCTGGTAGCTTCGAGTAATGATCCACACCCTCAATAGCATGATCGAACCAATGATTTAATCAAATCAAATTTCGATAGTTTATAGTCCGTTTAAGTGTAAAAAACAAGTTTTACACATAACACATAACCGGTCACAAGGAATTAAGTGTGTATATTAACAGACAATAATTAAATCTCACGATCTCCAGCAAGCTATATCCCGTAGCTTCGAGTAATGATCCACACCCTCAATAGCTTGATGGAACCCATGATTTAATTAAAACCAAGTTTCGATTTAAGTAATTAGTCTGTTTTTATTTCCAAAATCAAAAGCATATATGTAAACAAGTCACAAGGAATAAAACATATAAGCAATTAAAACAGATGAAAGAAGGGGTAGAGGTGAAGACGACTCTAATGGAAAACAAGAACAAGTAATGCTCCAAAACTCAAGAATGAGTCTTCCCCAATTGGAGAATCTAAGGCTCCCACAAGGTTTTCGAGCTAGGTACCAAGTGGACCACAGACGTCATAGATCATGACCGCGTAAGCCTTAAGATCGGAAAAAGAAAAAGAATAATCCATATTACAATGTCTTTTAATTTTTCCTAACCTCTTTTATTAACCATTAATATAAAACAAGATCAAGATTTAATTAAATGACAATAATGCATGTTATTGTCATAACAATTAATATATGTGTTTAATTAGCGTAGCAAGCGACTCTATGTGTAACCCATAACACCAAACAAGATGGCTCGTGATGCCACGGTTGGGAATCATATTGATTAAACCATCAATACCACGCACGCAGCGGCGGATGGATCTATATTTAATGTTATGAATTAAAACACATAAAACACATAATAAATACTAACCTCGAATCTATTGAAAAATAGATAAACACCGAGTCTTGATTTTGAAACCGAAGTGATTAAATTATCACCTCTAACAGATGCACACACTACACGTCAACCGAAACACGTTAGGATGCTAGTGCTTGCTTCACGAGTACAAGCAAACCAATCGAATACTACAATATTGAACGAATGGTTCTTTTCGTTTATCACACACTGAGAATGGGAACGGACCCAGATTATATACTACAATAATCTTGCATGTAAAGAAACAAACAAAAAAACAAAAGATTTTGTTGTCATATTTGTTTTTCCTTTTCCTTTGCCGTACATGTTGGACCAAAAGAAGAACAATAAAATCAATTCCATTTTATTGTTGCCATATGACCAAAAGGAAAGGACAAACAAAATACAATCATATCCCTTATTTTTTTTATTTATCGTGTGATGACCAAAAAAATGGACAAAACAATCATTTCCATATGATTTTTGTCGTTTGACATTTTGATCGAACGAATAAAAAAGAACACAACAATCATATACAAGTTTGTTATTGCCGTGTATCTTTTATATATATATAACGTATATTAGTTAGTTATTGCGTCTAACGATAAACCAACAGTCGTTAAATAATTATATCGTGAAGCATATTATATATTTAATAAATATAATAACATATATGTATTAAATATATAATAAACATGTTCTTCGTGTATACGTGTGTGCCCCGATAGGCTCACGTAATTTCTAGCCGTATAATTATTGATTTACAAGCGCATAACCAACAATACCTTGTATCTCTTTGTATCTATTGACAGTACCCTAGGGGACTATGAGGTATTTATGGTATCTTAAGGTGGTTATTATATTGATAGATACCAAATCCATCACTACTACAATTTACATGTAACTAAAGTTCTGTTTAATACACATTATTAGGGTGGATATTACTTGTCTACTTGGGCCAAAATATAGCATACCAGAAGCAAAGATTTGATTTCAATATGTGTAAGCTTCCCAACTTCAACGTCATCATGAGCTGAAATTGAAATCAACGTACTCAACAAATCAGCATGACCCGGCCTACCACGACCCGTTTCATGCTCTGCAATGATCTTACTAAGAGACGAATCAAAATAAAACATGAAGCTCTTCATTTTTTCAGTAACGCCATGTAGGTCAAACCGGTCAGGTGCACGAATAAAGTCACCAAGGTTAAATTCTCCTACTAATATGATTAACTCTACAGTCCTTGAACTCATCTGGTGACCTGTCAATTTTGTCTCCGAATACTCACCTATAATCGAAACACAACTAAGTTCATCAAATCGCATATCAATATATACTAAAGGGTGCTTTTACGATTGCTTATATATTTTTAGATTATCAAGGGACTTACTGTGTGGTAAAATGAAGCCACAGAATGATATCAGAAACAAAAATGAAAGACTGCCTGCGGTAGTTGAAGCATGCATAGTTCGAAATACTGATGCTATAAACCGGAACATGGAACCTGTCGTGTAGTGCATCACAAATAACAGAACTATCTGACGGAAAAACCTGTGAAACACATGAAACATTAAAAAACTGACATCCTCAAGGCTATTCTTAACAAAATCCATTATGTCTCTGACTTGTAAAATGAGTTTATGCATGATGGTCACTTAAATAAATAGTCTATACGATGCTCTCCTCCCTGGTTCAGGGCTGTATCCAATAGCATAATAAGTGAGAGATGTCCAAACGACGGCTACATACATCGACAGTGGAATCTTAAGAAGGGATGCTGGGAGTCCATATGCCCAAGCAGGGTAGAAATACATGTCCCGCTGTTTATAAAAAACCGGAAGTCTTGTAATTAATATCGTCAATTCTGGGAACCTATCAAACATAAGGATCATGAGCGTGAAAGAGAGTGATGCGAGATAATAATTCGCATCGATGACAACAACTTTCAATTTACTTCGGCAAAACACAGTCATAGTGATTAGTGCAACTATGAAAAGCTGCATGCACAGAAGCAAGACACGTTATGATTCATAAGGTAATAATATATAATAGAAAGTAGGCTTAAAGACCTGAAAAGGATTGAATTTTACCTGAACTAATTTGAAGATGTAGAGAAACGAATTTCTCTTCATGAGAAGAATCTCCCTATACATGCAAGCTTTAAAAAGGTTCCATTTAGAAAGAGAATACACATCGAAGGACATGGCATTCTCATGGCATGGCAATCTTGTGAAGGGTTTGGAGATATCCTCATTTATTTCTTTTCCAAACGAAGATTCCTTAAATCTGATGGATAAGGTGGGTACACAGACATAACTAATGAACACGATTATACCTCTTCATCCTCCATAAAGATAGCAGAAGAAGAATCAGACTTTGACATCTTTACTTGTCCTTCCAACAAACCAGGAAGCATGTCTGCAAAGCAGGAACAACAAATGTAAAAATCATGTAAATTACGTAACAACAAAAAACAAAGCAGGATATAGTTTAGGCTCTTACGATGAGACAATATGATAGGCTTGTTTTTCCTTTTGATAGCGTCACAGTACTCCCTTGCAAGGACATTCACCTTTCTTTGATCCATTCCCAGTTGACAAATATTAGCCTATTCCAACAAACAAATATGTTTATTTATTAACACATTAAAACCTATCTACCCAAGAAAGAATTTAAAAAATTACCTCTAGAAAAAATACATCTGCACATTGCATACACGGATAGAGTATCCAGTCAAGACATCTGTCTCGTTACGTCCCATAATTTGACAACATATAAAACCATTTACAACTCATTAAAATCCAGCACAATAAATCAAATTCATATAAAAATAATCTTCCTACCTCGTTATCCTAGCAAGATTGTTTCTTCTAGCAATATCCATGACCATAGGCCAATATTCATGTGCTCTTTTATTGATCTCATCTGAAAAATTTAATATCAAATTCTGTCCTTTTATTCATGTAATGGCATGGCATAAAACTGTTATTATAGTCCTACACTACAAAAACAAAAGTCATGCTGGTCGTTCCAACGAAAATAACCGATCCATTGCTTCAAGCACATCTCAGGTGTGACAACCACAACCCGTCTTTTCCAGCGGATATCGTTAGGAACCAGCTTAGATAGCTAAAAGCTTAAAAGATTATGTTCATCTCAAACTCAAACCCGGCGACAAACGCTTTTTTGCTTCAGAACCCAATTGAAAAACAGTGGCTAGTCATCTTGCATGTCACTGGAAATCGTTCTCAGGATAAAAATAACATTCAAAAGTTATTTGTTCCGGCCAACCTAGCAGTTTAATCGTATTAGTATACCTTATCTTGTAGAGATAGTAAACAGAAAATCAGAAAACATAGAAAAAAATCATTACGGTTAGAATTACAACCTGCACAAAAACATATTAAAAATCATTAAAACCCTAAAATCGTGATGAATTTTTCTTCATGCAGAGAGTTCTAGTGAGTAGGGTTTTTTGAAAATATAGGTATGATTTTTGTTAATAATGAATGAATTGAGAAAAAATATATATTTAAGGAAAAGATATCTATAAAAAGTTTTAAAAAAGATAATTACTTAATATAATTTTTGTAGATAAGTTGTATTTAGTATAGGATTTCAATATAATTATAGCCATTTATAGATTATAATATGCAACATAATTATCAAAATAACTTGTTGCTTAAGTGGTAAACACACAAGTTATTTATCCAAATGACCAAGGTTCAATCCTTGCATTGGTCATTTTTTATAAATAATTTTCAAAAATAATTACTAAAAAACCGAAATTTACAAAAATAATTATTAAAAATCCGAAATTTAAATAAACTCTAATTAAATTAAAAAAATTAGTGCTTATGTGGCATGAAACTGGATTATTTGGCATTGAGATATATATATATATATATACACTAGTGGTCGAAGCCCGCCCGATAGCCGGGTATGACTTATAATTATTGTTGACATATTTTATTATAGCGTTTCAAATCTTCTTTCAATGATTAGAACTATCCAACATATATACTTCCTTAATTGGTTCAAGGATTCATGAGTGATATATAAGAGATGCCTGCCTTAAATCAACGCACACATTGTGGAGCTCGAAGTTATACAACATGGACAACATAATCATGGAAACATACAAAAACAAAAAGCCGTAATGCTCAAACGCAAATAAAAACCTTTCAAAATGCATCGTAAAATAAGATATAAACATACCAATTTTATATTGAATGCATAAATAGAACAATTAAAATGTACAAAGTTTTTTGTAACAGCATAGTATATGAAATAAAGCTATTACCATCGATATCACAACAAAAAAATTTCAATCCCTTTATGCTCTTCACTTTAGTGACATAATACCCATTTGCAAAATCCCATCGTCAAAATTTAAAATTATCCCCAACATTGTAAGTATTTCTACATATTTTTAGTTTGAGAGAGAGGGGGGATGTCATCTCAATATGGGCATGCCTATTTTAACCGTACCAACTTTATATATGAAAGTACTTTCAAATTACAATGATACATGGCTACTTCAAGATCAAGCTACAATGAAACTGCAAATTGCACGACGTACCAAATTTAATGGAATTAAAAATCATAAAAATCACTCATTTCAAATATAAAGAAGACGGCTATATGTAATACCATAACATGTCACCAGTTTTGTTTCCACAATATATCTGAATATATCAAGAAAAGAGCAAAAAAAAGAGTTACAGGTAGCCACAAAGCAGTTTTCATCTTAATAAAAATAACTCTCTGACATGTTTTATCTTCTCTCTTTCAATTTCTTTTTTTCACGCATGACCAATACCAAGTGTCTTCATACCTGAGTCAGAAGAGAAAAAAGAAAGTTAAGCCCGATAAATTTCATCTATAGATAACTAAACCATGGAAATATTATGGTTTAAAAATTAAAGATGTGAAGTATCCAAGAATATAAAAACAATTAGTAAATTCACGGCAAGTGTATTCAGTGTATGAGTTCATCCTCAAAAGAAATGTTTTCTAAGTTCTCTTAAAAAAACTGTTGGAATCACTCCTAAACTAAAATTCAAGTGTTAGTAATTAATATGTAATAGTTAGCTTAATATGGCTTTTATGTTAGTAATCATGCCAAGGCTTATGTAGAAAGCCCATGAGCCTTGGTCCAAGTCCAATAAGGAAAGGAAGGGACTAGGTGTGTTGCCCTAGCTCCCTCTCCTATAAATACATTGTAATAACCCTCACTTGAGGGTTGGTTGTTCAATTCATTCACTTTCACTCTCTACGCATAACCATTCTTCATATCATATGTGTGTGCGTGTGTATTTGTTCAACCGATCTCTTCTCTTATCTATTTCTACATATTGATGCTTGTGTTACTAATATGGTGACCAAACAGTGGTATCATTCGCCAAATAGTTGGGTGAACATATTTTGTTTTTGAAGTTTTTTTTGGTCGTACGCGTAAACTTGTTCCAAACTTGGTCACGCTTAAAAACGTATTTTTTAAACTTTTTAATCCAAGATTCTTGTCCTTTCAATGTTTTAAGGTGTTAAAATATCAATTTTTGGCAAAAAGTTTCAAACTTTACGTGTGGATCATTGTTTTTAAGCTAGGTTTTTTACGTGGGTATTGTTCTACGCGTAACCGGTTTATAAGCTTTGGATCATCAAGTTTCACACTTTTGTTTTATTTTGGTGCTATTGAAGCTATTTCATCACAAAAATCTGGTTTGGAAACATCAGTTGGCAGAAATCATTTTTGGCTAATTTCTACACGTAAGTAAAACCCTAATCTTACGCGTAACTTGTGCTTGGTTTGATCTTCAGTGGATTACTCAGTGTTTTTCTTACTTGGATAAGCCTGAAAACACTTCGACTTTGGATATCCCTTACACTGTGATAGTGTAAAGGATCGATTGGGTAAAACCCTAATCCTACGCATAAGCTTAAGCTTACGCGTAGAACTCATTACGCATAAGATTTATCTTACGCCTAAGCTCTGCCTTACGCATAAGTTTTCTACGCCTAACCTTCTGTTTATGCATAACTTTAGTGTTTTCCTCATTACTTACGCGTAAGCTAATCCTAGGCGTAACTCTTGCTGTTACGCGTAACTTTGGTGTTTTCACGCATAAGTGTTATTTTGCCTTCACGTGATTTCTACGCCTAAGGATACTTCATCAACAACGTTTCATTGAACTACAAAGATCCATTTAACAACACAAGTTTTCAACATGTCACAACCACCATACTCTAGCTATTTCCCTTACACTTATAATCAACAACAACAACAACAACTAAGTCCACAACATCAACAATTTAATCATCAACAACAAATTTATCAACAACAATTTAATCAACAACATACTCCACAACTTGCAGCAATTCCACAACCTCAAATGGTTCAAGCACCACCAAGTCTTCAAGTACAACCTTACACAAACTTCTACAATCAACATCCATCCAGGAGTACTATGAAGGAACCATCATGGTTTGGCAAGATGTGTGAAGCCTTAAGTAGCCAACAATCAATTCATGAAGCTGGCTCACTTGATAGACCTCCAATACTCACTCCCATTAATTATGATCAATGGGTGATATGGTTCTTTAGGTTTTGTGATATAAAGAAGCCACATGGAAAGTTCTTAAAGAAGGTCATTCTGGAAGGTCCATTTCAGATGCCTACTATTGTCACACCCGCAGATCCAGATGCTAATCCACCAAGAGATGCTGTCACCAACATAGCAACTGTCTCCCAACTCACTGGTGATGAACTTCTACATTTTGAAGCCGATGAATTAGCAATGCAATACATCCTTTTGGGACTACCTAATCCGATCCTTTGAAGTGTTGATGCTCAAAAGAAAGCTAAAGCAATTTGGGAACATATTCATCTTCTAATGGAAGGCACATAACTCAATCAGGAAGACATTGAATCCAAAATCTACTTGGCTTATGAACACTTCATGATTGAACCAGGAAAGACATTAGAGTCATATCATCATCGATTTTCAGACATCATAAATGATTTGGACAAACACAACATCGTCATGCCACGAATTGCAGTTAATACTAAGTTCCTGAGTAGTCTTGGTCCTGAATGGGAGAAGTATGTCATTTTTCTCCGTCAAGCGAAGAATATGCATCATGCTACATACGGATTGTTTTATGACTATTTGAAGCCTCATCAAAAAGAAGTTGATAAGGAAAGGATTATCCGTGGCCAAACTGTTTCACCATCACTTCCGGATAATCAACAACTTGCTTTGTGGGCTCAAACTAGTTATCCTCCTCAACCAGCACCTCAACCAACTGCCACAATCACACCATATGATCCATCACAGCAACAATCTCAAAAAACTCAACTGGTTCCATACAACAACAACAATGATCAAGCATTTGTCAGTGAACCTAATGAGGACTCCGATCCGTTCGACGCATTGCAACAAGGATTCGTTATGATTGCTAAACTTTTGGCCGTTATACAAACAAATCCAACAATCGCATTCGTTCCTCATCAAACACAAGGAATCAGGCTGTTGTGAAAAATGGACGAGTTGAAGTTCAGAATCATGGTTATGGTTGTCAGATGGGCGGTGGTTAAGGGTTTAATGCTATGGGCAGGAATAACAACAGAGCTCAAGTGGTTGAACAGGGAAATGCTCAGAATGGGTTGAATGGTCTTCTATGCTACAACTGTAATGAGAAGGGACACCTGGCTAATGCATGCCCAAAGTCGAGGACTAGGGGCAGTGCTTATCACAAGGAGGCTTTACTTTTGGGTCTTAAGGATGAAGCTGGTGGAACTCTCATAGACAAAGAACGAGCTTTATGGCGGATGCGACTCGTGATGATGATATGGAGGACTTGGAGGCCAATGCAGCAGCTTATGTTCTGGCTAATATGCATGAGCTACACATGAGTGAAATAGGCCCAGTGTATGACACTGATGGCTTGTCTCAAAACCCGAACAAACCATATTTATCTCTGATCTAATATCTCCGCCAACATCTGAATCCGGAATGGCTCAGATTGTTCAAAATGAGTCATCCACATCTCATTCTGACGATTCTCAACTAGACCCCGTAGTTACATTTGATGATCAAGATGACCTTATGGTTTCCTTTGATACTCAAATTGACTCTGTAGTTATACTTGAGGATCTGAATAATGATCATGTTGTGACTCACGTTGAACATGTTGAACCTTTGCCTAATTCAGATATTGATCTGTTACTTAAAGACCAACAATCCCGAATGGAAGAATGTCATGCATTAAATCAGTCCTTAAAAAGTAAAAATGCACTGTTAACTAGGGATCTTGAATGCTTACAACGACAACTCAATTTTTTCAAAACTCAAGAAAACCGTGAAAAAGGTTTTGAAATCGATTTTGCTAAATCTCATCAAAACGAACAATCATTAGAACGACAGATACGTGATCTAGCCGCATCCAAGAATGCTTTGTTGTCTCAAATAAAACAACTGAAACATGAACATAAACAAAAAATTAACGCTCTTACTTTGGAAACTCAAAAAACCAAAGCTGAGTTGTTAACTTGTCAAAAACAGTTCTCTGAGTACAAAAAGTATTCCACGAAACGAATAGATAACTATCTTGAAGAAATTGTCGACTTACAAACCAAAATTAAAGAGTTTCGAAATGTTGTTTACAAACATGGTAAGTCAATCACAACTATTCAAAAGTTTACTTTTAAACCTAATCCAAATGGATATGGTCCCATTCTTGCTAATTACAAACCTAAGTTTTCAAACAGAGCATTCAAACCAAATCCTGAAGTTTATAGTGCAGAACATAGAATTGATGATTCAGTTATGACTGTTGTTGAATATAATCACATGGAGGAATTAGATGCAGATGACGAGAGTCGGTCAAAATGGAAAATGTCGTTTATAACAAACCATTTAACTATTCACAAGCCGTAACTTTTGTCACACAACAAGATACTTCTAACAACCCGTTGGTTATCACACCAGCCAAGTTAGTCCCCAACACAATGGTGCACAAATTAATGGTCCTTTACCTTCACTTAGTGAAGTTAAAACAAAAGCCGAAAGTTGTCGAGTTATAAAATACTTTGACATTTTTTATCTGACCTCAAAATTTTGGAACGTGAGATTGAATTTCATCTCAAATAAATGTTGAACATTTTCATTCGCCTCTGGCACGAGAACAAAGAGATATTCTTCAGAAAAGAATTTTACCCCATGTCATAAATTTGAAAACCTGTGCACTATATTGGGAAAGGATTTTCACAAGGAACTTGGTCTCATGAAAACAGTTTTCGAGAAAACAGAAACATCGATTTCAAATACTAAACGTAAAAAGAAATTGTAAGAAAAGATGTTGATCGACTCTTGGAAGATGTTATTTGTGCTGATATCAATAATCTTGTGTTATTACAATCTGTTGTGTATGCATCTGATCATATCCCTGCTGATTCTGCTGATTCTGTTGATAATACTAATAATGTGAATCTGATCGAGTCTTTAAAAGTGGAAAATGAAAGATTGTTAAACGAGCTTTCAAATGCAAAACGTCGTCTTCAATGGTGTCAAAAAGATTGTCAAAATCGTGAACTTGCTTTGCAAAACAAAATCAACCAGTTGCAATCAAAAACGTTTAATCCAAAATTTGAGCAATTGGATGATCAAAACGTGTCTTTGAAATGTCGAATCTCAAAATATGAACAAGAACTTGCAACAGTTAAAAAGGAATATAGTGTCATATTTGATTTACTTAAACAGACTCGTGATGAAGCATCAAACAAACTTGATCATTTTCTTGCACACACTAGAGAAGTCATGAATTTTTCTGGAAATCTTCGTTCTGAAAATTAAGAATTGGTGCACACTATCTTTAAGTTAAGAGAAATATTAGGAAAGCATGAACAAGTTCTGCCTAGCATCATTAAGAGAATTGCACCTGTAACACTTAGCAAACGTGAACCCAGATTGCCTACTTACAAAACACAAGTAACTAATGTGCTTCCCTCTACTGAAACAGGACTAGTTGCTTCTTTTCCAAACGTCCGCACTTCACAGCCTAGGCGCAATACATGGAAGAATAGGAAGTTGCGACCTAAGAAAAGAATAATAAGGAATGCTAAAGTAGAAGAACACCCTAGGACTTTGAATAAGACTCACATTGCACCTACTTTAGATATTGCGTCTGACAAATGTAATGGAAAAAAGTGTTGTAACGAATGCTAAACCTTTAAGTACTTTTGATATTCAGTCTGATGCTTCTTGTGTTATTTGTCGTAAAAGTATGCTTTCTGATTGTCATGACAAATGTGTTGCTAGAGCTATCTTGTCTCGTTTAAGGAATCCTAAGAATCGGAATACCTCTAGGCCCACAAATGCTTCTAAGTCTGTGCTTGGTAAACCGCCCTCTTTAGATTCTAAGAAACGCATTGATGTCCCTGTAGGTCCAGTATCACCTCCAAGGACTGTAGTACCATCTAGTGCATTCACTAAGACTAAAGCAAATACTAGTTGGAGATGGCAGAAATGGATACATAATACACTAGGATTTAAATGGATGCCTAAAGTCATTAATGTGTGATTTCTACTATAACTGCTTCGGAACCCTCTAACACTTCGGGTTCCACATCTACTTCTATTCCATCTGTGTCGTCTGTGTGTAATGCAGGTGATACAGATCATGCTTTGGATTGTTGAGAGCGGATGTTCTCGACACATGACAAGCAATCTTAAACTGTTATCAAACTTTATTGCAAAGTTCATTGGCACTGTCAGATTCGGGAATAATCACTTCGTAGCTATCATGGGTTAGGGAGATTATATCAATGGCAATATCAAAATTAGCCGGGTTTATTATGTGGAAGGCCTCGGTCACAATCTCTTTTCAGTCGGTTAATTCTGTGATGGAGACTTGGAAGTTGCCTTTCGGGAGAAAACTTGTTTCATTCGTGATCTTCAAGGAAACGATCTCATGTCTGGCTCTCACAATTCTAGTTTGTTCACAACTTCAATGCAAGACATGGTTGCTTCATCTCCTATCTGTCTACTTTCAAAGGCTTCATCAACAAAATCCTGGCTATGGCACCGTCGTCTCTCATATCTAAACTTTCAAACCATTACCAACCTTGCTCGACACAAACTTGTTGAAGGTCTCCCGAGATTTCGGTATTCTAAGGATCACCTATGCTCAACTTGTGAACAAGGGAAAAACACTCGTGCACATTTTCCTTCAAAGGTGGAACACAACTCTCAAAGATGTACTTCATCTTATTCACATGGATTTGTGTGGCCCGATGCGCGTGCAAATGATTAATGGCAAACGCTACATCTTAGTAATTGTCGATGATTACTCACGATGGACTTGGGTCTACTTTCTTCGAAGCAAAGATCAAGCTCCACAGATGATCATCACCTTTCTCACGAAAATTTAAGTTCAGCTCCAGAACACCGTCCACCAAATCAGAATAGAAAAAGGAACTGAATTTGTGAATCAAACTCTTCGAGAATTTTATGAGAAAGTGGGAATCGAGCATCAAACATCTATTGCACGTACACCAGAACAAAACGGTGTTGTTGAAAGACGAAACCGAACGTTAGTGGAAGCTGCAAGAACAATCTTAATCAATGCTAAACTTCCAGATTACTTATGGGTAGAAGCTGTATCAAATGCATGCTATACTCAAAACCGATCAATGATTACAAAACGCCAAAACAAAACACTTTTTGAGCTTATCCACAACAGAAAACCGAATATAAAACACTTTCATGTATTTGGATCCCTTTGCTACCCAAATAATGATCGTGATGACTTTGGAAAGCTTAAACTTAAAGCTGACATTGGAGTCTTCATCGGATACTGTGAGAACTCTAAAGGTTACCTGGTATGTGCTAAAACACATACCTTTTCATTATCAATACTGACCCAAAATAACCAAGAAAGAGCCGTTTATTGCTAATATTTGTGGTTTTCTTGAGTTTGTGCTTGTGCAGGTACGGATATGTAAAAACACATAAAAAGGAGCCAAATCAGACGTAAATCCGAGCACGAGAAATTAAGAGAGTTTGAGCTGAGCCGGAAGGTCGGGATTGTGCATTTGTGAAGATTTTATTCTCTGAGGATGATTTTTGGATGTTATAATCAAGTTTGAAGAAATGTCAAGATTAGTCCCTGAACTTTGAGTATTTGGCAGAAATGACCCCTCAAGTTTTAGAAGTTTCAAATTTCACCCTTGGATTATTTGAGATTAACAAGTTTGACCCTTGAAAGAGATTTTCAGATTTACATTTGTGGTCCCTGGATTTTCAGATTATACACTTTTGGTCCTTGTTATGTTAAATGGTTACAAATATAATCCTAAGTCCAAACCAATATACATGGCCCAATAATAAAAATCCATGACCCGGTCCATTAACCAAAACCCAGCCAACCCTTTATTACTCCAACCGAATACCCATTTACCTGCTATTTTACCCTAGTCAACGCCAAATACACGGTCAAGAAACTCAAACAAATATAAAAAATTTTACCTCGCGTTATTTTTCCCCAATCTTGCTATACCATGAACCCTAATTACCCTCAAGGTCAATTGGTCAAAATTACCATAATTAAGGGTATTATTGTACTTTCGTCTGACACGCCTGACACATGTGGGGTGCCAGGTCAGCTATCCGTGTGCTCAAGTCCAATCCCTGCTCTCCCATTGGTTGTAGATACGTGGAAATTTTGATCCTAAGGTGGAAAGGGATTAGATGCATTTGGGATTTGATCAGAGGGTTGTTATTCACTCAAAGAAGCACAAATGACAATTTCTAGATCCTTCCAAGAGCCTCAAGACCTCAAGCTCACCTATTTAAGACCCCTCATTCGTTCACATTTGAGATATCTTCTTCTTTAAACTTTCAGTAGCATAGTTAGTTGTATTTTCATTTTAATGTTTTAAGTTTTGATAAGCCTTTGTAATTTTCTCTTTGTACTCAAAATTCGTAGATTAATAAAATTCAGTTTTTCATTTTCAAGTATTTGTTTAAGTGTATAAATCTGCTTATTCTCCTTGTTTAAATGCTTATTTCAATAATCCAAACCTGTTTTTAGCTTACCTCTTCATTAACTCAAAAATAAAAAAATCAGAAAAAATAATTGAAAAATAAAAACAATACTCTCAAGCTTATCATGAGCTTTAGCTACTGTTACATAAGCTCATCTAAGCTCTTAATAGCTTTTAGTGAGTTTATTGCTGTTTTAAATCATTATCCACTCAAATTACATATTCAGTCAACAAAAGTCAACTGATGCAGAAATGTTTTGATTTGCTGGATTTTGGATCTGATTTGGGTGATGCAAAGTGGAATTTGGGTTGGATCTGATTATATTAGTGGTATGTTGGTTCTGAGATAAGCTGCAAATAAGCTGGATGTTTGTAAGTTTAAGAATATGATCTTTTGGTATTTGTTAATCTGCATAATTAGCTTAGCCTTAATCTGTTAGCTAATATTGTTTTGATTGTATTCAGTAGCTTTGTTATAATTGATAGATCATAGTTGTTAGCTGCTATTAAGTTTGATTCATGAGTTGGTAGTTTTTACTTGCATTATCAGATTTTAATTAGTGTTTGGATTAGCTAGAGTATTTGTGATTAAGCTTTGGTTTGAGCTTGAAAACTGCATATTCAGTCTCTATTTCAGTTACTTGAGTCATTTCAATCCTTACATTGCATCCAAACATTCATAAAGTCAAAATCACAAGTGAAACTGCTATTGATTTCAGTACTGATAAAATCAGTAGTTACATATTTGCATATAGGCTTAAAATAAGTAGATCTAGCTTGCTGTCATCATCATTAGTCTTTTACCATCATAATCAGTTCATAATTTAGATTTTAATCTCACAAAAGTCAAAGTTCCAAATCTGTTTTTCAAAAGTCAAAACTGTCAAATCTAGTTTTTCACCAAACTTTGATGATGAATCACTGATTCATTTCTGAGTAAAAGTGTTTGAAATTTTGGATAATCATAGTTCAGTTGGTCTAGAACTGGAAACAGCTTTTTGTGAAATCTGATCAAGTCTTAATAATCTCCAAATCAGCTGTTCAAATCAGCTTATTCTGCCCTGTTCACACTCAGCAGAACTGAGTGTGAATCATGCCAACTTGCAGCTTTTGCATTGAGTTCATTTCAGTGAGTCTTAGCCTGAAAATTGGTTTAGTCATAGTTTTCCTGGTGGTCTTAAGGACTGCATAACTGGTTTTCACACAAGCTCTTCTGATTAGCTTGTAGATAAGCTCAAACATAGGTCCTAATTAGCTATTTGGATAAGAGTAGCAGTTAGCCTATATCTAGGTAGATTGCTTATTAGGTGTTAGGATTAGCTTGAATTAGTTGTTCTAGAGTAGTTTTAACATAACTTATCTTCAGTTACTGTTTGGTAGCTTAATTCACTTATTAGCTTATTTTAATTAGCTTATTTCGTATCAGTTTACACTACAGCCCTCATATCTGACACATAAGCTTATGATTTCTTATTTTTCATAGATTTAGATTAATATTTTAGAATTTTCCTAAGTTTTTCATATTTTTTAGTCACTGTTTGCTATTTTTCTCAATTTAAAACAGTTTTTAATCATTTTTAAATAGCTTTTATTGCAAATAATTAAGAAAAAGTTCCAAAAAATAATTTTTCAATTTTCACAGTTTAAGAAAAATATAAAAAGCATAAAAAATATTTTTCCCTATTTTTCCCCTTTTATTTGGTATTTTTCACAATTTAAATTAGGTTTAAATAGTTTTAAATTTGTAGAAAATAGAAAAATAATCAGAAAAATAAAAAAGTAGTTTTGAAAATTCTCTTATGGTATTTTAGATTTTATAAAAATAGTTTCACATTTTTCTCCTTAATTTTCATATTTTTAGTATTTTAAATTAGTTTTAAAAGTTAAAAATTAGTTTTTAATTTTAATAAAATCCAGAAAAATCCAAAAAAATAGTTTTAATTCATAAATAGTTTTCTCATTGCATTTCTAGAGTAAAAGTAATTTTAGGCATTTTTAGGATATAATTTAGACGTAGTTGCATTTTGTTTACGTTTCGTTAATTACGTTTTAGTTAAATTCGCACTTAGGATTTCCCGTAGATTAGATTCCCTTAATTACCTTCCCTATTCCCGTAGTTTAATAAATTCAAATCATTCATCCAAAACATCGAGCATTAAATTCCAAACTAATAACGACGTTGGCAATTCACGCCTCGTTGGGAAACGATTCGGGTTGACTAATCCGTATCAACGATCACACACGGGATTTGGTTTAATATTCTTTTTCCTAAAGGGATTTTGAATCTATCTTCGTGATTATTTTTGATATCGATATTGAGGTTTTATCCATACACAAATACCCCTAAGCCTTTTATTATCAAATCATTACCGGATCTGGAATCGTCGTACAAAGCAGGTTATGGAAACGATTCATGCTAATTTTGATGAGCTTACAAAAATGGCTTTTGAGCATAACAGCTTGGAACCCGGTCATAACCGTTTAAACTTACCTCAAACCCCATCAACAAATTGAACCCACCCTCACATCGCCAACAAATGGAAAGACCATTTGCTCCTCTGCTCAGATGACGATATTGATGAACGCGCTCCGGTGTATCCGATGTTTCCGTTGCTCAACCCGATACTACTCTTATACCGATACACTGCTACAACAACTACTGTTGAGGAAGCACCACCGAGACTCTACAACAACAGTTGAACAAACTGCATCCAACGACGCTGAACCAACTGATGATGTTCTCAATGAAGTACCCCCACCTGCAGATTTTGATCCAAATGCTTTCTTCAACCCGTTTGCCAATGAAACTGCTGCACCTGATGTTGCGGAATCATCCACAAACCATTTGAATCCTCAGAATCTGCACAATGTATACCAACATCAACCCTCTACACATCGTTGGACAAAAGGCCATCCTCTAGAGAATATTATTGGCAACCCGAATCAACCAGTCGTTACGAGACAACGTCTTCACACAGATGGTGAACATTGCATTTATGCACTCACTGTCTGCCAATCTGAGCCTAAAAACATTAAAGACGCAATGACAAAGACAACTGGATTGAATCCATGCAAGAAGAACTCAACCAATTCAAACGCCTTGAAGTATGGGAACTGATTGAAAGACCAACAGGGTCTACGCCATTGGTCTCAAATGGATTTGGAAGAACAAATTGGTTGCCGAAGGAACGTAATCAGAAAACAAGTCAAGTCTCGGTGGCTAAGGGTTATCGATAGGAAGAGGTATTGACTTTGAAGAATCATTTGCTCCGCTGCTCGCCTTGAGGTCGTTCGGATATTTCTCGCGTTGCTCATATGAATATAACGGTTTTTCGATGGACGCCAAAACCGCTTTTCAATGGGCAATTAAAAGAAACAGTTTATGTCACCAACCGTAAGGATTCGTTGATCCCGAGTTCCCGAACCATGTCTACAAACTGAACAAAGCGCTGTATGGTCTCAAACAAGCTCCTTGGGCGTGGTACGATAAGATATCATCTTTCCTCATTGCCAATAATTTCACCAAAGGTTCGGTCGACCCAACTCTTTTCATACAATATCACGGGGCACATATCTTAATTGTTCAAATTTATGTGGATGACATCATTTTTGGTCAACACATAAAAAGTACTCAATCGCTTTTGCGAAACTAATGAAGAAACATTTTGAAATGTCCATGATGGGTGAACTTACGTTCTTTCTATGACTGCAAGTTCATCAATCACCCCGTGGTATTTTCTTGAGTCAGTCCAAATATGCCCTTGAAATTCTTAACAAATTTGGAATGCAAACCTGTGACACATATGCCACACCAACGACTCATACCAAGAAGCTAGACGCTGATTTACATGGAAAATTAGTGGACCCTACCAAATACCAAAGTATTATTGCGTCTCTCGTGTATCTAACAGCTAGCAGACCTGATATTGTCTTTGCCGTTTATCTTTGCTCCCGTTATTAGTCGAGACCAACTGAAACCCACCTCTCGGAGGCAAAAAGAATGCTCCGATACATCAAGGGAACCATTAATTTGGGGATCTGGTATCCGAAGGATTCTATTTTTGAACTAATCGCTCATCGCCGACCACGCAGATGCTTAGATTCACGGAAAAGTACTTCAGAGCTTTACAATTTCTTGGTGATAAACTGGTGTCATGGCAATCGAAGAATCAAGATTGTACATCGGCCGTCCTCAACGAAGCGTAATATGTAGCCATGTTGGCGTGTTGTGCTCAAGTCATTTGGATGAGAACACAACTCAAAGACTATGGTTATGTATTTGATAGAATCCCGATGTACTGCGACAATCGGAGTGCTATTGCGATCTCGTCGCAACTCAGCCAACACTCAAATCAAAGCACATCGATCTTCGCTATCATTTCATCAAGGACCACGGGAACAGTGGTACTGTTGAATTATACTTTGTGGGTACAGAATACCAATTGGCAGATCTTCTCACCAAAGCCTTAGCTCCTGCTAGGTTTAATGAGTTGGTTCACCGGATCGGTATGAGGTGTTTGACTCAAGAGGAACTGGATGAACTCTTAAAACATTCTTAAAAACCAGTCAAACACCAAAACCTCTTTTGTAAATATTTTTCAAAAACAAAATACAAAAATATAAAACCTAATAAAACAACAAAAATATTATTCTATCTATATTTCTTTTCACATGGCAAGTACAATTCTTCCGTCAACACTCAAATCTTTCAAAATTAAGTATTTTTTTGGATCAAGTGTTGAGGGGGAGAAAACAAATATTTTTCAGTTTCATAATACATTGTATTTGCATGTTACCTTATCCCTGTTGTTTTCTTTAATAATGGTGGTCACATTTATGGTTTACTGACACTCCTCGGACTTAAATTTATAAACTTTCATTATTTCTTAAGTCGAGGGGGAGTGTCGTCAAAATTCTTTCCTAAATATCCTTCGTTTGGTATCCAAAATGGAAGTTAAAGGCATTGGATGTAAATGGTAGAGGTGGAAGGACTGAAAGTGTCAAAAGATCAAAGTATTTTATAATAATTAACTTCACCTAACATTAACTCTTCTCATTTATTACTAAACCTACCAAATCCTACCCCTAAAAATCAATCTTCAAATCCGTGTTTTGGATCATCATTC
The DNA here is from genome assembly GCA_910596185.1 of Chrysanthemum makinoi. NCBI lineage: Eukaryota > Viridiplantae > Streptophyta > Magnoliopsida > Asterales > Asteraceae > Chrysanthemum > Chrysanthemum makinoi. The sequence continues at coordinate 100,472,144 of OU343218.1, read as the reverse complement.
TGTAAGTGGTTTTATAATCTTAACATGTTTTTAAACAATGGTTTTGATTTTTACATGAATCCAATGGTTAAATGATGTGTTTGAGAGTGATTTGTGTTCTACGCATAAGCAATGAACACAAATCCTTCATTCGTGCGTTGTTGTTAATGAAAAGGGCTTTAAAATGTCTAAACAATCATACCTTAACTGTTTTCATCAATCATAACCACCCAGAATCACGAATTAAATGAGTTTTGAAAACGAGGGTTCATGCGTATATTTGGGGGTTTTCAAATGAGAACGTTTTTGGTTAAAAAGATAGTTGAGTGATGTTGTTCTTATGATGAATTGATGATATCTAGGCTCAGAACCAACCCAGAAACACTAATTGATCTTTAATTAGAAACTGGGGTTTAAGTTCATACACATTTGGGTATTTTTGATTCACTTAAATTCTGATGTTAAAACTTGGATAGAACTACTCATAAGGCTTCTTAGACCTCCCATAATAATATTGGTGCAATTTCTATGGCTAGATTACTTACTTGTAAAAATTGAACCTTAGGGTTTAGGTTTACGCATAAGTGTTCTTACGCGTAACTGTTATATGTGTATTAATGATATGATCTGATGGTGATTGAATGTAGATGTTAATGATTGTGTTATGAAGAATTTATTTCAGGTCTTCTACGTTTGAAAATTCAGAATCAAGGTTTCTAGCAAACTACGCATAAGGATCACCTTACGCGTAGAATGTTATGCTTAAGAGCAATCTAACGCGTAATTATTATGCGTAAGGTTCTACATAAGGGACTACGCATATCCTGTGAAGGATATGCGTAAACAGTGACCTCTACGGATAAGGTTGACTCTTACGAGTAAACCTTACGCGTAAGCTCTACGCATAAGGTCCCCTTTTCCTACGCGTAATATTTCTTACAAGTAAGTCAAGAACCTACACATAAGCTTGCGTTTACGCGTATATCACTCATGTTTCGCGATAAGCTTGCCATTTCTACGCCTAAGCCTTGTTTAACCTTAATTATGAATTGTTACACGTGCAAACTTGTAAATAAATAAATCATAACGCCACGAAACCAATAATGTCACTAATAAGCTTAAACGTTTAATATGTTGTGAAAATAAGTGATAACATGGACTTTAAAACTTAAAGTTAATTAACTCACGAAACTAATCACGACGTCATTGGACTATTGGATAAACAAGTGACATTGGACTCGTAACAATCATCGACATATCACATTCAATAATTAGACAATAAAACCATCTGTTAACTAACATAATGTCTTTCGATATGTTGGTTCTTTTGGCTAAATATCTTCGTGATCATGACATGGACGCCAAACACGAATGTGGATGCACCAATGTTCTCACCGTTGCTGATATCTTTCCTAATGGTTATCCGATGAAGATTGGAAAGAACAACCTTCGTGTAGACTTTGAAACTCTCACCGCCGTAGTCTTCTTGCTTAATTGTTGTGGATATTCGAAGAATCATCCTTATCGAACATGCTCTCCAATTCGCCAAATTGCCGAGATCTACATTCATCAGTTCTGGAATACAATGCAAAAGATCAAAGGACAAAATGTTGTGACAGTGACTCTTAATGACAAACAAGTCACCATCACACCTGCAGACTTAAGGGTTGTTCTCCTCATTCCGGTCATCGAGCCAACCAATTACAGTGCCACACCAACTGAAGAGACTGTTCTACAATTCATGATCGACATTGGTTATGACGAAGCTTCAGGAGTAATCACTAAGTGTAGGATATTGGATTTCACAAACACTCTAAACCATAATCAAAGTAGGCGTATAAGTATGTTAGAGAGAGAAATTTCTAGTGAGAGAAAGGAAGAGAGTTGGGAACTATAGTGAGAGAAAGAAAATATTATTATGAGCTCCAACTCTCTACCTTGGGAGGTAGAGAGTATTTATAGTCTTACATAAAACGCCACACAACGGGCTGTGGATCAGGCATACAGTGGGTAAAGACCCGTCCGTCCTCCACGGTGTTACTTAACTAAATACTACTTAACATAAAATAACTATGACTACGAGCTTTCTAACGATTACATATACTTGAGGTGACCAACTCTTTAATACCTGGAATTTCTAATTCCTAACAATCTCCCCCTAAGGGAGGTCACCTCAAACATATACTAAAATTACATTGAATACAAATAGATATGACATTAACAATTGTTCTTGCATTCTTGATGTAGTACTTTGCTCCGAAGCTCGTAGTCATTGATTCTTCTCATTGCATGTTTGTCACACCCCCAATTTACCTGTTTTGCAGCGGAATGGAATTCCTGGGGGATTGACTGTCATAGCACCACATCACAGTCATATTGAACGACCTAAAGTGTCGTTTTAAAAACACATCGTTGGATAGTTCATAAAACATTCGTGAGTACAACATCGGTCCCAAAAGGTTTACAAAGTTTGCGAAATACAAATATAATACAAATCCAAACGATGTTTTGAAATAAAGTGCCATAATGTACATAATGTAAGTCGACGGCGCGACTCAAAATGTAGGTCCCTAAACCATGTCATGATGATAATGCCTCAGTTACCCGAAAATACATTGCTAAAAACGGTCAACAATAATGTTGGTGAGAAATCATAGGTTTATGTAAATGTTTTATACGACTACACAAGTATCTATCATGCATGACCATCCAGTCACAAAAAATAATGTTACAATTGCTCTAAGCCCATGACCCCGAAACTAGACTGCTCAATCATGTATGCCCCTGCAGAGTGTTTGCCGGACAACTCCGTAATGTGATCAAATGAAATGCATCCGTTTTCCTGGTTGGGATTCACCAACCCGGATGGAAGCGTCACCCTCGATAGATCTATCCACTCATCCTCGCTTCAAAGATTAACGGTTCATGTTCAAGAAATGGGGACTTTCAAATTGGCAAATGCGATAACTTAAGCAATGTAATGAATTTAACATACTTGGTATCGCATAAAGAAAATGTAGTGCAATGTATTCTCTCCCGTGGGTTTGAAAATAATCGAAAGCATGTAAAACGGGGCTATGAAAACTCACTTGGATAACCTGGAATAATGGCAAAAGTGAGTACACCGAGGTTTAATGTGATGCGTTAACCGCGACCTATTATCAATGATATGATATGTCATGAGTTGCAATGTAATGTTATGCATGCACTTGATATGTTATTTATACCATTTACGAGTTTTGAAAATATTACTCGACGTCGAAAAATACTCTTTTGACGTCTTAACCCTTCAAAAATGACTTTACATGTTTTTACGTCAAAATGTCATCCTACAATGGTTTTATAATGATTTTTAGAGAAATTACCACTTTTCGTCGCAAAACAATGTCGTCGGAAAAATCATGAAATTTACAAAAATGGCTTTGGAAAACTAGATGTAAAACAGTGTACGTCGATCGTTAGAGAACGAACTCGACGGTTTTGGAAAGTTTGTATCGATAACTAGAAGTTTCAGTTCAGGAGTTTTCGTCCAAAAGGTCTCGAACATAAAGATAATAAGGGTTAAAGATGGTGGTTTTTGGCTAATTGTGTGCAGAAAATTAGTTACGGCAAGTTTATGAAAAAGTGCATATCTTTGTCGTTTCAAATCCGTTTTCTACGTTTAATATGTCCTTAGCTTCGTATTGAAGTAAACTAATATATTTTTGAGAAGTCGAAATAATTTGTGAAGCTTAAGGCTCGTTTTTGACCCGTACAAGATAAAAATATGTTGCTGAAAATTCTGAAAATTATATTTTTCGTCGTCAAACTTGTAAAATCCATAACTTCTTCGTTATAAGTCCGTTTTAATCCGTTCAAGCGGCCACGGATTCGTTTTAAAGTATATTTTCTAAAAATCAAGGCCAAAGTTTCGTACCAACAGTAGGTTTTTCCAGAAATTCGAATTAAGGACAGAACATAAATATATAGTTATCGAAAATAGTTTTTCTCGGACAAAACCTATTCTAATCCCTTCAAATCAACTCCAAAACTAATCTAATCCTACCATACACCTTCTTAGGGTGTCATGGGTTCCTAATCACCATCAAGAACAACCAAAACCAAGGGGATAATTATAGGATGACCAAATATATATATATAACTCTAAAATCATGTAATAAATGGTATAAATCACATATCATGCATAATATCTCCAAAAATGAAAAGAAACATATGAAAATGAAAAGGAAATATGAAAATGAAAGAAATATGCTTACTAGTGAAGATGATGAGGTGTAGGTAACAAGGATAATCCTAAATACTCTTGGTTTTTATTTCAAAACCATATAAAGGATATAAACTAGGTTGAAATAACACTTGATCTTGAAAAGTTTTTGATCCCTTGTACACCCTTTGTGTGGCCGGTTTTATGGAGAAGAAACAAAGGAGAGAAAAGATTTTTCTTTACTTGAATTATTAAGATACATGTATGAGAAAATGAATGTGTAAGTTAGACTTTTAAGTTGTGTAAACATCTATGCAATCAAAGACCATACCTCTTTTAATATCACCTCCCCCTTGGTCGGCCAAGGGGGGAGGGATATGTAAAAATTATATATTTTTTTTTATAAACTTGTGTATAGACTTGTGAAGTTGTAAGAAAATGTAAGTAAAATGTTGTGTAGATAATTGTAACTTGTAAGGTAATGTGTACATTAGGTAAAAGAGATTTTTAATGGACCAAAGTAGAATGTAATGAGATAATAAAAATTGTAAAAATACTTTCCTTGTGAATTTTGAGTGATAAAATAATTACCGTATAATTTTTAAGAAAAACAGCGTAATAATATAATTTTAACGATTAATATACCAAATAAATTTGAAACACTAGGAAAACTAAAAATATAGTTTTATAAACTAAATGTAAGTTTAAAAATACATCGGGATCATTTTTGAAAGTAACGGATTAAATATTCAAAATAATGACTCACGCGATAAAGATTATTAAATATAAAAATTACGCGTTGAAGGTGAAATGAAATGTCGTGAATGAATTAATGAGATGCAAATGATGTCAATGAAATGTAGACTAATCTTAGTCCATATGAAATGTACGTGATGTCATGATCATGAATTCGCCGCTAAACCTCCAAGGTTTCGCGAATTTGAAACAAGTAAACCAAGTTTACTATAAATGTTGAAATAATGAGACATGAATTGTGTCGAGAAATGACCCGAAAGTACGGATTGTCACATTCGCCCATCCAAAAAGGAATTCAGTCCCTGAATTCAATCATTGTTAGGTCTAACGGTGTCGGTGAAAAGATGAGGATACTTGCGTCGCATCGGTCTTCCGTTCCCAAGTAAACTCGGGACCTCGTCGAGAATTCCAACGAACTTTCACAATCGGAATACGACTCTGTTTCAACTGCTTGACCTCTCGGTCCATGATTTCTCTGAGTTCCTCCACAAAGTTGAGTTTGTCATCAAGCTGAACTTCGTCCAATGGAATAACAAGCGATTCGTCCGAAAGACACTTCTTCAGGTTTGAAACGTGAAACGTGTTGTGCACATGACTGAAGTTCGAAGGAAGATCAAGACGATAAGCTACCGGACCAACTCTGCTCAAAATCTTGAATGGTCCAATGTATCTCGGGTTTAACTTCCCACGCTTTCCAAATCGTACCATGCCCTTCCAAGGCGATACTTTCAACATAACTTTGTCTCCCACTTGGAATTCCAAATCCTTGCGTCTAACATCCGCATAACTTTTCTGTCGACTCCTTGCTGTTCTGAGTCTATCACGAATTTGAACAATCTTTTCCGTGGTTTCCGTACCATTTCGGACCGATAAGTTGTGCGTCTCCTACCTCGGCCCAACAAGCGGTGATCGGCACTTACGACCATAGAGTGCCTCAAATGGTGCCATCTTGATCTTGGTGTGATAACTATTGTTGTACGAGAATTCTATCAATGGCAAATGGTTAGCCCAACCATTTCCAAAATCAATTACACATGCTCTCAGCATATCTTCTAGCGTTTGAATGGTCCTTTCACTTTGACCGTCGGTTTGTGGGTGATACGCTATGCTCATCTCTAATCACGGTTCGAATGAATCTTGCAATGAATTCCAAAAGTTTGAAGTAAATCGACTATCTCTGTCGGAAATGATAGAAATTGGTGCTCCGTGCCTCGAGACTATTTCCTTGACATAAAGTCTAGTGAGTTGCTCCATGGAATAAGTCTCTCTAATTGGTATGAAATGGGCTGACTTGGTAAGGCGATCAACAATTACCCAAATAGCGTCGTAACCTCCCGATGTCTTAGGAAGTTTCGTAACAAAGTCCATTGTAATGCGTTCCCATTTCCATTGAGGAATTTCTGGTTGTTGGAGTAAACACTGAAGGCTTCGATATTCAACTTTTACCTTAGCACAGGTAAGACATTTGCTAACGTACGTGGCAATTTCCGCTTTCATGTTCGGCCACCAATAAAGCTTCTTAAGATCTTGATACATCTTATCCGATCCTGGATGAATAGAATACTTTGACTTATGCGACTCATGCATAATCAATTCTCGTATTCCGCCATACAATGGAACCCACATTCTATCTTTGAAACATAATACTCCATCTGCTCTCTTTACAAAACCATTTGCGCTTTCGGGCATACCATAAAGCTTTTCACTTGGTCGATTTTCCTCCTTAAGTGCCTCGACTTGTGCTTCATGAATTTTTGACGGTAAAGGAGAAATAATCGTCATTCCCAATGAACGAACTCTTAAAGGTTTAGGCCTCTCTTTCCGACTAAGAGCATCAGCCACAACATTGGCTTTTCCCGGGTGATACTTGATTTCACAATCATAGTCGCTGAGTAACTCCAACCAACGACGTTGCCTCATATTAAGCTCCTTTTGATCAAGAATATATTGCAAACTCTTGTGGTCGGTAAACACTGTGCACTTTGTACCGTAGAGGTAGTGTCTCCAAATCTTGAGCGCAAAACTACGGCTCCTAACTCGAGATCATGAGTTGTGTAATTCTTCTCATGAGTCTTAAGTTGTCGAGAAGCATACGCTATCACCTTCTCGTTTTGCATTAAAACAGCCCCAAGTCCTTTATGCGAAGCGTCACAATATACAACAAAGTTCTCAATGCCTTCGGGTAGTGCCAAAATTGGCGCACTGCAAAGCTTTTGCTTCAACAACTGAAAAGCAACTTCTTGTTTCTTTCCCCACTCGTACTTCTTGTTTTTCTGTGTCAACTTGGTCAAAGGTCTCGCTATCTTCGAAAAACCTTCGATGAACCTTCGGTAATACCCGGCTAGTCCTAGAAATTGTCGAATTTCCGTAGGATTCGTTGGAGTAGCCCAATCTTTCACGGCTTCAATCTTTGCGGGATCAACTTGTAGTCCATGACTATCAATGACATGACCAAGAAATTGCACTTTGTGGTTCCAAAAATCACACTTCGAAAACTTGGCATACAACTTCTCACTCTTGAGTAGCCTTAAAATCATCCTTAAGTGCTCTTCGTGCTCTTCTTTGCTCTTGGAGTAGATCAAGATGTCGTCAATGAACACTATAACAAACTTGTCCAAATACGGCTTACAAACCCTATTCATGAGATCCATGAATACCGCCAGTGCATTAGTCAATCCAAACGGCATCACTTGAAACTCGTAATGACCGTAACGTGTTCTAAATTTGTTTTGAATATCCTCTTCCCGAACTCGAAGTTGATGATAACCCGACCGAAGATCAATCTTGGAGTAAATACTTGAACCTTGCAACTGATCAAACAAGTCATCAATTCTGGGGAGTGGGTAACGATTCTTCACCGTTAACTTGTTCAATTCTCGATAATCTATGCACATTCGGAAGGATCCATCCTTCTTCTTCACAAACAAGACCGGTGCTCCCCAAGGAGAGGAACTCGGCCTAATGAATCCTTTGTCTAGAAGCTCTTGCAATTGATTAGACAACTCTTGCATTTCGGATGGCGCTAAACGGTACGTTGCTCGCGCAATCGGTGCACTCCGCACTAAGTCAATATGAAATTCTACTTGACGTGCCGGTGGAAGTCCTGGTAAATCCTCGGGAAATACTTTAGAAAATTCACGGACAATAGGTACATCTTCAAGTCGCTTCTCCTCCGACTTTTTTCTCGGTTACATGGGCTAAGAAAGCAAGACAACCTTTCTTAATGTACTTCTCCGTTTTGATACTCGATATGATACTAATTCTAGTTCCACTTCGTTCCCCACGAATAATCAAAGTTTCGCCGTTATAGGGAAGATGAACAACTTTCTCATCACAAATGATCTTTGCACGATGCTTAGATAACCAGTCCATGCCGATGACGACGTCGAAACTACCCAAATCTACGGGCATGAGGTCTATGTTGAAGGGATGATTAAGAAAATTGAATGTGCAACCGCGGACAATGGTATTGGTGTTAACTACGCTACCATTAGCTAATTCGACGTTGTATGATATGTCTAATGTAGTTGGTTTAATGTTGAGCAAAGGTGCAAATGCATTGGACACAAAACTTTTATCGGCACCCGAATCAAATAAAACTGAAGCATAACGATTATTGAGAAGAAACGTACCCGTTATGACATTCGGGTCCTCCCTATCTTCTCCGCCTCCAATGACGTAAACCCTTCCGTGTGCCAAACCTCCTTGATTCGGATTTGCTTGATTCTTTCCCTTCTTACAATCCTTCTTGTAGTGTCCAGTTTCCCCGCAACCAAAACATGTAACTTGTGGCCACTTGCAATCCCTAGTACGGTGACCAACTTTCTTGTAATTTTCACACGGATCGGACATCGACCGGATTGTGATGACTCAAACACTTATTACACTTCGGCAAAACCCCCGTATATCCTTTTCCTTCCTTCGGACCCGCAACATAAGCCTTAGCAACCTCTTGCCTTTTGGGTGGTTGTTGAGTAGCATTCCTACCCCTTGTGTTGTCCCACTTGCGCTTGTTGTTGTTGCTATTATTGTTGTAGTTGCCTCGGTTATTGTTGTTGAAACGGTTGTTGGGGTTGTTGTTGTTTCGGTTGGTGTTGGTGTACTTACCTCGCTTCACCACTTGTGCCATTAACTTCTGAGTCACTCGAATAGCTTCCTCAATTGTTTGTGGATCAAACGAAGTCACATCTCCTTGAATAACCTCGGGAAGTCCCCCGATAAAAGCTTCTAGCAACTTTTCATTATCCGGTACCATCGACGGGCATAACGCGGCCAATTCCTGGAATCTCCGAATGTAAGTGTCGATATCATACCCAATGGTTACCAATTCATAGAACTCCGTCTCCAACTTTTTGATTTCCGTTCGAGGACAAAACTTCTTAGTCACCAAGCCCTTGAATTCCTCCCAAGTAAGCTTAAAAGCATTCTCCATTCCAATCGGTTGAGCATATGAATTCCACCAAGACAATGCTCCATCGAGTAATGTGCTCGTAGCAAATTTGACCTTACTATCATCCGGACAGTTACAAAGCAAAAACACCGATTCCAATTTCTCAAACCATCGTACCATTGCCGTAGCTCCCTCGGTACCTCGAAACTTAGTGGGTTCACCACTCTTGAAATCTTTGTACGAACATTTCTTAACCCCAGATCCTCCGGCATTACCAGTAGCAGTAGCTAGCCTAGCGGCTTCTGCAGCAGCCACTGTTTCCCTTTCGACTCTTAGTGCATTAGCAATGCTATCATTCACCAACTTTTGAATTTCTGCTTGGGTCATTTCCGGTGTAGCTTTCTTAGGCGCCATAATTCTTCAAAATCACAAGATGAAACAATCATGAGAACTCGTAAGTAGAAACAACCATCATACAAATATATCCACAACCACATCATGCATAAAGTAAATGAAATCACAACGGAACAATAGCGAAATATCACAAATATAATCACAACACACGTGGATAATATACATGAAAATTTCGGCCTACATGGACCGATATCATAGATAATAATAACCATTCCTACATAGTAGAGTCAATACTTGATACATTTGTTTGTACAACAACCAAAATACAACAAGTTCTTTAAACTACGTCACACACCTTGTGACTAGGATAATAATGGTCAAAACTATACAATGACAAAAGTCTACATAAGGCACATCATGGTGCTCCGCCGCCCTCCGAAGATCGCGAACCGAGTAACCAAACTATCCACCAAACTCCTCAACTCATCAACTGAACCCGCAAAGCAATACTCTCCCGTCCTCTAACCGCCGCCCAATACTCTGATGAGATAAGTCAATCGAAACCCTGCCTAACACTAGGCCCTCGACCTCCTCCGCAATGGGCTCAATCCTATCTACCGACAGTTCCTCCAACCGTCGTGACAACCTATCTATCGGATCTGTGACTATCAATACGGGCTCCTAACGCCTCGGTAGAAGGCTGTCGAGCAGCATCTGCCCTAGAACTCTCACCTAACTCAAATCTAGCGGGTGGCTCGGGTTCTGAGATGGTGGTGTCGGGATATCAAAACGAGCACGCTTTTTGGGCGGCAAGTCCGTCGTAGGCAAAGGATCTCTAAGAAAATATGATGAAGATGGTGATGATGGTGGTGGTGCTAGTAGTGGTTGGTGGATCGTGAAATGGGCTAACGTGAGGAGTGGGTGCAACCTCGCCTCCTCGAAGGGTTCGGTCTCGTGTCGCATCATGATAGGTGGAAAGACTGGAGTAGATCCAATGGAAGATACGATCTCAATGGAATGTGATGCAACATCATCCATGATGGGGTTAGCTGGAACATCATCCGAGCTAGAGTCCGATGATATGGTGATGGGATGTGAATCTGAAGACATGTCCGTGACAACCGATGTGAAATAAAAGTAAATAATCTCGAATAAAGTGTAAGTGAATCCGCATGATAAACATGAATATGTACTATGATGAAATGATGAGATGCTATGATAATGTAGCTATAGTCTAGGGTCAATGATGCAACCTAGTTCTCTATAACTGTAGCTCTGGTACCAATCTGTCACACCCCCAATTTAACTGTTTTGCAGCGGAATGGAATTCCTGGGGGATTGACTGTCATAGCACCACATCACAGTCATATTGAACGACCTAAAGTGTCGTTTTAAAAACACATCGTTGGATATTTCATAAAACATTCAGAGTACAACATCGGTCCCAAAAGGTTTACAAAGTTTGCGAAATACAAATATAATACAAATCCAAACGATGTTTTGAAATAAAGTGCCATAATGTACATAATGTAAGTCGACGCCGCGACTCAAAATGTAGGTCCCTAAACCATGTCGTGATGATAATGCCTCATTACACTGAAAATACATTGCTAAAAGCGGTCAACAATAATGTTGGTGAGAAATCATAGGTTTATGTAAATGTTTTATACGACTACACAAGTATCTATCATGCATGACCATCCAGTCACAAAAAATAATGTTACAATTGCTCTAAGCCCATGACCCCGAAACTAGACTGTTCAATCATGTATGCCCCTGCAGAGTGTTTGCCGGACAACTCCGTAATGTGATCAAATGAAATGCATCCGTTTTTCTGGTTGGGATTCACCAACCCGGATGGAGGCGTCACCCTCGATAGATCTATCCACTCATCCTCGCTTCAAAGATTAACGGTTCATGTTCAAGAAATGGGGACTTTCAAATTGGCAAATGCGGTAACTTAAGCAATGTAATGAATTTAACATACTTGGTATCGTACAAAGAAAAATGTAGTGCAATGTATTCTCCCCCGTGGGTTTGAAAATAAACGAAAGCATGTAAAACGGGGCTATGAAAACTCACTTGGATAAACTGGAATAATGGCAAAAGTGAGTACACCGAGGTTTAATGTGATGCGTTAACCGGGACCTATTATCAATGATATGATATGTCATGAGTTGCAATGTAATGTTATGCATGCACTTGATATGTTATTTATACCATTTACGAGTTTTGAAAATATTACTCGACGTCGAAAAATACTCTTTTGACGTCTTAACCCTTCAAAAATGACTTTACATGTTTTTACGTCAAAATGTCATCCTACAATGGTTTTATAATGATTTTTAGAGAAATTACCACTTTTCGTCGCAAAACAATGTCGTCGGAAAAATCATGAAATTTACAAAAATGGCTTTGGAAAAACAGTCGTAAAACAGTGTACGTCGATCGTTAGAGAACGAACTCGACGGTTTTGGAAAGTTTGTATCGATAACTAGAAGTTTCAGTTCAGGAGTTTTCGTCCAAAAGGTCTCGAACATAAAGATAATAAGGGTTAAAGATGGTGGTTTTGGCTAATTGTGTGCAGAAAATTAGTTACGGCAAGTTTATGAAAAAGTGCATATCTTTGTCGTTTCAAATCCGTTTTCTACGTTTAATATGTCCTTAGCTTCGTATCGAAGTAAACTAATATATTTTTGAGAAGTCGAAATAATTTGTGAAGCTTAAGGCTCGTTTTTGACCCGTACAAGATAAAAATATGTTGCTGAAAATTCTGAAAATTATATTTTTCGTCGTCAAACTTGTAAAATCCATAACTTCTTCGTTATAAGTCCGTTTTAATCCGTTCAAGCGGCCACGGATTCGTTTTAAAGTATATTTTCTAAAAATCAAGGCCAAAGTTTCGTACCAACAGTAGGTTTTTCCAGAAATTCGAATTAAGGACAGAACATAAATATATAGTTATCGAAAATAGTTTTTCTCGGACAAAACCTATTCTAATCCCTTCAAATCAACTCCAAAACTAATCTAATCCTACCATACACCTTCTTAGGGTGTCATGGGTTCCTAATCACCATCAAGACCAACCAAAACCAAGGGGATAATTATAGGATGACCAAATATATATATATAACTTCTAAAATCATGTAATAAATGGTATAAATCACATATCATGCATAATATCTCCAAAAATGAAAAGAAACATATGAAAATGAAAAGGAAATATGAAAATGAAAGAAATATGCTTACTAGTGAAGATGATGAGGTGTAGGTAACAAGGATAATCCTAAATACTCTTGGTTTTTATTTCAAAACCATATAAAGGATATAAACTAGGTTGAAATAACACTTGATCTTGAAAAGTTTTTGATCCCTTGTACACCCTTTGTGTGGCCGGTTTTATGGAGAAGAAACAAAGGAGAGAAAAGATTTTTCTTTACTTGAATTATTAAGATACATGTATGAGAAAATGAATGTGTAAGTTAGACTTTTAAGTTGTGTAAACATCTATGCAATCAAAGACCATACCTCTTTTAATATCACCTCCCCCTTGGTCGGCCAAGGGGGGAGGGATATGTAAAAATTATATATATATATTTTTTTTTTTATAAACTTGTGTATAGACTTGTGAAGTTGTAAGAAAATGTAAGTAAAATGTTGTGTAGATAATTGTAACTTGTAAGGTAATGTGTACATTAGGTAAAAGAGATTTTTAATGGACCAAAGTAGAATGTAATGAGATAATAAAAATTGTAAAAATACTTTCCTTGTGAATTTTGAGTGATAAAAATAATTATCGTATAATTTTTAAGAAAAGCAACGTAATAATATAATTTTAACGATTAATATACCAAATAAATTTGAAACACTAGGAAAACTAAAAATATAGTTTTTATAAACTAAATGTAAGTTTAAAAATACATCGGGATCATTTTTGAAAGTAACGGATTAAATATTCAAAATAATGACTCACGCGATAAAGATTATTAAATATAAAAATTACGCGTTGAAGGTGAAATGAAATGTCGTGAATGAATTAATGAGATGCAAATGATGTCAATGAAATGTAGACTAATCTTAGTCCATATGAAATGTACGTGATGTCATGATCATGAATTCGCCGCTAAACCTCCAAGGTTACGCGAATTTGAAACAAGTAAACCAAGTTTACTATAAATGTTGAAATAATGAGACATGAATTGTGTCGAGAAATGACCTGAAAGTATGGATTGTCACAATGTTTGGTTACTCAAGGTGGAGGTCTTTTACTGATCCACGTGATAATAAATTTAAGCCAGCTTTTGAGATCATCAGCTATGAAAAATCTCTGAGACATCCATTGTGGTGTTGGAATTTTGTGATGTTGTGACATTCGGATCGACATGCTCACATTCTGGATCATGATAACTTCTCATCAGAGTAGCGAAAGCTTTCGATAATTCATGATATTGGCAGCAGCGTAGCAGAAGCATGGAGTGAAAATATCAGAGTCATTGATGCACTAATCATGATTTCTTTTTGAGATGAATGTGTTAGGTGAGCATGCGGCTATGGATTGACGCTTCATTACGTCGGCTACAAAGGTCGGGTGTACCGCATACAACGATTAGCAATAATCGCACGAAGTGTCTTTGATCACTTCGCGTTGAATTGAGGTACACTGCCCCGCGGTTCCCCGTTGATCGATTACAAATCCGGCCTGTGATCGGGTATAATTACGAAGAATTTCCTTGCGAGGTTTCGCGCTGCTCTAGCTGTTCTCAAACCGGAACATCTCAAGAAGACAACGCACCAGTGAGTGAACCAGCGATTTAAGTCCAGCGATTGATGAAAAGAGATTTGAAAACAATCGTGTATTGCTCAATAGAAATTGTTTTTGCAATACAACGAAGGTTTAATGAAAATCAATTATCAATCATAAACACCTTTTGATTTGAAATATCCTACCGCGGTGGATTTGCTAATAAAAAGAGTTTTAAAGCACAAAGATCGGTTTTTCAAAGGTATCCGTCAATCCATAACTGAACATGATTGATTCAAGAGATTGAATCGCCCCATTGTTTTCTGTTCAGTTGTCACATGGTTGATCTATTGGATAGATCTCACATGCCACCTACCGGGAGCTTGTTTGATGTTGGCTCTAGAGGGCTTTCCATCTTCATTGTGAATATGTTTGCATATCACTCAGATGTTCTGGCAATACCACAAGGATAATGCGTAGGACTCAAGATATAATCTCTCTTTCCACATTGTGTGAAACAGAGAGTCTTCATTGAAAGTGTCCTAAAGAAATTTATAGATGATCTCGTTGCTCTAGACTCAATATGTGCATATTTGGTTCCTGTGCCGGAGACTAGGGAGAGGGTCTCCTTCTTCAATATCAACAATCTCTAAGAGAAAGTCGATAGATAATGTCGGTTCCCGTGAGAATGAAACAAGTCCTTTTAAGAGGAACTTGAGTGGTTTGGAAAGTTGAAGTGCAGTCGCGTCATGGGTCCATGACGTCTTCTCTTCAATACGATGTTACCATCAGTAGCATATGAATTGAACCCGGTTTCTGCCCTAAGGTTAAATAAATGGAGGGCTATTTGTTTTCACCCTTTTCTCATTCAATTCTTTTTAATTCTTCAACCCCTTCAGTGCTTACCGAGACTTCATAGCTAGAACTTTGTTGGGTTTGTTCCAGTACTAGCTCTATCTCAGTCCGCACTCTTCCCATATCTCATTTTTCTCCTTTTATCATCATACCAAAGAACTCTACACTAACTAGTGGATAGTCCCTGGTTAGATCCTTCCGGTTCTGGCGGATCATGGGAACACATACCTAACCTTATCATCCTTATATCACCGTACATAAAGTAAAGTTGGTCGGTCTATTTGGTATTGTTCATCTGCCATTGGAACCAATTGAAAACCATTTGAAAATCAATCCAGATACTTGTGATATAATATCAAAGCATTTTGTACCTGAATTGTTTTTGATATTTTCAGAACGAGAACTCCCCCTCAACATGTGCATCAAATATTTGAAATCGTTTTGCACATGGAGGCAAGAGAAAGAATTAACTTCTTTGATTACCATTTTCTAAAAGATATCAACATCACTTCCCTAATCAAGACAAGTAGATAAAGCATTTTGGGGAAGGATGAGTTTTTCTTAATTTTGCTCCCCCTCAATAAGTGCCTCGAGATTTTAAAAGAGTTTTGCACATACTAGAGGAAACCTGCACATTGAGATAAGTGATCACGTTTCAAATCATAGGTTTAAGATAGATGCTCCTCCTCAACATGTGCATGGAAAATTTGAAATCGTTTGTCACATGTGGGAAGGATAGCATGTGCATCCTTATAAAACCATTTACCGAATTATCAGTTTAAATCCAATTTAAATCACACATTCTCCCCCGATCACAATTATCAAATCATTTGAGATTTGTGATCTCTTATAGATTTAAATTGATTTTGAAAGCTTTTAAGGAGTATTGTGACTTGATTATGAAAGCGTTTTAAGCGATAAGGATCGGATTTAAAGACTTTAAACTCCATTGGTAAAACATGCATGAATATCTTTTGAAAACAATTTAATGCCAAATAACTTTTTAATTTAATTGAAATCATTCTCCCCCTCAATCAATGACATAGGTTGTTAATTGAGAGATTGATATTTTGACAAATAAGTCCAGATGATTATCAAAAATAGAGTCCGAGTTATTTTTCAAAAGAACTTGTTTTCAGCAGATAACATGTTAATAGAATCAGAGCATAGAATTTGGTTGATAAGAAGGCTTTTGATGAATGTTCAAACAAATTCTCAAATCTTGAAAAACATGAAAAAGCATGGCTCTGTTCTTTCTTTGACAAACGGGTTACTGCCTGAAATGACAATAAACCATTGTTTCTCTTTCTCCCAAAAATAATTTTTTTTTTATTTTTTTGATTTTTTTTTTCTTTTTTTTTTTATTTTTTTTTAAGAATTCGAACAACATCTAAAGTCCCGTGTCATTCTTTGAATGACAGCACAAAGACCGTAGATATTGTCGAACCGAGAAAAAAAAATAACAAATTGACAATATTTTTTGAAGATTTTTCGAATTATTCAGATTTTTATGGATTTTGAAGGTTTTATATTTTTCTATTTGATTTTTGAAGGTTTTATAATTTTGTATTTTGTTTTTCGAATAGATATATACAAGAGATAGATGAAGATAGACTTTTAATCCTCGTCTTCCTCCGAAGACGCGTTTGAGTGTTTTCAGGTTGAAGGCTTTTCAAGCCAAGACGTGGAAGAATAAACTCAAAACGTTCTCTAGGAAGAGCTTTGGTGAAGATGTCTGCTAACTGGTATTCAGACCTCACAAAATAGAGTTCCACCACACCTTTTTCCACTTGTTCCCGGATGAAATGATGTCGAATGTCGATATGCTTTGCTCTTGAGTGTTGAACGTTGTTGCACGAGAGAGCAATAGCACTTTTATTGTCACAGTACAGAGGGATTTTGTTGAATTCAAAGCCATAGTCGGATAATTGAGATCTCATCCATAGGATTTGAGCACAACAAGATGACATGGCTATGTATTCACCTCTGTAGAGGAAATAGAAGTACTCATTTGCTTCTTTGAAGACCAGCTCACAAGCTTATCACCCAAAAACTGAGCACCTCCAGATGTACTTGGCCGAGTATCTTGACACCCCCTGCATGATCATGCATAGGCGTTAGTAACATACCGGTGTCCTTCCGGTACCAAAGACCCATATTGATGGTTCCTTGGAGATACCGAAAGACCCGTTTAACCGCTTCAAGGTGCTTTTTAGTAGGCTTAGCATGGTATCTAGCACACATGCAAACACGAACAAGATGTACGGTCTAAGCAAGTGAGGTACATCGGGATCCAATCATACTACGATATTTCGTTTGGTCAATCATGATCCCTGAGTGGTCCTCATCTAGTTTGGTTCGATCAATCATGGGGTGTCAACAGGGTCACTTGAATCAAATCCAAATTTCTTTAATATCTCAGTTGCATATTTAGATTGATTTATGAAAATGCCTCAGGGACTTTGTGAAATTTGTAATCCCAAGAAAAATGACATTTGTCCCATCATTGACATTTGAAATTTTAAACTCATTTCATTTGAAAATGGTCACATTTCATTGGGGTCAGTCGAGGCAAAATGATATCATCAACATAAATTTGAACATGAATTAAATGTTTGCCTGACTTCCGGTGAACAATGTTGGATCAACTGCTCCTTTGCTAAATCCGTAGATAGAAGAAATTTTGACAGATGTATCATACCATGCCCTAGGAGCTTGCTTTTAACCCGTAAAGAGCCTTCTTCAAGCGATAACGTGAGTAGGATGCTCTTGATTTACAAATCCTTGGTTGGTACGTAGCTCACACGACTTCTTTAAGATCTCCATTGAAATGCGTCTTCACATCCATCGATAGACTACCATGTTCTTACTAGCGGCATTAGCCAAAAGATTCGATTGCCTCGATTGAGCAACCTGGAGCAAAAGATTCTTCAAAGTCAATACCTTCTTCTTGACGATATCCTTTAGCCACTAACCTAGCCTTGTTTTCAAACATCACCATGCTCATCAAGTTTCACTTTGAAGATCCACTTTAGAGCATTGATCATAGCACAATCTGAGTGGTACTAATTCCCATACATCTAATCGATCAAACTCATGAATTTCATCTTGCATGGCATTGAACCGGCTGTCTTCATTCATGGCGGTTTTAACATCTTTTGGTTCGATCTTAGAGTGTACTGAGTTGAAGAAGCACCATAAGGCATCGGTGCAAGTTGTTTCCGTGAGTGGATACCGGACGAGAAGGATTTCCAATGATGTTGTCTAATGGATGATCATGAGTCCATTTTCTGAGGTGTTCATGTGGTAGTTGTTGAGGGACTGAAGTAGCAGTCGATGTCTCTGAAGAAGATGGTTCGATGAAGATCAAATAGCCCTCAAATTTTATGTTTTCAAATGGAGCATCCTCAGGAGTAGCAAAGGGATTAACTTCATCATTGATGCAGAAACATTTCCATGATGTACATTTGAAGAATGATGATTTGTTGATGAGGCCGAAGGATCGCAGGTGCTTCTTGACTTAAAGATATTGAGGCCGAGGATTGACTTCATTCACATGAATATGAGCACCTCTATTGTAGGAATCAACACCTCATTAGTACTTGGATCATAAAGTTCATCAAACATAGGATCAAACAATTTCTTTAAATCATCTTGAGATGGAGGTACATATGGAGTTTCTTGAGAGGAGTTTGGAACAAAGGATGAACCAATGGGACTGTTTTGAAGTCTGGGTCTGGCTGGATTGTCAGAGCCATTTGACCGTCAGCTCATCAAGCGTAGCGTGAATTGTTTCCATGATATTTCGGGTTCTTTTGTTGTAGATTCGGTATCCCTTTTTGTTTGGTGCATACCCTACAAATACTCCAATGTCTGCCTTAGCTCTAAGTTTGCCTAAGTCTTGACCCTCATTAGTTGGATAACACAATGCACCAAACACCCGAAGGAAAGAGAGATTAGGTTTTCTGTTGTGGACAAGTTCATATGGAGTTTTTCCATGAACGGTGTGTCGGGAGCGATTTTGTGTATAGCATGCGATGGCAATAGCTTCAGCCCAGAGAAACATTGGAACCTTTGAGTAAATCAGCATTGTTCTAGCGGCTTCTACAAGAGTTCGATTTAGTCTTTCAACTACACCGTTCTGTTGAGGAGTTCGTGGAACACTTCTTTGATGGCTGATTCCAATGCTTTCATAAATTCACTAAGTTGTTTGTTAACAAACTCAGTTCCATTGTGCGTCGATAATTACGGCGTTTTGTTAAGTCGAACCTGCAGTTGTTTGATGAGTTTGATGATGATATCGGGAGTCATCCTTTGTCCTTAAGAACTTGACCCAGGTGAATCTAGAGTAATCATCAACCACAACTAACACATATTTCTTCCCAAAGATATTCTGCACCCTCATTGGTCCACATAAATCCATATGAATCTATGAAGAACTTCTGTGACGAGTTAGTAGGTTTGGGTTTATGGGCATACTTCTTGCTTTTTCCCAATTGACATGCAACAAAGATGATCCTTTTCATACTTTAGTCTGGTAAACCTACAACTAAGTCCTTTCTGGAGAGATCATTGATGGTGCCGAAGTTCAAGTGATTGAGGCGTCGATGCCATAACCATGACTTTGGTTTTGAAGCCTTTGACAACAAGCAAATTGGAGAAGACTTCATCATATCTTCGATAGAGATGGTGTAAAGATTTGAACCACGAGTTCCTCTTAAAGTTCCTTACCATCAAGTTCTCTAACAAAACAAGTATGTTTTCTGAAGGCTACTTCTAGATGAGAATCGCAATTGACCTGAAGAGAACAGTTATGACCAAGACCTTCCACATAGTATACTCTAGAGATAACACTATCACCAACAACATAATCTCCATAACCCTTAATTGCACCGAAATGATCATTACGAATCTAAGCTGTCCCGATGAATTTGCTCACGAAGTTCATGAGCCGTGACGGTCTCGATCATATGCTTGGAGCGGCACGAGTCCAGTACCGAGAGCGATTTGAACGATCTGCAGTTGAACAGAGACAAGAATGGATAACTGGATAATTGGGATCCCCATGCAAGAATGGGTTTCATTTGGTTAGTAACAATGGTTGGAACACCCATCGAAAATAAACATCCATATCGAGAAGTAAGCAATGGAATCATTGGGAATAGATGCAATGTCTGGTATGCGTATTACCTATTCAAAGTATGTTCACTTCTTAAGGGAATAGTTCTACCAATAGGCATTCATTTTCTAGTGGGCATAATGCGATTATTCTTATGATAGCAAATATCCAATAATAACCTATCTTTATAAAAGTTCTTTCTGTGGGTTTCCACTATTTTCTAACAATCTTTCGTTTTTGCCTTTTTGCCTTATTTGAACGATTATTAGCATTAACAATTTTCTTAGCATTTGACATCATTAGACAAAGCATTCACACCACATTCATGATTAGAAGCGAATTCAAGCGGACATCATTACAAGGTTTGCAAATAGTATCGAATTGAATTAATTACGATGCCTAAGGCTAATACTAGAATCAACACGATTCGTTTTATTCAACTCAAGCTTAAAGTTCCTAGATTGGTCTTCTACTCTCTTTCAATGCACATTCTTAGCTTGCGAGGTCCTATCATTCCTTGTATTGCCTTTAGACTTTGACCTGCTCCTTTAATGTCCTGATTACTCTGTAGAGGAATGGGAACATTAGTTGGTTGATCTATTTTTGCATTCACTTGTTTGATGTGCAAGGATGAACTACTAGAAGGCACATTAGGTTACTTTCTTAAAACTAGTTTTGAGATTTTTGCTTAGAAGGCACACTAAAGTTCACTTTCTTAGCACTAACATATCACGGAATCGAACTACTTGAAGGCACATTAGTGTTCCTTTCAAGACATTGGGCATAGAACGGATTTCATGCTTGGCGCTAGGCATAGAACAAGGAATCAAAGGATTAACTCTTTCACCTAAGGTTTTGGGCATGTTGCAATTACACATTCTAGCAACTCTTGAGATCGTTTGGCACGGAAGCAAGCAAACCTAATTTCTCTATCAAGAGGTTTGTTAATGAAATCCTCTTGTACAATCTCACGGAGACATTCTAGACTATCCTTAAGGTGAGCATGTATTTTGAAAAGCATGTTCATTATTCCTAGATGAGGAGGAATATATTTAATAGACAAAGCATATTTATTACAAGGGTGACTTTGAGACAACATTCTTATTGAAAACAAGTGGCATTTTCCTTTTCCGACTTCTTGATTCTCAATTTCCTTTTTAAAGAGGCTATTTTTCGTTGTTTTGGTCACGGGTGACTTTTATTGAATCATATAACTCTTTAAAATGTCGTTTAACTTTTTCATTTTCTTCTAGAAAACTCTCGTTTTCCTTTTGTAAGGCATCAACTAAGTTTTGAAGATGAAAAGTTTGAGAATTACGAGAATCTAAAGGAGGAGGCATTTGGGAGCTGTCATATTGTTCGTTTGACCCTTTAATTGAGAGATTTGGGCTTTCAACTTTTTGATCGTGTTGCAATGAGCTTGAATCTGTTCATCACGTTTGTTAATTTGAAAAGCGCATCAAACTCTAGAGCATCCGAGGATGTCTTGATATTTGAAGTTTTGACATTTTCTTTAAGATGTTGATATTTTAGTTGTAAATTAAAATGCTCAACTTCTAGTTTAGAAAAATGTTTAACCAAATTGTCGTGATCATCCAGTTCAATTTTCTCATTTAGTTCAGAATTAGTTTTTCAAGCTCAATGACACGATCATGGGAGACTTTCAGCAACAACGATAATTCATGAAATTGGAAGCATTAATAGAACAATTTGTAGCGGTGAAAAACACATCTTGAGCAATACATTCAGAAATCAGGTTCTCATTTAGTGTATGCAAGTTCTTCCTCTCAATCTCATTATATTTTAGTGCTCGCTCATAGTCACTAACTTCAACTATCATTGCATCAAATTCCTTTTCCATTCCTTAATATCAGTTTCTATCCCTTTTTAAGACTCTCAAAGTGATCTTTTAGAAGTTTAAAGAAAGGCATGACCTCGGTTAAATAACATTCTTTCATTTGCTCAAAACCCCTTTCTCCTTCAGTTATACCGGTGGGTGTGATCCTTTTCTTGCAAGTTTTCTCAAAATCAACAAATAGTTGAAAGATAACATATTGGCTAATTAAGGTCTTGCTTTTAGTGGCAATTGTTCTAGGAACAAGATGCATTGGTGTATTAGGAGGATACACATTCGCTCTAGGCATTTTCCAAAGAGGAGGGTTTGTTTCAACAATATTTTATGCTTTACGCTTATCTAAATCCATTTTCCAGAACACTTGTTCGGGAGTCAACAATGTCTGAGGCTTAAACATGTTCAAGGAAATCCAGTTTTCCTTTTGTAGTCATGGGGAGTGATAATTACTTTCTTCTCTTTGCATTTAGGATCATCTAGTTTCTTCATTTTTTTTCTCCTAGTGACTTCATCTAATTTCTTATCTTCCTCTGTGCACTCAAAGCAACTAGGTTTTTGTCTAGGTTTAAGAATCTCATTGCCATCATAGATCACACCATGAGCATTTTGCTATCTTCCGTGACTACGGGTTGGGTTTATCTATAATGGGAATGCTATGCTTATCGCAGGACTCTATGCTTAGTGATCATGTGAGCAGATCTGAATGGTGTTCCTTGTATGTACAACTTGTTTTCAAGTTTGTTTTCAAAGTTTTGATTAGAAAAATCTTTCAAGAGTTTTGATTCCTTTGCATTAAATTCTTGCTTAAGCATTTTCACATTTTCTTAAAATTCTTGTTTTTGCTTGCTTGAGTTTTAGAGCTTTTCTTGCAAGGAATTTGCCTCTTGTTTTAATACTTCTTCTCTAAACTTACTTTTTCTAATGATTTATGCGCACTTGGTCATCCATTTCTTGCTCACAGTGGTCAACTCAAATTTTGCGTTGTTCATAAATAGCAACCCGTTCTTTATAGGCATTTAGTTGAAATTACTGGAATCATCGGGCACATGCGTGTATTCATCAAAAACATAGTCATTGTTATTTGCGGAAGATGCATCACTTGGTACAACTTCACTTTCACTTTGTTTCACATATTGATCATATGGGACAACATTGATATTACCCATATTTTCAATATTTGATTCAATAGTTTCAGTTGATAGTACTTTGTCATGCATCTTTTGCACATCAGCATCATCATATAGTTTTAGTACCTCTGAGATGAGTTTGTCTTTGGATGGGCCCGCTTGTGGTGAAGAAGAGACCTTGGGAGAAACCATTGGAGAAATGCTAGCCATAAAAATTGTGTGTGCGGTAGGTCCATCATCCACATCGGAGTCGTATGCATCATCGGCTGACTTGAAAGGCATTCGATGATTGTGACCTATCTCTGAATAGGTTGCTCATCCACATCGCATCATAGGTCTTGGCATTGCTCGGCAAGAAACAACAATTCCTCTTCATCCAAAGCAGCACCATCACGAGCTTGTACAAGCAGCATCTTATCTCGAAGTAATCGGCGTGCGTGGGCGTTTGGAGATGTAATTTCCTTGCAATGTGTCCTCACCACCACAGTTATAACATTTGATCGGCTTAGCTTGACCTTGATTACCATTCCTTCCTCGATTCTGATTACCAACATAACCTCTACTAGCTCCACCTCTTCCTGATCATCTTGTCTTTCTGGCTGGTTGCACCCGATCCTCCCATCTTTACTAGTAGCTTGATTGTGTGGGTTAGATCTTTTCTCGAGGTTGTTGTTGGTTTGTGGGAGAGAATTCATGTTTTGGCTAATTAGAAGAGCTAGTTGATTAATGAATTACCCGTGTGCATCGGCATCAGCTTGTTTGAACATAGGATCAGGAATGAGTTTGTGATTACCATTACCCATGGGTATGACTTGTGAGGCTTTGGTTGTGATTCTGATGTTTGAGTAGAAGGCAGTTGAGTCATTAGATGAGCTTGTCTCTCCCTGGTTGGTTTTGGCCGATTAAGAATCATTTTTCAAACATAGCATGTCTCTTACGAAGGAGGAAGGCATAGAGTTGCTCATAGTTTGTATTCTTCAATCCTTTAGTGAGCTTCACGGCAGTGACAAACTTGTGCCATTCGGGATTCATGTTGTTCACAAATTTTGAGTTCATCTGAATGTTAGGCATAGTCATTCCGATGTTCCTCATGTCATTCACTAACTTATGAAATCTCACATAGTACTCATAGACACTCTCATCTGGTTTCATCTTGAAGTGTTCAAATTCATCATAGAGTTGTGATTCTCTGTCTTCTATAGTTAATTCAGAACACAGAGAAGCATCTTGACATTATCCCATCTTGCCGATTATTTGTGATTGATCAGCTTGTAGATGTCTTTAGGAAGACCTTGAAGAACAATGTTAGAAGCCACGATATCGCATCGAATCTCTTTTTCTCCTTATCCTCAAGCTCATCATACATTTTAGGCCTGTCCATTCCGTAAATCGAGTTCCATCTTCATGATATCAAGTACATCTCTAGTCGTCTCAACGTCACGGTCCTTCATCAATGGATTTGAGAATGTTGACACCATTTTCCTTTCAAGGCAGTACAATCTGATTCGTTGAGCCCAAAATTCGTGTCGGTTCTGTCAAGCATGGGTGGGCGAGTATCACGAACCGGTTGCTTGAACATCCTCGACAGCGATGGAGATGATAGTAGGAGCGTTGGTAGACATGTTTCAAGCTCCACGGGATTTTATATTCTTTGATTAAACCGGAAATTGATTCTTTCGAGATTTTACTAAATCAAGAACAACGTAAGAATGTATCAGAAGAAGTAGAAGATAAATGAATAAATTACCTAAACTACACTAACTTCGCAATTAACAACTTCGCAAGTAATCAACTGCAAGCAATAGCCAAATTAAGCATCGGCATCAGCTGCGTACAGTCAACTCAAGCAATGAATCAAGTCGCTAAATAGCCTTTCGCCAATACAATCAACTGCGGCGAACACTAAATTAAGCAAATTAACTTCGCTAGCGTTACAACTCGCTAAATAGCTAAGTCGCTTTAGATCTCAAAATTAAGCAAAAGAAACAACTTCGCTTAGAACCGAGTAAGCATAAATATTGATGCGTGGCTGAACCAATCAAGTTTTCTCCGCGCCGTGACCACTTGTGAATGGCCAAGTGTAAGAAACTTAAAATAGCTTAAGCCTGCAATGCAATGAAGATCAAGGAGGATAGTGTTTCCCAGGTAATGGAATTATGTCGGCTGTGCAATGGATTATCAAACGTAAAGTGATCGAGAAATTTGAACAGAAAAGGGATTATGATAGTGATTATTATAACTAAGGAAAAGCCAACAAATTACAATGGCTTAAATGCAAATTGAAGGAAATTTAAAAGATAAAAACTATTAAATAAACGCTATCACTATAATTAAAATGATGTTTTTGTTTTTATGTTTTTACAAAACTGAAATTAAAAACTACGCGATCTCAAATAAAAACGTGAAACTTACACAATATTAACCCTAAAAATATGAAAATGATATTTTTACAATCCTAATGATAAAACAAAATTTATAGAAAAAGAAAATTATTTTTATAACTAATTATCTAATTAAAAACTATTTTTAACTATTAAATAATAACCTAAAATACAAGAACATATGAAACAAAGCTAGAAAAATAAAATTTTGACTTAGAAAAATCTAAAATAACAAAATAGAATTTTCAAAACTATTTTTGCATTTTTATGATTATTTTTCTATTTTCCAGGAATTAAAAACTATTAAAAACTAATTAAATGCCTTAAAAATACAAATTTAACTAACAAAAATCTAGAAAAATATTTTTTTGTCTTTTTATATTTATCTAAACTTAAGAAAAATGAAAAATTATTTTTTTGAACCTTTTCTTAATTTTTTGTATTAAAAGCTAATTAAAAATGCTTAAAAACTGAATTAAATCAAGAAAAATACTAAACAGACTTGGAAAAATCTAAAAAATTCATGAAAACTCTAAAATTATATTCTAAATCTGAGAAAAATATAAAAACAGGTGCTTGTGTACAAGATTATGGCACTGCTATGGATTGTGCTTATAAATAAGCACTTACAATAAGCAACTGGACACCAATAAGCACCAACTTAACTCAGAAGCTTTAAAATGCTACAAGAACTAAAATACAACAAGTCTTAACTGCTTTCAACCACTGGGATGACAAATTACTCAGATTAGGTGTTTTGGCTAAATGAGCTAAAAACAGTTGAAGGTACTAAATTTGCAACCAAAGAAAAAGCTACACAATAAGCTAGACTGGAAAACAGATATGAGGACCTGGACTAGGCCTGGGTGGCTTCTTACAAACCAAAAATCAGACTTCAACAAGCTCTTATAAGCTCTATGCAGACTTGCACAAAATCTGAGAAAAACTCAGTATAGACTGAGTGTTGGAGCAGGGCAACAAGGACCTAAAGTACAAGCCTGTTTGGAGCTTTTAAGAAAATTGTAAAATTCTACTAAAATGGTAATAAGGATAAAGACCAGTTGAAGTTTTTAGAATGCCAAGTTTCACTGAAAATGGCTCAAAAATGAAGCCATGAAAATCCTACTTGAGTTAGCCCTAAAGCAGTTTTCACAATTTTGACTTTTGATAATAATGATGAACTTTGACCAAAATGAACTTTGAATCCAATTTTATGACTGATATTGATGTAATAAGGTGTGATGAACACAATGCAAGCTGTGTTTAACAATTCTAAACACAAAACAAGGTTTTGCAAATCCAAAACTCACTTAGATTGAGACATTGAGACAGAGATTTGTTAATGATTGACTTTTTGAACTAGCAGGCACCAAACCAAGATTGATATGAGTGTACAAGGACTAAACAAACATGAACCAACAACAAGTATACACTGAACAAGCCTTTAGGGCAGTTATGACAGTAAATCCAAACACACCTACAAAGACTGTTTTGCAAATTTAAATGGTACAAACACTGAACCAACCTTTTTTAATAATCCAATAAGTTTAACTAACTTAATATTGCAATGAACAGTTAAACTTATGATAAACCACTAGAACAGTTTACGCATAAAATTTGAAAAACACTTTACAAGTGTCCCTAGCCACAATGGCTTGCCAACAGTGAAACCAAGAACACTAACCTATCAAATCCAATCCATTGCTTCCAATTTATACCCATTTCAAGTTACGAACCAACCCATATCATTCACGCACCAATTTTGCTCCAAGTTTGACTTGTGTTGACCAATTTCCAAAATAGCTTAGAACTTAACTATAAGCTTACACGAGCTATAATAGCTTGCATAGACTTATGTGAGCTTATAAATAAAGCTAGCTAGTGATTGAAACATAAGAACTTGAAACGAAATTTGCTTGATGACAAGAAATATGAAACTTGAACTAAAACTTGAATTGAAACTAGATAAAATTTTTAATACACTGGAACTACTAAGTTGAGTACAAAAAAGCTTGAAAAATACAATTGATAAACTAATTAAGGCATAATAATATTAAA
Source organism: Chrysanthemum makinoi (assembly GCA_910596185.1). NCBI lineage: Eukaryota > Viridiplantae > Streptophyta > Magnoliopsida > Asterales > Asteraceae > Chrysanthemum > Chrysanthemum makinoi. The sequence continues at coordinate 100,444,328 of OU343218.1, read as the reverse complement.
ACGACATACACTTTTTTAAAATAATCTAACTACTCTCTTCCTTGCCTTCCTTCTTCCTTTATTTATGCTCCAAGCTGCTTCTCTCACCACTCTGATCATTTCCCATCATTAATCTCAACCCTTGGATGAATTTAGAACAATCTTGGCCGTTTGATGGTTTTGGCGCCAAAACTGGTACAAGCCAGTTGGGACAAGGGATAAGGTGCATTTAATGTGATTTTTATGTTAGGTGAGGAGACAAGAGTGGAGTAGGGTGATTGTTGGTGGCTAGAGGTGGAGATTTATTTTGTCGGGAAGGCAGTTTAGGGGGGTATATTATTTTAAATGTTGGGTTTGGGTTCGGGTCATGGGTAGACAAAACCGGGTAAAAGATTGGGCCAAGGGGAATTGGATTGGGCCTGGGTTATTAGAAGGGTCCGGTTGGTTTGTGGAAATAATAACATAAGGACCATATGAGTAACTTCTGAAATCCCAGGGACCAAACATGTACTTTCTGAATTTATGATCCAAGGGCCTATCTTGCCATCTCAAATAATCCAAGGATCACAATTGCCAATTTTTGAAATTCCAAGGATTAAATATGACCATTTTTAAAAATCCAAGGACCAAAACTGAAATTTCTCAAAACTTTTGGATTTTCCACCAAAGGACTAAATATGACAGTTTATGATTACAAAAGGACCTTTGGTGACTTTTCTTTTAAAATAAGTGCCTAGGGACTGATTTTGCCATTTTCTGAAAGTTGGGGGTAACGCTAATTATGCAAACTTTGCTCGTTTTCATCGATTTTAAACATTTTGCATCTGAAACATATAAAATGCAATTTTGAGATATTTTGTGTATTTTGATGCATTTACATTTTTTAGTTTTCTTGATTCAGATTTGACTAAAAATGATGAGTATTTACACACTCATCAATCCCCACACTAAACTATTGCTAGTCCCTAGCAATCTTTTGAGAAAAACATAATGGATTTGAAACTCTTTACCAAAAGCCATTACTTCTGGAGTAGCCAAATGTTTCAGTTCAAGTAAGAACCATGGTACACCGATGACCATGTGATTTTGAGCAAACCACCGACTTTCAGCGGTTTGATTTGTCTTTACCGGAAGCCGTTTATACGGACTAGCCAACTCTTAGATAAATTATCAATAATATCTTTGGTGAGCTGATTACCAATTATGGTTTTCCATTGCCTTTACCACAAGCCATAAACTTGCGGGCTAGCCAACTCTTCACTTTTTAGGATATGGTGAGTTTGAATACCATACAATTTTGGGCAAATTGCAAGCCGTCAACAGATTTGAGATATCTTTACCAAGAGCCGTTTGCTCTTGGATTAGCCAATCCTTTTGTTTATTAGACATGGTGATTGATAGCCAAATGAGAAAGTGTAAAACACTTACTCCAAAAAAATTTTGGCCAAAAACAGGGGAATTGGTATAATTATATGATAAAATTAGGTGAGAATTCCCCACACTAGAAATGAATATTGCCCTCAATATTCAAAGTAAGCGATTATGCGAAACAAAGAACGTAAAAGGGAAATACTACGGCCATTATTTAGAAAGATTAATTTTTTTTTTTTTTTTTGAAAAACTTATATACAAAACCTGTGGGGCAACCCCCCCCCCCACACTAGGGTGGTAGAAAGTAGAAAGAAGAAGCTAAACTGTCAAGTTTTGTCACACAAGCTAGCCACTTGTGAATGGCTAACCGTAACAAACTTAAGACGGCTCGAAAATATGGGTGACAACCCATGGCATCTTCTGTTTTTGATTCCGAGTCGCTAGCTTGACTCGATCCCCGCATTCATTGGTTCATGGGGAAAGTTTGAAGATCTGGGACAACCATGGATGGAATGTCCTCTCTCCAAGTAATGCTTCACTCGATGACCATTCACTTTAAAGTTTGGACCATCGGGTTGAGATAACTCAATGGTACCATAAGGATAAACTTTAGCAATGGTAAATGGTCGGAACCAGGAGGGATTTGAGCTTTCAGGATGTGGAAGGTTCGATCACCAGCGTTGGAAGCGGTTTTGATTTTGAGTCATGAATCTTCTTTGTCTTTTGTTTGTAGATCAAAGAGTTCTCGTAAGCTTGATCGCGGAGTTCATTTAATTCATTCATTTGAACTTTCCGGTGATCACCGGCATGCGAATATCGAAATTAGCATGCTTCAAGGCCCAATATGCCTTGTGCTCGAGCTCAACCGGTAGATGACATGCCTTCCCGTACACCAGCTTGTATGGAGTGCACCCGATGGGTGTTTTGTAAGCATCACGGAAGGCCCAGTCGTCATCGAGCTTATCCGACCAAGAGGCACGGTTTTCACCAACGTCCTCTCCGAAATTCTTTATCCCGGTTAGAAACTTCCACTTGCCCACTTGTTTTGTGGGTGGTTACGCGATAGAGTGCGGTGAGTTACACCATACTTTTGCATGACTCTTTCAAATTGGTCATTCGCGAAATGCATACCATGATCAGCGATGATGGCTCGTGGAGTTCCAAACCTAGCAAAGAGAGATTTCACGAATTTCACAACAACTCGGGCATCGTTGGTGGGTAAAGCTTTTGCTTCAACCCATTTTGACAAGTAGTCAGCGACCCGAGTATGTATTTGTTACCATGGGAAGAAGGAAATGGCCCCATAAATTCAGCCCGGATGTCAAAATCTCACACACTTGAATGGCGTTTTGCGGCATTTCATTCCTTTGTGAGATATTCTCGTGACGTTGACAAGCGTCCGTGGTTTTGACAAATTCATGGGCATCCTTATAGATCGTGGGCCAATAAATCGGAATCAAACACCTTTGGCGGTGTAGTTGGGGCTATGATGTCCCCAGGGTCCAGAATGGTAAGCCTTGAGAATGTCAATGGCTTCACGACCATACACATCGCGGATGACTTGATCCGCACAAATTTTAAACAAGTAGGGGTCGTCCCAGAAATAATGTTTCACATCTTTAAAGAATTTATTTTTCTGTTGGGGCGACATCCCTTTCACCACAAAGTTACCCGCATGGTAATTTGCAAAGTCGGCAAACCATGGGGTAGAAGAGTCTCCACGAAAAGAAACCACATTGAGTGTTTTGAGAGGAAATGTTTCATTTATTTCCTTTTTCTCGAAAACATCTTGGTGAGGGTTCTCTAATCGGGACGGATGATCGGCCCGGTTCTCGGCTCCCTTTTATCACGAATAATGATATCAAATTCTTGTAGGAGGAGAACCCAGCAGACAATCTCGGCTTTGGATCTTTTTTGCAAAGAGATATTTGAGTCTTAGAATTGATCCGGTATACACCGCATTTGGTCAAGATGAGGTATGGTGAAACTTTTCAAAGCAATACACGGCTAATAATTCTTTTTACGTAGTGGTGTAATGGGTTTGAGCTTGATCATAGTTTTGCTTGCGTAGTGGATTGGCTAAAAATGCTTGGTTTCGTTGCCCCAATACCTGGAATATGAAGTCACTTTGCATCGCACATGAGCTCAAAGGTAGGGTCGGTCGAGGCCCGACTAGAATGGGTGCTTAAGTAAACTTTTTTAGTGTTTCAAAGCTTGCACTTTCGGGAAAAAGATAAAAAGGAGCATCTTTTTGAGAAGATGGGTCATAGGCGGCATGATTTTAGAAATCTTGAATAAACCTACGATAAAACTAGGCATGACCTAGAAACTCCTATATGCAACTTTGGCGGTAGTAGGGTGAGGTAATTTAGCAATGCTATCAACTTTTGCTCTATCTACCTCAATCCCATTCTTGGAAA